>CM049398.1:35812500-37012500 GCA_026929865.2 Hyperoplus lanceolatus | reverse complement strand
ATTAAGAGTTTACTAATGATCTATTAACGAGTTACAACGGATAGTTATTATAAAGTGTTACCCATGTTTCTATATATATGCTAGCCATTATATTCTTCCCTATATAGCAACATGTTTGTACTCACCCAAGCACCATCGTTACTTGTGTTGCCGTTTGACATGGCTAAAACCTGATTTGCCTTCCTGCATCAGTCAGGGGTATCCAAGGCAACAAGCTAATATTCCCACTGGCTCTCTTTGTTTGAACGCGATCTAGCATCTATGATCGATTGCTCTTCCTTGGGTCCCCAAAGTTTTACTCTGAATTTCATACATGGGATTTTGCAGTTGAATTTGGCACGTTGAATTTTTTAACGTTGAATATTTAATTTTGAATTTGAGAACATTGTCAAATAAAGGTGAAAATTAGTTATTTAAAATGTAATGAGTTAAATTCAGAGGCAAAAAATTCAGATACGTTATTTCAATGCATAAATATTCAGTGCTTAAAATTCAATGGCTTTTTATTTTCAAAATCCGATGACACTCATTTACTTCCATAATAGTCTCAATATTACAATTTTGAACCCTACAAAAATGTCTTTGAAACATGAAAAAGTAATCTAGCCTTGAGTAAACTGAATGTGGATGTGAGAAAAAGGTGTAGTCCCTTTTAGTTGGGTTTAAGGGTGTATTCACACATAGAAAGTCCGTTAGTTCACTTGCTTTGGTCCAGACCAAATAGAATTTGGATTTTTTTTTGTTGGTGTGGTCCACTTTCATATTGCCCCTTTTGCAAGTGAACCAGCATTACGAAGCAAAACCACACGTGATCTGAAGTCATTCATTCATTGGACAGACATTCTGGGGTGGAGAGAAGCAGGAAGAATGAAGTAAAAACTGCGAAATATATCATTGATATAATATGGGGTTAAAAATAATAAAAATGCCTACATCTAGCCTATAAATAAAAAAGAAACATCAAATTATTATTGTTTCATATGGTTATAATATGTAGCCCCATGTCTGCCACGTTATGTGGCTTCTAGCCTACGATGTGAAACATCATTTTTATTGTATTTTTGCTGCTGGACGCGCGGCTCGCGTGAAGAATAGGCTCAAACTGAAACACAGCTGATTTAGCTGTGTATCAGCTGGGTGTCAGTTCGGCGCAGTTCAGCACCAAACTGACACGGGGATAGTATTGACGGCGTGAACCTGTTGGCACTGTAGGCTACGGGAGACGCTCCTCTCCATCTGATCGCTGATCCGCACGCGTCATTATCAAATGTAATATTTTCGCTCGGGGCTCCCGGTCAAACCACAACTAATCTTCCTAACAATGGCGACAACAACACTTTCCCATAATGTGAAGCTGATGGCGATTTATTAAAAAAGAAAAGAAAGAAAAGGCGCAGTGCTTCCTGCAATTGGGTCGGATCGAGTCCGGCCAAATTCACACCACAAACGAACTGCAGCAGAGTGCGTTTCGAAGCGCATCGAGACCACCTCTTCAGCTGGGTCTCGGAGCGTTTGTTTGGTCCGCCCCCGAGTGCGATTGCTGTATTCACACCTGTCTGAAAGATGCGCACCGAAGGTGGAAGTGCACCTGAGTTCGTTTCAACCAAACTAAACACAGCATGTGTGAATACACCCTAAGTCTCTCCATACATCTAAAAGTCCCAGCTCCCCCATCATTACTCTAATATTTTTGGGTATTTTCCCCCCACCTTGGTGAAGAGGTTTTGATGTATCCATTGTTGAGTTTAGTCTGATATTATAATCTCCCCCACCAATTAGGGTTCCCTGAGCCTCCAAAGTAATCAATTCAAAGATTTGTTTACAAAATGTCCATTCAGATCCCGGAGGAGCATATACATTCAGAAAAGTGATCAAAACACCCTGCAAGTTACCCCGAATAAATACAAATCTCCCTTCTCTGTCTTTTTTTCCATAAATGCATTCAAAATCTAAATTATTTGAGATCAGTATTGATACTCCTCTCCTTGAGCCCTTGCTATACGAGGATGAGTACTGATTGAACTGCCACCTCTGGAGTTTTTGGTGCTCCTGTTCAGTTAAGTGGGTCTCCTGCAGGAGAGCTACTTCTACTCCCTCTCTTTTTAGTTTTGCCATGACCTTACCTCTCTTGATTGGGTTTCCCAGACCATTTACATTGTATGCAAGTACTTTAATTGACCTTGTCATTAAATGTTTTTTTCAAATATTTTAGGTCCCTGCAGTCCTATCTTTAAAAGAAAACTTACATCCCTGGTGCTATACCAAACAGTAGCACAAACTATAACATTAACCAGTAACATGGTAACAGGAAAATAAAAAAGACATATAAGAAAAACAAAGTTGACTTCCAATTTTGAGGCTACATTTTTGGCCTGTGTCTGTTGGAGTGAGAATATAGAGGGAAAATCTCTTCCTCCTGACGAAAGAGGGCCCTCTTCAGCTCTAAAGCTGGTGCTTAGGTCCATGTCGAACACAAGGTAGCGCCCCGACCTCATATATCACCCATATGCCCTATGCATTAATCAAACGTTAACGTAGAAGTCACGGTAATGAGGGGGAGGAAAAAAAAGTTGAAAAGTACACTATTTTACCGGTTAAATTACCAAGTTCTTTTAGCATGGCCAGACATAATTAAGGCTAATACTTATCAAGTGTCCCGGTGTCGGAAAGCATGGAGCCGCTCCTTGAAGTTTGGCTTGAGACGTGAAGACTCTCTGTTGTCCTGCTTTCTGCTGGGTCTCCAAGTCAGCCGGTTAATCTGGTCCAGAAGGGAGGTTGGGTTTTTCAGAACTGTCACTGGTATCCCTCTCTCAACCATGTCCGCGGTTGCCTCCTCAGCTGAGTTGTAGATCACTGTGCCGTCTTCGAAAAATACTCTCAATCGGGCCGGGAAAGGACTCTGAAATCTTATGTTTCTTTCCTTAAGTGCCACTTTCGTTTCCGCATATTGCTGCCGTCTCTGCTGCAGCTCCGGCGCGTAGTCGTTGTCCAAGTGTATCTTCTTTTCTTTGAAATCAAAACCTCTTTTCTGCCAGGCTCTTTTGAGTACGTCTTCTTTCACTCTGTAGCTGGAGAACTTCACCACTAGCGACCTTGGCGGAGCTTCCGGTGGGGGTTTGGGACCGAGCGCCCGGTGTGTTCTTTCGATGTTTAAAGCTGTGGAGGGGGGGAGCTCCAGACCTCTCATCAGCATCTCTTCCACAAAAGCAATCACCGATGTAGTTCCGTCTTCAGCTCCGTCTTTTACTCCGTATATTCTGACATTATCCCGACGCGAACGCCCCTCCAAACCAGTCAGTTTAGCCTACAGTTACAAAGAGGCACAAGGATCTTTTCAAAGAGAACTTTATCAATCTGTTTAATCAGACCAAACAAACGATTACGCAATGGTGTAAATCAATTAAAATGACCATTCTACCAAAGTTTTTGTACCTCTTTCAGGCCTTACCAGTTTTTATCCCCATGTCATTTTTTTTACCAACTCGACTCAACTTTTTCCTCATATATATGGAGAGGTAAGCGGCCTCGTCTCAATAAGACCCACCTCCAAAAAACCAAAGCTGCTGGCGGCCTGGCTCTACCAAACTTTCGTTACTATTGGGCTGCCAACCTGCGTTGCCTTTCATTTTGGTCTTTCTTTCACAATCAGCCCAATTGCCCTGACTGGGTAGCCATGGAATTACATATAGATGATAATATGTCTTGGATCCCCACTTCCACTCCCCTCGATTAAATCTTTAAAAAATCCAGTGGTTAAACACTCTCTAAGGATATGGGTTCAATTGAGGAAACATTTTGGGTTGCATAACTTCTCCCTGCTGCTATTGCATCAAACCACCTTTTCAGACCATCAACCCAAGATCCTGTCTTTAAAGAATGGCATAAGAAGGGTATTGTGCGCTTCAAAAACCTGTATATGGGTAACACTTTAGCATCATTTGCACAACTAAGCAACAAATTCGGTCTTCCAAGGTCAGATTTTTTCAGATATCTGCAAACAAGACATTTTGTGCTATCCAAATTGACCAGCTCTTCTATACCAGCAGACACAACCCTTGTTGTTTTTGTTCTTTCTATCAACCCATCTCAAAAGGGATCTGCGTTCTATGGCAGGATGTTGGATCTAGACATGCCTCTATGGACAAGATCAAAGCAGCATGGGAAGGGGACCTGGGCTTCTCTTTAGCGGAAGATACATGGAGCTCCATTCTTAAACATGTTAATTCCACCTCTATATGCGCTCGACATTGCCTGATCCAATTCAAAGTGGTTCATAGGGCTCATATCTCAAAAGCCAAATTATCCACAATTTACCCTGATGTTAGTCCACTGTGCGTAAGATGTAACATCTATGAAAAGCCTCTCTACTTCATATGTATTGGTTGTGCCCCAGCCTTAACACATTCTGGGTAGAGGTCTTCCAAACATTATCTCAGGTGTTAAACATAAAGTTGGAACCAACACCTCTAATTGCACTTTTTGGGGTCACTGACGAGGTGGTTGGGTTAACTGCAGTTAAGCGACGCACTATACCTATTGCCTCTCTTCTGGCCCGGCGAACCATTTTGTTGAGGTGGAGGGAACCTGTCCCGCCCACTCATACACAATGGCTGAGAAATGTCATATCCTGCCTTAAGCTAGAGAAAATTAGGTACTCGCTTCGGCCTTCCAGTGCAGGGTTTCAGAGAGCATAGGGACCTTTTGTGTGCTCTTTTCAGGCTCTGTGAACTGGCAGTGACTTGGGAGGGATTATTTTTGGTATTTTTTTTATGTTTCTTTTGTTGTTTGTTTTGAAGTGCCATAAGTTGTTTTTTATCTGTTCTTTTCATTTCAACCTGTGTATAAAAATTAACAACCTGGCACCTATCATACAAAAACAATATGTCATTTCAAAAGCAACAACAAACAGATTGCACATATCCTAACAACAGAACGGACCAGAGAAACGTATAGGGGAGAACGGGGTAATTTGTCACACGGGTTGGTTGTCACAATCGTTATAGTTCGGAACCAGAAGGCGCTGCCTGTGAAATGTTGGTATGTAAATAACCAGAATTGGGCTCAGAGGTCACCTACATAGTCTTCCTTGGTGTTAGACTGCTGAATTTGAGGTGAGACGACTGTTTGTGTTTTTCATGTCAAATTGAAAATATTTAGCTCCTCAGTATTTTTCTTCTAGGCTTTTACACAATGGGTTTATAACAAAACACTTGTTACCCATACAAAGTGTGAAGGGTAAACTATAGTTTAGATTGTGGTTAGCAAGCTAATTAGTTGTCAGATGGTTGTTGGCCTTGATGCTAGCAAGAAATTCAAGTTGGGGTTGGTCGTCACATTTTTTGGGGGGTTGGTTGTCACATGTTATCTCAAGGCTGGAGCCAGAAAAGGAACCCAATAGCGAAAGAAATTGTCAAGCTGTATCCTCACTGACACCCCAGAGAAGGAAAGAATAGAGCAGGAAAAGGCAGCTAGCATGGAAAAGAAAAAAGGGCAACAAAATCAAAACAACCCAGTGCATCCCAAACTAGACCAGCTGCCAAGGCTACAGTAAGTTATATAGGCCTATTTGTCAACTTGACAATGCAATTAAACTTTCAAATTTAGTTCTACTTTCTTGCCTTCTTTTTAAGATTATTCCCATTAAGATAACATTGTGACAAACAACCCCATAGTGTTTGACAACCAACCCCTTGATGGGGTTGGTTGTCACAATGTGTAAGGGTGTCTTTGATGATTAATTTCGTCTTTATTACAATAAGATAGAAAAAGTTAGGGGTACACATTTCAAGCCAACACCTTAAGCTTCAATTTAATGTAGGAATGACTATTGAAAGATGTTTAGGTGATAAGCAATTCTCACTAGAGTAAAAAGTGTGCCTACTTACCCCGTTGTCCCCTACATCCCTTTATTTAAGGCGTTATGTTGTGATATAGTGTCAGTAAAGACCAAATATATATAGCTTTACATTTACGGCAATACTTATAGTGAAATTATAGGGGGAGACGGGGCGTGCTGGTGTGATGTGCGGAGCGTAGGATACCATTGTTGGGACCAGCATTTACCGTTACTGAGCGGCACATATGCCACGGTATGTCAGTGGTCGCTGTGACACATGCCCGTCCCTTATCCCATCCCTAGGTTAGAGGATTGAATTGATCGAATTGGACAGGCTGGTTTTGTGTCCAATTTCGATCTCCTTAAAGGATACAAGCTGGTGCTGCTTTTCAGAGCTGATATATTAAGGAGGTTAATGAACACTATTACAGCAGGGCTTACAAAGGTGGTAACCTACATTGATGATGTTGTGTACTTTTTGTCTTGGAAAGATCACATTGCGCATATTGATGAGCTGTTGAGGTTGGAAAGTGCTGGCCTGGTTGTGAATCTCCTGAAGTGTGAGTTTGGTAATATAAGGGCCAAGTCACTTATCTAGGCCACTTGTGGGGAGAGGATCAGTTAGACCTAGGGAAGCCAAGGTTCAGGCCATAGCTGATCTCGTCTTTCTTTTCTCCCCCTCGTTGTGTTCACATAGTGGTAAAGGTAAACACCAACACGCATACAGAGTGCACCCATGTACATATTGCGCACCGCAGACTACCTCACACGTGCGTGCCCAGGAGACTCAGGCTGGGAGGGGAGAGTGAGCGCAATGCATGTGAGGCAGAGAGCCACAGGAAAGAGTGAGAGAAGCGAACACCAGTGAGTATGCCGGCAGCTGCGAAATAAACACAAAAACATTACGTGCCAATTTGTATTCGATGTTCACGACAACTTTCTACCACAACTCCATCGCCGTAATTGCAGTGTTTTCAGAAAATTGTCTTGCGTTTTTTGGACAGCTTTATTTTCAAAGAGGGCCGCGGGTATCTGACAGAAAGAAAAGAGGAAAAAACAAAGAGCCCGAGCCACATGATTGGGTTGAGATTTGCTCTGACAGCCTTTTGTTAAATGTGCTCAATTAAAGTTTAATGCTGCCGCATGCCACTTCTGTTCAATCAGTTGATCCCCATATTCTCCCTGCGCGCGCTGTAGAGCTGGACCTGCTTGAATAGCTTTTATCAACACTTAGTCAGGCCAACGGTGCAATTTAAAGGGAAAGTGTGATATGCAAATTAAATCTGGCCCAGATTCCAAATGGATATTTTTAGTAAGTGAATAAGTACACCTCAGCAGTGGGGGCTGTTAATAAAAATAGATAAGGAATAAATACATCTGTGCTTTGTAGCCGTGCTTAGATTCAGTAATTGGTTCCACATCCTTTTTCCTAATAAGATGGATGCAACGGTGTCAGCTCCGCCTGTCCCCACTCCACATCTACTCGCTGTGTGCAAATGGATTCATTAGCCTTTTCACATAGACACATTACTCATGATTTATTAAGCCATAGCCCTGCACCACCTCTCTCCCTCGTTTGTATATCATCCCAGTCATTACAGAAATAGGATCACTTCAGCAAAGTCCCTCCCCTCAGCTGAAGGTAGACCAGACATATGCTGCTAGCTTTTAGCCTCTGATTGGATAATCTCATATGCAGTGACTGGCACCTTCAATAACCCACATTGGGCCCTGTGATCAGAGGAGGGGCTGTGTAGGAGTTAACAAGAGCTTCCTTCACATGAAAACATCTGCTGTATAGAGTGTCATGACTAAAGCATGGCTCCAGATGACCATTTATTCACATCTTACACCTATTTATGGAGATGGTGCAAGTAAAACATTTAAATAGCCACACAAGCCATTAATATTCCCAAAAATCTTTTTATTGATTGATTTATTTATTTTTATATGGAGAGTGCACAATTTAAAAACAATTGCACCGGAGTTAGCTAACAGCTAATTTGCATCTGTAATCCCACATTTTTACAAATTACTTCTAATTGGTAAAACTAACTTTTATTGAAGCAGCATTTTTAATGCAGGAGTTAGAGTTTTTACGGTGTGCTTTCAGTACTCAGCCTCAGTGTCTGCTGGAGCTTATCAAAAGGAGTTAACATATGAGCTAAATCCTGCACCCTCAGTTTAGTCCTCCCGGTGTATGGGGCATTATATTGTATTGTAGATTTTATTTGACATGGACATGACAATTTCATTGGACTACCAGATGCATTGTTTTAAGTTAGCATACATGCTACTGTAGTTTTCAACACCTGTCCACCGGAGGCTTTAAAAAAAACCAATCAAAGACAGAAACAGTCTGTTGACAATCTGGGTCAACAGATTGCAAGCTTGTTTAGGTTATTGTTTCCTGTATTCCAGGATGGTGCCCCGTTTTGTTATTAATTCCTATTAATAATCCTTATTGATATTTATTAATTTAATAGAAATTATTAATGATCTAAATTGTTGATAATAACCAAACCTGCCCCTTTGCATTCCCAACCAGACCTTGTGATCTAATAGATAGGCTGATTCTCTGACGTTCACCACTGAGGCAAGATGAGGAGAGAAGATGCTCAAGAGCCCCTTTTAAATAAAAAGCAATGCAAACAATGCTCCCTTCTTCTGTCTGCCAAGGAAGTCTAACCCACACTAGGATACAGCGCAATGTCATGGGTTCGCTCGCCATCCTTTCTTAAAAACTAAAAATAGAAATTGACCCTATGTCTTGGACGATTTAATGTTCCTAACTGTTAACAAAGATATTGCGGCTTTAGGTGGGAGAAGCAGATGACAGCGTATGCCTCATTTAGCCTGACATAGTGTGGGTTGATGAAGTGAAAGATGTCTTTGCTCTGTGTGCTCCAGCTGGAGGAACAGCTGAGTCGTCTGCAGAGGGAGAAGAATGACCTGCAGTCCAGGATGGAGGAGGACCAGGAGGATCTCAACGAGCTCATGAAGAAACACAAGGCTGCTGTGGCCCAGGTCTGTGCACTAACATGGACTCCCCAACAATTATAGACTACTTCCATTTCCTTACACAGTTTTATTCTTTACATTATTGATTAATTCATTGGTTTGAAATATAGAAAAATATTTATTTTTAACAAAATTTATTTGAAAGTGCTTTTGAATTTGACTGTTCATTTACGTGTGTGTGTGTTGTGCTTATTGTATTTTAGTTCATTATTCTCCTACTTTGACTTTTGACGATTTCATGATTGTTTTAATATAAAGACCTACAAATTTAAAGGGATAGTTCAGAAGTGGGGTTGTATGTGGTACCTCTAGAAGCTTACTTTATGGAGATGGCAGTCAGCACAGTCATTCTAAGGATTTGGGACTCAGCCTTCAACTGTTTTGGAAGGGGCCCAGAAAAACTTTTTTACGCCATTATAAATAAATGCTTACCTAAAAAATGATTATCTGTTCAATTGGTACACTAAATGTAAAATATTTTGTCTGCTGATTTGTGGACTGATACGCTGCACTGCACCGGCTGGAGTAGTAATGCATGGCCAACTACGCTTGAAAAAGGTGCAAAAATAAACGGCTGTCTGCCAGAGCAGTGAGGCATATCAGTCTCAGAAGTGAAAAAATCCTAAATGTAGCATACAATTGAACGGATATTTATTTTTAGATAAGCCTTTATATACCAGGCCAAAAAACTGTTTCTTCCGCCGGCCCCCTCTTCAATATTACAATGCTGACTTCTGCTACAGTTACGTTTCACCGAAGTCCTTCAAATCAGGTAACACACTGACAACCCCACTTAAATACCAAACTATCCATTTACTGAGGCTCAACTGGTATGTGATGATGCAACTCCAGCCAATGAAATCCTAGCAAACGACACATTTCAGCTCGTTTCTGTTTGAAACCCAAGTACATTTCACATATTTTAGTAAGTTGAACTTTGCCACAACAGACGTACATAGTTGTAGTGTGATGACAGTCTAGGCTTGATATTACACATATCACGATCCCAGGTTCATTTAAAGGTAAACTAGCTGAATCAAGCTAAACCATTGACTTGTGTTAACACTATCCATCCCTGGCAATTGAATCGTTGTAAAGCGGCAGTATTTGGCAAGCTCCATTACTATTAATGTAGATGTGTATGCAAATGAGCAGCAAAGCGTTTCCTGAGTGATGTGCCTCCACTGGCTCTAAATGAATCCATCCTTCTTGTCTAAATAGAAGCAGCTGAATTCACAGTGGGAAGCGCTGGAGCCGAGTGCTTCATCTACTGTGGGGATTAAAGCACTCATCTCAAATATTTCACTCCGGTCTTATTCAAATGAGATTTATTGACATGTGTTCACCGTACTAAAAACTCTCCAGCAGATTTATTTGTCTAGGTTGATGTCACTGAGATGTCATCTTGTTTGACTGGATCTACTTGTGTTGATTTGATGCTTTTGCATTCAGGTTTTAGGGAACATAGCTGTACAGGTCAACATTCTTTAATAATCCAGGGTGTAAGGAAAAAGATGATGAAAAAGATTAATTTTTAAAGAAAATGCCATAACACTTTACAATAAGGGTACATATTTTTTTTACATATGGACAAAAAAAACAGAACAAGTAAACACATACAATGCATACACAACACCCAACCCCCTCTCTCCTCCCCCCTCCCCCCTCTCCCCTCCCCCCTCCCTCACATAAACAGACAAGGAATACAGAAAAAAAAGTGAAATAAATAACTAAGACAAAATGATTAAGAAAATAAGCTATAAGTACACAAGAAACAAAACAAAGCTAAAACCAAAACAAAACTGGGGCAAACCTCACACCTTTTGGTTCCCTATGTGCCGCAGCACTGGGCCCCATATAGCGTGGAATATATGAGGTAATGCTTAGTTAATGCTATTTATTTAACAGTTGGTTTGTGCATAGTTAATGCTTATTAAACTACCTCTTCCCGCTTAGTTATTAACTGGTAGTTAAGGCTGGGTTAAGTATCAACTGTGCTTAGTTAAAGAATACTTAGTTAAGCATTAACTTAGCATAGTGGTAATTTAATGCTTAGTTATTGCTTTTTAAGCAAACACTTTTTTACCTACTGCAATTGCACTTTATAAGTAAGGACAGAGGACATTTGAACTTTTAAACTTTAGCCTGTGCTGCATATTTTGCACCTTTATATTTGCACAGTTGATTGCTTTTTCTTTTACCATATTTTTTTTCTTCTTCCTTTCATACTATGCACTGGCAGTATTAGTATTTGTGTACTGTTATCTAAAGGTAAAAGCTACTTATGCACAGGGACTATCCAAATCACTTTTTTCACATGTAATACTGACATGCTTCATGTTACATCTATAAAGGGGATACTACTGCAGTTAACACTGTTGTGTGCGTAATTAAGTGTAATAACATTTACTGAAAAGTCCAAATTGTTTTACGTTGAGGCAAAGGGAATAATTCATGTCAGTATAATAAAGGTCTCATGACAGTAAATGTCAAAATTACACAGTGTAATAACACTTAATGACATGTTAATGAAATGTCCAAATGGTTTCCCTTTACTTGAGGCCAACAGAATCATTCATGAGCCTGTTATAAAGGCATTAGACAGTGTAATAACGCTTCATGACATGTTAATAAACTGTCCAAATGGTTTCACTTTACTTGAGGCCAACAGAATCATTCATGACAGTATAATAAAGGTCTCATGACAGTCAATGTCAAAATGTTCCGCATATGACAGTTTAATATAATTAGGGGTGTGCGGAGACGTCATTATCTGTATCTGTATCTGTTCAACCAACAAAATTATCTGTATCTGTATCTGTATCCGGATACACAAGAAGAAGTGGGCGTGGCGTATACCGGAAGTTTCTTTTACATTAGCCTACATTAAAGGAAGTCACACCTGCATTGATTTTCTAAACTAATATTCATTGTCAATGCAATTGCTGTCCCTTCAAAGCATCAAATTGATGTAATGTTGACATATAAGTCAAAAAGTCAGATATATTTCTAGCTTTTCATCTCTCTCTTCTTTGTTCTCATAATACGAAGAAATTCAGGGAACAAAAATATTGATAAATAACAGCCCAAATCTGTGCATACGCTTCTCACTGTTAGTAAATGAGGGCCAGTGTTTTACTTTTAACTTAATTAAGGTCTCCCTTTAACTGGGGAAAATACAGCTGTATTTCATGATTTTTTTTATCTCTATCTCTCCCTCTCCCTCTTTTTTTACATTTGTTTTACTAAACTAAGGTTTAGGAACAGTCTGTATCAACGTGCCAATCTCATAAACCCTAAATAATATTTTAGCCTTTCCACAAAGCCATATGTGATTTCAATGTGTCAAGTTTGCAGTTTCCGATTTTTACTGTATAGGTCCTGAAGTAGGCCTAGGCGTCTACGCACTGATTGACAGCTGAAAAAGTACAGGTCCTAAGCATCAGTTTGATGTAAACGTTGTGATGTTTAAAAGAGTTTAAGCAGTAGGCCTAGAGAATGTAAATAGCCTACATCGGGGAAGGGCTGACGGTGACTCGGGGTGCAGCATATTCCATCGGTTCGTCTCTTCTCTGCCATAGCACCGGGTCACGAGGAAACTCAAATAAAAACGGCAGCGAATGCGACCGGTAGAACCTTCTATTCGAGGGAAAGGGCGAACTCGCTGCGTCTATCAGTGGATAAAAAGAGAGAGACCGCGGGTCACGGGACGCGCCCGGTCCTCTCATGTCCACCGCAGAACAGCTGTTAGTGTCATTCTATCTGTTGTGTCATTGAGGCGGAACGCGCTGCGTCAATTAAGCGCATAATAAAAAAATTTAAAAATACCCGAATAATAACGGGACTATTCGGAAATTATCTGTATCCGTATCTAACTCATTATCCGTGCTTATCCGAATACATATTCGGATTCGGGCTCATCCCTAAATATAATCTTACCACATAAATGGAAATAGTTCATTTACATTTGATAATAGGTCCCATATTATGCAAAACGCACTTTTTCAATGTGATGGAACATAACTATGGATCCACGGTGTGCCTAGGGACTGCCAAAGTTTAAAACAAAAAAAAATATCTCCTTTCCTCACCCTCCCCCTTTCTGAAAACCTCTCCAATATACTCCAGTCAGAATTCTCGCCGACTGTAACGTCACAGTCGGTACAGCCACTTCCCCATATTTTCTTTATATGTCCATGCTTCCCCCCCACATTAGTAAACAGAAACTTCCACCGGTCAGTAGTCTATGATAACCCCACCCCCCATTTCTTATTGGTTCACGGCCCCGAGATCCTCTGGAAAATATTCCGAGCGACAGCCATGTTGTTTTCCCCGCTAAGCGACAAGATGCCCGTAGTACAGCAAAGCATGCTGAATGTTACATACACCAACACAGAATGCTTTTGCTCATACTCCACTAATTTATCTTACCCACAGCAGTCTATTAATGCCTCGTTTTTAATAACACAACGGATAGGAAGCTACTTGTGCTTTTTTTTTAAACGGTGAAACTAAAAGAATTGTTTTTATTGGTATTTTTGCCTGACTGGTGTATAGCTATTAGCTTTGGGACAAGCAACCAGCTTTTGCTCATAACAAGCTATTTATATTCCCCACAGCAGTCTGACAAAGCCTCGTTTTTAGCAAGACAAAGCATAGGAAGGTAATAGAGTCGAAGTCTAACTTTGAAGCTAATTTTTTCACTGATTTTAGTGATATTTTTAGCCGTTAGCTTCCGAGCTAGCTTCGGGAAAAGCATTGATCTTTTGCTCATAACAAGCTCTTTATATTCCCCACAGCAGTCTGACAATGCCTCGTTTTTAGCAAGACAAAGCATTGGAAGGTAATGGTCGAAGTCAAACTATGAAGCTAATTTATTCACTGATTTTAGTGTTATTTTTAACCGTTAGCCCCCGAGTAGCTTCGCAGTAGCCTCCATCTTTTGCTGCATTTTTATTGTGAACATGCCGTTTCCATTAGCTTGTGGCTGTCAGTGGATCTGTATGAACATAGTCTTTCATGTAGACAAGGATAGGTCATGTCAAACTGTTCAAAGTGCAGCTGAGCTCCTGCGTTACTAGCACTAGACATTGTTCTTCTCAGGGTAAACCTATCCGTGGTAACATGCAGTACAGGCACGGCAAGCTATGGACCTATGGGCAGACGCCAATGGCTTCGCTTCCGGACAGGGCGGTGGGAGCTCATAGATTGTATATTTACGAGGGGAGCTGCAGCTCGGTTTCAAAAATAGGCCATCGTGAGATTAGCTGAAAATCAGGGTAGAGAGGCATACTACAATAAATGATCTGAACGTTTTTTTCAGCAAACAACTAAAGAAAAACGTCTTAGGGACCTCTAAGACCATATAATATTGCCAGAAAAGTGTATAATATGAGACCTTTAAGCCTACTATGACATGTTTATGATTTGTCAAGTAGACATAACCAAGACATCAATAAGATGTTTTGCCTTAGCTTATGTCAGGTTGTCATTACAAAGACATGGACAAATTATTTTGTCTCAGCTTATGTCAGGTTGTCATTACAAAGACATGGACAAATTATTTTGTCTCAGCTTATGTCAGGTTGTCATTACAAAGACATGGACAACTTATTTTGTTTCAGCTTATGTCAGGTTGTCATAACAAAGATATCTCAGACAATGTCTATGTTGCATTAAACGTGACATAATTGACCGAATGACACTTTATGACAACAGTCATAACCATTAATAGTGTTCATGACAGGTGTCATGACAGTGTAATGATAGTCTCATGACAGTCATATGAATACGCCTTCAAATAAAGTGTTACCACTCTTTTTAGCCAATTTTTTCAGCCCCAAAGCGCTTTCCATTTCTTACCATATTCACCCATTCATACACACACTCATACACCGATGGCAGCAATTTATGTACACTTATTGTAAAGTGTTACCGAAAACGCATTTTAAACTATCTAGCTCCAGGCTCATATACTGACTGGACTTGTTCCCCGTCTTCCTTTGCTTTCAGTCGGCTCAGAACTTGGCTCAGATCAGTGACCTACAAGCCCAGCTGGAGGAGTCCCTGAAGGATAAGCAGGAGGTTCAGGAGAAGGTACGTGCTGCTTCTCTGCTCTAAACATACCTCTGGTGTCAAGGAGAGCCAGTCCATCAGAAGCACAGAAAGAGATTTTACAGTGTTGTGTAACTTGCTGGGGTTCAACCATATGTCACCTTAAAAAAAGAAATCCAGCCCTGAAGTCACTTCAGCTAGGGCGTTTAATTAGTGCTCAGGAACCAATTAGAGCTAAACTTTTCTTTGTGTTTTTAATATGAAAATGTGTAACTGATCCCCCATCTTCCTTGGCTGTTAGGTAAATATAAAAAAATGCATGTAATGTAAAAGCTGGAAATTTGACTATTAAAGTACATTTTTGCTGTAAGCGTTGTGAGGTGTTTGGTTCCACAGCTGGTTGAATCTACTCTGGTAAACTATACATGGTTTGAAAGGGCCTAGCCTCACAGTTCTATCTGTGTACATTCTTTAAAAGATTCTTCTGTGACAACATTTTGTAACTGAAGTGCATACATGACAAAACCATTATAATGTGAAGAAATGGAGAAAGAGACTCTCCTTGTACCATGTTTTTATCTCTAAATCCGTTTTAGTATCACTTCCACTAATTATATCAATCATGACTAACTCAAAACATTTGATGAACCATAAAGACTTTAGTGTTCATACTTTGTCATTTGTTGACTTGAATTTTTCATTATTATTTTTTTACTGGTTCCAGCTTCCAGTACATTTTTATTTTTATCAGTGCAAAATGGGTGCTGGCAATATGTGACACAGATGGCCAACTTGGTTTCCCAAGTCATTCAAGCAATAGTGCTGAGCATGCTAGTGCTGTCATCCTCCTTTATCAGACACAGCTTAATGGGAGCAATGGAAGCCTGCTAGGAGAGGGGGAGATTAGAGCAGTATTCTACCCTCCACCTGTACAGCCCATGAGTTTGTCTCATTGATCCAAGCCCTGCACTCCTCCATGCAATGATATCATCTGAAACTCTGCTTCAGGGCAGTGATCTCCACTGAGAGCAAGACAATATTGCTACCTCTGTAAAACTTGAACCCCTCAAAGGAATAGTGAGTACTAATTAGTAGTCATTATTCAGTTAACTTCCCACTGATATGAAAGGATTGATACTGAAGTCGAGACACAGTGAGCCTAGCTAAGCAACTCAAGAATTGACCTGTAGTATCGCACTTGGTTAATGATGGACACAAACGGGAATGTGAAAGTACAAAGATTTATTTTAATTATTTATTTAATTTAATTTAATTATTTTTGCCTCTTTTGAATACACACTTAATAAATGTGGTTATGATAACATGTGTGTGTGTTTTTTCCTTTTTCTTAAAAAGCTGATAGTTAAAAACAAAAAAGTACAAAGAGTGCAAGGATTGTTTGAATCTCCGCGATATCTAAAATTACCATTGGTTGGTTGGAATAGAAACCCTGCAGACTCTGGTGCTGTAGTGGGCAGTGAGAGTGTAGTTACTCACATGCAGTTTGTTCTTTTGGACCAAAACTTCTCACCTGTTGTGTCCTATGAATAAAGCCATATAGAGTTGGTTGTTGCCTGCATATTGAATTAAATCATAATTATGATTTACATTATAATTCAAATGATAGTAGTGGTCAAAGTACAAAGCCTGGTTGCACGCCACATGGAATGTCTACTTTGTGATGAGACGTTTTGAATTGAGAGAAAATAGCTTTTTTATTGCAGAAAATTGTTGGCACTTGCAAGTATAGCGACTTAAGTGTGTGTGTGTGTGTGTGTGTGTGTGTGTTAACGAAATTTAATTTGCCTTATGATTGTATAATATTTTAATGCTACAATATATGCTTTCTGCCTGTTGAACTTTGTCCTAGTAAACTTAAAGAACTCCAAAGTGTTTTTGCTACAACTTGTTGTTTAGCCTTGGAGAAGAAAACTACCTAATTAGATTTTGGCACATACATAGGTATGACACATTCATGTGCACAGTGGTTGAGAGTTGATGGGGGAGTAAAAAAGACTCCCTAAGTTTCCCATATTCTGTTATCTGCCTAATTAAAAATCTTTCTGCTTTCGCAAGCAACACTCAAATGTCCTGAACACACAAACCTAGTGTGTTTGCGCACACACCATCTTCACTGCATATAATCTCATGTACAACTGTCCATTTCTTTGTATTCAACCATGTACCAAACCAGATACATTGTTGATTCCCTTGCTGCTGTTTAGCAAGTAAAAATTCACCTGCTCTGAAGCCTGCCTTGACTCAAATTATTTTATTACAAACACTTGGGTTGTTTGATGAAATAATTCCTTTAACAGTGTGTGTGTGTGTGTGTGTGTGTGTGTGTGTGTGTGTGTGTGTGTGTGTGTGTGTGTGTGTGTGTGTGTGTGTGTGTGTGTGTGTGTGTGTGTGTGTGTGTGTGTGTGTGTGTGTGTGTGTGTGTGTGTGTTAGATGCAAGCACTCCAGAGCCAGCTGGAGTTCCAGGAGCAGTCCATGGTGGAGAAATCCCTGGTCAGCCGTCAGGAGGCCAAGATCCGTGAGCTGGAGACCAAACTGGAGTTTGAGAAGACCCAGGTTAAACGCCTGGAGGTGAGCTCTAGAAAGAGGAATAATGATGTTCATGATGATGAACTAAAACAACATGTTTCTGATTAATGTCAGTTAGATATAAATATACCTGCTCTACTCTATCTACTAGCTTGTGTAAATAACAAAGACAAAAGGCACAGTAAAGGATCAAAGTTACCATCTGTAAGCTCCTGAGAATGTAATTCCTCACACCCACTGATAAAACTATCCTTGTGCTCAGTTTTGCAGGTTCAGTTTAGTAATTAGTGCTCACTGCCAGGCACAGTCCCTCTGCTCCTTGCACTCCAAAGTGCAAGTAAATCTATTTTTAAATTTATTAAATTTGATTTAGTTTAGTTTCTTCCCCAGACAGCCTGTGGGGAAATGTGCAAAGTTTGAAAAATGTAAGACTAATTTTGCTTTTTTGATTAGGCTTTTTAATACGTGCCACTAGGGCTGTCACTTTTTCCAAAAATGAAATTCGAACGAATTTCGAATGTCTCTAATTAATTCGAAAACATTCGAATATATTCCCCCAGTGTTCTGTCCAAGCCCGGCCCATTCTATTAATCGTATTTCTTATTTAGGCACGCGCCTGATTTTAAACCCTTATTTTTTAATAAGTTGGCTGCTATAATTTAAGTTTTAAAACACAAATCTGCGTTGTTTGAATGACAGAATCTGTTCAGAAGAGAACTTAATGAGCGGCGCAACACAGCCTCCGTCAGTAGCCTACAGCACAGGGAGGAGCCGCAAAGCACTGAGAGCAGCAGTAATTACGATCGGCTTGAAGGCGGTGCTGCCGTAGGAGACACACCGTGCGCGCAGTGTTGTCTCTTATAACATTACTAAAACGGAAGCCCTACCGGCTCGGGCAGAGAATCTAACTCACACAGGGCTGTAGTTCCATGGTCATATAAAGAAAGGCCTGTACCTGTACACTGGGCGCTGCGCTGCTCCGCTCGGCTAAGCTAGCGGCTAAGCTAGCGGGGAAGCTGCAAATTGACGTCTTTGAAAAGTACGACAGGTCTTCGTAACGTCCCCGGTGTTGAACCCACATACTCCCACACGCTGCTGCTCATATGTCCTGGTGATCGTCCAGGCCGACAATGCTCACTATGGTCCATTCTGGTCGCAAAGCAACAGATGAACATCATGATTAACATTAGCTTTGTTTACTGATGGGTCAAGAGGGGTTACAACAGGTCAAACTGATAGGACAGTTAGAAAGCGCCCTCTGCTGGGTCAAAAGGGAAACTACTTTAAATGCTTATGAGACGGCAGCACACTATTTTATATACTGTCTATGGGCAGCACACAGTCCGAATGGAGAAATACAATTCGAATTCGAACTTTTCACCCCAACTTCGAACGAATGTTCGAACATCGAATAAAAAGTGACAGCCCTACGTGCCACCAGCATAAAAGTAGTAGTAGTGTCATTCATCAGGGCTGGAAGTGGCAGAGCTGAATCAATACAGATGTGAGGAGGAACGGTACAACATCCAGTCACTGTGTGAAACGTGGACAGAGGCTCACTCACTGATAAAGCACACGCGCATGCAATGATGCACAGGCTGATTACTTTCTGGTAGGAGTCACCAATGAAAACACTGCTGAAGACAAGCATCTGTGATTAAAGCCTGCTGCACCACTCCAATGCATTATTGATTGAAATAGACTCATCAATTGTTTAAATTTTTTTTCTGACAGGGTTCTGTTGAGGTATTAAGCTCGGATCTATACTCTGAACCACAGCAAGCATTCCTTCATATCATTTCCAGAACTTCTTGGAATAGGGCTGGGCGATATGGCCAAAAATCAATATCTCGATATTTTTTTACTTTATCTCGATACACGATATATATCTCGATATATTTCAAATCTCCTCTAGAGCACATCCTAAATGCTCAATTTAATTTATTTTTTGCATAACACACCAGTAATATGATTTAAATAGTCCTGCAAAATGTGTCTGCACTAACGATGCATTAGGCTACATGAAACAATATCTTGTTTATATTCTTTAGTGCTTTTTATTGGAACAATTTGAAACTTGCACATGGCAAAGAGTTTGCACATTGTATTGATTATTCCACATCCTTCCACTCCCATACAATGGATCCAGCATTATTTTATTTGGAAACAGTTTTTTCCATCTTCTGTTAATCTGTAAACTGAGAACACTAATTATGACTCATTACAACCACTTACTAATTGTTCATCACCAATAATCCCCTGAAGATAGCAGCCACACTTTAAAAGCAGAACAGGTTTTGCTCCATAATAGTAGTACAAAAGGCTCTAAAATGTATAATGGTTACTGTCGCTTTAAGAGCAGTTAAATTTCGTTTTCTGCCTGTTAGTCCGAGAGAGAGATTCATGCGAGCGCAAACAGGTGGCTCATTGTCCCTCTGTTACCTGCCTTATTATTTAATTCTCCTGTATTGAGTTCATGAAAATAAAACTGGAAGACAATCAGAGGATTGTAACACAGATTGTCAAGCGCCCGCCTCCCCCGTTCATTCGCCTGTGTATCCACCAGCCTTCCTCTCATAAGGACCAGGGCAGGCAGTGCTGTGTACAGCGGCCGCTAATGCTGGCATGTGCGCCCGCCTCCCCCGGTCGTTTGCCTGTGTAGCCTTCTTCTCTTAAGCATGGTCCTACAAAAACGGTCCATGCAATGAACGACGGCCACCATCGCCGTCATGCGTGCCCCCCTCCACCCGCTCGTTCGGCTGTCATAAGAGCACAAGAGCCCTCGTCTTTTTTTCTCCCTATCTCGTTGTTTTCACATGGCGATAAAAGCATGGCACACAGGGCGCAGGCGCACTGCAGACTACGTCACAGGTGCGCGCTCAGGATACTCTGGTTGGGAGGGGTGAGTGAGTGAGTTGCCAATTCATGTGGGTCTGTGAGGCAGAGAGCCACAGGAAAGAGCGAGAGAAGCGAACACCAGCGAGCCGGCGGCAAAAAAAACACATTACGTGCCAATTTGTATTCGATGGTCGCGATATGGTCATTTTATACATCCCGAAGAGCACATCTCGCGATACATCGAATATATTCGATATATCGCCCAGCCCTATCTTGGAATATATTGAGATTTGTGCTCTGATTTTCCTCTGCTATAGAAGTGAGATTTGAAGGGAATGGTCTATGCAGAATCAGATGATACATTAGTTGTCCTCATACTTTTGCAAATAATCAGGGAGGAGAATGCTAATAAACTTCTTTCAAAGGTTTTTTTAATTTAGTGACAGTTACAAAACAATTGCAGCACAATGGAATACAAATTTTTTTCCCTTTTTTAACCCGGCACACACCCCACCCACCTCCCACCCTCACACCCAACCACACACAATCTGACACAAAACAAAATACACACTTCCAATAAAGAAAAACAAACAATCAACATGAAACAAAAAACATAAAGAAATAAAATTGAATTAAATAAAAGAGGGGAGGAGGTAGCTACTCTTCTATTGTTGTCGTTGTTTTTTTAAAATAATTTAAGAAGGGGCGCCAAATTCTGTCAAATTTATTCTCAGATCCCTGGGTAGTGTAACGTATCTTCTCTAGATTCATGCTCGACATAATGTCTCTAATCCAATGTGAGTGGGAAGGAGGAGCAGGATCTTTCCACTTGAGTAAGATAACCGTACGAGCAAGTAATGAAGTAAAGGCCAGTACCTTCAGCTTCACTTTAGGCAAGCCCGGATTTGGAGCAATGCCAAAAATTGCAGTGAAAGGGTTCGGCTCAATTTGATGCTGAAGTACTTCAGAGATTGTTTGAAAAACTGATGTCCAGAACTCAGTCAAGGTGGGACACAACCAGTACATGTGAGAGAGTGATGCCGGTGCGCTCTTACAGCTATCACAGGTCGGGTCTACAT
Organism: Hyperoplus lanceolatus; assembly: GCA_026929865.2. Taxonomy (NCBI): domain Eukaryota; kingdom Metazoa; phylum Chordata; class Actinopteri; order Uranoscopiformes; family Ammodytidae; genus Hyperoplus; species Hyperoplus lanceolatus. The sequence continues at coordinate 36,991,124 of CM049398.1, read as the reverse complement.
CGAGGAACATACGAGCTAATTTAGTTTTAGATATGTGGATACGATGTACTACTTTAAATTGCACAAGAGCATGTCGGGCACACATGGAGGTAGAGTGTATCCGATCCAGGACTGAATCCCACATGTGATCTGTGAAGGCAGAACCTAGGTCCTGCTCCCACAGGGTTCTTATAGCTGCTAAAGAGGGGCTATGCAACTTCGAAATAAGGTTGAAAAACACAGAAATTGAGCCTTTTAATGTGGGGTTTACAGAAAGAAACAAATCGACATGATTGGCTGGCGGTTTATAAGGGAATTGGGGAATTAACTTCTGCGTAAAATGCCTGATTTGCAGAAATCGGAAAAAATTTGTCTTTTCGATACCAAAATGTTTTGTCAATTGAGAAAAACTAGCAAATAGATCATTAATAAATAAATCACCGATGCATTTTAAGCTCTTTTTATGCCAGATCTTGAATGCACCATCCAACGTCAAGGGAGTAAACAAATGATTAGCTGCAATTGGGCTGAAAAGTGAAAAATTCTGCATTCCAAAATTCTTCCTAAATTGGGTCCAGATTCGAAGGGAGTGCTTAATCACGGGATTACTGTTGGGAATAGCCGAAGAGAGTGGAAGTGCGGTGCTTAAGAGGGCAGACAGAGACAATGGGCTAATAGCGCTGGACTCCATTGTTACCCAGACTGGGGCTGAGTCGTCAAGGTGAAAATGCACCCAATACACTAAAGAACGGATATTAGCAGCCCAGTAATAGTATTGGAAATTAGAGAGGGCCATTCCACCTGTTTGTTTGGGTCTTTGAAGGAAAGCTTTCCGTAACCGAGGGTGTTTACCATTCCAAATATAATTTATCATTAAAGCAGCAACGAGTAACATTTAAATATCTTTTAAACAGCCTCATGTTTCCTCTCATAATCATAAATTACCTTTAACAGCAAACGAGACCATCTGTGCAAAGAAATACTTTTTTATATAGTTTTTATTACTGCATTTGATCTGGTCGTACACCCAGTCCGATTTTCGGTTCACGCGTGCCTGCTCTATGGTCACATATCTGTATTGGTCGCAGATTTCAGTGCGGCGCAGGAACGCGATTTGAGAAGCCTATGGCTCCAGGTTAGGGAAGGGGAGCGGGAGCCTTGTTTGAGACAGTTGTTTATTCATAATGACTGATAACGGGGCTGAACCATCAAAGAAAAAAAAGAAAATGCAATGAAGAAAAGCTAAAAGGGAGAGTGATAGGCGGGCGGGAGGGCGTTGCCAAGCAACGTATACACAATTTCACGCAGCGAACCTAGACTTCAGTGTTTACTCCTAAATGAATGAGCGGTAGCCTACTAAAACAAAGTTTACTTTGCCTCACCAGCATCATCAGATGACCATTATTCATCTGAAATAGTCATTATTTACAACATAAACACATTACCTCATCGTGATCCATACTAACTAACTGCCATCTCTCATTCATTCGCTTGGTGTGAGGACACGGACTCGTTCAGCTCCGTGAGAGGTGACAATGCATCAACTCATTGCAATCAGGTGTGTTTAGCACTCACTGCCATTAGTTGATGCTGTGTCACCCATAGACTCACAGAGCCGAAAAGAGTCCGGTGCCCTCCACACTTTCAACACACGGACACGCACCATATTGCTTCCTGATTATTTGAATCTTGCACTCCCTGCACGAGCTAGAAAACAGCTTCACGACAGCTGGCGTCGTTAAAATACTACCGCTTTTGTTCAAAGGTGTCGCCAACGTGCCGACTTACTCGTAGTGGCTTTAAAGAGTCAAGGGCCTGAAAAAAGGATTTGGGGAGAAAGATGGGGAGACATTGGAATAGATATAGGAACTTTGGGAGTAATGTAATTTTAATTAAATGTATTCTACCTATGAGAGAGAAAGCCAGAGGAGACCACTTCTATAATATTTGCTTCGCCTGATCCAATAATTTGAGGAAGTTCGATTTAAATAGGTTTTTAAAATTTCTGGTAAAACATACCCCAACGTAACTCAGATGATCCGTCACCACTTTGAGTGGGAGAGCTGTATAATCAAGTTTAAGAGCTTCTTTATTAATCGGAAAGAGTTCGCTCTTACTCAAGTTAAGTTTATAGCCAGAAAACCTCCAACACAGAAAGTGCCTCCGGTAAGGAGGTGGCTGGCTTGGCGACAAACAAAAGTAAGTCATCGGCATATAATGATACCTTATGTTCAATTCCTCCTCTCCATATCCCCTGAATCTGTTTGTTACTGCGGATGGCAATCGCAAGTGGTTCGATTGCAATAGCAAAAAGGAGCGGGCTCAAAGGACAACCCTGCCGGGTCCCACGGTGCAGATCAAAACTACTTGAGTAACGGCTGTTTGTTAATACTGAGGCAGAAGGGCATGCATATAATAATTTAACCCAAGAAGTGAAAACAGGACCCAAACCGAATTTTTCAAGGGTGAAAAACAAATAATTCCATTCTACTCTATCAAATGCTTTTTCAGCATCCATAGAAGCGAGGCATTCTGATTCAATATTTCTGGAGGAATATAAAATGTTCATTAGCCGGCGGATATTATAAAATGATTGGCGTCCCTTTATAAACCCAGTTTGGTCGGGGGATATGATAGAGGGGAGAACATCCTCCAATCTGTGGGCGAGAATTTTAGTAAGTATCTTCACATCTGTATTTAATAGTGATATTGGTCGGTATGATGCACAATCTAGAGGATCTTTATCCTTTTTTAACAACAGGGAAATACAGGCCTGATAGAACGAAGGCGGGAGTTTACCTGAGTCAAATGAGCCTGAGAATACTGAACATAAAAAAGGCGACAATTCGGCTGAAAATTTCTTAAAAAAGTCAGATGGAAGTCTGTCTGGACCAGGAGATTTGCCTGATTGCATAGATGTTATTGCTGCAATAATTTCCTTCTGAGTAATAGGTGCCTCAAGGCTATGTCTCAGGTCTTGAGAAAGGGAAGGCATGTTTAGGTTACTGAAAAAGGTTTCCGTCACCGTTGCGTCTACTGTACAATCAGAACTATACAAATTTGAATAGAATGTTTTGAACTTTTCGTTTATCAATTTCTGATCTGATTTTGTACACCCACTGTCTGTCTGTATTCCAGGGATGAGTTGCTTCGCTCTAAATCCGCGCAGTTGATTGGCCAGGAGTTTACCAATCTTGTCACCATGCTCGTAAAAAGTTTTAATATGTGTAGAGATGTGTGAAAGAAAACTCTCATCTGTGAGCAACAATGGATCCAGTCTCCACTGCCTTCTTGTATACTCAACGTCAGAGAAAGCCAGTTGAAGGAGCAGAGGAGCGTGATCTGAGATCACAATACTTTCATAACTGCATGACTTTAGGTCTGACATCAATGAATTATCAACAAAAAAATAATCAATTCGGGTGTAAGTGTGGTGAACATGTGAAAAGAATGAATATTCTCTTCCTGTGGGGTATAAAAACCTGTATGGATCAGAAAGGCTATAATTAGCAAGAAATTATTTGATATAACCTGCAGATCTGCTAAGAGTGGCAGGTTTGGGGGAAGAGCGATCTAAGACTGGATCTAGATAACAATTAAAATCCCCACCAAGAATAAGAGAATGGGAATTGAGATCGGGGAGTTGAGAAAAAAATCTCTTAAAGAATTCTACATCGACGTTAGGCGCGTAGACGTTCGCCAAGATGACTGACTTATTGTAAAGTTTGCCTGAGACAATAATAAAACGTCCATTTTTATCTGATATAATGTTTGAGGACTCAAAAGGAATATTACTATCAATAAGGATAGCTGTGCCCCTAGGCTTACCCCTGAAATTAGAATGAAAAAATTGTCCACGCCAGCATTTACTTAATCGCCAATGGTCAGAGTCATGTAAGTGGGTTTCTATAAGGAAAACTATTCCAGCCCTGAGCCGTTTTAGGTGGGTTAAGACCTTACCCCTTTTCACTTGGTGATTTAGCCCCTTGACATTCCAACTAATTAAATTAAGATTGCCCTTCATCTAGCTTTGTTATAGTAAGAATAAAAAGAGTTGCTCCGATAAGAAAAAGAGTAGCAAAATACAGAGGGAAAGAAAAACATACAAAAAAAGGAAAACACAAATAACTGAAAACACAGCAGGTGATGACTTATCAGCTAAACCCCCAGTTAACACCACCCCATCCCATCCAGAACCCACCCCATATATTGCTCTAAACAGCAAACCCCAAAAGACCCTTACTAGTCTCACAACAAACATTCCAAGCCTTAACTTCCTGACCTGTGCTAGCTTCCGACATAGGTCTTCTACAATTCACCCCATAACAGCTAGTAACACTATGAACAATCCAGCAAACTGTCAAAATGACAACACACTAAACAAAAATACCGTGCTCACCCAACAGATTCGAAATACAAAAAAAGAACAAGGCGTGAGTTAGACAAGCTGTCCAAATGGCAAAAAAAGAAAGAACAGACACGCTCATCCAGCCGTTTTAAAGTAGAGATACAAATAAAAAAAGCGAGTGAGCTAGACAATAAGTCAAAATGACAAGCAACAAAAATGTCACGCTCCCCCAGCTAATTTACTCATTTTAAAAAAGGGAGAGAAAATGCGTGTAGTACCATCAGTCTGAGAGTTTGGCTGGGGATATGAAAAGAGCATTTGTCCAAATTTGTATACTCACAGCAGGCAATCATATTTATTACGGACTCACACCCAATGTAGACACGTAGTTAGATGCTTCAGAGACGGACCGCAACCACCTTCTCTTGCCGCTCTGGATAGTAATGCGAAGCCTCGCAGGGAAGAGGAGAGGGGGACGGAGACCGCGCTGATAAAGCTCAGCCATGGCCCCCCTGTATTCAGCCCGCTGCTTCACGACCTCCGCGCTGTAATCCTCGTAGAACCGGAGCTTGCGGCCGTGATTCCAGCTCGCCCTGTTTACGTGCCTCTCTCATGATCAAGTCTTTAGTCTGGTATCGGTGGAAGCGGATGATGACGGGCCGCGGTCTCTCACGCGGGCCCGGTTTGGGTGCTAGAGTGCGGTGAGCTCTGTCCAGCTCCGGGAAAGAAGGGAGAGTTTGATTACCAAAAACCTCGACGAGAAGCTCGGATAAAAAGGCGGTGGGGCGTGCGCCCTCAAGTGATTCTGGTAAGCCCACAATACGCACATTCTGTCTCCTGCTTCTCCCTTCCAAATCCGATAGTTTAGATTTCAGCAACTTGTTATCTTCCTGCAGTGAGGAGCACGTAGCCTCAAGTTGCTCCAGGCGTCCGCAAACAGTTTCTGCATTCTCCTCGAGATCGGTTATACGTTTCCCCTGGCCTGAGACCACGGCCTGGATGTTGTCCAGCTTAGTGTCCATGCTGGCGAACGATGACTTAAACTCAGCGGCTATGGCTGCTCTATGCTGCTCAAGCAGGTCCGGAATGGAAGCCATTGAGCTAGCATTAACATCAATGCTAACCACGCTGTCCGAGGACATATCTGACTCTGCCGAATCTCTTTTTGCGTTTTTCTTTCCTCTAGGCATTTCTCCAAAACAGTGCCAGTGTTACCGGCAACACAAGCACAAAAAAACGATGAAAATAGGGTTTAATCAGTTAAGTCTGAAATAGCTAGTGGGAGCTAGAGAGCGATCGCACCTACTCCATGCTCTGTAACCCGGAAGTCAATGCTAATTAACTTAAATGAGGAAATCAGAATGGCCCTCATTTATTAAACTTGCGTGGAAACTGGTGCAGATTCTGGCGCAAATACCTCCCTACGCCAGGTATCGCGTGGGATTTATCAAACAGTTTTATCTCGCCAATCTCAGCGTACGCCAGGCCATTATTGATAAATGCGGCGGCTGAAAACGATCGTATCACGCCCCTATATTTTCTCAGTTTAGAGGCCTCGCCCAGAGGTTTTACGACATGGATATGCGCATTACGGCACATAAGAGGAACTTCTCTGAAGTAGAAATTGACAGAATAACAGCGAAAGTAGAAAAAAAAAGAGTTTCATTTCGGAGCATTACAAGCGGCATCAAAGAACGACAGAAGGCAGCAGTTAGGAAGGAAATAACTGCTGCGGTCAACAGCGTTGGTGTTGACAACAAACGATCTCCAGCTGAGGATTTAGCATTTTAGGTTTACATCAGTAGGCTACTATCGCTCAAATGCTATAAAACAGCATATACAATTTTATGTCGCCATTTCTTTACATAGATGAAGAAAAAGTGGTCTGACTCAAAAATCGCCACTAAAAAAAGCGTGTTGGTGTTCTGAAATGCAACCAACTGAGGGTGCGGGCATAATATAGGCTAAGTGGTAGAGGAGAAACAGATGCACCAACTGTCCGGTAATGGTCCCCATAAAATAAATACACGTCTGCAGAGATTTGAATGATTAGAATCTATTGGCCCTTTTAGATAGCACTGCTCAAAAGGGTTGTAAAAACTAAAAATAACACATTTTGCGTTTTACTGTATGACAGCACGAGTAGTCAGCCCGGCCGTCAGCTGCACAAGCCGACCCGGCAACGATCAGCTGTGAGAGCGCCCACCGTCCTGCTCCACCAGCAGATCGGAAAAACGTGCCGGTTAACGGTGGAAATAAATTGCTCGCTTAAGCGATCAATGACACATTAAAAGAGGAACTAACATTTAAAAAGTGCGTCAAATAAATAAAATGTTAAGCTGAATGTTGTGCCGTGTATTTTTTATCATAAAGAGCAGTGTAGGCCTACTACATATTTAATACTGTGGCTAACATTTTGAATGAATGCAGCCCCTGTGCCTCAGTGTCCCCCCAGCTGCTCCAGACGGAGTCAACTGCCCTTACGCAGTCCCAGCGCTCCTAAGTGGCCGGTGTGTGCACTATTGAATCAGCTCTCCTACTCAGTTGCACACCATAAGATGCAAATTTTTAAGTGATTAATATCTTTATTTCGGTCTGAGCAAACACTGCATTTGTATTATCTTCTAATAATTGTCTAACAAAGTAATCGGCTACCCGGCACAGCCTGCACTGCGAGTCCATGCTGTTAACAAACTTGCGTACACTAGCTGAGAGCTGGCGTGGGATTTGAGCGTACCCTACGCTCACGTCCATATTGATAAATGCCGAGGTTTGCGTGGAAATGTGCGTACACCCACATGGGCCAATGGGTGGTGCTGGCTACTCTGTAGGCAAGCTTTAGTGTCTCGAACTCATTCTAAGCAGAGTAATACAGAGTGGATTGACCTGAGCTGTTTGGTTGGTAAGAGACCAGACTTGCAGAGGTTTTCCTATGCATGCTGGCAGCCTCACCAGAAGTACTAGCACTGGTACATATGGTTGATCATGGCTCAACCTGTTGGTTCAACCCTGTGTCTTTGTGCTCTGTCTTGGTTCCGCTACTGGCCTGACAGACTTTAAATTAAAGCGGGGGCTGCATTTCTTCAGGCATTAATTATATTGTTGTGTACTGTCCAGCGGGCTCTAAATGATCATAAATACAGTACATGTATTATCTATCTATCTATCTACACTCAACAAAAATATAAACGCAACACTTTTGTTTTTGCTCCCATTTTTCATGAGATGGACTTAAAGATCTAAAATTCATTCCAGATACACAATATTACCATTTATCTCAAACATTGTTCACAAATCTGTCTAAATGTGTGATAGTGAGCACTTCTGCTTTGCTGAGAGAATCCATCCCATCTCACAGGTGTGCCACATCAAGATGCTGATCTGACATCATGATTAGTGCACAGGTGTGCCTTAGACTGTCCACAATAAAAGGCCACCCTGAAATGTGCAGTTTTGTCTCAAAGCAAAATGCCACAGATGCCACAAGCATTGAGGGAGCGTGCAATTGGCATGCTGACAGCAGGAATGTCAACCAGATCTGTTGCTCGCGCATTGAATGTTCATTTCTCCACCATAAGCCGTCTCCAAAGGCGTTTCAAAGAATATGGCAGTACATCCAACCGGCCTCACAACCGCAGACCACGTGTAACCACACCAGCCCAGGACCTCCACATCCAGCAGGTTCACCTCCAAGATCGTCTGAGACCAGCCACTGAGACAGCTGCTGAAACAATTGGTTTGCATAACCAAACAATTTCTGCACAAACTGTCAGAAACCGTCTCAGGGAAGCTGCATGCTCGTCGTCCTCATCGGGGTCTTGACCTGACTCCAGCTCGTCGCCGTAACAGACTTGAGTGGGCAAATGCTCACATTCGATGGCGTCTGGCACGTTGGAGAGGTGTTCTCTTCACGGATGAATCTCGGTTTACATTGTTCAGGGCAGATGGCAGATAGCGTGTGTGGCGTCGTGTGGGTGAGCGCTTTGCTGGTGTCAATGTTGTGGATCGAGTGGCTCATGGTGGTGGTGGGGTTATGGTATGGGTAGGCATCTGTTATGGACGAAGAACACAGGTGCATTTTATTGATGGCATTTTGAATGCACAGAGATACCGTGATGAGATCCTGAGGCCCATTGTTGTGCCATACATCCATGAACATCACCTCACGTTTCAGCGAGATAATGCACGGCCCCATGTTGCAAGGATCTGTACACAATTCTTGGAAGCTGAAAATGTCCCAGTTCTTGCATGGCCAGCATACTCACCGGACATGTCACCCATTGAGCATGTTTGGGATGTGCTTGACCGGCGTATACGACAACGTGCACCACTTCCCACTAATATCCAGCAACTTCGCACAGCCATTGAAGAGGAGTGGACCAACATTCCACAGGCCACAATTGACAATCTGATAAACTCTATGCGAAGAAGATGTGTTGTACTGCATGAGGCAAATGGTGGTCACACCAGATACAGAGTTCCCAGACCCCCAATAAAGCAAAAAAAATGCACATTTCAGAGTGGCCTTTTATTGTGGACAGTCTAAGGCACACCTGTGCACTAATCATGATGTCAGATCAGCATCTTGATGTGGCACACCTGTGAGATGGGATGGATTATCTCTGCAAAGCAGAAGTGCTCACTATGACACATTTAGACAGATTTGTGAACAATGTTTGAGATAAATGGTAATATTGTGTATCTGGAATGAATTTTAGATCTTTAAGTCCATCTCATGAAAAATGGGAGCAAAAACAAAAGTGTTGCGTTTATATTTTTGTTGAGTGTATCTATCTATCTATCTATCTATCTATCTATCTATCTATCTATCTATCTATCAATCATTGAGCCTCCTCTCTGTGTTGCTGTGCAGAGCCTTGTATCTCGTCTGAAGGAGAATGTGGAGAAACTGACGGAGGAGAGAGACCAGCGTGTGAGCAGTGAGAGCAGAGAGAAGGAGCAGAACAAGCGTCTGCAGAGACAGATCAGAGACAGTAAGGAGGAGATGGGAGAGCTGGCCAAGAAGGAGGCCGAGGCCAGCCGCAAGAAACATGAGCTGGTGAGGACATCAGGAACATTAAGAGTTCACTCTCCTGACGTTACAGATGGAGTCAGCCATGTGTTTGACAAAATCACTTTTTGTCAAGATCAGTGAATATCCCCTCACAATCTGCTTCCTGTGAGTGTGCTGGAAAAAAAGATCTGCTGTTAATACACAGCTTAGGCTCTGTGTTAACAAAGGGAGTGTAAACAAAGGGAGCCCTCGGTAGCATGTAAACATGCACATTTTTACAGAGCCTAGGCTGTGTATAAACACCAGATTTCTTTCAGCACACTCACATTGTACGGACAAGAAGCAGATTTTGATGAGCTCATTTGACAAAAAAAGTGATTTTGTCAAAAAACATTCTCCGGAATTGCTTCCCCCACCTTTTACGGCAGTGCCTGCATAGCATCCATTGACAACACATCAGCAACTCTGAGCTGGTCTAACCTTTGGTCCTATTATCTAATTAAACCAGGAAATGGACATAGAAAGCTTAGAGGCTGCTAACCAGAGCCTGCAGGCCGACCTCAAGCTGGCCTTCAAAAGGATCGGGGACCTCCAGGCAGCCATCGAGGACGAGATGGAGAGTGACGACAATGAAGATCTCATCAACAGGTAAAACAAAATGAACTTCTGGCTTTGGAACCTTTTGAAGTTCCAAATGATATATACCTAGGGGGAAAACCCCCCTTTTTTTAAAAACAGACATGGAGCGTTGTAAAAGGTTGTTCACCAGAAATGATATCCAGGGGCCTCATTTATAAACGTTGCGTACGCCCAGAAGAGGGCGCACGCCAATTTCTAAGCAAATATTGGGATTTATAAAAAGCAAACTTGACGGGAGATGTGCGGTCCTCCACGCAAACTCTGACCCATGCGTACGCACAGAAAGTGGAGAAAGGAGAAACGGCGACTCCGTCGGCACATGTATGAAGTGCGAGAACGAATGTGTTTGTGTAAAATGAATCCAGATAGGCCTATTATAAGCCATGTAGGTCTATCATATATTGGGAGTTCCTTTGCAAAACGGATGAAGCCATTCTTACAACTAATGAACAAATGCCTCCACGGATTATTCCATGGAGTGATACCAACAAAAACAAAACGAATTAGGATCTTACATAGCCTACAAACGGAGATAGGCTATATGAGTGCAAATAAAAACAAAATAGCGTTCGAATAAGCTCTGCAGTTAGAATAACCTATCTGCATGTTGTGGAATTAATTCTGATAATATTGAGGTGGAATACAGCCTATTACTTTTACACTGACGCTGTTCTCGATGCCTCAGTCAGGCAGACAGGAGTGCACCTTTTCATACACTAATGATAAGCCTACTGTACATCACATAGGCTACTGTGATTTTTTTTCCACGGCTTTTAGTCCGTTTTATCTATGCGTTTTTCTTTGTGTTTAAGCACGTCGCAATTGTGTTTTGAAAGGGACTGTGAAGTTTATTATTAACCCTCCGCCGCCCGCCACTGCCCCGGGATGAATTCTCCGAATCTGTATCTCATGGGGGGTCTCAGTGTCCCCCGCTCGTGGCACAAACACTGTTGTGTGAGGATATGCACTTGTTTGCGTCCACTTTTATGTCGGATCGCTTCTTTTTATTTCGGCCACAGCGTTCACAGAGATCGCCACAGGCTGCACTCTGACGCCTTTACGCTCACACTGCCACCAAACTATATTTTCCCTGGTCGCCACTTCTCCAACGGGTACTTCGGGGTGACCGCAGTGATCCACACCGTGTGGAGTCTATTTTTCCATTTTCCTTTCAATCGGCGATTGCCACTACCGCCTTCATGCACTCAGTAAATGATATTAATTTGGGCGTGTCGATGACTATGTATGGGTAAATATGGGCGGTACGTGAAGCCCGCAAAGTCTGCGCCACATTTAGAGTTGATTGTGATTTATAAAGGGAAACAGGCGTAGGACGTGAGTGCGCACTGTTTTATAAATCCGAATATTTTTGTTCGCACGTACATCCTACATTTCTTCCGTACGCCAGCTTCCACGTGAATCCCACGCAAAGCTTTATAAATGAGGCCCCTGGACCTTCCAGGATCCCAACCAGGGTGGACAACCTGGTCAACTAGCTGCTGGAAAGATACAGCGGGCCAATAGAGCAAATCAGAACCACTGTTTAAGCGAATGGGGGTGAATGGGGGTGGGCTAATAGGGATTTTTTTAAACTCATAGATATCATTATGAAACGTTGCAAGTTGATTACTGACATTAAAACAACAACTTTTTGTATTACAGTATTTTCCAAAAAGTTTGAATAAATATGAAACATCATCAATATCTTACTAATGTTGCGTAAATTTGCATATCTGCAATGCCCCAAAATCTAGATGTTGGATAAAAGCAGAGTCAATTTGTTTTTAAATTTTTAAAACAAAACAAGTGTCCAACTGCCTGAAGCTTTTCCTAATCACAGTTCAAATTTGATCAATAACCCATAGAAAATACATTTTTTACACTGTTTTTTCCCAGGGAATGTTTAGCCGTTTCCTAAAATACCAGCTGGAGACTCCAAAAGGACACTTTTGGTCCATGGCACACGAAATGTAACTGTGTAAATTTTCTATGGGTTATTGATCAAATTTGAACTGTGATTAGGAAAGGCTTGAGGCAGTTGGACACTTGTTTTTTCTTCCAACATCTAGATTTTGGGGTTTTGCAGATATGCAAATGTACGCATCATTAGTAAGATATTGATGATTTTTCATATTTATTTAAACATTTTGGAAAATACTGTAATACAAAAGGTTTTTGTTTTAATGTCAGTAATCAACTGGCAAAGTTTCATAATGATATAAAATATTCCCCATTAGCCCATCCCCATTCACCCCCATTCACTTAAACAGTGGTTCTGATTTGCTATGTCGGCCCGCTGTATCTTTCCAGCAGCTAGTTGACCAGGTTGTCCACCCAGGTTGTGGAAGGTCCTAGTTGTCATTTTTGGTGAACAACCTTTTACAACACTCCATGTCCATAAAATCACTTTGCCCCCTGGGTAATAAGAGACAGAGAATTAACAAAGAATGAGTTTGATAGCCCAGCAATATTTGCCTTTGTCAAAAGAATGAATCAATCTTTATTGTATTGAAGGGTCCTAATGCACAAAAAGCACCAACATATAGAGCTTTCAGTACAATGACATTTGCTTTAGGATGTATGACTACCTCACTTTGTTGAGTGGCCACATCTAAATAGATCCTCATCTTTTATCATCTCCATTCTGTATAATTCACACCCTGTACACAGTCCTGTATTCTGTCCAGGGCTGCTTGTTAGTAAATCTATTCAGCTCTTGAGATGCCAGCTGAGACTTACTTATTTTTCCCTGCAATCCCACGAAGACCAGAGTGAGCGTTTTACTTCTCCACTCTCTATGCAAGACACAAGACCAAGCTATGCTGATGCTTACAGTACAGTTAGTTATTAATGGTTAGTTAATGTGCGTTAACCATACCCATGCTTGGTAAACTAATGCTTAGTAGGCATGCACTAAGCATAACAGTTAGTCAATGCTTAGTTAATGCTTCATTGAGCATAACTAATCAGTTTTTAACGGTTAGTTAATGCTTATGAAGCACAAACTAAGCATTTACTAACAATACATTAAAGTACCCTTATTGTAAAGTGTTAGTTTCATTCATGTTTTATGTATTATGTTTGACCTGATCTTATTCCATGTTTTTCTTTTCTATTTTCTTTTCTTTTGTATTATTTATCTTGTCTGTCTCTTCACCATCTCATCATCACGACTAGTTTGCAAGACATGGTGACAAAGTATCAGAAAAGACAGAACAGAACGTGAGGAACTGATTTTTTTTTGGGATTGTGTTTGTGTATGGGGGGTGGGGGGGCACCACTGGAGATGATGCAGCATTCTACAGTCTTTACACATTCACTAGAGCAGCTGATAGTGGAGCCAGACAAAGTTTTGTTCTGGGTTTAGTCCCGGTCCAGTAAATCCATGACTTGTGGCAGTCAAGAGCTTATATCACAAAGACAAATCCCCCTAGGAGGGAAAGAATGGAATAGATGATGGGAATGCATCTGGCATTTATGGCCAATTTGTGCCTTGTTTTTCTTTGACTCCCTTGATACATTTCATCTAATTTAAGACTTTTTGGGTGTCAGGCCCCCCAATCAAAGAGGCAGATATGGCTAAGTTCCAGATCCACACACATGTTTAACAATTATAACAATTCCATTAGGAGATATGCTTTATGGAAGAAGAGGCAGAGATACATTCAATCCAAAGGGTGGTGGGGGGGGGGGGATTGAAGTGTGAAGGCTTGGGGGGGATAATGCATCATCACCAGTGCTCAGAGATCCCTCCATAACCCCAGTGTACTCCACTCATCACTGCATGCCCCTCACAGGCTGAGATGCATGAACACCACTGGCAATATGTTCCTGGAGCCCCCAGCATGAAACAAGCCTCCTTCTTGCAGAGTCCCTACACAGTATGGTTAACCACTTTGCAAAGTGCGCTCTCTGGTCGCCCCCTGGAGGCCCAGGTCTTCCTCTATACACTGGCTGAAGGGTGTACAGCTGTGTTTGCGTGGCTTGGTCCAAGGGTGTCATGCTGGAGGCTGCTGTGTTGATGTCTGTCTGCTCCGCCTCTTGTCTTCATATTTAATGCACTGCTCTGGGGCCCGGCGGTGACAAGAGGAAAGAAGGGCTGTGTTTCTCATCAATCATTGACTCACACTTTACTAAATCATTTACAATCCTCAAATGTCTTACAAAAAGCTGTGCTGCCCACCAGGGGAAGTAGCATACTATTATTATTATTGACAATGTGTCTGTTAACTTCTAATCAGCTTAGCTCGCTGGCAAAACTATTTTCGATATTGTGACTATAGTTTCTACTGTGATGTTACAGCAGTAAGCAATAAATCATATGATTACAAAAGTGTTTTGCGTTGTCGTGTGTACTGAGGTATATTCTCAAACACTGACCTTTGTACAATATTTTTTTTGCACAAGGATAAAAGACCGGTTCTGATGTATCTCCAAAGAACATCTTAATAACTTTGAAATATTATAATTTGAATATAGAATTTGAAAAAAATACCCCAGTCTGCTTTGCGATCTTTGTCTGTTAGAGACCTTGCTTATCCAGTATAACTACCTTGTTCTCTCAATTAGTATTTCTTTTAAATTGATAAAAATAAACAATTGTTTTTTTATATATTTGAAAGCATTCTTAGTTTACAGCATTTTTTCACACCTGCCTAAAACTTTAGCACAGTACTGTATATATTTGATTTCTTTAAGGGATGGCTTTTGTGACTTCAGTGGCTTCAGTATAGCTAATAATTGATCACACCAAACTTTCACAGCACCGATGAAGTGTTTCCTCTTCATGTAACTCAGTGGAAGAGATGAGTTTGTCCAAGCATACGCTCCTGATGGTCTGAGAGAGGATGCATATGGCTGTGTGTGTGAGAGAGGCTCCACACTTTGATATGTCCAATATACAAGGTCTTAACACTGGTTTCTATAAGACCCAGGGACAGAGAGGAGCAAAGCTGAGCAGAGCAGGAGCATCTATACAAGCTAATGATGAATGGAATAGTGTGTAACAGATGTAAAACCAATGGCGGCAGAATGTCACGGACAATTAATGTCACCTCAGCATTGTGTTTTGTTTGCTTCCCCCCAGGCTTTTTGGCAGGGCCTAACTAATGATATGGTGGTCAGAGACATACATTGTGCTTGACATAGTAGCCACCATTGTTGTTTTTTGGCTCTAGATGTGAGAGGTCTCTCTGTGCTCTCAATGTTTCATGATATTATTTTGCAGATAAGAAAGTCTTTGAGAATAATGGTTGAGGAATGAAATAACGCTACGTTCACTATCGCTGTTTAACTTTATAGGCAATTTTAGGTTTGAATATGTGTCTAGTGTAACATTGTGAACTGAATTTAGTTTGATAATCATTATTGTACTCATTAAGCCCCTATGAGTATAATTAATTTGATTTAGACTGTAAGCCTGGTCCACCGACAGTGGTGGTAGTGTCACTAAGAGAACAGGGTGAGAAGATATTTAAAACACATGTTGCCAGTAATGACCAAGGTTAAAAGACTTCCTTTAGGAGGCAAGAGTTTACTCCCCAGAGCCTTCTCTATTTCTATTAACCAAGCCTTTTAATTTATTCCACATTGCCAAAGACAGCCAAACTTGGCTGTCATCATAACAGTAGGCAGTAGCAAAAGCCCAGATAGTCTTCGAGTTGAGGTATGTTCTGCAAAGCTAATAACAGCTTAGGAGTCGGTCGCCCATCATTCCCACCCTCCTCATCTTTGGAGTCCCCAGCATTAGCCTCCAAGCTTATTGTATTCCATTCAATCTAGCCAGCTATGCATTTAGATCCCAATGGGCAAGCCATTATTTGAAGTTTCCGCTTTTGAAAATCCAGGGAGCTTTTGTCTGTGCCTGCTAATTATTTAAATGTTAAGGTGTTTCTTGGCCTCTCTGAGCTCTGTGTTCAAGAGAAAAGGATATTAAATGCAATTCAATCCAGGTGAGCTTCTTCTCAGTCAATTGGTGTATTTACTTAAGTTTTAAGAACTTATGAACTGAGATAGTTGTATTTCAAAAACACAAAAATAAATCTTAATACTACGGCCTCAGTTAAGCATTGTATTCTCTTATGCTGATGCATGTCGGCAAGCCAGCCTTCACCAGAATTCCAAAACATACAGATGGATACCATAACGTAAATCAGTGATTCTTGAGAAGTGGGACAAAACAGGGTGCAATGTTGAAAAAATACAAACCCTATGTTTAGGCAAATTAAATTACATGTACTGTATGTATCCAACATATACTAAGCTACTGAGCTAAGCTTTGATACAACCTCCCAGCTTTTGTCCTTTTTATCAAAATGGGCTTTTTATCTTGCCATTCCTTATTTTGTGTCAACACCGTCAGACACCAAAAACACAAATACATTTTCCCTCAATTTATGCTAGACCCATGAGATGTATGGTGATCACAAATATTCACCAAGACTGACAGAGGCCACAAAAAATGTCAAAATGTATATGAATATACATTTTCTATATCGATTTCCCTATATGTTCTTTATGTCGGGCTTACACTAGAGGACTTTTAAAATACTTTGGAAAGACTGAAGACTGACACCCTCTCACATCTAAAGACAATCAACTCACACCTGAAGACAATTAGTCATTAGTTCTCTGAGTTTTCAGTCACAAAATGAGATTTTGAAAAGACAGGGGGTCTCATACTGCAAGACTACAACTAGATTCCTTTTGAGATTAATGTTATTTCCAATCCTGCTACCGGGGATTAAAGTGATTTCAGTCAAATAAAAAAAAAATTTTAGCAAGTAAAATGGACTGGGTGTTAAATAAATATAAACAACTATATGCCCTTATCACGTAGGCTAAATGTCATGTATGATCATGTGAATAACTGCAAACACGATTGTGATTATTTAATTTTTTTTTAAGTTAATTCAATATTCCGAGCGGGGGAATCCTTTAGTTATTTGACCAGCTTTATTTGCTGATCTTGTCCAATAACTCCAACTCCTAACCCCAAATGTGACGATAAAGTGTTAAGGTTGCGCAGTTGTCAGCCTGGTTCTCCACCCGAGCATGCTAGGTAAAAGTGCCTCATTTCGCTTGAGTCAACCCCTCGAGACTATTGATAATATCAAACATTTGATAATGTCTGAACATCAAGACGGGAAGAAGACTGACTCGGATGACCACCTTACACCAGACGACTAAGATTACGGGCGCGCGCCACAACTCCAGCAAGACTCCCGCGATTTCAGTCCGACATTGGAAGATTGTGTGCGTGTAGTGTAAGCCTAGCATTAGTTGAACTGTGTAATAGAATTTTTACTTTCAAATTAACAGCAATCAATATGTGTTTCAAATTTCAAAACACATTCTCACGTTAGTTGACTGGTTAGATTTTCAGATATAACCAACCATTCCTCAACAACAATGAAATATCATTATGCAATATTATCAAAATAATATAAATCTGACGGAGTTGACACATATCTGACGGAGTTGACAAGTATACTTATGGATTTGACATATCTGACGGTGGTGACAAAAACCCAGATGTAATCATCTTAACCATAAAATACATAGAATAATCAATAACAGTGATTTTATAACAGTATATTTTTGAGCTTTAATTTAAGATTCATATTACAGTCTTTCAATCAGACTTGCTTTAACAGACTCACACCAAATCGCCTCATTTTGTATATCATCCTGTACTTTTTTAAGAATCATCCATGACAAAAGAAGATTGTGAGTTTCCATAAATACAGTATTAGAAAAACTAAACCCTATTTCTATATTTAATTTAATTATAATAACTTGAAAACCACCCAAATATGATGCCTTCACATTGAATGTCAACTCCGTCATTGGACTGTCACCACCGTCAGACAGGAAATCTGACATATTTAACGTTTCTTAAACAAAATAGAAATGATCTAGTAGGCATTTGGTTTTTCTGTGGATGTTAGGTGTTATTATGATATTATACATTTCAAATAACTTCTTTAGAAATTGTAAGTCGGTTTTGACAAATCATGGTTGTGATGCAGGACATTCAAGATTTGGAATGTAAAATATTCTAAAACTACAACACTTATCAGAGCCTGTCTGACTCTAATGTACTCTGCAGAGGTAGAATGTGACAAGAGGTCCTTCATAGTGACAGCTGCCCCTTATTTTGCCTGATTTTATTACATTTTAATGCATTGTCTGACGGTGTTGACAAAAAGTGGGGACACCACTCAGAAACCTTATAAAACATGAATGTGTTGTAGAAAAACAGTTTGTATTGATAGGAGAGATTATTTAGTGTTGCTTTTGATGAAAAAAAATCTTTTTAATCAAGTACATTTTTAATAGGTTTTATTGCATAAGAAAGATTGAAACCCTCTCTGTGGACACACTGTTTTGGACATCGTGAGAAGATAACAAGTGTCATATATTTGACATAATATTGATAAGATAAAATTTAAGGAGATAGTTGTGCTCCAGACATTCTATTCTTTATCCCTAATAACATCTACAATTTTAAATATTTTTATTTTTAAAAATAACAGCAGTTACTATTGCATTACGGTCTTTTGTCCAGCTTCTCAAGAATCACTGAACATTCTTTTTGAAACCAAATCTATAGAAAACATTTATGAGTGCCAAGTTGAAATGGTACCCAACTTTAACACATTTTGAAGCCATAATTAAGAATCACTGAACCAAAACAAATTCAAGAGTACAAGGTAAGCTTGAGCAAAACAGTGAAATCAGGCCAAACTATAATAATTATTTGACTTAGTTAGAATGTATGTGGGTATTACTGTGTCTATTGTACTGTACACTTTATGTGCGGCTGTGGCAAAGCGGGTAAGGCGGTCGTCCGCTGGAGTGCAGGGTCGGTGGTTCAATCCCCCGTCTCCCTGCAACATGTTGAAGTCTCCCTGGGCAAAGAGACACTGAACCCTAAATTGTTCCCAATAGTTAGTTAGCACCCTGTGTGGTAGCTGCTGCTTTTGGTGTATGAATTTGTGTGTGATGGGGTGAATGTTTACAAAACAATGTAGACCCTCTTTGGGTCTGTGGAAAACCAGGGAAAAGCGCTATATTGTCCATTTACCATGGAGTCCATTTAACCTTTCCATTATCGCTAATTGTGGATACAGAAGTAAGTACCTCTGCTGCACAGCAAAAAGGGCTGATCTTATATAAAAGGACCCTTTTGGTGCTCTAATAAAGATTTTTTTATTTTACAAAACATCAGTTTAAAAAAATCAAACCGTAAACTGAGGCTATAGTGCTGCTAGTTGGATAGTGGAATTTTGACACTATCTCAGCTCATAAATGATGCAATGTCACATGTGGTTATGTAGGATGAAGAAGAAGATGTACTTTATTAATCTCCTGAAGGGAAATTCAAGTCTCACTATGTTATTTGACACACACATGGGCCAAACACAACCCACATGCACGGAACCTATACGCATGCATTCATGTATGGAGGGATGCCAGAGCAGGGCTGCCTGCCTCATAGAGACGGTGTACTGAGCAGTGTCATGGTGCTAATTGATGTCTAGCTTTGGATAAGTAAAGGTAAAAAGTTCAAATGGATGCCTGCTTGGCCAGGAGAGCACTCATCTAACAGTGACAGTTTACAACAAGCTCTCGTGGGCATGTTTGAGGGTTTACATGCCTTTTTTTGAGCTGACTGCATGTGCTATCTCTCATCCAGGATAAATGCCACAATCCCTCTCTGCTTCCATACTAACATTTACAGCCCGTTTTTCCAATGTCTGGTTCCACAGCTCGAGAACATTACAAGGCCACTTGTACCTTTTCACACTAACATTTCTTTGACTTGATCCCCTCTTCTCTGAATGGCCATGTCTTGACTGTTTGCATTGCTGTGTTCATAACCTCCTTATACCCACCTGGTCTCTCCCCTGCTCCTCTGACCTGTGCCCCTGTCTGTGCCTCCTCCCAGTCAGGGCGATTCAGACACAGACTCTGAGCTGGAGGACCGTGTGGACGGGGTCAAGTCCTGGTTGTCCAAAAGCAAAGGTTCTGCCAAGAACCTGTCGGATGATGGCAGCCTGAAGAGCTCCAGGTCAGTCCAAACATTACAGCTGCTATAACTATCACTTCTACAGCAGTAAGTAAGCACTCTGCCCAGACACTTGACTCACTCTTGGATGAAATGGCTTTTACATGGTCTGACCTAGAAACCCGTTAAATATACTTGGCTGGAATAAAGGGACTGCTATTAGTTATTATTAGTATTTTACCATTCTGCATTTTCATGCTGCTTTGCCTTTATTGTCACCCACTTGGTGAAAAGCAGGCTTTCCTTTTTTTCTATTTTCAAAAACCACCTCAATCTAATATGGAGGTACCATGTTAGATTTATGGACATGCCCAGTGGCCAGCTGGCATAATCTACTTGAACCGCTGGCTGAGATGAATGAATGTGTCTCAAACTGACAGCTGGGATTGGCCCAGATGTGTCTCCTTAGCAGAAGATTGAACGTCCCTCCTTCAACTCAGCCACTATCTTTAAAAGCTTTTGGAGATTTTAAATCTCTTCTTAGCTGCTTGGCCCCATGGACACACACTGACAGATTCATCCAGCTAGCTAACATTTCCCCATGTAATAGTGATGTAAATTGCCATTTGCACGGGTACACAAGTTCATTCCAATTCTTGCCCAAATTCTTTCTATGGAACTAGATAATGTTTCTGTGTTCCATAGTTTATTGCACATGTATCTGTTTGGGAATTATGTGTTGCAGCATATTTGTCTGGCCATAATGCCACAATGGCCAAAACTGCTGTGTCACTTTCCTTATTCTTTTCATCTTCTTTTCTAATTTTCGGACTCCTATTTTGCTTAACATCTTCATCGTATTTCTGTTTTTATAATTTGTACATTTTGATTCATTTGTGTTCTATCTTCCTTCACTCACCTCCACTTTCACCCACTCTCTGTCTTTTCCCTCCTTCTGTCTTTATTCCTTTGTTCTTTCCGCTGTGGTTTCTCTCTTTAGATTTGCTGTAAATGTAGACTCAAAGGAAGGGAAAGAGTGGAAAGAGGTCAATAAAGAGGTAGAATCCAGCAGGCCAATGTCAGTGATGAGCTCGCTCAGCTACAGAAAACGATCCACCCTGGATTCCAAAGGAGACGCCCTCTTCACTAACCTAAAGGAGAATAACGACCCAGAAGAATCCGTCAAAAAGGCTAAACCCAAAATCCTTAATGACAGAGATTCGGTCATCTCCCAGGCTTATTCAGAGGCCAACAGCCGTGCCAGGAAAGGCATGGACAGCCGCTGGGCCGACTTTGACACAGAGTCCTTGGCTGCACCCAGCAGGGCCTCTACGCGTCTGGGGTTAAGCCCGGACGACGATGCTAAGTCTACCATCAGCCTGGGTCTGTCAAGCCAACGAGGGACGTCCCGCTTACATGAGGGCAGAGGTGGGCGCTCCATGTACAGCAGCAGTCCCAGTAGCCCTTGCTTTAGCAGGCGCTCCGGGGGTCGCAGTCCTGGAAGTGTTAGCCGAGCCGAATCTCACATGTCGCTGGCCCGCAGCTGCCGCCTGAGCGAGTTTGACGTGGATATAGACGATAGTCGAAGTGTGGCCTTCACCGAGAGGTCAGCATACAGTCCTCACTCGTCCACCGGCCGCAGTATGTCCATGCCACCGCCACAGGCCAGATCAACAACTGCTGATAACGACCCAATTGACACCATGGATATCAAAACAGTCAGTCACCGCAACTACCTGGACCCCGACCTGGAGAAAGCCATCAACGAGGTGCTGAGTTTCAAGCCCATCAAGTTCAAGCGCAGTAGCATGGTAGACTCTGAGGCCGATGAAGATAAATCCAAGAAGGATGAGGAGGACATCAAAGGAAGCCATAGTCTCAGACGTTCTGCATCCGCCGTGGACTGCAGGAGAACATCCAGCAGGGCCAGCAGCCGCAGCAGCAGTCACCACCGCAGCAAGAGCAAGAAGAAGAACAAGAAGAAGAAGAACCACAGCTCTGAGTCTGACAGCTCTGCAGAGGACCACAGGCACCGCAGCAGCTCCAAGAGGAGGTCACACAAGGCCAAGAGCAAGTCCAAGAAGAGGGAGCAGTCTTCATCCTCTTCCTCATCTTCAGATTCTGACTCAGACTCTGGATCATCAGAGTCCAGCTCCGGTGCCTCAACCATCTCCTACCGCAGCTCCAGCAGTGTGAAGAGGGCCCCGGGCCGGAAGGTCTCCAGCCCAGAGGAAGGAGGGGAAGAAGCCAGGCCAAAGAGCCAGAGCCCGCCCCTTAACAAGAAGGACGCCAAAAAGAGGAAGAAGAAGGTGGACAACCTGATGATGAAGTACCTGTACCGGCCGGACAGCGACTGAGGCAGCCAGTAGGTGGTTGTCTGATTACGGACTAGACCTTGAAGAGTGTTTCTGAAGCATGGAGTGACCTAACCAAACAAATACCTTCCAGTGTTATCAATCAGCACATGGACTGCTCTTTGTTAAATCTGACTGGGATTAGACTTCTACATTTTAGAGATCTAGTTTGTGTGTTGCACTTTTGATGATGGTTTTATCTTATGCACGCTAACAGTTTTTGGGTGTTTGCTACTTCACGTTGTCAGTTATAAGGCAAACACTAGCTACCACAAGCTCTGTCTCTTCACATGGTTAATAATGTTAAAGGTGGAGTCAGCGATTCTGGAGAATGCTTGTTGTCATGCTCCACTACCTGTTCGTACTGTTCGTGCGCTGAAAATAAATCCAGTGTTAATAGACAGCTAAGGCTCTTTAAACTTGTATTTTAACAAAGGGTATGTAAACAAAGGGGGCTCACAGTAGCTAGCAACATGCCCGCTTAAAGGTAAATAATGTTAAAGTTTTTAGTGAGGGGTCTTCAGGAGCAGATAAGAGTTGAGTAAGTGTAGATAATGAGATGTTGCACTCTACATGAATGTTAAGTAAGCCTTTAATTACTGGAGATGTATAGCCCCAGAAAGGTAAAAATATCAATTAAGTCAATTAAGAGAGGCCCTTCTGCAGGCATAATTAGACCCCGAGCATTGATTTACACCAACTAGCAAATGCATTTGAGATGCACCGTTGACAGTAAATATCCTCCAGTTTGCAATATGAAAGCAGTTTAAACATTAAATAATGTGTAAAAAGCTACGTTAGACTCTATGTAGACTATGTAGACAGGCTATGGACTGGATTTAACTTGCATCAGGGAAAATTTTATTTGTTGTGATAAAGAAAACATGACTTTAGATATTTGTAACGATTTGTTTATTTTAACCCATTGATGACTATGGCAATCTGGGATGCATGTCCTCAATGCCTGAGCGTTTCCTGAAAAAATACTACGAATTGTCAACGTCTACCAAAACCTTAATATCTAAGCCTGTGTAGCACATAGAAACATGACATAAAAAACATTTAAAGGTAAGGTTCACAGGTTTTATTTAAACATGCTCCCTTAGCGCTTTTCGGCAAAACACACAACATTTGGGTGGTCACGTGGTCTTAAAAATCAACAAAACCCATCTCGTGTATTTGAACCAATGACGGTGCATTCTATGCTGCGCGCGCCATGAAAATTAAGCCCCTATCTCACTGGGCTGCGACTGTTTGCGACAAGTTGGAGACACAAAATTGCGAGAAAATATGCAAATTAGCGACAATTTTTATTTGCAGTCTCATTGAGTCCTGGCAAACACTTTCCGGGAGCTCACATTTATGTCTCGCGAACGTCTGGCGAGCGTCGCACGAACGGAATGGCAGTCTCATTTTTGTCTCAAATCAGTCGCAATTTAGTTTCATATTTCGCCAAACCCTCGCAAAGTTGTCTCACATTTCTCGCACTTTCTGAGTCGCGGAGACTAAATTGAGAAGGGTGTGCGATGTGTTCGACATACTTGCGACCACTCTGAGACTATTTTGAGAGTAGATTTGTCCCAAACATTTTTTGAACATGTTCAAAATTCAAGCGACAGGACTGCGAGGCTCTGCGACTCATGCAAGGAAATTGAGACCCCGCGAACGTTTCAAGACAGTTTAGAGACTTCCTCGCGAATGCAGTCTCCAACTTGTCGCAAAAAGTCGCAGCCCAGTGAGATAGGGGCTTTAGATAAAAACACAATGCTGCGCTACGCATCAGCCGGCAGGAGATACAATGTTGCGTTGCGCAGCACCCGGTATAAATGGGTTAAGTGGGATTCTAGTTTTCTTTATGCTTGTTCACTTTACAACTAAACACTATGCTTTGTGTTTGTCACTGAACCACATATTTAGTACCTTTAGTAACCATAGTAACAGTTTTGCACGCTAGCTTGACACCACGTTGCACAAGATTGTGTTCCTTCTATATGCTAGAGTAATGGCTAACCTCAGAAGATGGCTAAATGTACAGCCACTTCCTGTGGTTTAGCAAGCAAATAAAGAAAACCGTATCACCAATTTGATGAGTGTAGTGCATTGAGGGATAGTTCAACATTTCAAACTGTTTAGTCTCACTCTCCTGCTCAAGAAGAGGCGGCAGAAACCGCTCCTGTAACTATGTGTGCATTTCTGATATAGAAATGGGCAAAGGACGCTCATCCAGGTTAGCTTAGCTCATCCAGGTTAGCTTAGCTCATCCAGGTTAGTTTAGCTCAAACAGTGGTAGTCAAAGGGAGCAGGTCAAAAGATAAACTTTACAACATTACTAAACGCTTCTGTGTGCTTATGTTATGTTGCTCCCTGGAAACCAAGAAGTGCCTTTGATGGTCATCTATGTATCAACAACAGTGAGACAAAAAGCTAAACATTCAAAATGTTGAACTATTCCTGTAAGACAGTGTACTATTCCTGCTGATTATCCAGTTGTGTAATACCAGCCTTCTCTCCTTGTTGTGTCCTGCTGCAGCCCACCAGGCAGAAGACGTTATCTCCTCCAGAGATCTGATGAAGAGGAGGAGGAAGAGGACAAGGAAGTGGGGGCCAGATACAGCAGCCTTATGAGAGAGCAAGAGGAGAGGCTTTATGACAGCACATCGTAGTCCCTGCTGTTAGCATCCACTCAATCAAATGCATTCACATTCAACTGTGACTGTGGTTTGCCCTTGCATGCAAAGTTGATCACAAAGGTGGTCAACCAACACATCTAGACACTCACTACCCTGCAGAACACACACACACATGCAAACACTGTAGATGTTCCAGTCTGACATGGGCACTCATCGGTCTGCCCTCACTGCACACACACACACACACACACACACACACACACACACACACACACACACACACACACACACAGCTCAGTGGTTAACAACTCAACTCTGCTAGTTGCATGCAAGCTGTAGTTGCTTGGCTTGAGCAGCCATCCTGATTAACTTCCATCGGTTGGAACTGAGCCAAAGAACTTGAGGTTGCGATGATTATAGATTTGTTTTCCCTCTTTGTGTCTTTAACTCTTCCTCTTTCCTTATGTGCACCACAGTCATATGTATTGTCGTTCTACATTTTATTGCCAAAAAGACTTTGTAAAGTATGTGTGCAGGTTCTTTTTTTAATATATATTTTTTTTTACTTATTGCAAATTGATGGTGGGAAAAGTCCCAGTCTTTCTCTTTTTCTCCATGCGTTCTTGGTGGCCTCCTCTCTGCAGCTCTGGCATTTCATCAACTGCTCTGTTATTCAATGAAGCCTATCGCATCATCATCGGCAAGCTTTTTGTTTGCCTGAAAAGTGACTGTCTTTTCCTTGGCAAAGTACCTCTTCCTTCATGGTGAAGAGGATTGCATTACTAACTGCTTGGACGTTAAATCAAAGCTTTTCCCCCTATTTGAATCTTTTACTTTTGATGTTTGACCGATTGGTTTTTGCAGAGGAAAGCCGTCAAATGAATTTCCACCAGCTTGGAGTTTACCTCTTTGAAATGCATGGTATTCATTTTTAATTTGGACTTGATTTGATGCAAGAACCGGCCAGACGTATCTGGTGTTGACACTTTGTTGTTGTGCTTGTCGTGCTCACTCTGTCTGTGTTGTTGTGCTTTCCTCTTCCAAAGGGAATGTACTTGACGTTGGGCACCAGTCATCTGTTGGTTTCCCACAGAAAACCACGGATCACATGGTATCCTCAACCAGCATATGTTAAAGGAAAAGGCTGCTGTGGTTCTATATTTATCTTAGTATTCACAAATCACAGATTAAGACCAAAACTCTGCGCTCAAAGGTCCACTGATCATTATGGGGTAGCTTTGAACCATTTCTCTGTCTTCTCCAGCAAATGGATCAAGGTCAGGTGTCATCACAACCTCTTAGCCCTAAACTGGCTGCTTCTAAATAAAGATGTGAATCTTTCAGAAGTCCCTCAATCACTGGCAACTGTATTTATATTCTAATATGATATATTATAATATATGAGTGCCAGTCCTTACTAACAGCTCAGCTAGCTTGGTTGCTATAACCAGACAATAATGATGATTCATGGTTTCTCTGAGAGCCGTATTTGTCTCATCAGTTCTTGTTCATTAACTGTGTGAAAGCCAACACAATTCAGTGGAGCCTTACAGGTTATTTACAAGTGGATGGTGCAGCTATATGTAATAGGACTGACATTTTTTTTTTTATAAAAATGTAATTTGAACAAATGTGAACTAACAAAAATTGTTCAAGGAAATCTGAACAGAAAACAAAGTCGGTCCCAGAATATGTACTGTGCCTCTGCTGCCCCACTACACTTAAACTCAGAAAACAGCCTGCGAGTTTATCATTCAATCACACTACAGATCAAATATCACATTTACCCATATCCCACAGAGTTGAAGAAAAAAAAATGTCTTGGGTTTTATGAAAATAAGAATCTAGAACCTCCGCAGCCTCCTCATTGGGTACTTTACCTTCCTGAACTGGACACTACAGCCTGTACACCCAATACTGTGAAATCATGTTCTGTGTCTCTGAGGCCTGCTTTTTATGGCAGGTTTTCTGTGTTCTTTTTTAACCCATCGATGCCTAAACACAATGAAAAATGGGAGCCGGTATTTTCATGGCTGCTTAAGTGTTCCAGTGCTCATCTGTCTTGTGTTTTTTGGAGTATAGCATTAAGATAGTTGGAAAGCCATTTTAAGGTCCAAAAGTGCTTTTGGGGCTGAAATTAAATGTTGTGTTCATTGTGAGAGAAGGTTGGGATGCAATATTACTACACATGCTTTTTGTATTCTATGCTCTATGCAGTCAACACAAGTGTGGTAATGATTTTTTTTGCCCTTATCGACCCTGATAAAAGTGTCTGGCTTTAACAGTACACATACTTAAGAGCAGACATAATATTGCTGCCTGCACACCGTATTTATATATAAATATGATTCATGCTAGCTTTGGAAAATGTTCATGTTTATTTTCATTATTGAACAAATTGACCACTTGTTATACATTTTTGCATTACAGTTTAATATATTGTAAATAAATGATGGTGATTGTTTTACTCTGACTGGAGGCCTGAATTTGTCCGAGGTATTGGCTTCTTGCTGCTGTCTTCAGGTTACATCATTTCTTTTGCATTTAAATCTGGATGTCTGATGTGGTTTGAAGATTTCCAAAGGCCAGAGAAAACTCAAAGGGAAACATGTTCTCTGATGCATCTGCTTGTTAACATCTGCTTTAGGAAGTGTGGACATTGCCACTGCCAACTTACTTCACTGATTTAGTTTTTCTTTCTGTTTGGTTTTGGCCTGTATAATTGAAGGGACAATAAGTAGTTTTTGCTCCAAAGCTTAGCTATAACAACTAATAATGTTTGGCTAGATATCGATTTTGATTTCTGTTGGGGAACTGCAGTTCAAATGAATGAGGTGTCAGAGTGCTAAATCCACGCTTCCATTCCACAAGAAGATATCCAAATCCTACCTCAACAAATGAACTCTGGTCCATATCATTATAAATGATATTGTTCTTAAATATTCTCCCAATGAAATGAAAAGAAAGCACATTTCTTATAATAATATTCTGATTTAAAATGTCCTTCTTTAGGATCAGTGACCTTGAGTCTTTATACAATGCTCCACTTATATTCTAAAACCTAAAGTGTGTGTTACCCAAAGAACCACTGTCTCAGTGCATTTGGAGGTAAAGTCATGTTCCCGGAATGCTCACACATCCAGTATCCAGCAGTGCTGTCATAACAATAACGTGAGTCTGTCTGTGTGTGTGTGTGTGTTTGTGTGTAGACTTTATTTAGTGCTCAGAGTCTCCTTGAGACATCAGAGTGAGACCTTCAGATGAAATCTTTCTTTTCTGATCAATATTCAATTTAATGTGTTATGTGTGAGCAATGGGCTCTGCACTCTGTCCTTCGTTCAACTTCACAGAGCAGACCAGGTCCTCCATGTTGTTGAATCAGATAGGATGTGCATCAGAGGGATATTTTCACACATTACAGGGTTTTTTCCTGGCTCAGAATGGGCCTTTGGGTGAGGGTGTACACGGAACAACTTTTTTTGGGGTTAGGACTATGTGCAACAGTAAAGGAGAACTTATGTGGATGTTAAGAGTGGTTAGGGGATGGGAGTTTCTGTCCAGCTAAAGAGCATTTCAGTCAGCCTGTCAATCACTGGATTAACATGGAGCTCACTGACTCTTTGACAAAATCAAAAATAAAGAACCTATATGAAGTCAAAATGTCAATTAGGCTACAGTGATGTGATCCAAACCATGGAAATGACAAGGTAAGGCACCTTTGATTTTGTAAAACATCCAACCCTAATCCTTGATTTAAGAACATCATGCATTTATTTAACTTTAAACAAGGTTGTTTATTTTAACACCATGACTTTGGACTTTAAATATAGGCCTCATTGAAATGAAAACAAGGAAAATGCTAATGTACAGCCTAAGTGAGAAATATTTTATAAAATTGAATAAAATAAATAATAGCGAAATGTGAAAATAAAAATAAAACATTGCTAATGGTGTTGATAGGACACGTACTTTGCCAGAATGTGCAGGCATCTGTTCTTAAGTCTCATGCAGCTGGCTGGATAGGCAATTGTACAGTGTTCTTTATAGTTGGCTGTTGACTGTTGTGGTGGCCATGGAACTATTATAAGAATACATGAGCTTTTAACTTCCCGTGTTTTCATTCCTTTATTGCCTGGCCACAGACCACTGTGAGTGGACCTAAAAAGTGATTAAACAACATTTGGTTGTGGGGCGCCTTTAGCTCAGTTGGTAAGGCGTCCCCCTCCCGGGCCGGGCCCAGCAGCGGACCCGGGTTCGGTTCCCGCCCGTGGTCGTTCTCTGCATGTCACACCCCTCTCTGCCCCATTTCACCTCTGTCTCTCTGCACTATCAAATGAAGCATAAAAATGCCCAAAAAATATCTTTAAAAAAAAACAAAAAAAAAACAACAACATTTGGTTGTGTTGTTTTGAGGTGCAGATACGGTCGCTTATGCCTTTTCTTTTGCTCTTTTTTTTAACAGTCGCCTGTCGTGAGTCTGAGGTGTTTTCAGACAACACAATTTGTTTTACCTTTCCTATCGACCACAGGCTGTCGTTCTAACGTCCAAACACCCGGCAAACGCACCTCTAGGTTGCACCAAAGTCTGCCCCGCGGTCCACGGGAGGTTTCACACTTAAGGTGTATTCACACATGCCATGTTTAGTTTGTTTGAAACGAACTCAGATGCACTTCCGCCTTCGGTGCGCATCTTTCAGACGTGTGAATACAGCAATCGCACTCGGAGGCAGGCCTGCCCAGACAAATGACTGGGCCCCTGAAAAGGTCCAGTCATTGGGCCCCCTTTACTCATACTGAACTTGTATCAATGTGCATGATGCGCTTATTCCTACATAACACATACCTGTACACAGGGCCGGTTCTAGCCAGTTAGATTGGAAATTTTCGCGGGTGGAAATTTTCTGCTCTTGCAAGATCTCTGCACCTGCTTTTTGGCACATTTACTGTAACATTTCCTGTAATGTAAGCTTTTAGACACACCAATGCTGTGGGGGGGAGGGGGTTTACCATGATAGCACTGCTACCAGAAGCTTTCCTCATCAGTAACAACCATCTGCCACCTTCATTTAAAGGCTAAATATTTAATTTTCTAATTTTCTTAGAAAATAATAGATAAAATATACAGAATAATTTCAGACACCTCAAAACTTGATGAAATATCACAGTATCTCTGAATTGAAAATACACTTCTGCAGAAATACTGATATTAAGGAATTTTCCGGGGGTCTAAAGCCCTTGAAAGTTCCCTTTTTTCCTTTCTTTTCTGGTACCCTGATTTATGTCCAGGTCCTGGCATCATTGAGCTTGCTAGGTTAGCTTGCTCATCATCAATGCATGCAAAGGTTTTGAGGGGGAAAAAACGACCCATGATACTTTAGTTTTTCAATATAAAATGTGATATATTTTACCCAAGTAACAATGAATAAAACGTTTTCTTTTATAGAAAGTTCTCTTATAGCGTTCATAATAAAGGTTGGCTAAGTTAGGTAATCTGCAACAAAAAAAAAACATTTTTTATTTTATTTTTTTCCTCTCTGGGCCCCCCCTGGTGGCTGGGCCCTAGAAAGCTTTCCCACTTTCTACCCCTTATGGGCGGCCCTGCTCGGGGGCGGACCAAACAAGCGCTCCGAGACCCAGCTGAAGAGGTAGTCTCGGTGCGCTTCCATACGCACTCTGCTGCAGTTTGTTTGTGGTGTGAATTTGTCCGGACTCGATCCGACCCAAATGCAGGAGGCACTATGCCTTTTCTTTCTTAATAAATCGCTGTCAGCTTCACATTATGGGAAAGTGTTGTTGTCGCCATTGTTTGGACGATAAGTTATGGTTTGACCGGCAGCCCAGAACAATATATTACATTTGATCGAGAGGACGCATAAACATGCTGAATGTGTTCAGCGATCAGATGAAGGAGAGGGGAGCGTCTCCCGCACAGTGCCAACAGGTTCACGCTGCGCAAGAAGTGTGTGTTTTTATTTTGCTTCCCATGTACGGGACCGTCAATACTATCCCTGTGTCAGTTTGGAGCTGAACTGCGCCAAACTGACCCCAGCTGATACACAGCTTAATCAGCTGAGTGTCAGCTTGAGCCTATTCTTCTCCAGCAGCAAAAATACAGTAAAAATGATGTTTCACATCGTAGGCTACATCGTTTTTCTTCTTTATCTATAGGCTAGATGTAGGCCTTTTTATTATTTTTAACCCCATATTATATCCATGATATATTTCGCAGTTTTTACTTCCTGCTTCCTGCTTCTCTCCACTCCAGAATGTCTGTCCAATGAATGAATGACCTCAGATCGTGTGGTTTTGCTTCGTAATGCTGGTTCACTTGCAAAAGGGGCAACATGAAAGTGGACCACACCAAACAAAAAAATCTAAATTCTATTTAGTCTGGACCAAAGCAAGTGAACTAGCGGACTTTCCTCGTGTGAATACACCCTTAATACATCATTTAGGTTCGGATCAAACGGAAAAGTCAGGGTCCGGACCAAACAAGGTAGGTCAGGTGTGAAAGATCCCTAAATCCAGCAGAAAAAGGAGCAATTATTTCTGGGTTCATCACTATAAACAATCCCTGTCACATTACACATATTGATTATGATTATTTGGTAATATAAATAGGGCTGTCAAAATAATCGCTTTTAACACAGGGTGATTCATTTCTGGAATTAAGGCGTTAATTTTTTTTTATCGCAATTAACGCATGTGCAGAATGATCCGCCCCGTACATCCCACCGGCTCTGTACTACAGCCACTCAAACGTTGCGGCTGACCCAGGATCAGTAGTAGCCTGGCTCCGCCCGCCCGCCCGCCTACTTCCGGCCAAATTTTATTTTCCCTTCAGTAGTCAGTCTGGGTGTACAGCCCATTTCCCAGTTTTGCTGGAGATTCGACAGCCGGTCCAATCAGCAAACAGAGCGAGTGGCTGAGAACGATGACGTCAAAGTAGCGCTCCAGTTTCAGTTGCCAGAAGCCGGCTCATGACACACGTGACGACCAAACGTTATGCGATTGGTTGGCTAATCCAGAGTGGCACTGGGCAGATCCAATAGTTTTAAACTTTAACAGACACCCGCCTCAATGAGTGGACGTTTGCCAATTAAAGCACTGCCAGACCTTCTGTACAAATGAAATGAAGTACGATGGTCTGGTAGCACCAGGCTAGATCAGTAGCTGCGCGCCGCCAAACATCACAGCACGCTAGCCCATGCCGTGTTTTAAACTGCTAACGGTCACGTCTGTGTCGGGGGCATAGATAGTTTATAAAATCAACTGCCGCGGGTGACAGTTGATGTCGGGAGCAACAGGAGGAGAAACATTGTCCGCTCTGTTCAGAGCCCGCGAGGACACAAACGTCTGCAGTTTTCAGAGGTGTGTGTGAGTAGACATAACGTAAATAACGTAACGTTGGCTTCCTGGCACAAATGAACATTCCCCTTGGACGTGTTCGCGCGCACTCACACACACACACACACACACACACACACACACACACACACACACACACACACACACACACACACACACCGCGGACTGTAATCAAGTTGTATTCAAGAATGCACAACCTATAGATTCACCAAATAAATGCCATTAACCATTTGCCCAAAGACATAGCATAGAGACAGACCAATTGAATTATGGTGTGGTAGGTGTTCTGACCCCAGTCATTGTTAATTAGTGGCGCCTAGTGGCCGTTTTAGGTACTGCACGTTAAACAAATTACCACATGGTTTTCGGCCGCCATTTTGTTTTCAGTTACTACAGATAAGCAGAATCCACACAAGCTGAAGGCAGCTCCACACGTTATTCTTCACGTTTATCCTTGATGTAGATCTGTCTGTAAGTATTTTTATTTCTTTCATATAGCCTACGTCATGTAAAACACATGTAAGGAGTATTTTGTTTGTTGCACTTATTGCATTTATTTTGAGCTGTGTAACTTATGTTTATTATTTTCTGTGTGTTGCAGTTTCACAACATTACATTCAGTAAATAAGCTTCAGCATAAGCAACGCCTACTGGATTTATTTTGTTTGCTAACTATCTGTATATTGGATGCAAAGGGACGTGTCTGAGAGGACAGAATAGTAGGTATATATTTTAGTTTGATTTACATTTATTTTCAGTATTCAAACCATCATTTGGATTTTCAATTAATAAAAATTTTAAATGTACATATCCACCTTCTGTCCTTTATCTTTACGTTCATACAGCAATATACAGAGAAACAATTTCGAATTTTTCGGGCATATTTTGAATGGTATAATTAATCGTGATTAATCTTGATTAATCCACAGAATCCTGTGATTAATCTGATTAAAAATTTTAATCGTTTGACAGCCCCAAATATAAAATATTGATGAATGCAGCTTATGAGTTTACTGTCAAATTAAATTATTCTTTCTAACCTGACTTTTGATATATTGATCCATTTGAATTTGATTCATTTGACTTTAATTTGAATGATTTATTTAATTAATAAGCAAATTGGATAACATGGCCAAATACGCCTTAAAGTAATGTAAGTGTCTAACATATTTACAATTTATCCCAAATATATTTTTCATGCACAGTCAAGGTATCAGTCAAAGATTGTAGAATCTTCCCAGTTAGAGAATCTTCCAGAGAGGTGTTTTTCTTTTGCTGCTGCTTGATGGTTATTGGTGGTTGAATATTTTCATTTGCATGTTTAATGTTCTTCTAATTATTTCACTTTGCATAATGGCCCTTTGCTATCCATCTGAAGTCACTTAGAGGCAAAAGAGCAAATGGCTCGCTGATCCCTCTCGTTTCGCTGCATAATTTTCCCATTCCCGCTGATGGCGCTGGTTGGCATCTATTGTAATAGGCCGTCTGATTAGTGATTCAAATGTTTACGGGTACATGGGGAAATAGATCGAGGCAATAGGCCACCTCTGAGGCCTAACCATGCAGATGGCTTCACATAGACAAATGACTCAATGGCTGATGTCTTTTAAAACAAGTACTTAGATTGAAAACGCTGAATGGTGGGCTGGCAGCGAGAGGGAGGATCACTGATGCATGTAATCTTACTAGCCAAAAAGATTCAAGCTGCTCTTTTTTCATACAGATGTGATGTGATGTGACTATTGCAAAAATAATTGTTAGAATTTAGTTGTCAATATTTGTTCTCTAGTCAAAATCAATGAGTTTGTGTGCCATAGATAGTATATAAAAATGGATGTAGCATCCGGGCTGATCTCAGTTCTTCCAACTGCATCCAATCCTCTTGGCTTATGCGTGTCGCCATCTTGTCAGAGTTTGACTCCGCCTTATTTCCTCTTAACAAAAAAGGGCACTGATGTTGGGGGAGGGAGATACGCCGATCTAGCTGACATACCGTGACGTACACCGAATTATCAACATTAGCACGACCGCCAGGAGCTAGGCTAACACCACACCCTGCTACATTAGCACGACCGCCAGGAGCTAGGCTAACACCACACCCAGCTAGATACCGGTAGACAAGCTCAGTCACATCATTCGCTGCCTCCAGTTTGGTCCAACAACCCCAACAGAGCTGAATAGTTCCTCAATATCACCTCTCAGCACCTGAGAGAGGGCATTAAGAAGCTCATAGCTGAAACAAATGTCTCCTTTTAGTGTTGACTAATGGCTGAAACAAGCTGATCTCTAAGTATTTGCAATAATATTAATTTTATTTTGGTCTTTAATACAGACTGAAAATGTTATTAACAGTTATACATGACAAATGAAGTGAGGACAAATTCAATCTGTTAAACAGATGAGAACACTAATTTAATAGCCTATAATTGTATATACATACAGTGGAGGAAATAAGTATTTGATCCCTCACCGATTTTGTAAGTTTGCCTACTTACAAAGAAATGAGCGGTCTATAATTATAAAGCTAGGTTTATTTTAACAGTGATAGACCCGTTTAACATCATTGCCGTATCAGAAACATGGATTAATGAAGGCAAAGGCATGGACTTCCAATTAAAGGGGTATAAACTGGTTTGTGTCAACAGAATGAACAAGAGAGGGGGAGGAGTGGCCCTTTTTGTGGATGAAAATATAAGGTTTGAAATCGTAAATAGCATGTGCACTGCAATTGATAACCTATTGGAATGTGTGACTATTGAAATTCTAATGAAGGACAAGTGTTTAATTATCAGCTGTGTGTACAGAACACCCGATTCAAAAATGGAAGACTTTATAGAATACGTGGGAGAACTATTTTCTAAGTCAAATCAAAAGAAGATATTTATCTGTGGGGATACAAACATTGATTTACTAAATACTACTAATTCACTGACTGAAGAATTTGTAAATACTTTGCATGTTATGGGTATTCAGCCCTTAATTACAAGGCCAAGCAGGATTACAGTAAAGAGTGCCACATTAATAGACAACATATTTACGAATGTTATGGGGGATGAAATAGAAAGTGGACTCCTGATTAATGACATAAGCGACCATTTACCTGTTTTTGCTATATACGATTGGAAACAAAAGTTGCAGCAGAGAACAAACAAAGAGTATTTGTAAGGTTGGAAACTGATGAGAGGATAGAAGACTAAAATGACTTATTGCCAAAGTTGGGACTCTGTATACAAGGGGAAGGATGTTAATGCAAGTTTCGATTTATTCCTGCAGATATTTCAAAGGCTGTATGATAAAAATTGTCCACTTAAAAAAGGGCCAAGCAAAGCATGATAAACAGTGGCTAACTAAATCCTTGATAAATGCTTAAAAGAAAATACATTGTACAAAAGATTCATAAAAGAAGGAACAAGGCGGAGTTAAAATATAAAATCTATCGTAACAAGCTAAATAACATTCTCAGAGACTGTAAAAGAAATATTATGGTAAGTTGTTAGAACAATGCAAACCAAAAATTGTGGGACATAGTAAATACAGTGTTAAGAAATGACAGCAGAATACATAATTATCCTCAGTATTTCCATGAAAATAACGTTAAGTTTGAATGCATGAACACTGCGGTAAATAAACTAAATGAATTTTTTGTTAATATTGGACCTAATTTAGCAAAGGGATCTTGGGAAGAGTGTAGGGGAGTCTAGTGAAAAAAGGTCTCTTCAACCTCCTTGTTTTTGAAGCCATGGGGCCAACGAGATAAGGGAGATATTGCTTGGAATGAAAAAAAGACCTCTAGAGAGCGCTAGGTTTCACATAAAGTAATCAAATCAGTCAAGAAACTATTATTAAACCGTTAACACACCTTTTTAACCTATCTTTTCAAACAGGCATTTTCCTTCTAACATGAAAGTAGCAAAGGTTATACCATTGCATAAGAATGGTGATGAACATTCATTTACTAATTATAGACCAGTCTCACTTTTAACACAATTTTCTAAAATTCTGGAAAAGTTATTCAGCAATAGACTTGATGAATTCATTACTAAACATCAACTTCTGTATGACAGTCAATTCGGCTTTAGAAAGATCATTCCAACTGGCCTTGGCTGAATCGGTAGAAATTATTAGTAATGCTATTGATACAAATTGTACTCTATAGGAATTTTCTTAGACCTCAAAAAGCATTCGACACTATTAATCATGACATCCTTCTTAATAAACTGGAGAATTATGGCATTCGAGGTTTGGCACATGACTGGGTCAGAAGTTATTTACATGACAGGAAACAATTTGTGAAATTAGGGGAGTTCACATCGACATGCTTAGATATTGTTTGTGGGGTCCCTCAGGGGTCAATCTTGGGGCCGAAATTATTCCTGCTTTATATAAATGACATATGTAAAGTGTCAAAAGTCTTAAGGTTAATTTTATTTGCTGACGACACAAACATCTTCTATTCGGGGAAAGATCTGAGTAATATGGTTGAGATCGTAAACATTGAATTGACTAAGTTACATGAGTGGTTAAACCGAAATAAGTTATCACTAAATTTAGAAAAAACTAAATTCATGATGTTTGGCAGGAGAGCATCAGATGTCGCTGTAAAAATCAAGGTAAATGGGATTGAAATTCAAAGGGTCAAGCAACACAAAGTCCTAGGGGTAATAATTGACGATAAATTAAGCTGGAAACCACAAGTTAGCCATCTCAGGGGCAAAATAGCCAGGAGTATTTCTATACTTTGGAAAGCACAACATTGTTTCAATCAAAAGGCCTTACTTGTATTATACTGGAGTTTAGTTTCCCACATCTGCATTACTGTGCTGAAATATGGGGAAACACTTACAAAGGTACATTGCACCCGTTGGAGATTCTTCAAAAGAAAGCAATACGAATTATTTACCAAGCCAATTACAGGGCACACACTAATAACTTTTTTATTGAAGGTAGAATTCTCAAATTACGTGATGTGGTAAATTACCACACAGTACAAATTATTTACAAGGCTTCAAAAAAAGCCTTCCAAACAGTTTACAAGTAATGTTTGAAGACAGAGAAGTTTTGCATGATTTAAGAAGAAAAGATAAATTCACTGAGAAAAATATAAGGACCACACTTAAATCCTTTTCGATTTCTATAAAGGGTATTAAGCTGTGGAATGGACTTGATGAAGTTGTCACAGGGAGTTGCAGTTTGCGCAATTTCAAAGCAAATTATGTTTCAAAAATTATTGAAAATTACAGACTAATAACCTGAGCACAATGTCAATGTCACTTACATATCAATATTGTAAAGAATAATACAGGCCAGCTGTCAGACTTGTTTTTGAATACTTTTGCAGAAGTGTTTTGACTACCAGTTAAGAAATGGAACAGGCCAAATACAAGGCCACTTCACACTTTATACACTTGGCATTGTCACAGAGAAACTGAACTGTGCTGAACTGATCTTAAAAGCTGAAGCAATTACATTAAAATTGATTGTGTATTGGACTGCAGATTCTTAAAAAAAAAAAAAAAAAAAATGTATGTGTATGTATGTGTATATATGTGTATATATATATATGTGTATATATGTATGTATGTATATATATATATATAGCTATATATAAAAAAAAAATGTTTTTTGTTTTATTTTTATTTTCTGTAACAGTAACTGTGTATCTGAATTCGAATTTGATGAAAATGGGGGCGGTACCTGATAAGCCTTTGGCTTCTTCCGTCTCCCTTCGGACAACACAAAGTATGATGTATGAATATTTTCAAGAGAAAATTGTGTATTGTGTGGAATTGTCCGAAAGAATAATAAATAAATAAAAATAAATAGACAGAATATCAAAAAGAAAATCCAGAAAATCACATAAAAAAAATATATAAATAATTTTGCATTTTATTGAGTGAAAAAAGTATTTGATCCCCTACCAACCATAAAGAATTCTGGCTACAACAGATTAGTCCTCGTGCTTTATAAAAAAAAGTATTCCTAATCTCAACTAGTTTCCTGTATAAAACACACCTGTCTCAAGTTGTTACCTGTATAAAAGACACCTGTCCACAGAGTCAATAAATCAAACTCCAACATCTCCATCATGGGCAAGACCGAAGAGCTATCTAAGGACATCAGGGCCAAGATTGTAGACCTGCACAAGGCCGGAATAGACTACAAGACCATTAGCGAGAAGCTGGGTGAGAAGGAGACAACTGTTGGTGCAATTATTCGAAAATGAAAGACACACAAAATGACCATCAGTCTCCCTCGGTCTGGGGCTCCATGCAAGATCTCACCTCATGGGGTATCAATGATCATGAGAAAGGTGAGGGATCAGCCCAGATCTACATGGGAGGAGCTTGTTTATGATCCCAAGGCAGCTGGGACCACAGTCACCAAGAAAACCATTGGTAACACACTATGCCGTAATGGATTGAAATCCTGTAGTGCCCGTAAGGTCCCCCTGCTCAAGAAGGGACAGTTTGCACGTACCTGAACGATTCAGAGAATACTTGGGAGATTAGAACAAAATCAAGTTCTTTGGTATCATAGTGACTCGCCATGCTTGGAGGAAGAGGAATTCTGACTATGACCCCAAGAACACCATCCCCACAGTCAAGCATGGAGGTTGAAGCATTATGTTTTGGGGGTGTTTCTCTTCTAAGGGGACAGGTGGACTTCCCTGCATCGAGGGAACTATGGATGGGGCCATGTACCATGAAATACTAGGTGACAACCTCTTTCTCTCAGCCAGGTCCGTAAAAATGGGTCGTGGATGGGTCTTCCAGCACGTCAATGACCCTAAAAATACAGCAAAGGCATCAAAGGAGTGGCTCAAGAAGAAGCACATTAAGGTCAGCCAGTCTCCGGACCTTAATCCAATAGATCTGTGGAGGGAACTGAAGCTCAAGCGACAGCCTCGAAACCTTAAAGATTAGGAGAGGATCTGCAAAGAGGAGTGGTCCAAATATCCTCCTGGTCATCAACTACAAGACACGTCTGACCTCTGTACTTGCCAACAAGGGTTTCTCCACCAAGTACTAAGCAATGTTTTGATAGGGGATCAAATACTTATTTCACTCAATGAAATGCAAAATAATTTCTATCTTTTTTTATGTGATTTTCTGGATTATCCTTTTGATATTCTGTCTATCACTGTTTTAATATTTTTAAGAGTTTTTATTAAGAGTAAAGAAAGAAGCAGGGTAAAGGGCCGAGGGCTCTATGGATGTGTTATGGGCTGCTCCGGGCACAATAAGCATGAAGGTAGGAACACATCTCATGTTATTCTCCACAGTGTCTGTGCATTATTGATTTAGTGGGTGCCTAATTAACAATATAGGTTCAAAACTCTCAGTATCTCTCAATCTTCCTACGTGTGTCTCACTTTTGTGTGCTAGCTGCCTTGTCTCCCGCTTGCACTTCCTAACCTATGCCTGCCTTTTTTCCTCTTTTGATTCCATGTGACTATACCGCTGTTTAGAAACAGGCATAAATGTCTCATATAGGTATGCGATTAATTTAGATTAATTAATCACAGAGCCTGTAATTAATTAGATACATTTTTTTAATCGCTTGACAGCCCTAGTTGTTGCAAATAATGACTATTTCAGGTCATCTGATGAAGATGAAGCAAAGTAAACTTTGTTTTAGTACCGTTAATCTACTTAGGAGTAAACACTGCAGGACTAGTTCACAACGCCCTCCTTCCGCCCGTCTATCACTCTCCCTTGTAGTTGTTCTTCATTGAATTTTCTTTTTTTCTTAGATGGTTTTGCCCCGTTATCAGCCAAATTATGACAAATAACTGTCTCAAACAAGGCTCCCCTTCCCTTATCTGCAATGCTACTCAAATCGCGTTGCTGCGCTACACTGAAATCCGCGATCAATACGAATATGTGACCATAGAGCCTACATGCGCAAGCCGAAAATCAGACTGGGTGTGCGACCAGACCAAAGGCATTAATGCTGTAAAGGTAAATTATGATTATCAGAGGAAAAAGGATAAAGATATTGAGAAGTTCCTCGTAGCCACTTTAATAATGCTGTGAAAACGGCTTGTGGAGGTAAAATAGCCCAGCCTGAATACACATCTGCTTTAACAGACAGCCTAACTAACTTTGAAATGTTTATGTTTTTGTTTTAATGCACATTATCAACATTTTGCTGCAACCTTGTTGATGTTTAATGTTGTTCCACAGGAAACCTTTGGAGGCTTTGCAGGTCATATTAGTAAGTAATTATGGTTATGTTTTTTCCTTTGATGACTGCAAACCTAAGGTAAGACAACATTGTTATTTCTTTTGGCTTTGACTTACTGCGGTGAAGTGTACATTATTTTCCCTATTTAAGCTGATTGTGTGGGCTATTCTCAATTAACCTTGTTGGTACCTCATGCTGTATCTATGATTTTGCTTGAACAAAAAAAATCCTCTGCAAGATGGTTAAGGTATAACACTATTCTCTTAGATTTGCCAAATATCACTGTGAAACATTATACCACATTAAACCATGCTACTCCTCCCCCCCCCCCAGAAGAAGGAGAGCTTCACAACTGCGTAGCCATGACTGCTGCGGTGTGTTCCCCCAGACCTGATCTGAAAGAGACACCACTGTCCAATCCAGACCTGGAGCTGTTTGTAGATGGATCAGCCTCACGGACTCCAGACACTGGGCAAAATCAAGTGGGCTTCGCAGTGGTAACAGCACACAACACACTCATAGCACAACTTCTACCAAGACAGTTATCTGCCCAAGCTGCTGAACTAATCGCTCTAACAGAGACATGCAAATTAGCTAAAGACAAATCTGTTACCATTTTTACAGACAACAGATATACATTTGGCATTTGTCTAGATTTTGGCACCCTATGGAAACACAGAAACTTCCTGACTTCTTCAGGCAAACCAATTGCACATCACACATTAGTGGCAACCCTGCTCGATGCTATTCTCCTACCCAAAGAAATTGCAGTGACACTGCAAATGTTAAGCCCATACACTCAAAACAGATTATATTTCCCTAGGTAACGCTAGAGCTGACATAGCGACTAAGGCTGCCGCTAAACAAAAACATGAGCCTTCCACAACAACCTTTCTAAGCACGCCTGCTGTCACTGAATTGCAGGACCTACAACAGAGGGCCACGCCGGAAGAATGCCGACTTTGGAAGAGAAATGACTGCAGTATAACGAATGGGGCTTGGTATGGCCCCAAAGGTTTGCCTTGTCTTCCCAAATATTTGTTTCCTCACTATGCTAAATTGAGCCATGGCCTTGACCATGCCTCAGAAAACCTCTTGCTCGCTCAAATCAATCGTTATTGGTTTACTAAGGGATTTTGCATCTATGCAAAAAAATATTGTCATTCTTGTTTGATTTGTGTCACAAATAATGTAGGCCGCGGCGTTCACATGCCACCGGCGGCGCACCCACAACCAGGTAAACCTTTCGACCACTCACAACTCGACTTTATTGAGCTATCTCCCAGCGAAGGTAAGCGTCATTGTTTGGTGATGGTTGATATGTTCTCAAAATGGGTGGAAGCTTTTCCCACCTCATAACAAAATGCTCAGTCTGTTGTCAAGGCTCTGCTCCGTGACATTATTCCGAGATGGGGCATCCCTGGAAAGATCAGTAGCGACAACGGTACCCATTTTGCAAATGCTGCCCTAAAAGAGCTTAGTGCCTACTTTGGTATTGATTTGAGAAAACATTGTGCATACCACCCAGCTAGCGTTGGCGCTGTGGAAAGAGAAAATTTCACTCTCAAGCTAAATGCTGCAAAGAGACTGGCCTTTCCTGGACCAAGGCCCTTCCAATTGTTCTTATGCAGATGAGAACAAGAATCTGCCATTAAAATGGCCTTAGTCCCTTTGAAATCCTATTTGGCAGACCAGCCAACACTGGTATCGGTCCAGCTAACAAGGTCCTTCCTAGCACTGATCTATGTGAAGATGCGATGTTACGTTATTGTGATACCATCTCCTCTTCTTTTTC
Organism: Hyperoplus lanceolatus; assembly: GCA_026929865.2. Lineage (NCBI taxonomy): Eukaryota > Metazoa > Chordata > Actinopteri > Uranoscopiformes > Ammodytidae > Hyperoplus > Hyperoplus lanceolatus. The sequence continues at coordinate 36,948,798 of CM049398.1, read as the reverse complement.
TGCAGAGGTGACGGAGGCACTACCACGACCAGCCACTACCCAGCTACACAAACTAAAAACCCGGGATTGGATAGTGGCCATGGACCTCAGACGAAGGAACTGGCGCCGCAAGAGATGGACGGGACCCTTTCAAATCCTCCTCACCACCATGACGGCTGTGAAGGTTGCAGACAGGACCACCTGGATCCATGCCAGCCACTGCAAGCAAATCCCTGCCAGCTACAGCCCGACGGATCGAGAGGCACCAACGACAGGACAACAGCCCACCAGCTTGGACCAGACGACATCAGCGGGACCAGCACCAGCAACGACGAAGAAGAAGACGGGCAACCACCTTGCTCCAATGAGAGCCAGACGACCCCCTACCTCCCCCGGCCTTACACACTTGCTTTGGGCAATAATCTGGATGTGTCAGGCCCGCCCCTTCTGGATGGGAAACACAGCCCTGGAAATCTGGCGTCATCTCTTTCCCCTGCCCTGCCACCCAATGTGATGAAGACTACTGCCACTTCCATAGCATCATTACCAACGGCAGAAACGTCGCTTTCCAGATGTCTGTCAAAAAGAACCTCATCACCGTCCGGCGGTGCACAGTGAGAGCACACAAAGCTTTCAGACCTGAAGGAAATGTCTGCCCCTTGCTCCGCAAGCCCCCCCCCTCCCTACCAACATCCCCCTACCCCTCCACACGCGCATCCCTCTGACAACGCAGCCATCACCCTGTAGATTGATGACCTTAAGCGAATGGTTATCCAAAATAGAATGGCGCTGGACTTGATGTTAGCCTCCAGTGGAGGCGTTTGCAAAGTGATTAAGGGTGTATTCACACAGGGAAAGTCCGCTAGTTCACTTCCTTTGGTCCGGACCAAGTACTATGTTGATCCTTTTGTTTGGTGCGGTTCAGTTTCACACGGCCCTTCTTGCAATAGAACTAGAATTTGTAAACAAAAGCACATGTTTGCCAAGTCATCCATTCATTGGGCAGAAATTCTGGGGCGTAGCCTATAAAAGCAGAACGAATGACGTGAAAACTGCATGCAAAAACAATTATGGATATCTTCCGTACGGCAATAGTGTTCGTCTTTATAGGCCTACTGATTTGCCAACAGCAGAGAATTGAGCTTCAGGAACATATATTTAGAAGGCGACTACTTCACGATATTATTGTACGGACTTTTCAAAGACGGAGACGCGCTGTAAGACGGTTCCGGCGGAGAAGACATGCTATGATGTGTGCAGATCATGACATGCTGGCTGTGGCACTCCAAAGAAGACGAATAAGGTAAACTATTTGAGAGAGAGAGATATATAGGCTAATGTATATATCGTTCATATTGTGTATTGTTTGAATATTTGGATTTATTGAAATATATTTGATTCTTTGCTTTGGCAATATTGTTTTTTAAAACTTTCATGCCAATAAAGCCCTTTTATTTAATATATATATATATATATATATATATATATATATATATATATATATATATATATATATATATATATATATATATATATATATATATATATATATATAGAGAGAGAGAGAGAGAGAGAGAGAGAGAGAGAGAGAGAAAGAGAGAGAGAGATGATTCAACCCGTCAACGTATTTTTACATCAGAAAATAATAGTGCTATTAGACACCATTTAATCTACTTACCTAATATTTTTCCGGTTTGCACATTATTGACCTAGCCATAGTGGTGTTTGGATAGCGAGCTTTTAACGACGTGCATAGCCTACCTTTTTTGCTGTTCACTTCTTTTGTTTTGATTTTAGCTTATAATTTCCTTTTGTCTTAAAACGTAAAAACCACCAGTCCAGGCATGCAATAAAAATTACTTTTGCTTTTGTATACTTTGCGGTAAGAACTATTGTTTATCCCAAGTTCCAAACGCACTCTATTTTTCAATGATTATGGTTATTTTGACCATGGTTATTTGACCTGTGGCCATTATTCTACTGCCCCCTTGTGGCTTGTCTTATTTACACCCATTTCAGAAATAAAACCAAAAACTCCCCATTGACTAGCCCTGATAATGAAAAGGTCAATTGCAAATGTCTTCAGATTTGTCTGTTGTTGTTTCTGCATGTTCCTCTCTTTCAGACAATGTGTGCAGCATATAGAGGCCAGCTAACTCAGGTGCTTTCACATTTCTACAATATGACAATGTATCTTTTTCCATTCACTACGCTCCCAAGATTGGTGGCACCTGATTAATGAAACATGGACCAACACACAGTGGCTGCTAAATTTTCGAATGCAGAGATGTACATTCCGGCGTCTCTGCTGTATTCTCCGGCCCGTTTTGACCCGCCAGCAAACTAAATACCGAAGACCTCTATCAGTTGAAATGCGGGTAGCAGTTTGTTTGTGGAGGCTAGCAACCAACCTTGAATACAGGTCCATCTCCCACCTCTTTGGCATTGGTTTGTCCACTTGCTGCCTCATCACTCAACAAGTAGTAACCGCCATAAACACAATCATGAAACCACTCTACATCACAACACCATCTGCTACTGATTTCAGAACAATCACACAAGGATTTAGGGATAAGTGGAGATTCCCCCAAGTTGTTGGAGCCATTGATGGCACCCACATTCCCATCAAGGCTCCACCAAACACCCCGGCAGACTACTTTAATCGCAAGGGTCAATATTCTGTTATACTTCAAGCCGTGGTAGACCACACATTGAAGTTTTGGAACATTAATATTGGACAGCCAGGCAGAGTACACGATGCTCGGGTTTTTGCGCTTTCAACTCTTTTTGATCGAGGTCAGAGTGGCATACTGATGCCACCATGGATAGAAAGATTTGAGGGAATAGACGTGCCACTTGTGATACTAGGAGATGCTGCATATCCCTTACTCCCCTGGCTTATGAGGCCATACCAAGAAGGCAGGGAAGTCACTCATGAACAGATACAGTTCAACCACTGTCTGAGTCAGGCAAGGATGACAGTTGAGAGAGCCTTTGGGCGCCTCAAAGGTCGATGGAGATGCCTCCTTAAACAAAACGAAACACACATTTCTCTGGTCAGTCAAATTATATCAGCATGTTGTGTTTTACACAACTTCTGTGAAGATCAGAATGAAGAATTCAATGAGGGAGAACATAAGAGGATGAAGGTGAAGGGAATGAAGCTGATGGACATGATCTAGAGCAGGCCAGAGACCAGAGGGGTCATGACATTAGAGATGCACTGTGTGCTTATTTTTCAAGAATATAGGGGTAATATGGCTTCCCATATAATGTGTTGCTGTCCAAATTGGTGAAATTGTTTATGAAAGTTATTTTATTTGTTTTGAATCCGATTTGAATTCAACAATTTTTGTTCTGGCTACCCTCAATCAATTTTTTTTTCTGGGTTGACCATGTGGAAAATGACTTGAATGAGTACATATTTTTGTTGCAAAAAACTGTATTGTTGAGGTAGCAAAGTGTTCTTTATAACTTTTTCAAAAAAAATACTTCTTTTTCATGTCAAAAATATTCATCTCTGATGAAAAATAAAATACAAGGCTAAAATGTCCCTGCTTTGTTCATCCTTTTCACAAAATAAGTGTAAATATCTTTGAAGAAAAAAAAGCGTACCTTCAACAACAATAACACAAAAAACATTATCTGCAACTTCATATGAGCTAAATTATAGTGCAACTATTCATGCTTTGGGTTAAGTACAGGTAAAACAGATGCAGCATTTGGAGGCACTTCTCCGGCCATGGACTGATGTGGTCGGGATATGGGCTGCTGTAGAGACATGGACTGATGTGGTCGGGATATGGGTCGCTGTGGTCGGGACATGGAATTCTGGAGAAGGGACCAGGAACTAGAAGGGGTTGACGTCATCGGAGCTGGAGGAATCCAGTGCGTTGGGGATGGCTGCTGTAAGGGTTGATGCTGCGACTGAGTGGAAGACAGTGCACTGATGAGAGATCCCACTAGCTGTGTGAACATTTGGTTATTTTCTAGCTGGGCCTGCATCACTTAAGATCTCCTTTCCTCTGCCTCCTGATGTGCCCTCAGCAGGCTCTCAAGCGATGCACTCTCCTTTTTTTGACGGATTTGTTCAGCTTCATGCATTTCATGTAGCTGCTGGCTTTGCTGAGCCATATAAGCCTGCAGCCCACTGTCAGTAAGACAGGCTTTGGCCTTACGCTTTCTACCAAGGTGCACCCTTGCGTGAGCCCCAGGAATGGCCAGCCTTCTACTGTTTTCTCCGGTCTGCCCATCACAGCTGGGTGGAGCGTCGCTGTCCTCCTCGGCAGTGGACACCGCTAGAGCAGCAACTGTAGGACCACTAGGTTGTGGATTGGTGGTGGACGTTGTTGCCTTTTCTCCTGTCAATAAAAGAAACTTAAGTCAAAAGGCACCAACATGCTACTGAATGTCTCACGCTGCATAGTGTACATTCTATGTCCCTGAAGTGTCTGACTGCAACTTCATGAGTAAAAAACATGCATATGCATATTAAATATTCCCTTGGCCTATAATTCAATATAAAAGTATTTCCTGAAATTGTAAAATGTGATTGAAATAAATGGCACTATCATAATAGGGGATAATATCAGCTTAGCCTATTCTAGGCTACAGTAGGCCTACCTGCATGCATGCAGAATAGTTGTGCCCACTGGCAAATGCAGTGCAGAAGGCTATATAAATGCAGTTCGGTTTGATATTCCAATAGAAATAGCAAAGCCATTTGTAGTATTCCAAAAAAAAGCCTAGCTAGTTTAGAGGCCTCCTATAGAGCCCTCACATGTCATATTATTTCTTCTTTAGTGCACTCACCAATAAATGTTACAATATGTTTTCTCACTGTAGAGGGCATGATCATAATTTATAGTATGAATCCCTTGTGAAGGGCTGTCCATTTTCAATACATCTTGTTTGTTGACACTAGAGGTCACTTTGTTTATATAGGATTCTCATTAGCTCCTGCATTGCAGCAGCTCTTCCTTCTGAGGTCCACTCTAGCCATGCTTTTTTCAACCAAATGAGAAATCGTATTATGCCTATGTGTTTGTAACTTTATCAGACATGCACTCACCATCTCCATCAAGCTCCGCTTTTCCACAGTTGTTCCCGGGAGGGGATATTTGGCTTGATGAGGCCTCTGCAGGGATGAATGACTCGACAATATCCACTGGACACACAGTTGGTCGCGTCCCCAGGATTTTGTCCAGATCTTCATACCACGGACATTTTGATTTTTCTTCACCCGAACTTCCACTTTTGTTTAAAGCATCTCGCACTTTCATCTACAACTGTCGAAGTTTCTTCACCTTGATGCGGCACTGTGCGGGAGACCGCTCAAATCCCCCCTCCTTCATATTTTTGCTAAACATGCAGAACACATCAGCATTTTTATGCGTCCTGTCAAGTAACTGCGATATATGGGCGTCTGCCCAAATATCCAGAAGACACCGTGTTTCATCATAGCTCCAAGTTAGGCCACGACTCGTCATGTTTTTAAATTGCGACAACAGCAACAGACACAGCTGACTACCGGCCGATTTATATCCAGCAGGCGCAGTGCTTCCGCATTTGCTGCGGATCGAGTCCGGCCAAATTCACACCACAAACGAACAGCAGCAGAGTGCGCTTTGAAGCGAACCGAGACTACCTCTTCAGCCTGGTCTCGGAGCGCTTGTTTGGTCCGCCCCCGAGTGCGATTGCTGTATTCACACCTGCCTGAAAGATGCGCACTGAATGCGGAAGTGCACTCGAGTTCGTTTCAGGCGAACTAAACACGGCATGTGTGAATACACCCTAAGTCTGAGTGCTGCACTTTCATCTCTGACTCTAGTGCACCTGTTCACAACGTCATTGGTGACAATGACCTTGGTGTCACACTACTACACGACTCACATGGCTGGAACCCACTCAATGACTTCCAGACATGGACAGGTGTATGGGGCTCTCTGATCTTTAAAGGCATACTGGGACTCTTTGGCCTTATTGTGTTGTTTTCAGTTTTCTTTTGTCTCATCAAGGCCCTTCTAAAATGTTGTATACATCATTCCACCTTAACGATGCCAAGCGGCAACCTTGTCGAACCACTCCCCCTTGAGATTTGTATTCCCCCTTTTGCCGACTGCCTTGACCCAATTGATCCACCTTCTGCTGATTGCTTCGAGTATTTCCACATGGGAAACTCTGTGTAATTGTTTCCCACTTGATTTAGATCTAGGATTGTTCTGTATATTTTGTTTCCCTTTGACTATCACAGTCATTTTTCTTATTACTTTTACTTTATTTTCTTTTTTTTGTTGACTATTTCTAATGTTTTTTCCTCAATAGAATACCCATTTGAGGTTTTTTCCCATTAAATCAAATTTCTTGTTTTGTGTTATTTTATGGCCAATTTTGGGTTACTTTTTGCCTATGCAAGGTTTATTTCATTTCCCTTAACTCACCTTCTTGCATGTTATTCCGTTAGCCTTACATTTTTGTATTTTGTTGACTATTTTGGGGTTACAATTTCCCCCCCCCCGAGTGTATGGTTTTGCTTTAATTTTGGTTTGCTATATTTTGTGTTAAAATAGTGAAGTGTGGAGGTAAAATAGCCCAGCCTGAATATACATCTGAATGGACACTGCTTTTACAGACAGCCTCCTGCTGTTCTCTGGTCAGCCTAACCCTCCCACGATTATAATATCAATGTATATCCCAACCTGTCTCCTTCTCCTCTTGTAATGTAATTTAGTCGTCTTCCCCCACCCAGCTTCCTTAAGTATGTATATTGGAACCTGTCTACCTCTCTCGTACGTATTGTAACTTACTCTCCCCCCTGGGAGGCAAATGTCCTTAAATATGTTTTGACTTTAAGAAAACTTTGTCACTCCTTGTAACATACTCACCTGTGTTGGAACTAGTGACCCTCCGCGGAGATCTTTGCTATTATTGAAATAAACCCTGATGCTTCAACAAACGTATCACTTTTCCTCACCACAGGCTTATCTAACATGGGAGTCAACAAAAAAAAACACATTAGTAACCAGAAACTTCCACTGTGCAGTAGTCTACGTATGATAACCCCACCCCCCTATTTCTTATTGGTCCACGGCCCGAGATCCCAAACATATTCCTTCGCCTCCATGTTGTTTTCCCCGCTAAGCGACAAGATGCCTGTAGTACAACAAAGCATGCTGAATGTTGTATAAACCAACACAGAATGCTTTTGCTCATAATCCACTAATTTATCTTAACCACAGCAGTCTATTAATGCCTCGTTTTTAATAACACAACGGATAGGAAGCTACTTGTGCTTTTTTTCAAACAGTGAAACTGAAAGAAATGTTTTTATTGGTATTTTTGCCTGACTGGTGTATAGCTATTAGCTTTAGGACAAGCATCCAGCTTTTGCTCATAATAACATATTTATATTCCCCACACCAGTCTAGCAATGCCTCGTTTTTAACAGGACAAAGGATTGGACGCTAATAGTGTAGAAGTCAAACTTTGAAACTAAAGTTTTCACTGATTTTAGTGATATTTTTAGCCGCTAGCTCCCAAGCTAGCTTTGGGAAAAGCATTGATCTTTTGCTCATAATAACCTATTTATATTCCCCACAGCAGTCTGGCAATGCCTTGTTTTTAGCAAGACAAAGCATTGGAAGGTAATAGTGTAGAAGTCAAACTATGAAACTAATATTTTCACCGATTTAAGTGTTATTTTTAACCGTTAGCCCCCGAGTAGCTTCGCAGTAGCCTCCATATTTTGCTACATTTTTATTGTGAACATGCCGTTTCCATTAGCTTGTGGCTGTCAGTGCATATGAACATTTGGGGTGGGTAAAAATATCGATTCTCTGATGCATTGCGATTCTCTCTCGAACGATTCCGAATCGATTCATAAAAGTTAATAATCGATTCATTAAAAAAAGAAAAAAAAAAGAAATAAATAAATTTCAACTAGTATTTAATATTAGTATTTCCTGCGCCACTGCGCATGCACACCACACCAGTGCGAGTTGTTAAAAGTGGCGACAAAAGGGCAGAGAGCAGCAAACCCATATGACCTGCACTGGCTTTGTGTCCGTTTACGTTTTTGTATGAGAGCTGAATTCCAATACAGCACTTTTTTTCACTTTTGTACACCTTATACTGGTATTGTGCTAATGTTTTATTTGTTACCAGAAATAAAGGCACCTGGTTCTTCTGTGTTATTATTGTTCAAAGATGTCATGTGAGAAAGAAAGAAATACTATACATGATTTAAATACATTACATTTAATACAGCACTGTCAATTGTGCTGATGTTATGTTACAATTTCTAAGAGGAGAGAGTTATAACATGGCTGTTTGTTCACAAGGCATACAATTAAATAGATAATTATTTATTTAATTATTATTTTACTCTTTCTTGTGTATTTCTACTTGATACTGAATCGATATCGAAGCATTTCAATCAATATCGAATCGATATCGAATCGAATCGTGACTTAATGAATCGAAATCGAATCGAATCGTGAGATTCTTGGCAATACCCAGCCCTAATGAACATAGTCTTTCATGTAGACAAGGATCGGTCATCGGTGAGCTCCTGCGTTACTAGCACTAGATATGGTTTTTCTCACAGATAAACCTAACCGTGGTAACAGGCACGGCATGCTATGGACCTATGGACGGAGGGCGAGGCCAATTTGCTTCGCTTCCGGACAGGGGCGGGGGGAGCTCATAGATTGTATATAAAACGAGGAGAGCTGCAGCTCGGTTTAAAAAATAGGCCATTGTGAGATTAGCTGAAAATCAGGGTATAGAGGCATACTACAATAAATGATCTGAACGTTTTTTTCAGCAAACAACTAAAGAAAAATGTCTTAGGGACCTCTAAGACCATATAATATTGACAGAAAAGTGTATAATATGAGACCTTTAACACTCTGAATGGACGCTTGAATGATCCATAGCTCAATGAACTATGTGGAATAGGCAGAACACACTGACATTAAATAAAGCAGTAGAGTAAACATGTGGTCATTGTGTTTAATAGCTTCATTACCATGACAATGTCAAAGTTACAATTAATATTGCTCATCTACATATCTATAAAGCCGATTTAGTCTTTGCCTGGAATCGCTTGATCCGGAAGGGTGAGAGGTCATAGGAGGGCACTTCTCCCAGGCTGAGTTCACACAGAAGCTTCCCAATGAGGGGTCCAAACTTGAAGCCGTGACCTGGGGAAGGAAGGTTATAACAATGAGCAAAGTATACAGTACTTAGGTTATCAAACCATATTGGATGATTGAATGTCATTGTGTGTTTTTCACTCATATGCTGATGACACTAAACTCTATCTCTGCACCAAACCATCCACCCAGACCCCCCTCCCTCAATCTCTCCTCAGCGGCCTACATGAAATAAAAAACTGGAGTTCCAAAATTCAGCTGCCAGGGTTGTCAACCGCATTAGACCTGACAGCCCATCAGCCCCCCCACACCCTCTTACGCCTCCACTGGTCAAATCAAGCATAAAATACAAACTCCTCCACCCCTTTACCCCATCCGGTAGTCTGCAGTCGTCAGACGAGGGCCTGCTCTCCCTCCCCCTCTCTGGCCTCTGAACAGTTGGGGGACAGAGTGTTCCGTGTTGCTGCCCCCCGCCCTCTGGAACTCTCTCCCTGCTCAGATCCGCAACACAGCCTCTCACACACTGGAAACCCATCTGTTCAACCACTGCCTTTGGACTTTAACCCATCACCTCCCTACTATTGGTCCTTTTTATTTATTTTTATATATGCCTCATTTGTTTGCTTGCTTTATGTCGACTTTGTAAAGCGGCCCTGGGTCACTTGAAAGGTGCTACATAAAGTAAGGTGTTGTGGTTGTTTTTGTTATTATGATTATTGTTAAGTGAGCAGATCCATGCCTTGCACCTTGTAGTTAGCCTGCATCTCTGGGCCTTTGTCTGAGTCAGGCCAAAGTCAATACACAAAGGAAGAGCAAAGCTGTTGAGATTGTCACTGAACATCTACTCACTTTAGAGAACCTGGACTAAATGCTAGATGAATGAATATTTCTCCTTTCTCTGACCCTGTTTCCACCTGGGATTAACATCTGACTTTTTGAATCTGGTTACAAGTGGACAGCTCTCAATCCGTGTGTTCCCACTTGTATTTTCAAATGTGACTTCTTTGTCTACTTGTGATCCGATATCTGTATTTAAATCAACACGTTCATCATTTCCGTTTGCATTGCTGTTCTTAACCGGTGGGGTTCAAACAAGTAAACATACAGGGCTGTACAGTGCCACAGTTTTAATCGCATTTGCTATTAAAATGCATTACATGCGAAGATAATTACAAGTCTAGGTTGAAGAGATAGGCTACTGTCTCATTTAGACAAGGAGGAGCGATGCACAACACTGCTTAGAGGGCTCTACATTAACACTCGCCAAATGCGGGAAATATCATAGATAGTATATAAAAGTAAAAACTCTTAGGCGAGTAAGTTATTACGCCTCTTTGGCTGGTGAAAGATGTGTGTTTGCCGGGCGGCTTTTCTAATGTCTGCTACACTCTTGTCACCACCACCAGTACACGGCTTTATGCAGTTAAGTTACTTTACGTGCGAACAGAATATTTCCTGTGCGCCTTCACATTAAAAGCCTGTTACTAGCCAAAAGCGAGTTGACTTTTATTTTTAAGCGGATAAGAACAGGAAGTCGTTGCCTTGCAGCTCTCCGTGTTTTCAGATTTACGCAGTGAAATGAAACCAGAGGACAGAAAGTTTGTCATTTGCAATACTGGCGGATGCAACTAACGTTCATGAGGCTTCTATAAAAGCTGCATGAATGCCAGTGATGCACTTTTAACGTATTTCCGCTCAGGCAGGGGGCAGCAGTTGAGTAGGAGGTCCCTAAAGTGGACAAGAGTCACATTGGTGTTTCCACTACCAAATGAATGCGGACACAATGGTCACAACGGACGTAAACCACCTCGGAATGTGGTTTTTGTGATCCGATCTCAATGCGTCTTGAGAGTGTTTTCACCTGTAGTTAAAGCTTTATTCATGTGATCCGATTACAAAAGTCAGATGTTAATGCCAAGTGGAAACGGGGTCTCTGTGTAATGGCTTCATGTGCTCAAGCCCAGCAGTGAGATGAGAGAGCATTTATTTTGCAGCCGTCTGATTGTCCTTTGTTGCTAAGGTCTGAGAGGAAAATTGTGAATGTCATCAGGGCCGGAGGCATACAGCACACTGCCGCCTGACAAAGGTCTCAGAACTCCTGTGGCTTGTGCCTGGCTTTGAAGTCATAAAAGCTTGGCTTTGACAGTTTGGCCACATGAATTTTCATCTCGTCAGAGAAGGAGAATTTGAAAACCTCAATAGATAGCCAAGCCCACAGGGTGACTTTGTAGCCATGGCAACTCTCCAGTATTTGCTATAAAGCAGTTGTGTTGGCCTTTGATGACAAATGCACGTAGTGAAGGAGGGAGAGGAAGATAATTCATTTTTTTCTGTAGTATGGAAAAGCCCCTGAACTAATGTGGCTATGAACTTCTTTACTGCAGCTACAGAGAAGATCTAGAATCAGAACAGCAAAGAGAATTATTAACACTGATTAATAAACAGACTAACCAAAGCCTAAAGTTGTTTTCCAGAGTAATTGTTCATTGAGAAAACATTATGTAGCCTGGAAATCCAGAGCTTCCGCTGGCAAATTAAATTTGCTGTGCCTGTTGGTCTGGACTATCTCTATTGAAGCTCATTAAATATGTCAAGAAATCCTGAGCTACCGATCAAATTGTTATTTCTGATATGGGCGAGCCAGAGCCCTATGTATGGTGCTCTGGGGCAGACGTAACCGGATGACGACAGTGCTGTGCATGCGCCGTCGAAGCCGTGATAGTAAACAACCAACAGAGATGGATACGGATATGTTGATTGAGTTTGAGACGGCTTCGGCTTAGACCAACCACGGCAAAAGGTTTAAACAGTTAACCCGCTGTTTGCTAAACGAACGGGGATTAAACGTCACCTTTTTCATTGCTCTGATTGGTTGTAGTGCTATCCAATTGAGTGCAGTGATATTTGAAACACACATGTAGGTGCCGCCCCTTGAGTTGGGAAGGTCAATTGATCGTGGCCAGACCCTCTACCGTTCTAGATATGGGTCTGGATTTCCAGGCTACATATTATGCCCTTTTTAAGTTGATTGAGATTTACTGTTGTAATCACTTTTCACTACTTGGCATTAACAAGTTTAACACAAGTCACAAGTCTAACTCACAATCCTATTGACTTATAAAACAATGAACGTGTCAGTAAGGGAATTAAAGGGGATCTCTGCCATTTGTCAACATCCATACTAAGATTAAGTGCAAGAATAGTTGCAGTAAAAATATCCATTTGAGCTTGATTGCCATGTCAACTGAATAATTCCCCATATTCATACATCATCTTTAAAGATATTTTGAAAACGTCTAGTAAAATTGCCATGTAACTGAAAGAAGACGATCCCTAAAACAATTGGTGACACCCTGACCAGTCCTCTTAGCCTGGTCCTACCAGACCATCGTACTTCTTTTCATTTGTACAGAAGGTCGCTCAATTGACAAACGTAAACTCACTTGAAGTCGGGTGTCTGTTGAAGTTTAAAACTATTGGATCTGCCCAGTGCCACTCTGGATCTGCCAACCAATTGCGCACGTGGACGTGACGTATGTCACGCGCCGGCTTCTGACTTCAACTGAAACTGGCGCACAACCTCTGTTTGCTGATTGGACAGCCCAAAAATCTGGCCGACAAAACCCGCGAATATACCGCGGACCCAGACTGACTACTGAAGGGAAATGAATATTGAGTGGAAGTAGGTTGGTGGGCGGTGCCAGGCTACAGTCCTCTAGGGAAGAGACTGCAATCAAAATATCTGAGCATGATCACGGTCCCCAGGAGGTTAACCCTTTCCTTTTTGAATAGTGGTTAAGTATCTCCTGCCACCTTCAACCACATCAAATGCAGTAGTGAGGCAGAGCATAACCCAACCACAGAATGGAATCGGAACATTGGGGCAATGCATGTTGCCATGGCTATGAAGCAACGAAGTCCAGAGCTACTGCACTGTCCATTGTATCACATGGCTTTATTGCACACAATATTGAACTTTTACATTTGTTGTGTTAGCAGGGTCACATAAACACTTTTAGCTCTAATCCTCATAAGGCTATTAGAACAGCCATTATTATGTCATGTAATGTTGGTGATTCAGTTCCTTTTTAAACTTTTTTTCCCCGAGCAAGCTGCTCTGTACTCAGAGAAATGTGAGCAGGATATTCATTACAGATATGATGAGGTAAAGGACATGACTGCAGAAAGACATTGATGGAGAGCTGAAGCGGGCCTTCTGTTCCATGTTAATTGGAGGACAACATGAGTGTGGACCCAAAGCAAAGGCGTTTACAATGGACAATAACATCTCATTAAAAGTTAAGGATCTATGTCCCTAGAATGTGTGGAAGCTTTAGTGTGTCTAGTGTGTGCTTATTCTGGAGCTCTGAACAATGTGCCAGCACGTGAGAGTATCCTTTTATAAACTGTTTTATTACTAACGATTTTGAAAGATGTTTGTTTGTTTTGTCATACAACATTATTTGAATTAGTTGCATTGATTGATTTACTTGATTTAAATGGGACTCAATGCTATCAAGTAGCTGTTGACGGTGAAGGATATAAAGTACCTGAAAGTAGCCCTAAATAAATATTAGATACCACAATTTTTTCTGTGTGACTTCTAAATTTGGTTGAGACATGGTTGGTAGCCATTTGTATGTGATCTATAGCTGGCTGCTTAAGGCCAGTGGCTTCCCAAACAACATGTCATGTCACTCACGGCATGGCAGCCTCTCCTTCTCCTCTGTGTGTTGTCTGTTTTCCCTTGTCTGTCTCTTCCTCCTGTTTCTCCCTCTTGTTGTGTCTCTGTGTTTGCATGTGGGCGTGGCTACACTCCTTGGCAGGCAGCTCCAGGTGAAGCTGGTTGGCTAATCAGACCCTCTTTACAAAAGCCTCTGGACTCCAGTCATTCGGCGCCTGATTGTACTCCTTGGCTTACTCTCTGGCCATGTTTTGACTTGGGCGGCTTCTGTGTGGGAGAGACAGTCCGCCATATGTTTTTCGTTTTTCTAGCTTTGTAGCAGAAATGAAGAAGGTTTTTGACCATCCGGTCCGCGTTAAAGACGCCACTAAATGCCTTTGTCAACTACGACAGGAAGCTCGCAGTGTTGCAGAGTATTCGGTGGAGTTCAGGGCTTTAGCAGTGGAGACGGGGTGGAACGATGAGGCGCTACAGGGGGTTTTTCTCAACGGTTTAGCCGACTCCGTTAAAGACGAGTTGGCAGTGCGAGATGAGTCAGCAGACTTAGATGAGCTCGTAGCCCTAGCTATCAGGCACAATGCAAGAAGAAAAGACCTCTCTAGGTCCTTTTGTTCCCCGTTTCTCTTTAGCTGCCCCCCCATCAGGAGAAGAGCCCATGCAGTTGTGTCAGAACCTACTCACTCCTTCCGAGCGGAGTAGAAGATTCGAGGGTGGTCTGTGACTCTACTGTGGTGAACCTGGACATCAACGGGCTAGGTGTTCCCTTCGGTTAAACCCAAGTCATCACCAGTCACAAACGGGGTTTTGGTGAGTAACACAGTTTTGCCCTGTTTGCCCCGAAGACACATTAACATTGAAGCTAGTATTTTCCTTAAAGGGAATACCTATCAACTTTTGGCCCTAGTCGATTCTGGTTCCGACTCAAGTATTCTTGTCAGATAGTCACCAATCCCATTGTCCCATCGCTCAAAGTAAACACCCTCAATGGTGATGTTTTGTCCCTCATTTCCAAGCAAACACAGCAGTTACCTCTCCTGTTGGCTGGGAACCACAGAGAAAAGATAACGTTCCACGTAATGCCCTCCTCGCTCTGCCTTCCGTGGCTGCAGGTACATAACCCAGTGATAAACTGCTTTTAACACCCCCTTAGGTCACTTTGAGTACCTAGTCATGCCCTTTGGTCTAACCCAGTGGTTCTCAATTATTTTCTGTCATGCCTCATGCCCCCCCTAGGGGACAGACATTTTTTCGGCCCCCCCCCACATTGAAATACTATTGAGAACCTGCTAATATTTACTTGTTTATTTATCTGTATAAAACCACTGTATGAGTTTCTGGCACAAGCATTCTGCATACAATCACCTTATTATCAAATTAGATAACAAAAATGAGCTGTGATAACTAACTGCAGCAAAAAAATTCAAAGTTCAGTTTATTAGCTCAATTTGTAACAAGATTTAAACAAGACTGCTCAGTCTGTGTGAATCTCAGGACAGAGAAACAAGAGCAAATGATTCACTGAGGTATGCATTTCATTCAAAAAAAATTTAAACTGTAAACATAGTTAAGGTGGTGTTTTTTTATTATTATAGGCCAATAGGCCTTCTGTGATGTGATAACCTATAATGAATTAATGTTATTATTATCTACTTGCTTGATTTCTTTTTAAATAGCCTAAAGAGACACTTGGAGACACATGTGGACAAGCACACATCGCGCTTGCTAGCACAAAAAAAAAAAAAAATCATAATTTTTTTTTTGGTCAGTTGGAAATCAAGGCAGCCCACACCCCTGACAACTCACGGCGCCCCCCCAGGGGGGCGTGCCCCACCATTTGAGAAGCACTGGTCTAACCAATGCCCCAGCAGTATTCCAAGCCTTGATAAATGACGTGCTGAGAGACTATTTGAACGACTCTGTATTTGTCTACCTCGATGATATCCTGATTTTTTCCCACAACATTGAGGAGCACGTTGTGCACGTGCACCAGGTCCTCCAGAGGTTGTGGGAGAATAAACTGTTTGTCAAGCAAGAGAAGTGCGAGTTTCATGTTCTCTCAGTGACGTTCCTGGGCCACATTCTGGAGTGCGGACAGGTGCGGGCCGACCCTGCCAAAGTCCAGGCAGTCACGGAGTGGCTGCAGCCTAGCTCACGGAAGCAGCTCCAGAGATTCTTGGGCTTTGCCAACTTCTACAGACGGTTCGTGAGGAACTACAGCCAGGTAGTAGCACCGCTCACTAAGCTAACCTCTCCGTCTGTTCCATTTGTCTGGTCGCCTGCAGCTGAGGATGCATTCTGCGAGCTGAAGAGACGCTTCTCCTCAGCTCCCATCCTGGTTCAGCCCAACCCAGCTCGCCAGTTCGTCGTCGAGGTTGATGCTTCGGATCTTGGAGTAGGAGATGTATTGTCTTAGAGAGCCGAGGGAGACAACAAGCTTCACCCCTGTGCCTTCTTCTCTAAGAAGCATTCCCCAGCGGAGAAGAACTACGCCGTCGGCAACAGGGAGTTGCTAGTGGTTAATCTAGCTCTGGAGGAATGGTGCCACTGGTTGGAGGGTGCGGCTTCTCCGTTTACGGCATGGACAGATCACAAAAGCCTGGCTTACATTCAGACTGCTAAACGGTTAAACTCTCGCCAAGCACGTTGGGCTCTGTTTTTTGGTCGCTTTAACTTTACCCTCACCTTTAGACCCGGTAGCAAGAACATGAAACCTGATGCCTTCTCCAGACAATTTTACTCAGACATCAACAGTTCCTCAGCTCCTGAGACCATCCTTCCCCTGTCCTGCCAGGTGGGCTCTCTGACATGGGAGATTGAGTCCTTGGTTAAGGTGGCTCTCCAAGGTAACCCCGATCCTGGCGACGGTCCACAACAGAAGAAATGTGAAATCATCTTTTTTTAATTTTCCATAAATAGTTGACTGTACTGTAAATAAATACTGTGTAAGGAACAGTCTGACATTGCCATCTATACCCAGGGTAAAATGAGAGGATCATATCAGTTTCATCTGGGTGCATCCAGTACAGAGGTATGGGACAGTTTGGGTTCAGCTCAACTAAAACAAAAGCAACAAAAATGCTAATATCCTATGAAAAAAAAGAAGATTTCTTAGCATATTATTTATTAATCTCCACAGATTGCCTTGACAATACTTGGATTAATTTATAAGAAAGCAACATATCATTCTTTATTATTTTGATACATTTAACGTATTAATATATCTTGAGCAATGAATTAAATGCCTCTTTTTAAGTGCCTGAAACTGGATTATTTATGCCATTTCTTTGGTCACAGGTTGTATTTCTTCAACTGGCGCAGGAAGAACATCCTCTGCTGGCCTTTTTGGTGAGGGACCTGATGTTCAGCTCCCATTTTAGGTCCTGGCTGATGATGGTGCCCAGGAAGCGACAGGACTCCACAGAGTCGACTGGGGAGCCAGACAGGATGATGGGGGCGGGTGGGGACGGGTTCTTCCTGTAATCCACAATTATCTCCACTGTTTTTAAAGCGTTAAGCTCCAGGTTGTTCTGGCTGCACCAGGTCACTAGATGGTCAATCTCCCACCTGTAGGCGGACTCATCCCCGCCAGAGATGAGCCCGATGAGGGTGGTGTCGTCCGCAAACTTCAGGAGCTTGACGGACTGGTGACTGGAGGTGCAGCTGTTTGTGTACAGGGAGAAGAGCAGAGGGGAAAGAACGCAGCCTTGGGGGGATCCGGTGCTGATGGTCTGGGATTCAGAGAAGTGCTTCCCCAGCCTCACACGCTGCATCCTGTCAGACAGGAAGTCTGTGATCCACCTGCAGATGGAGTCGGGCACGTGGAGCTGGGACAGCCTGTCCTGAAGCAGAGCTGGGAGGATGGTGTTAAAGGCAGAGCTGAAGTCCACAAACAGGATTCTGGCATATGTTCCTGGGGAATCCAGATGCTGGAGGGTGTAGTGCAGAGCCATGTTTACTGCATCGTCTACAGACCTGTTGGCTCTGTAGGCAGTGGGTCCAGGAGTGGGTTGGTGAAGGATTTGAGGTGGGACAGTACAAGGCGCTCAAAAGACTTCATGACCACAGAGGTCAGTGCAACGGGTCTGTAGTCATTTAGTCCTGTGGTCCTTGGCTTCTTTGAGACGGGGATGATGGTGGAGACTTTAAAGCAGGTAGGCACATGACATGTCTCCAGTGAGGTGTTAAAGATCTCCGTGAATACAGGAGACAGCTGGTCAGCGCAGTGCTTCAGGGTGGAAGGAGAGACTGAGTCTGGTCCAGCTGCTTTGCGGGGGTTCTGTCTCTTGAAGAGCTTGTTGACGTCCCTCTCATGCAGGCAGAGAGATGTCACTGTGGTAGAGGAGGGGAGGGACTCAGAGGTGTGAATTGGAGAGACCCAGGGATCTGCTGAGCTGGGGGTAGAGGGGATGGTGAGATGGGAGAGGGTGTCGCGGGGGATGGTGTCAGGACTGTCCCTTGGTCTTTTAGGGACCACTCACACTAGTGCCGTTGGCCTGTTCCGTGCTGCAGGAAGATTCAGCACGATTAACCCCCTCCCCACTCCCCCCCCCGCAGGCCCGTGCTCACACTGCTTGTGGCCTGGGCAAGATTGCACCTTGCCAACGTCACCGTGCGCGTTTAGGATTTGGAGCGTAGTCTAGCCTACTTGTAGGCTATACGACTGTGAATATTTTCATCCGTCCAAATTTGCATCAAATATTCCACTTCCACATTAGAGCAACGAGAATCCTTAAGCTATTGTTTTTTTTAAATGTAGCCTTGACGTAATAGGTCGCGGTGGACAGTCTCATATTTGTGCAGCACGCTGTTTATTATTAATATAACGGGCCGTCATCAGACCATACGTACCGGATGGTTTTATACACATCGATCGCTCCATCAAATCCAAGTCAGAACTTTTTGTATGGGCAGAGATCGTTTTTTTAATTGTCTTTATAAAATTTCTTGTTAAACCTTAGTGTAGGCTACTGTTTCCTTATCACCGGGCCGTGGAGTCCCGTTGTGTGTTGTTTTGTGTTCGTCTCCACCGCCATGCGTGAAGGCAGTTATGACAGCTGACGGGAGGAAAAAGAAAAAAATCATCTGACGAACGTGAGTAAACACGAAAACCTTTTTGCTTTGCTTTCTGCGCTCACCTATTTAGCGCTCTCCCTCTTGTATTGGCCCACACCTAGGCCTACACACACGTTAATTCTCACACACTTAATGTAGCTACAAGTGCAAGTGGTGGGCAATTCTGGTGCCGACTAGTAAGGCAGCGGGCGTTAAAGGACTATATGCATCCATAATAAATTCACGTCAGGAACTCTGCCTGTGCGCTTGCTTGTGCGCTTGCTTGTGCGCGTGTCATCTCATTAGCATCTGTACTTTGGCCACGGCACACCTCTCCCAGGTGTGCCGTGGCCCTAGTGTGAGTGGCCCCTCAAAGCGACAGTAGAACTCATTCAGTTCATTTGCAAGTTGCAGGTTGTTGACTGAGTGGGGGGCAGCAAGCAAAATTATTGGATGTAGTCAGACGTAAGTCACTCAGCTATGGTCAGATCTTGTTGTTGATAAAGCAGAGCAGATACTCAGTGATCCTACCCACCTCTCATATAGGAGGTTCCAACTCAGCAACCGTGGCAGTAGCAGGCTGCTGCAAAGGTTAATCGGAACCAAAAGGTTTAGCTTGTCATTGGTCCCCTCTGCTATTAGACTTTTTAATGAAATACACAGGTCAAGATCATGAACACTGTGTTTTTCTTTTACTGTTTTTAATTTAATTTTGGAATGGTGTTTTTAGGCCTGCTACTGATTCACTGATGAACTGAACTATTTATTCTTAAATGTTGTTGTTGTGTGTGTGGCGTGGCCACTTGTATTCCTATGTGTCTTAAAGGCCTACTTCACCGGTTGGAATATGAAGGTGTATTGAACTCGGAGATCCTATTTAGTATAAATGTGCAAAAAAAAAAATTAATCGGATCATCTTAGCCTGAGAAAAGGCAGAAAGAGTGTTTTATGGTCTCACTGTCTAACCCTACAGTTTCCTTCTTGTGACATCACTGTTAGGATTAACAGGACAGCTGGGCCAAGGGAAGACTAAAGGAAGACTGAGGGAAGTAAAACCTCATTCATTATATTATAATAGTGATTTTATAATGATA
The DNA here is from genome assembly GCA_026929865.2 of Hyperoplus lanceolatus. Lineage (NCBI taxonomy): Eukaryota > Metazoa > Chordata > Actinopteri > Uranoscopiformes > Ammodytidae > Hyperoplus > Hyperoplus lanceolatus. The sequence continues at coordinate 36,928,834 of CM049398.1, read as the reverse complement.
GAACGCTGGTTCCGTATGGGTGAAGTATTCCTTTAAATGTGCTGCACTTTTGACCACACAAATTTCCCAACTATGGGATAATAAAGTATACTTTAACTTTGACTTTTTTTAGTGGGGATGTCTCTATTGGCGCGGTGCTTCCCTTGTGGCGAGCGGCTCGCGATTGCTGGTGATGCTCCAACGTGAGCGCACCTCTCCCTCAGCTGTGATTTGCAACGTTGCCTGATCGGTATGTATGCCTGGTGATGATTTTAAAGAATCTAGCTCTCATTCTCGTCACTAATAATTATGCATTCCATTATTATGTATACATTTGGCCTATTTTATGTGGCAGGAACCAGGCCCGGGGCCTCATTTATCAAACTGTGCATAGGATTTGCGTTGGAAGGTTGCTTTCGTAGGATTTAGGGCAATGGGTGAGCAGAGAGATTCGGATTATGAAAAAGTGCCCACGCACGTCCTTCACCTGTTTCCTTTTGTAAATCACAATCAATCCTAAATGTGGCGCAGCCTTTTGCAGGCTCACATAACGCCCATTTTTACCCATAAGTAGTCATAGAAACGCCGAAAATTAATATCATTTACTGAGTGCATGAAGGCGATCGTGGCAAATACCGACTGAAAGGGAAATGGAAAAATAGACTCCACACGGTGTGGATCACTGCGGTCACGCCGAAGTACCCGTTGGGGAGGCTGAGACCAGACAAAATATAGTTTGGTGACACAGTGCGTAAAGGCGTCAAGATGTCAGCTTGTGGCAATCTCTGTTAATGCTGCAGCCTCAGAATGTCGGACTGCTGTCAAAATAAAAAAGAAGCGATTCGACATAAAAGTGGACGCAAAAGTGCATCCTCACACAGCAGTGTTTGTGCCACGAGCGAGGACACTGAGACCCCCCATGAGAAACTGATTAGGGGAATTCCTCCCGGGGCAGTGACAGCAGCAGAGGGTTAATAATAAACTTCACAGCCTCTTTCAAAACACAAAGTTACAGAGTTTGCATGGAGGACTTTTGATAAATCACAAAGGTTGCGTACTGGTAGGGATGGGAATCGAGAACCGGTTCTTGTTCAGACCCGGTTCCGAGTCAACCAATTCCTTGGAATCGTTAACATGCCTGCTTAACGATGCCGCTTATCGGTTCCGCTCGTAGCAAATGCGTCATGACTTCAGACACGTGCTGCTTTGTTTTGGTTCAGAACGCAGCAAACATGACGTCGAGGCAGAAGCGCTCTAATGTGTGGTTGTATTACACATGAAAAGGCAACAATACTAAAGTTTCCATTTCATCAAATGACTCGTGCACAAGCAAGAGCGCAGACAGCGATCCTGACGGTTGAACGTTTAAACGTCCGCTGCCTTACTCGGCACCAGAATTGCCCATCACTTGGATTTGAACATACAATGTAGGCTATATGAATTAATGTGTGTGTAAGCCTAGGTGTGGGAAAGTGAAAGAGGGAGATACATAAAAAGGCGAGAGCAGCATACAGACAGGAAAAAAGGATTTCTTATTCGCTTCCAAAGGCCCGCTGTTTACTCTCGTTCAACAGCTGTTAAATGCCTCCTTGAAGCACGGCAGTGGGGACGAACGCAAAACAACACACAGCGGGACTCGGCGGTCCGGTGGTAAGGAAACTTTAACAATACGCTTTATAAAGACAGTAAGACACACTTAAAATAACGCTCTCTGCCCGATACAAAAAGCTCTGCCTTGGATTACTTGAGCGATCAATGTGTATAAAACCATCCGCTACGTGTCTGATGAAGGGACATTATATTAGCCTAATAAACAGCGCGGTGAACATAACAGCGTACATTGTAAAGCTGAGATGGAGCGGTGACTCCTTGTCGTTGGCGTGGTGAAGAATAAGCAAAGTGATACATTCTCTTAAAGCCTTTATGGCGTATTTATTCTCTTCTTGAGTAGCCTACATGACTGTCTACTGTGCAGTCGTGACAGTTTGACCTGAGGCATTAACGTAGTGACATCATCACGTTGGCCTTTCAGAGTAAGGGCGCAATCATATAATAACACTTAACATACATTAAAGATCTCGTATCCTTCCTGAGAGGGCAAACATGATAATTGTTCTGCATAAAAAGAGTTGGTATTATCTTTTCAAAAGACTTATTTGTATTTGTTCTGTCAGTTGAATTTTGTTTCAAGTGCCAATGAGCACTGTTAATATTCCAAAAGGCACAAGCTCTTCCTTGACTGTTTTAAGTATGTGTTTTTAGTTTGTAGGGCACATAAGGGCATTTGGGCTTAAAAACCAAAAAAAAAATTGTCTGGACCAATTAATGTGAAAATTGACAATTTCCTAATCCCAAAGTAGCTTGATAATCTTTCAATGCATACACTAGACACTTCTGATCAGATATTAAAGAGAGTTAATACAAACAAACTAATTTGTACATATTCTCTCACCCAATGAGAATCGATAAGAGAATCGATAAGGAATCGGATCGATAAGCAGAATCGGAACCGGAATCGGAATCGCTAAATTCTTATCAATTCCCATCCCTACGTACTGGGTGGCGTACGCCTTCTTATGTGCGTACGCAGCGTTGATAAATGAGGCCCCAGGTCCTGTCAGCCCTAAAAGCACAGAAACACTGTTGTTTTGCTTAAACTGTTGCCCGGAGGCGATTTTGCCTGTTTACTGTAGTTGAGAAATGCTTTTGATGATTGTTTGGTGACACACGGCTTTGTATTCGAATCTATTACCTACAGCGCTGTTTTGCTACGCTTCTACTCGCCCTTGCAAGCTGCATGATTTGGCTGCTCCATGCCTGTATTTCTGCTCATCGCTTTGGCCTTCAACGTGCTATAGCATGCCATCCCGAATTGGGAATGGGGATAACTCCCTGATATTGCCCTTATTGTTAATTTGTTTGTTTATCCAAGTTTAAACAGTATATCTTGTTCTTTTTTTTTTATTGATTAGCTCTTTTTATCATTTTTTTTCATTATTTGCACCAGAGGCCTATTGCACAAAAGTGGAATTCAGATATCCATGATGACTTATAAACAGTGTTGGGAATAACGCCGTTTAAAATAACGGCGTTAGGTAACGCCGTTCTTTTTTCAGTAACGGGGTAATCTAACTAATTACTTTTTCCGTCGTTACAACGCCGTTATCGTTACTGAACGTTAAATGCGGTGCGTTACTATTGATTGAATAAACAGTGTAATCCGAACGCACCCCTGGCTCCATACTACACAAACTGCTAGTGAGGAGACCGGTGTGTTTTAAGTTGTGTTTTATTCAGTGTAGATGACATTAACTGTCAGTTAGCGCCGTCACGTCAGTCAGCCGGAGCGCCTGTTTAGTGAAGTTTCTTTTTCTTTCTCTCTCTGCTGTGTGAGCGTGCACGTTGCCGCAGTAACCACCTAGCAATCCACGGTTGAAACGTGCTTTCCCTGAGTTTGTTTGCATCGCCCTTGTGAGTAAGTGCACGGAGTTTCCCGATCTCTATAAATTATAATTTATGCACGTTATTAAACGGCCGCGATTCGCCGGTTGCAACAGCTGTTTAGCGTGTCATCACGAGCCGAATATTGCTATTGTTCTTTTCCTGGGATCTGTATGCTGCTGTGCACGTTAAAGAAGGAAATAAACAGTGGATAAATCCTTACTCCTCCTCTCATCGTCTCATGCTTCATAGTCTGACGTTTTTGGCCTTAAGTGGTGTGTTAGCCGACACCCCTGAAGTGAATCCAGTGATATAGGCTAGGAGATCAGCACGGTACATTCAGCAGTTTCTTTTACTACCTTTGTTGAGAACAAAATACTTGAAGTACAGGATAAACCTCTTGATGTCTGTTGATGTGCAATAAATATTGAAGGTTGTGTACCCTACAAGTAGGCCTAGCTCTACTTGTCTGTTCTACTCATTTCAACTAACTTGTGAAAAATGCTCAGAAAAATCCAAATTTGTTGACATATAGCAACTTTTTTCTTTTTACAGTATAGGCTAACGCAAATAGTTACTTTCCCTGGTAACTAGTTACTTCTATTATATAGTAATTCAGTTACTAACTCAGTTACTTTTTGGAACATGTAGTGAGTAACTATAACTAATTATTTTTTTAAAGTAACGTTCCCAACACTACTTATAAAGCCAGCCCTGACAAAATCTAATCTAGTCACTATGGATTAGTCAGTTTCACAAACGCCAATCCAGAATGTGCCAGGGTGAAACCAGCCCGGAGCTGGCACTTTGGTGGGAAAGGAATAAAGAGTGAAAACAGTAATTGTGCTAAAAATTTGAAATTGAGAGCAGCAGAGTGGTGATGATTTCACGACGACCTAGCTGTTTCCTAATAAAATAACTAACCTGAATTTAAAGAATAAAATGAAGGGAATGTTGAGTTTATATCGACAGTAAATGAGACCAGCAGCAAGGAGCAGGATATTACACACATTTCACAAGAAAACGTCTAATTACTGTTTCCACCTAAGTGAAACCAAATTCTACTAGCATCCAATGCGGAAGTGATACAAAATGCAGTTCACAGAGTGGCCACTAGGGGCAGGTTTCAAAACAGAGCAATTTCTCATTGACTCCCATGTTAAATAGGCCTTTTTCACAGCATTATTAAACTTATTTAAGGCCCGGTACAAAAAAAAAACATTCTACTCGGTATGTTATGGTCATTTCTCCACAAAGTCACTAAGGGGGGTGAATTATTTTGGACCAGGCTACTTTTTATTCTGTTGGAGGTTAAAATGTATGAATAATTAGGGGCGTGGCCTCTTGAGTGACAGCTAGCCACTGGCCCTCACTTCGCTTCAGAGTTATACGCCAGCTAGAAGGGCGTATCTCCCTCCCCCCAACGTCATATCAATGCCCTTTTTTGGTATGAGGAAATGAGGCTGAGTTAAAACAAGATGACAAGATGGCGACGCACATAGGCCAAGACGATTGGATTCAATTGGAATAACTGAGATCAGCCCGGATGCTACATCCATTTTATATTCTATCTATGCTGGAAATCCAGACCTGCCGCTGGCAAATTTAAATTTGCTCAGCTTACTGGACTGGGCATGAACCATTGGAGCTCATTAACTATGTCAGAAAGTTCCGGGTTACCAATCAAATCGTACTATCTGTTATGGGCAGGCCAGAGCCCTATCTATGTATGGTGCTTTGGGGCTGGCGTGACCTGATGACGACAGTGCTGTGCATGCGCCTTCGAAGTGCTGATAGTAAATACAAAAATGGCGTTGTGGCCTCGACACGTAACGATTTGGAAGACGGCACTCAAATCTTTCATTAGCAAGAAAGAAGAATTTGCTGTATTGTCGACCGACCACGGCAAGTTTACCAGTTAGCTGCACTGTACGCTAAACAATCGTGAATGAAAACATCACCTTGTTGTTCATTGCTCTGATTGGTCGTAGTGCTATCCAATTGCGTGCAGGGGTATTTGAAATGCATACGTTGGTGCCGCCCCTTGAGTTGGGAAGTTCTATTGCTCATCGCCAGACCCTACATCATTCTAGATGTGGCTCTGGTTTTCCAGGCTAGATGTTAGCTAGGGCTGGCCCGAATGCCATTTTTCAGGCTTCAAATATTCGTTGGTTTTTGGGGCGACTGTGGCTCAGGTGGTTAAGCTGGTTGGCCAATGATCCTAGGGTTGGCGGTTCGATCCCAGCCCGGCCACTTGTGTCATGGTCGTTGTGTCCCTGGGCAAGACACTTCACCCACCTTGCCTCGTGTGAATGTGTATGACTGCTGTATGTTTGAGGTGGTGGTCGGAGGGGCCGATGGCGCTGAATGGCAGCCTCGCTTCTGTCAGTCTGCCCCAGGGCAGCTGTGGCTACTATGGTAGTTTACCACCACCGGTATGACTGTGTGTGAACGAATTGTCTGGAACCCTGTAAAGCGCTTTGAGTATCATGAAAGGCGCTATATAAATCCAAGCAATTATTAATTATTATTATTTTTCCAAGCGTATATTCGGATATTCGTTCCAGAAAAACACACCATCAAAGCAACATTAATAATGCCAATGTACTTACTGAAACCGAGTGTGTGAGCCGAGACAGCAAGCTGCGTAGTTTGTTGATGCTTTAATAACTTTCGAACGGTTATAAAGTCGGAGTTCCTTACTTTTTCCCCGTGGAGGCGAAAAGCTGTTGTTCCATTCCAAATCAGCAGAATGTAAACAAACAGCTGAGCTTAGCATTACGCCAAGCATTACCTTTCCTTCCGAAAGCGCGCTAATGTTGTGGTAGCCTATAGAGTTATTAGGAACACAATCTATTCTTCCTCCAACTCTCTCTCCCTCCTGCGCTTGGTGCCGCTTTTAGTTTGCCTCACTCTGGTAACATCACGTAGCCTACTACAGCTGATATCACCGGTTGCGCTTTGAAAGGGCAGCGGCCAACTAGGTCAAAGTTCAAATAATTCGATAATATATTTTAAATGAACGTCTAATTTGTATTTTACAATTGTTTTATAACTTGTGTATCCAAATATTATTTGCTGACAAAATATACTGCAGTTTGCAGAGCTTCCTTTGCAAAAAAAATTATTAAATAAATGTTAAAAAAAAAACAACGAATATTCCAAATTCTGAATTGAGCACCGAATACTAATTTAACAAACGAATACTCGGATATTCGAATAATTCGGGCCAGCCCTAATGTTAGCAGCTTCTAGTGCCATTTATTTTTCCCTCTTGTCAACTAAATCCTTCTGTCATCTTGTTACTGTAAACCACAGTGCTCACTAACATGTACCTTTGGAGCTTTTTATATCTGGACCACACACACACACACACACACACACACACACACACACACACACACACACACACACACACACACACACACACACACACACACACACACACACACACACACACACACACACACACACACACACACACACACACACACACACACACACACACACACACAGCTTTACTGTGTGCTGACTGAACCTCTTGGCTCTGTGCTCTTCCCGGGTGAGGAGGGAACAAGTGATGCTGATTCACTTGGCTGCTGCTGCTGCTTCTCATCAGCACACATCTGGTGTACACATCGCCACAGACCACTTTCTGCTCTTTGTCTGCTCCAGCTGTTGACATTTTCATTTTGACATCCACATGTTCTACTTGACTCCATCGCCTTCAAAAATACTGACACTGTTAGTGTTTTCTTTTCTAATACTATCTTCATGACATGTCCCTTTACTACATGATAAGAAGGTAAGAGCGACAGTACATGTGTCCTTGAATGGATCTGAACACAGAAATCCTTGTCTTTCTCTTATTTCTATGGGTCTTAAATGAGCCCACCAGACTGAGTTATCTAAACACATATTAGATGGATTGCTATGAAACGTTGAACAAACATATAGGTATGTTGCCTGGAGAATGAAGTGTAATGACCAAAGATGAAACATCTTCTGTTTTTCAAGAGATTTAAAAATCTCTTGAACTGAGATGTGGTTACTGCTATTTTGTTTGTTCTCTTGAATGAACTGATTGGAGGATATGCTGAAAAGCTGCAAGGTTGTACCGCAAATGTGAACAAGAGGAATAATAAACAATATAATGGATCAGGATCTGTTGCTCCCGACCCCGGATAAGAAGATGAAGATGGATTAATTAATAAATAACATAATAATACAATATACTAGAATTTATTTTTCAATGTGCATGCCGCCCATGGCCAACCTCTAGCCCGGCATTTGGCCATCCCCTGTTGGGGTCACAGTTACGGCAAATGAGCAGCCAAGCCCTGAACTTGCCAAGACATTTTGGTCAATGCGGCCATTTACCTTGATCAAACTTGATGGAATTTAATACGTGTGTGTGTATTGTGTGTGTGTGTGTGTGTGTGTGTGTGTGTCAGTCCGCTAAGGCTCTATACCGAATTTGGTAATGACAGGCTGAAAATCCATGAACATGATGTCACGTGACTGGATTATAGTTCATGCAAATGAGGTAATTGCAAATCCGAAAGGTGAAAAAGTTTACGTGAAATAACCTTTTCACTTAATGCAAATTAGCTCAAGAAATCCCTGGCTGACTTCAATGGCAAAGAGGCATTTTTTGTAGTGTACCTCCACCTGCCATCCTGGCAGGCACATACTATAAATACAGGTGAAACTCATATTCTAAGAATATCATGGAAAAGCTATTTTAATGTAATTTAATAAAAAAAAGTGAAAGTTGCATATGTTCTAGATCAGGGGTGGCCACTAGGTCGATCGCGATCGAGGGTAGTGTGGGTCGATCGCGTGGAATTCTTAAAAAAATAAATAAATAAATAAATAAATTATAATAATAGATATATATATATTTTTTTTTACTATGAAAGAGCGAACGAGCCGTGCGAGCATGCGCCGACGTTCGGTGGAGGGAGAGAGGACACCACTTTCTAATTTGACATACAGTACATATCAGTTTGTTAGCCAGTGAGCTAACCAAAGCTAATCCAAGTCAAGGAAGTGGAGAGGCTTCTGCACTGTGACAAATTCTACTATGTAAAATCCAGCCAGAGAGAGGAAGACTGTTCAGACAAACACACCACCACATATTCTAGTGGGGCAGAAGTGATCATTGAGAAGGATTTTTTTTTGTATGACTCTATAAGTCTGCCTTTAAGATAAACCTATGCATTTGTGTATATTTCTTGCTCTTTTAAATTAGAATTGCTTAAGCCAGTGGTTTTCAAACTGTGGGGCCCCACTGTTTGGTTATGGCAGTTTTGGTTATACACAGTTTGGTTATGGCAGGGGGGGCGCGGATGAATATGTGAGTTTGTGTTTTTTATATTAAGATCACGGCATAGCTGGACAAGAGTTCTTCTGCTTCGTTCCTCTCACTGCATTTAAATGCATTCAGTATATTACAGAGAAATAAGTCTCGTTAAAGAAAAAGAGCTCCAAGCCCAACCCAGAGGACCCTGCATACATTTTTTTTATTTGTAATTAATATTTTTATGGAAAATCCATGTGTCTTTCTTCAATTGCTTCTAATTCATCAGACCCAGTGTCTCCAAATTATTTGTTCACACAAAATTCCTCATATTTAGCCTCTTAATTTTCCTCTCAAAGTGCACCAGATTCATGCATTTCACTTTAAAAAGGTGAAAAAAAATCTCATGCCCCCGGACTCCCCTAGGAGGGTCTGGTTCTCTGCTGGCTACTATTTTCCTCCAGCAGGACATTGGAGGCACTTGCGTGGCAATTCTGCAGACATGTTTCCTCTTAACTGAGAACCGTACCGTACAGAACAGACCTGTGACTTAAAAACCGAGGTACGTACCGAACCGTGACTTTTGACCCCTAATAGTTGGTGGTAGCTCACTTTGACTTGGTCATTTTAAAAGTAGCTCACAAGCTGAAAAACAGTGCCCACCCCTGTTCTAGATGTATTAGACCAGTGGTTCTCAACCGGGGGGGCGCGGACACTCTAGCCGGGGGGGGGGGGGCGAGGGGGATGAAAAAAAAAAAAAAAAAAATTTCTTTTTTTTTTTTTTTGTAATTTCAATTTTTTTCATGATATGTAGCCTAGTTCAGCGATGATATGTATTCTTTCTTAACTTTTTTTGATAGGTAGTTGCCAAGTTCATCACACAAACACTCCAATCCACTGATATGAGATCAGTTTGCAATTTTCAAGTACTGAATTAATGGTAGGACTGTGGCCACTAGAACTGGTCTCTGGTCAGCAAAGGTCTTGAAAACAGCATAAGTGTGCTTGTGACATGCGTGCCACCCATGCATGTGTATGGGCACGTGTCCCAGCAGATTTTTGAAATCTGAATAAAAAAATTTAAGTTTGTAGTTAGCAAGTGTAACATGTTCTTAGGGCAGAATTTCATAAATAAAGGTTTATTTTTTTAGCAAGATATTTGGTCAAAAGCTAGTTCATCCGTCCCTCTGTCCAGTTGTTAGGCATCTGGCTGCTAGCAAGTTATGTTGTCTTGCTAATTTTACTATTCATCTGAACTGAAATAAATATTTACTTTTTCCTTTATTATCTTCGCCAGAATGCACCAGAATGCTTAGATTACATGTTAAAAACACAAAAAAATCTTCTGGGGGGGATGCCCCCAGAACCCCCTATAGGGGTTTAGTTTTCTGACAAACATTACAATGGATACTAACATGATTTGGGCATTTGGGATTATAAATCATCTTTGAATTGGTTGTACAGCATATCACATGCTATTCATTCAGGGGTGCGATGGCCACCCCACTCTAGCTCTGTGGCCCACCTTGGCCACCCCCAGTCAAAATTTTCTGGAATCGCCACTGAGACACACACAACTCCGCGTTTAGGCTGCACAGCACATTAATCGCAGGTAGCATTTTGAGCTAAATCTGGCCACTTTCCAAATCCAAGACTCAATAGTTGAAACATTCTCTGAACTGGGTTGTCAGACAGCAGTGTTTCCCATTGATCATAGACTTTGTTTTGTGAAGCTTTTTCATAACAGGTATACCTATTGTAGAATTTATTCTGTGTATGTTCTATTTAGGCTACTATTTTCTTCTCTTCTAAGGAGATTTAAAAAAAAACATTTCCTCAGTGTCTCATTGATACAATCTCATAATTAGCTTTTAAAATGCACCAGAATTTAACCTTAAAATATAAGAAATTTCCGGACCCCAACCCTAAACCCAATGTTCAACTCAAAGGTGCGCCACTGGCCTAGCCCTTGTGATAATAACAATAATAGATTATCTATCTATCTATCTATCTATCTATCTATCTATCTATCTATTTATCTGTGTAGGGTGGTGTGTGTGTGTGTGTGTGTGTGTGTGTGTGTGTGTGTGTGGGGGGGGGGGTTGTCAGGGTCGGTGGGGGGGCCCAACTGCAATGACCCAGCTTTGGGGGGGCCCAGCTTGCAGAAGGTTGAGAACCCCTGTATTAGACATAGTATGTATTTGAGGCATTTTTTTGTTTAATGTTGAACTTTTCCAGGTTACAGCTCATGAAAATCGAAAATCCAGCATCTCAAAATATTAGAATATTCCATAAGGCCAATCAAAAAAAATTATAATAACGAAATGTCGCACTTTTGATAAGTATTTTCATTCATCTGCTATATACTTGGTCTAAGATCTTATTTTGCATGACATATTGCATAAATGAAGCATGACATGGTGACCATCAGTCTGTGTGTTATGCTGAGGTGTTATGGAAGCCCAGGTTTATTTGATAGTGGCCTTCAGCTCGTCTGTAGGCAGATGAGACACAACTAGAGGCCAAGGCTTTATAACACCTCAGCAGTGCCACAGACTGATTGTCACCATGCGATGCCGCATTAATGCAATTATTCATGCAAAATAAGAACCCAGACCAAGTATATAGTAGATGAATGAAAATACTTATCAAAAGTGCTACATTTCTGTGTTATACATTTTTGATTGGCCTTATGGAATATTCTAATATTTTGAGATGCTGGATTTTTCATTTTCATGAGCTGTAAGCCGGAATCCTGAAAATTAACTTTTCAGGATAAAAAGAAAAATGACTGAAATATATCACTATATGTCTAATACATCTAGAATATATGGACATTTTACTTTTTGAATTAAATTACATTAAAAAAGAGCTTTTCCGTGATATTCTAATATATGAGTTTCACATGTAAATGTGAATAGCAACCATTTTGTGAATAATTATCATCATCATAGTTAGAATTCCCAGGTTTCCCAGTAACAGACTGATAAAGTGTATTCAAAGGAATACATTAAACATTAAATTAGCTCTGACCTCAGGTGATATCAATGGTCAAAATTAGCCAATCAGAAGTCCAGCCTTAACCTTGCTTTAATATTTGAAACAAGCTGTGTTGTGAACATTGGACTTACTTCAGTTCAGTGACTGAATAGCTATGTGGTTTGTCAAAGAGGATTCTTACATGTATAGACTTCTTTCTTATGTTGTGTTGTGTGTTGTACCTGAGAATCCTGCTCCAATCACAATGTTGCTGAAGTCGGGATGACAGTCCAGTACAAAATGGCTGTCAGGTGTTAGCTGCAAATACAAGAAAACATGAGAAAATTCAAATGAGAGGGTGCAGATTGTAGGAGGAACTCCTGACCAAGCTGTCAGTTTGGACCTTACTGTAAATAACCTTTTCTATAAGCTTGTATAATATGACTCCTGGAACAACTTACAACATCAAATTAAGGGCGCACTCACACTAGGCAAGTTTGCCTGTAACGTGCTGCAGGAAGATTCAGCACGATTCCCCCCTCCCCACTCCCCCCGTTGGCCCGTGGTCACATTGCTCGTGGCCTGGGCACGATTGCACCTTGCCTACGTCACCGTGCGCGTTTAGGATTTGGAGCGTAGTCTAGCCTACTTGTAGGCTATACGACTGTTTGTGAATATTTTCATCCGGCCAAATTTGCATCATATATTCCACTTCCACATTAGAGCAACGAGAATCCTTAAGCTATTGTTTTTTTAAAATGTAGCCTTGACGTAATAGGTCGCGGTGGACAGTCTCATATTTGTGCAGCATGCTGTGTGTTATTAATATAACGGCCCGTCATCAGACCATACGTACCGGATGGTTTTATACACATCGATCGCTCTATCATGTAATCCAAGTCAGAACTTTTTGTATGGGCAGAGATCGTTTTTTTAAGTGTCTTTATAAAGTTTATTGTTAAACCTTAGTGTAGGCTACTGTTTCCTTATCACCGGGCCGCGGAGTCCCGCTGTGTGTTGTTTTGGGTTTGTAAGGCAGTATTATGACAGCTGACAGCTGGGAGGAAAAAGAAAAAAATCATCTGACGAACGTGAGTAAACACGAAAACCTTTTTGCTTTGCTTTCTGTGCTCACCTATTTAGTTCTCTCCCTCTTTTATTAGCCCACACCTAGGCTTACACACACGTTAATTCTCACACATTTTATGTAGCTACAAGTCCAAGTGGTGGGCAATTCCGGTGCCGACTAGTAAGGCAGTGGACGTTAATGGACTATGCATCCTTAATAAATTCACGTCAGGAACGCCGCCTGTGCGCTTGCTTGTGCGCTTGCTTGTGCGCGTGTCATCTCATTAGCACCACGGCACACCTCTCCCAAGTGTGCCGTGGCCAAGGGGCTGTTCCGTGCTGGAATACGGATGGTGTGGTCACACTAGCCAAACGTTCTAGACTTTAGTATGCTAATGAGCTCGGGCACAGGGCCGCGGCCCTAGTGTGAATATGTATTCGGATAAGCACGGATAATGAGTTAGATACGGATACGGATAATTTCCGAATAGTCGGGGATTTTTTTTTTTATATTAAGAGCTTATTTGACGCAGCGCGTTCCGCCTCAATGACACAACAGGTAGAATGACACTAACAGCTGTTCTGTGGTGGACATGAGAGGACCGGGCGCGTCCCGTGACCCGGGGTCTCTCTGTTTTTATCCACTGATAAACGCAGCGCGTTCGCCCTTTCCCTCGAATAGAGGTTTCTACTGGTCGCATTCGCTGCCGTTTTTATTTGAGTTTCCTCATAACCCGCTGCCGTGGCGGAGAATAGACGAACCGATGGAATATGTTGCACCCCGAGTCACCGTCAGCCCTTCCCCGATGTATTTACATTCACTAGGCGTACTGCTTAAACTCTTCCAAACATCACGTTTCCATCAAACTGATGCTTAGACCTGTAGTTTTTCAGCTGTCAATCAATGCGTATACGCCTTGGCCTACTTCAGGACCCATACAATACAATCGGAAACTGCAAACTTGACACATAACTTTGTGGAAAGGCTAAGATATTATTTATGGTTTATGAGATTGGCACATACGTTGATACAAATTGTTCCTAAATCTTAGTTTAGTAAAACAAATGTAAAAAAAAGAGGGATAGGGAGAGATAGAGATTTTAAAAAATACAGCAGTAGCCTAAATGTTTTTTCCAGTTTCAGATTGTTCAATTTCCCCCAGTTAAAGGGGGATCTTAGTTTAGTTAAAAGTAAAACACTGGCCCTCATTTACTAACAGTGAGTAGCCTGTGCACAGATTTGGGCTGTTATTCATCAATATTTTCGTTCCCTGAATTTCTTCGTATTCTGAGAACAAAGAAGAGAGAGAGAGAGATGAAAAGGTAGAAATATATCTGACTTTTTGACTTATATTTCAACATTACATCAATGTGATGCTTTGAAGGGACAACAATTGCATTGACAATGAATATTAGTGTAGAAAATCAATTTAGGTGTGACTTCCTTTAATGCAGTCTAATGTAAAAGAAACTTCCGGTAAATGCCACGCCCACTTCTTGTTGTGTATCCAGATACAGATACAGATAATGATGTCTCCGCACACCCCTAAAAACCGTGGAAGCGTTCATGAGATAATGCAGTTACAAAAGGCAACGTCACAGTGACCTTGAAATTTGATCTTTGACCTCTTAACTCTTGTGATGTCATCTCTGAGTCATAATCAGGCATGCAAACTCATAAGCCATGAAAAAGGTGAGAAGTCCGAAAACAAACCCCGGTAGGGGGGTCTGGGGGCATCCCCCCAGAAGATTTTTTTTTGTGATTTGAACATTTAAGAGAAGCAATTTGGTGTATTCTGGTGAAGAGAATTAAGGACAAAAAAAACATTGTCAGATGAATAGTGAAATGAGCAAAACAAGTTAGTCAGCCAACCTTCTTGACGTTTACAACACAAAGTGTGTAGGTAGCCTATTTACCAAGAAAAACGTTAACAATAGCTTAGAAAAACGGTTAAAAATGCTGGCAAACCCAGCTTTAAATAAGACAGAAAATAACATGGAGCCTCAAATCAATCACACCAAATTCCCTTACAATAAACTAACTATTTATATTGTGGCAAACAGGATTTGCCTTATCTTTGTTACACAACCATCAATATAACACATAAGAATACACTCTGTCACCATAGTTACTCTCGTGTTCACGCACTCACGCGCACGCACAAACCTCAGTCGTGCGCAGGAACATAATGGTGCAAAATGGGATGTTGAATGAATGTTTGGGGCGGAGGGCTCGGCCATTATTAGGCTACCAGTTCAGACTGACCAGTCTAATGACCTATAATAACCATAAACAATTACAGTGCTTTTTACAGTAGGATATATAAGGAGACTGAGGTGGGAACCATGGACCTTGTAGGGGGGTCCGGGGGAATGCTCCCCCAGAAGAAAAAAATGCAACCTTTTAAAGTAAAATTCATCAATCTGGTGCACTTTGAGAAGAAAATTGCATGCAACCAGGCCCAGGGGCCCAAGGGGGCCCTACGCCAGAAATACTGATAGTAACTTTACATGTCACATTGTCAAAGAGCTCAGTCACTCATGTCAATAACAGGGTCCAAAAAGGAATCGCCTAATATAAGGAAAGAAATCATCATGGGCCCCTCAACTAGTAGGTGAATAATAGAAAAGCAAGTGCAAAACTAAAGCATTATTAGTTCTGTCTTAGGGGCTTAATGAGGGGCCTTGAAGGCCCCCTCACACATACAGTAATAAGCTTTCTATGTGTAAATTCTATACTGTTCATAAAAAGTAGCTATCCACCCTTTATCTGTTGAATAGGGATAGGGAGGAGTGGGGCAGGGGGAGGGGGGGCTTTAAGAGTCTTTCCACATTGTTTTTTTCTATTTTCACGGTGAGCATGCACAAACATTATTTATTAAAAAAATTAAAAAAAATTAAAAAAGTGGGGGGCCCCACACTGGGTCTTGAAACGGGCCCCGAGATCGTTGAGACCGCCCTTGCCCGCTGCGCTTTCTATCTGCCCGGCCCCGCTCACCTCTCCATTGAGAATGCATTAGTTGGCACAACAAATGCCTCGGCCCGTGTGAAACGGCCTTAACTACTGAACGAAGGAAATCAAATGAGGTTTTGGCATTTCCCCCCAAAAAAACGGGACAAATTGTGTCCCGGGAGAGATTTATTTTTTCCCGGGACAGCTAGTGAAAAAAGAGAACAATTCTGTGAAAAACGGGACGGGTGGCAACACTAGTAGGCATATTAACACGGTAAAATAATAGTACAGCGGCTGCGGCTACTTGAACGCTCCGATGACTCTGAGAGAAAAAAAAAATTAACTTTCCTGCAGAGGCTCTGACTGACTGATGCCCCTCAATGACAAACACTGTTTCTGATTGGCCAAATGACCGTCAAAGCTCATATGATAGGAGTTAACATGCGTCAATCATAGTTAGTTAGTCACTATGGTCACTCCATGTCCATGCTCCGCTCCGCTCCACACACCCACACACACAGTGCTGGCCATCAGACCGCCCCCCCCCCCCCCCCCCACCTCCAAAAAATATTTTCTCAACGGATCTCCACGAATCACATGGATGGCCAATTTCGTTTCCAAAACGGCGAATTTCGCCGTAAGGTGACGAGTTTGCACGCCTGCATAATCAGCATCTGTGCAAATTTTGAAGAAAATCTGATGAAGTCTAAAATGTTGTGTTGGAACGGGGACTCGAACCCCCGACCCTGTGTTCAGCTCAATCAGGATACTACCATGTAATGTCCTGAAGGAGCTGAACATGTAGAATGTTGAATTAAGTTTATCTGATGAAAAATTACTGAGTTAAAGCATTTTGAATTTTTCCCATCCGCTTTGAATGGGGCTGTGGAGTCATTTTTGGAAATTACAATTTAAAATCCACATACATATTTTCATACATTTTTATATTTTCGGGAACCTCTACCGGTTTTCAGAGGAGGTAATTTCAAACTCCTGAAAAAGTTGAACATTTTGAAAGTTATTAGAGGAAAAGCATTCTCAAACTCTCGACTCTCGATTTCACTTGTATTCTGGATGTATCATAAGAGATTGGACTCTTCTCCCCAGGGCTGCCAAGTTTCACCAAAAGTTTGGAGTGAGATTTTTTAGCCGAGGGACCCAAAACCGTGTCCTCTTTCCCACCCAATCATTTTTGCTAGTGTCCTGCAAGTTTACATATTGTTCATAATAAATCAGAAATAAAAGACAATTCGAAAATGTGATAAAACATCAAAAATCTTATTAAAATAAACAAATTCATGAATTGCAAAGTCGTAGGACAGGTTTTAATTAAACATTGTGTGTGGACATATTGTAAGTGGGGGTCTGAGGTTCCCCCCCAGAAAATTTTGAGCACTTAACACTTCATTTCCTGCATACTGGTGAATTTTTATGAAGCAATGTGTGCCTTTTCTGCATTCATTTTTATGTAAAGTAAAAGAGAACATTCACGGTTTCGCTGACACAAATTTAATTGAATAGCCTACAATGCATGTGTAGTGCTTTCAAATATCTCCTGTAGCCTATTGTTAAAACATTTGGTTAAACTGTAATAAAGGTAATTATTCTATATGTATTCAACATTGTATGGGTTATCCAATTATCCAATTTCAATTCACCATTATTATATTAAATCTATGACACTTGATGTCTTCTCAGAACATATTTTTCCCACAGTAACCTCTAAGCTTAGTTACTCAATACATTCATTCAATTAATGTTGACAACATTTTAGAACAAAAATGTGTTGGTGTGTCAACCAGCCCAATAACATAATGCAAAACAAGCTTGAATATATCAAGTGAAGTGACTGATTTGAATTTAGGTGTTCTTACCTCTTTGTTCATTTAATACCGGCGTCCTTGTTGTCATTATTTTTCCATATAATTTGAACAAAGGGCGGGACCGGGAGGCGGCGGTCTTTTATTAGTTTTGTAGTGTAACGCAGGGGGGCGTGGCCGTGGTGGTTTGCCAAGTGGCTGCTGTGGCTACAGGCTGCACACGGCCATGGATATTGTCCATGCCATGGACCTATAAAGAAACCGCGCGTGCAGAAAGCATGGCAGAAAGAGGAACTCAGTCCATTTAGCTTTTCAAAATAAGACTTTCAAAGTAAAAGTACCAAAAAAAAAAATATATATATATTACGGGGATTCATTTCTCTGCGTGAGAAATTGGAGGTGTGGCGTGTGAGCGTGTGAACTGGTTGATATGCGTGTGTCTCACGGCCAAAGCGTGAGACTTGGCCGCTCTGCTTCTCCATTTCTGTGACCTACATTATCCTATGATGTCACAGACAGGTGCAGAGGTCTCCAGAGTGACTGACAGCTAATCAGTGTCAATTGAAAACAGCTGGTACTGTACACACGTACAGTCACTTCTCTCCCAAAGAGGATCACACACAGGCGATTTCAACTGAACGCATAAGCCCAAACTGCTGCTTCTATCTCGCAAACCGTTTGACAGATAAAATGATCATACCGTGAGAACCAGAAGATTCCAATTAATATTCAGTGTCAAATTTGGGTTTGTAATTGAAAAAAATTGGGAATTCAGAGCAAGAAGCAAATGGTGTACATTTTGAATCTCCTCGTTGAAAGCAGAGTCTATTTTAATATTAGCGTCAATGTAAGAAGCATCGTTCGGTTAGACTTTCTTCCGCTTAAAAGCTCACAGCTCCCAATATGTATGTCCATTTGGCTCCAAAGAAACATTTCTGCGACCGTAACAATAATATCTACAGTTAGAGACCAAAATTATCCATGAGGAGTTAGATTTTTGTGAGTTGACGCAATCTAAAACATTTCTGGTGTTATTTTTCATTCCCTCTCCTCCACTCTGGCAGTTGATGTGCACACTCTAAAAATCACTCAAATTGATGTTACATGCGTCAAACATGGCTGATTAATTTCTTTCAAAGGTTTTTTTTATTAAATGTTAGTAACAACGGAATTGTAGCACGAGTACAAATGTTTTCCCCTTTTTTTCCTGAACATACCCCACCCACATCCCACCCTCACACCCAACAACACGAAACACACACCACCAGAAACAAAAACAAACAATCAATATGAAACAAAAAAAACAAAAAAAAAACACATAAAGAAATAAAATTAAATCAAATAAAAGAGGGAAGGGGGTAGCTACTCTTCTATAGTTATTGTTGGTTTTTTAAAATAATTTAGGAAGGGGCGCCAAATTCTGTCAAATTTATTCTCGGATCCCTGGGTAGTGTAACGTATTTTCTCTAAATTCATACATGCCATAATGTCTCTAATCCAATGTGAGTGGGAAGGAGGAGCAGGATCTTTCCACTTGTGTAAGATAACCCTACGAGCAAGTAATGAAGTAAAGGCCAGTACCTTCAGCTTCACTTTAGGCAAGCCCAGATTTGGAGCAATGCCAAAAATTGCAGTGAAAGGGTTCGGCTCAATTTGATGCTGAAGTACTTCAGAAATTGTTTGAAAAACTAATGTCCAGAACTCAGTCAAGGCGGGACACAACCAGTACATGTGAAAGAGTGATGCCGGTGCGCTCTTACAGCTATCACAGGTCGGGTCTACATCGGGGAACATACGAGCTAATTTAGTTTTAGAGCATGTCGGGAGCACATTGTTGAGTGAGGTGACCTTGATGCAACTTATTACTTGTGCATATATTGTGACATTTGTATTTCTTTTTGTCAATAAGTAAAAGTAGGAAATGTTTAATGAAACAGAATAGAATGGAAGGCTTATCAGGTTAAAGTTGACCAGAGGAAGGGGGAGGGCCATAGGGCCATAGGAAGTAAGTAGGGGGAAGGACCTTATATGGTCATACAGTCGTAGGGAGTAGAGGGAGGGGGCTACCGGGGTTCCCCCACGCAGCTGGACCTTTTTCACTCCTCCTTCTCTCAAGTCTCATTGGTTTTTCAAGTCACTATATACAGCAAGTTTTGAGCAGGACAAGGCTTTTTGGGGCCGTTTTTTGCAGACACTACTCTGTTCCAGCTCTCTCTGTCTCCCACCATGGAGGCAGAAGAAAAACTTAGAAAAACTTTATGAGTCCAAAATACTCTGAAAGATTTTGGACTTCGAAGTACTTAGAGGCAAAGTCTTTTAAAAACACATCTTTGAACCTCTTGACACTAAGAATGACTTGATCAAGGATTTTTAGAAATAGGAAAACGGACTGAGTTGCAAGGAAATAGACAGATATTTTTGTGGAACCTTTAGCCAACGGGACATGCCTTTCTTTATCTAGGCGCGATAAAGATACCTGTCTAACCCCTTGCACGGCACAAAGTTTTCGTAGCGCTTAAGATGATACTTACAGGCACTCATGCAAGTGTTTGGGTATTGTTTCACGAGCTACAACAAATTTAGAAACGAGAACCAAGTCAAAATAACTCTCTTGGATGAGTTATAGGCATACAACCTCTTTTCTTTTCCTTTCTTGTCCATTTTATGTATTATACCTATACTCTCTTGTATTTTGTAAATAAAATCCCTTAAATGTTGTAAAGCCTCAGTTTTGAATTAGTTTATAACTGGAACAGAAGGACTTTAGGTATAGGGTTTTTTCTTCAAAGAGATGGTTTCGTCCCTGGGGAGGTAAGTACTCTGATTCCACACAACGGCACATTACTGATTTAAAACACACACAACCTCATACAACTAACCTCTCTGTAAGGAGAGAATATGTTGATACACCTAATCTTTAAAAATAAAAGAATAGGTTATAAATACCTTCCCAGATTAAACTAGATGTTTATATTCTGAAAATAGTATATCTGTTCTATTTTATTAGAAGGGTGGTTTACAAACTAAGTTAAATATAACTTATAAGCAATAACTTGTGAATGATATCTTCCGTGAAAACAGGAGGAGGATTTTCTGAAGCAATATTAGAAAGGGTTAATAGTTTAGAGGAGGTCGGCCTCATCCTAGGATGAGGGGGCTCTGATAAAATAGAAACTTTACACACGGTGGTATATATTGAATATTGTACTTTATTTAGAAGTAAAACTCAGGTGGTAAAGAGGGTAAATCCAGCGCTATTAAACAAAGAGGATGGGGTTCGCGTCTCTTGTAGGAACGGTGGTGAGCGGAGAGTCGTCTTTATGAAGGAATAATAGACAATTAAAGCATTGTGCTACAAGTTGGTTAATATGGGTTTGATAGGACATAACTAATAAACCTTTTGATACTAGCTTTTCATTTAGATTAGACCTTTTCAAGTCGAAATCGTAATAACATGGAGGTAGAGTGTACCCGATCCAGGACTGAATCCCACATGTGATCTGTGAAGGCAGAGCCTAGGTCCTGCTCCCACAGGGTTATGGCTGATTAATTTGAAAACTATGCTTTTTTTTTTTAAAAGGTTGAATTTTAACAATGAAAGACGAAAGATAGCTGAACAGTTTGTCGAAGAAATGAACTTTGTAGGATGAATTATCAGTGAGCTGGAAGTGTTTGAAATCATTGCAAAACGCTTAGCGTTTTGCCGATTTCCCCATTCATTCCGGGGGAGGATTTTTGGTGTAATAAACCTTTAATTATCTCTGAAGTTATGAATTTTATGAAAAAATAGTGAAATATGGAAATTTGCTCCAGTACAAGACAAACATGAAACACTTCAAATGGAGTTTCTACGAGGAAGTATGAACGAGTAGGAGGAATCATAATTTTGTATGAAATATTAATTTCATAAATGGTTCATTTTCTTTGAAGTTATGAATATTATGAAAAAACAGATCCCTACCAATTGTTGTCTGAACTATGCTGAACATTTAGATACTTGAATCAAGTTTGTTGGATGAATTTTGAGTGAGGAGATGCGATTTTAAACATTTCATAATTTTGGTTAAATTGTTTATTAATTATGAAGTTATGAACTTTTGTGAACATTTTGAATGAAAGCAATAATGTGAAAAATCGGCTGAATATGAGGATAGTTGAAGGAAGTTTGTGGAATAAAGCATGTTGGGTAACACTTTATAATAACTATCCGTTGTAACTCGTTAATAGATCATTAGTAAACTCTTAATTAATGATTATTAATGATTTGTTAAGTGTTTGTTAGCAGTTTGTTAAGGATTTATAACAATGGTAGATAGTTAATAGCTTAATAATTGAATCAGTTCATCTGGGACGAGGCTGAAATAGGCTATAGACTATAAACAGTGCATGGGCAACTGAGGGCAGCCCCATTTTCAAATATTTTTAAATAAACTCAATACACACTGTGCATGCCATGGACTTGAACGTGACGTGATCAGTTAATCTCGGATTACCTCCCAGATGAATTGATTCAATTATTAAGCTATTAACTATCTACCATTGTTATAAATCCTTAACAAACTGCTAACAAACACTTAACAAATCATTAATAATCATTAATTAAGAGTTTACTAATGATCTATTAACGAGTTACAATGGATAGTTATTATAAAGTGTTACCGCATGTTGAATGTCATGACTCACAGCTCGGCAGTCTCTCCTTCTCCTATGTGTGTTTTCCCTCGTCTGTCTCTCCTTTGTTTTGTTGTTCCATGTGTCGGCTTCCCTGTTGGCATGTGGGCGTGGTGGCACTCCAGGGCAGGCTGTTCCAGGTGTGGATCGTTGGGCTAATCAGGGCAGGCTGTTTCCAGGTGTGGATCGTTGGGCTAATCAGGGCTCCCTATTTAAACCTGTGGACTCCAGTCATTCAGCGCCAGAGTCTACTACGTACCAGAGCGGTAACTAACCCGAGATCAGGAATATCTTTGGTTATTGTTTTCTGCATGTCTCCAGTTGGAGTGAGTTCTAACTCAGCTCCTTTTTTCCTTCCGTGCCAGTTGCCTCCGCTGTTCACCTTTCCTGCTCGCCTGCCTGCGGGTTTCCGGATATCCACTTGATCGCCACGCCATTCAGCCGTCCAGTGTCCTGCCAGCTTGCCTAATAAACATTGTTCTATACTGACTACCTGGTATCTGTTCTGCTTTTGGGTCCAACCACGAGCTATCACAACATTGAAGATATGGCCTGGCGTGAATATGGCGGAATAATAATACGTATTAAATACGCAGAATCACACCAATTTCAGCATTCACACCAAATAAATACCATCATATCCGTTAATCAATTTAAGCATATTATTTTAAATCACCCCCACTCCATCTGTAACTGTTTTAATAAGGCAATGTTCTGCTTCACTCATTTGATCTGATTGTTTTAATTGTTCTTGTCTCCTTGTCAGCTTATTGTATATTTGCATTGTGTTTGTTTGTGTATTGTATTTTTAGTCAACATCATTGTAAATGAGGGTCACCCCTCAATTGATCTTTCGAGGATAAAAAAAAAGAAATATAAGCTGTTTAGGTTTGGAAGTAGAGAGCTGAGTGGGGTTCTAGGATTACGACCTACAGAATTGCTCTTGCTTAAAACAATGCAGATTGTGCACATTAAGTCAAGCTTTCTTTCTCCTGTCCCTTTATTCAACTATTTGGAGTCAATAAATGATGAACTGAGCAAGTGCAGATTGTCCTGGAAACTATCTGACAAGGACCACAAACTCCCCTGTCAAAACAGCCATATGGCCTGTATAAAAATAAACCAATCAAAAATGTGTTTGGAAATATGTGGATGAAAGATTATATCCTAAAATACAAAATGACCTCTGACAAAAGGTAAGTTTTTACCACAACTGTACGGACACATTTAAGAATCACCTGTAATTAAACAAAGCACGCACGCACGCACACACACACAAACACTTCTGCATAGCCTAAACGGAATATAACACCCAAGAATGGCATGGAAGAGTAACATCCTGGAGTGTACACACAGCTTTACACTAGCTAAGAGTATAAACAGTTTAGTTAGACACTTGACTGTCCATTACAATATGACCACTTTGGACAGATCAACTTTTAATTATGTAACTAACAATTTAACTATTGTTATTCCTAGCATGGTAACACTTTATAATACTGTTCATTTATAAGTGATGCATATGTCATTTATAAGTCATATATTAGTCATTAGATAATGATGACCTAATGATTTACAAACAGTAATATATATTTGTAGATGATTAATAAATGTTATGTTAACATATCACAAATGTGTTGTAAGTCATCTATAAAGCTTTTAGTAAATCATGAAATGCTCATTGGTAAAATCATTGGTAAATAATAAAGAAGTAATTTACAAACCTTTTTGCGTCCCCCTAATCTAAAGTGTAAACCATTCATCAGGTACTGATGTGTACTGTCTACCTTAGTCACTCACACTAAGGAGACTGATTAAAAGCTTCAGTTGGATTCAAGTTTGTATTAACAGTAATAGGCTGATATTTATACCAGCTAGTCCACTAACACAGTCATGCAAGCTTCTAATCAGTCTCCTTAGTGTGAGTCAATGACTAAAGTAGACATACATTCTTATGCCAACTCAAGAAGACAAACTATAGTTGGATCTTTCAGCCTCTTTATGTGGTTTAGGGAAAAATGTGCCAATGTGGCAAAGAGAATATGGCTCAATAAGCAGGAAAAAAAATTGCATGATTTGACGGTTAGTCGACTATAGGCAGGATTCGACCAACCAGATTCAACTACGTACATTTTTTGTTGAGGACAGCCCTACTACACATTAGTACCTGACGAATGGTTTACACTTTAATAATAATAGATCAAATTTGTATAGCGCTTTTCCCACTGGTCAAAGACGCTTCACAATAGCAGCTAAATCATAAGAAACAAAAAAAAAAGCTTAACATAACAAACAAACAAAACATAAAGTTTATAGGTTAAAAGCAAGGGTGAAAAAGGTGTGTTTTAAAGATTGTTGGCATTGCGGATGTCGTTGGGGAGGGACATTCCAGAGGGCGGGGGCAGCTGCAGCAAAGGCTCTGTCTCCCATGGACCGGAGGTTGGTCCTGATGGGGTGGAGGAGGTTGGCATCAGCAGACCTGAGACTCTACGGGTAGGGGTATGGCGGGGTTTGTAGGGGTAAGGCGGTGGAGAAGGTCAGAGAGGTAGGGGGGAGGGCAGGTTGTTGAGGGCTTTGAAGGTGATGAGTAGTATTTTGAAATCAATCCGGTATTTGACGGGAAGCCAGTGGAGGTCCTGGAGGACAGGGGTGATGTGGTCTGAGCGGCGGGTGGATGTGAGCATACGGGCTACAGAGTTTTGATCATATCGCAGTTTATTAAGTAAGTGGTTTGATGAGCCGTATAGGATGGAGTTACAGTAATCAAGGTGGGATGAAATGAATGCCTGGACCAGAGTTTCAGCGGCTGAGAGTGATAGGGAGGGACGGAGACGAGTGATGTTCCTGAGGTGGTAGAAGGCTGTTTTTGTAATGTGGTTTACATGGGGGAGGAATGAGAGGGTAGGGTCAAGGACGATACCTAGGTTTGCAGATGTGAGTGGAGGAGGTGACAATGGAACCATCAATATTAAGTGAGAAGTCCTGGGTGGAGCGGGTGAGGGAGTTTGGGCCAATGATGAGGAATTCTGATGTATTGCAATTGTGTTGACATCAGTGAGGCAGATGGTGTGGGTGCAACTTTAGATTAGGGGGATGCAGAAAGGTTTGTAAATGACTTATTAATTATTTACCAATGATTTGTTAATGATCATTTCATGATTTACTTAAAGCTTTATAGATGACTTACAACACCTTTGTGATATGTTAACATAACACTTATTAATCATCTACAAATACATATAACTGTTAAATCAATGATTGGTTCATCATTATCTAATGTCTTATACATGACCTATGTCCCGTGGCATCAGGAAAGCAAAACAGGACTATACAAAAAAGTTAACCTGCCACTTTAAAGACAGCAGAGACACACGCAGCCTGTGGAAGGGCATTCGGACCATCACGGACTACAAGCCCGTGCCACAGATCTGCGATGACAACATCTCTCTCCTCAACAACCTCAACAGCTTCTTCGCACGGTTTGAAGCAACTAACAACACAAGCCCAAAGAAAACTCCACCTCCTCCCCACGATCAGGCTCTGTGCCTGTCCGCTGCCAGTGTGAAGAGGATATTCGCCACTATCAATCCACGGAAAGCAAGGGGCCCAGACAACATTCCAGGCCGGGTGTTGAAGGACTGCGCTGAGGAGTTAAAGGATGTTTTCACGGACGTCTTTAACACTTCTTTGAGGCAAGCTGTTGTTCCGTCACATTTCAAGGCCACCATCATCATACCTGTGCCAAAGAAACCTGCTCCATCCTGCTTCAATGACTATTGACCCGTTACACAGACCCCCATCGTGATGAAGTATTTTGAACGGCTAGTTATGTCACACATCAAGTCCTTCCTCCCAGCCACCCTGGACCCCTACCAGTTTGCTTACCGAGCCAAACAGTCCACTGAGGATGCGATCTGCTCTGCTCTCCACCCTGCCCTCACCCACCTGGACACAACAGACTCATACGTCAGAATGCTGTTCTTAGACTTTAGTTCAGCATTTAACACCATCATCCCACAACAACTTATCTGTAAACTGGACCAACTGGGGCTCAGCACCTCGCTTTGCAACTGGCTGCTGGTCTTCCTCAGCGAGAGGCCATATACAGTACGAGTCGGAAATAACACCTCGAGCAGCATCACACTCAGCACTGGGGCCCCCCAAGGCTGTGTGCTCTCGCCCCTGCTCTTCACCCTGCTGACTCACGACTGCACACCAACCTACAGCACCAATCACATGGTGAAGTTTGCGAATGATAACACTCTGGTGGGTCTCATCACTAAGAACGATGAGACCAACTACAGGAAGGAGGCCAACCTTCTGACAATGTGGTGCAGCAACAACAACCTCCTGCTGAATGTCAGCAAAACTAAGGAGATAGTTGTTGACTTCCGGAGCACCCACCACTGACCATCGATGGTGCTGCGGTGGAGCGAGTGAGTTGCACCAAATTCCTGGGGGTGCACATCAGCGACGACCTCTCCTGGACCACCAACACTGTATCACTGGCGAAGAAAGCCCATCAGCGCCTCTACTTCCTCCGCAAACTAAAGCAAGCACGAGCCACCCCCCCCCCATCCATCATGTGCACATTCTACCGAGGCACCATTGAGAGCATCCTGTTCAGCTGCATCACTGTGTGGGGCGGGAGCTGCGCTGAATACAGCAGGAAAGCACTGCAGCGCGTGGTAAACACAGCTGCAAAGATCATCGGTGCCCCACTCCCCTCCATGCAACACACATACAGCACCCGCCTCACCCGAAAAGCGACCAGGATTGTGAGCGAGGCCAGCCATCCCGCTCACAGTCTGTCCAACCTCCTGCCCTCTGGAAGAAGGTATCGGAGCCTCCGTGCCCGCACCACCAGACTCAAAAACAGCTTCATCCACCAGGCTGTCAGGAAGCTAAATTCTCTCCCCTCTCTCCCCTCAGCCACATCAACAGGGCTGTCAGTAAGCTGACCCCCCCCCCCTTTCAGCCTTGCTACACTGTGGACTAACTGTCTTTGCACTATTTACTAGTTTAAATACACACCGTACAGACTGAAATTGCTGCTATTTATTTATTTATCTATTTAAAAATGACTGTCTTTCTGCACTCTACTGAATATGTACATCCTACATGACTTTTTGAAGCCAATATTGACTGCCTTTTTTGCACAATTATTTACTTATTTATTCATACAGAAACTCCTATATTTTATATGTCATTGTCTATCTTGTCTATTTTTAGTGTTATCTCGTATATTTGTTGTTTGTGCACTTTTCATATGTTCACCGCGGGATAGGGGGAAACGTTTTCTCGATTCCCTTACATGTCTTGTACATGTGAAGTGTTGACAATAAAGCTGACTTTGACTTTGACTAATGAATCACATATATCGCTTATAAATGAACAATATTATAAAGTGTTACCGTAACAAGTCAAGAAGGATTTAAAAACAATATATATTTAAATAATCATTTGATAATATAGAAGTATTTTGGATAGACTCAGATTTGCAGATCAGCATTAGCCACCTAGTGCCAGAACCTTATTGTAATGTTACATCAGTTGTTTATCGTACTCTGTTTCAAAATAGCTCTGCCATTACTGTCATTTAAATTCATTTCCTGAAGACCAAAAGATACCACCAAATTCCTTTACCTTTTGAGGCCTTTTTTTTCTTTGCATTTTCAAGCTTTATTTGATAGTACAGAGTTGAAATGGGGAGACAGAGAGAGAGGGGGGATGACATGTCGGACTTGAACCCGCGACCACTGCAACGAGGCCTGAGCCAATATGGTATGCGCTCTATCCACTACGCCACCAGAGCAGCCCAAATCCTCAACACTTTGATGGATTATATATTGTCCATTATGAAGTGTGTGTTCATACTGACCGTATACATGCAGCTCTCCACCACAGCGGGCTCAGGGACCAGTCCAGGTAAACAGCGGGCGACGTAGCGCTGCAGGATGTCAATATCAGACCTGTCTGTCTGCGCGTCTCTCTGGTCTGGGTCTGTCTCACCACCTATGTGATAGCATACCTGCACACACAATGACATCATCAATATTATTTATTTATTATTATTTTTTTTTTAAGATATTTTTTGGGGCATTTTTATGCTTTATTGATAGTGCAGAGAGACAGAGGTGAAATAGGGCAGAGAGGGGAGTGACATGCAGAGAACGAACGCGGGTGGGAATCGAACCCGGATCTGCTGCTGGACCCGGCCTGGGAGGGGGACTCGTTACCGACTGAGCTAAAGGCTTGCCAACCCTGCATACTGCAGCACTGGGCAAACCTTGTTCATAGTATGAGACCATCCGTGGAAAGGTATATTTACTGGATTTCCATAGGTTTATGTTTTTGCATGCTTCATTTATTTCTAGCATAGCTTTAGCATTTATTAAGCTTCAATTTTCTTTCCTGGATAATGATTATTTGAAAAATGGTTAAATGATTAAAAGGCAAAAGAGACTATCATGAAGACAAGTCCGCTGGTCCGATGCAGGGTATGAATTGGAAATACTTGGAAATTAAATGTTTTATTTAAAAAAGAAATGTATCCAATTTTTGCTTAACCTCTTAAACTCTAGCGTCCCCCAATTGGGGGACTTTGTGATCACTCTCGCAGCGAAAGGCATACAACACTGCCATAACAATGTAGAAATAGTCATACTGCACATCAAATTAAACATGAGAAACTCAACTACAAGCACATATAAGTCATTTTTACACACACCAAACACAACTCAAACACCAAGCATATTAATTATCAAATGTCAAAATCCGAATAGCGTCAGAAATTCAACCCTCTCTCCACATTTCCATTGCTACAGCTCCGATACTTCATTGCACACAAACGAATATAATGTCAAATGAAAGCTAAGACCATGACGAGTTCAACAGTACCACTATCATGTCCCTACAATAAAAACTCAGTGAACCAGCGGCCAAAGAATACAAAGGTAAACAACTACTTGTTTACAACCATTTCCAACGTGAATCTAACTTATTTTGACTTTGAAGGAGCCTATGTTGATTCAGCATGCAGCAGAGTAGGTTCCGCGCCAGTGTCATTTAGCTTCCTTACTGTTAGCCAATCATGTGTCTGGCACACATTTCGATACCACCCCTAACATCTATTGGCTCTTACGGTTAAAACAAGGTGTCAATCATCCAAATCGACCAATCACTGGCCGAGTTATTGGTCAGCGTAACCATCTTAGGCTACATGCTTCAGTAGCAATCTTTACGCAGAGTACGCAGAGCGCACGGTGTGAGACGGTTACTGAGCGGTTTTGAGATAGTTTGTTGTTATTTTTTGGTCATTTATCATCAAAAAAGGCAGAACATCGTCGAAACAAGTGTCGAAATAAGTTGATAGAAATTATATTTGCGGAGAATGCTGAAGCTGCACGGGACTCCAGCTCAGACGACAGAGACCTCGGCAGCAACAGTGACTACATGGCGCAAGGTACAATTCAATTCATTAGTTACTAGAGAGACATCTCAAAGAGATGTTCATATATACCAGTATATAATGTATATAATATCAGTGTTATGCTAGATAAATGCGTGTGTGTGCCGGCCTGTGTGTGTGTGTGGTTGTGTGTGTGTGTGTGTATATGTGTGTATATGTGTGCGGTGTGTGTGTGTGTGAGAGAGAGAGACAGGCAGGGAGGGAGGGAGGGAGTGTGTTTTTTATGTTATGTTTACTTCCAAGATTATTATTATCACATGTCTATTGCTTTTGTGAATGCATGTATTGTGTGTGTGTTTTGCTTCCAAGATTGTTATTATCACACATCTATTGTGATAGCTTTTGTGAATATATTGTGAATGTATTACACTTTCAAAATAAGGCCACTAAATAATATTTGTTTCCTTCCACAATTGGTTTTGCATCTTCCCAGACAGAGCCATTGCCTTCTCAGATGCAGCTAGGAAGTTGGTGTTTGCTGAAGGCTCAGAAGCTACTCCACCGCTTGCCTCTATCCCCACCACATGCATGCCCATCTACTATGACTCGCAAATTCGCAAGCATTGCAAGTGGTGCCTCAATGCTGGGATCCCGAGGGTGAAGACGTCCATGTATTGCAGGAAATGTCAGGTACCACTGTCTCACTGCAAAAAAAACTGTTTCCAGCTCTGGCACGACAACAAGTAGAGAGGAAAAGGAGACTCAGGAGGGGCTGTTTTTAGTTTCAAGGTTCAAGGTATCTTTATTATCCCCGAGGGGCAATTTGTTGTACAGCCAGCAGTAGAGAAAGATGGCGAATATATAACATATAAGACAACAAATAACACAAACAGATCACATAATTTACTGTTTGGATTTATTGTTGATATATTGTTTTTATTTGGACTTCACAGTCAGTGTAAATAGTTTTGTGTGATTTATTTTTTTACAGTTTGTTTATTATTGTTGATAAATAAATATGTTTCATTTTGATTCAAACTTCAGTTGCTTTTTATGGTTCTTTGAAAATTGTATATAGTTTAGGTTGGTTATGAAAAAAAAAAAAAAAAAAAAAAAAAAAGTCAAAAGCTCTTAAAAATGTATGTGATGATCACAGATAATGACATAAAAGTGAAAAATATAGTTCAGTTCAAAACTTCAAATGGCACAGCTGGTGCCAAAGTGTGCCAAAATGTGCCAAAATGACCATTTTGGAGAGTCCGCCTGACTAGTCTGTACTAAAACCTCTGTAATTCTGCTCTGCTTCACTTTATAAGGATCAAACTTTGCAGGGATAATGGTAACACCTTGTGCTATGCTTCGATGTAGAGTTTTAGCCCCATCAGCATCATTTCAAAGAGATATTCATTGAAAAAGTGTGATTTTTTTTAGGCGGAAATGAAATGTATGCTTGTGTGCAAACTTAATTGACTCTGAGCCAGTGACATAAGCCCCTTTTACACAGAGATTGCGGCATATTGACGGAACAACATCACTCCAATATGCCGGCGTTGCTTGCTTCTGTGTTATTTACACAGAACCAGGCAACGCCGGCCTGCTGGCGCATCAGTAGCTCCTTTTACACAGCGCTCCGGAATGAAAGAGGCGCTTGTAAACAGCGTCAGGTGTGACGTAAACATTTAGCGCCGCGCCGGTCAGCTGCTTTACAACAACAACACTGGCAGGTGAATTGAGAGCAGAAGTGCTGGAGCTTGCAGTAAGAGGGCCGTATTTTACTGTCCCCACGATGTGCCAGTTGATCTCGCTACGCCCTGAGTCCAACATCACTAGGACTGTTAACCAAACTGACAAAATCAATCCGCTTCAACTCTTCACGTCTTGAGTTGAGTTAGCAAAACAGTAGCTCTGTGGCTAACAGCTGAGCCGGAGCCTTCAGTCAGCTGAAGCAGACAGTCTAGCGGGGCGAGCAGACTATTCCCCCTTCAAGCTGAACAAGAGCCCTCCGCTGCGCGTCGGGCTCCTGCTTCAGCTTGTCGGTCTTTATTTCTAGCAAGTGACCCGTTCGCTATACTTTATCCCTTACTTAGCCTAGCCTAGCTTTCCCATTGTACAACTTCTCCTGGGCAGAAATAGACTCATACACTCTGCAAAATGAAGCGTGGGGGTTTGGATTGAGCAACGGACCTCATGTTCAGATAGATTATACGCCGTTCCTTTTATTTGGTGATTTTTACGGGACATCAGGCCGCCGTGATTAATGTTAAACACACGTCCTTCAACTGCTAACATGGTCGCATGTTTAGAACGTAGGCTATGTAACGTCAAACGCCCCCCTGTTCCGCAACAACAAGCTGGAGCATTTAAACAGAGAAGCGGAACTGATTGTGTCGGGAATCTTACTACCCCCCGAGGTAGTAAAATTCCCGGAACAATCTCTCGCACCTTTCTTCCCTCGTTCCGCAACTGTCGCATTTAAACAGCAGGGCGGAGGGCCGAAAGGCCGGCATATTCCCGGCTTTCACTGGCTGTGTAAAAGGGGCTTATAAATACTGATACTTACACATCTGAACACATTTCACAAGTGTTCCCTTCATAATGACACCACAATTATTCAAATAGACCTTGTAGATGCAGAGATATACTCTATTCATTTTGGGTATGTCATTTTCGAGCAGAAACCTAAAAAATAGGCTAGAGCTTAAAAGGTACATTTTAAGTGTACATATCAAGAAAATACTGTATAACGAACTTCAAAAATGCCACGTAGGCCACTTGAGGAGGTGGACAATTTTAAAAGATATGAAATATCTTATTTTTTATGTTTAGTTCAGAATTAGAAAACATTTTGAAAATAGTTAAATCGACAAACCGACCAATATTTCATTCATCTTTGATCCAAATGTTAACACACGGACTGACAGGGTTTTTAATGCAACAAGTATGTCTAAGTGAATATGTATTTTAAAGGTGTGTTTATATCAGTCACATTAATCCATACCAAAGGAACCCATGTATTATAATAAATTGAGAAACACAAAAAATAGGCTGCAGACAGTGAGTACCACGGATTCTGCAGCACTGAAGACCGATGTTAAGCTAAGTAATAAGGCAGAACAAGCTCCTATTGCCAGCTTGAAAGGTTACCCTTTTCAAACATTTGAAAATGGCTAACTTTCATTTATCCGTATAAAATAATTGTATAAATTTTTTCCATTTATGATGGAATATTGATGTCTGATTGTCTTGATATTTAAATATTTTCTTATTTTCATTTTAATGTGTTTCTGTTTGAGTTTTGTATTTTGAAATAGGTCTCACTTGCAAATGAGATCTTGATCTCAATGTGCTTAACTGAATAAATAAAGCATAAAAATGACACACACACACACACACACACACACACACACACACACACACACACACACACACACCCCCACTAGCCAACAGAATAAAGGCACAGTGAGGAGACTGTGTGATTAAAATAACTACAGTGTTGTATCTGTATTTAGGGGAGACCGGGGCTAGTAGGCACACTTTTTATTCTAGTGAGAATTGCTCATCACCTAAACATCTTTCAAAAGTTGTTCCTAAGTTAAATTGAAGCTTAAGGTGTTGGCTTGAAATGTGTACCCCTCACTTTTTCTAAATTTTTTAGAAGAAATGTACCATCAAAGACACATTGTGACAACCAACCCCATCAAGGGGTCGGTTGTCACACACTATGGGGTTGTTTGTCACAATGTTATCTTAATGGGAAAAATCTTAAAAAGAAGGCAAGAAAGCAGAAATAAATATGAGTTTAATTTAATTGTCAAGTTGACAAATAGGCCTACATAACTTTATGCGTCTTAACACAAAATGAGCAAGGAATAAACAAACAGGAAATCCATATTAAGACCAGCCTGCTGTATGTAACAACATAAAGAACAAAACAAATAGGTCTAACAATAATAGCCTACTCAACTAGGCTACACACATCTTCTGTTTCTTCTTCCCCAGCTGGTGTGGAGTGCCCTGGGGTGCAGTAGCCTTGGCAACTGGTCTAGTTTGGGATGCACTGGGTCGTTTTGATTTTGTTGCCCTTTTTCTCTTTTGCATGCTAGCTGCCTTTTCCTGCTCTGGGGTGTCAGTGAGGATACAGCTTGACATTTTATTTTGTAATTGGGTTCCTTTTCTGGCTGCAGCCTTTGGATAACATGTGACAACCACCCCCCAAAAAATGTGACGACCAACCCCAACTGGAATTTCTTGCTAGCATCAAGGCCAACAACCATCTGACAACTAATTAGCTTGCTAACAACAATCTAAACTATAGCTTACCCTTCACACTTTTTTAGGGTAACAAGTGTTTTGTTATAAACCCATTGTGTAAAAGCCTAGAAGAAAAATACTGAGGAGCTAAATATTTTCAATTTGACATGAAAAACACTAACAGTCCTCTCACCTCAAATTCAGCAGTCTAACTCCAAGGAAGACTATGTAGGTGACCTCTGATCCCAATTCTGGATATTAACAATCATACCAACATTTAACAGACAGCGCCTTCTGGTTCCGAGATATAGCGATTGTGACAACCAACCCGTGTGACATATAACCCCGTTCTCCCCTACTGCATTAGAACAAGTCAGCACAATATTTTTCTTAAATAAAAATAAAAACATAAATGCAAAAAACAGAGTAATTAAAATACTCTTCTCTGCTTCATACGGGTATTTGACTATGGTAAAGGGTCCAAACCATTTGACATGCAGTAGCTCTAGTGACTGTCTCAGAGTGAATAATGCGACGTGGCAATACCATCTCCCCCCCCCCCTTTCTTCCACGCATGTGGTCTGCTATTAGGCAGTGAGCTCCTGCTGGCCCATCATAATGCCCTCAGATGATATCAAACCCAGCACCAACTCCCACTACTAATCTGGTTTGGACGTAGGACTAATCCCATTTTACACTTGACTTTGAGGCAGAGTTCTCATTTAAAGTCAACAGCAGTAGTACAACTGCCAAATTGCACACATCTGTTCTGACAATAGATTTTCTATTATTGTACAAATCTAACTATGGATGAAGACACCTGTGTGTGTGTGTGTGTGTGTGTGTGTGTGTGTGTGTGTGTGTGTGTGTGTGTGTGTGTGTGTGTGTGTGTGTGTGTGTGTGTGTGTGTGTGTATTTCTCCTTTAAGTTTCTCTCCAGCCGTTCAGTTTTTTGGATCAGAGTTCTTTAGAAAACTGTGAAAACCTGGTGAAGCCAGTCAGACTTGGACGTACTGATGTTTAAATGACCAAAAAGGACGTCAGTGTACGGCTACCGTAACACTACCAATAGATGTGCATCAAAATCCAAGCGGTGGCATGTCCTGAAAAGCCGCTGCACAAGTATCTGTTAATTGGTATGGATTTTAATTAACAAATAATACATGAAAATTAAAAACACCTAAATATAAAATACATTGTATAAAACACTGGGCCTAAAAGTATTCAACTCCCATGGGAGATTTATGTTTTTCATTTAGCTTTTTTATGTGAATAAATGTCAATTAAAGAATACAACTCCTTCTATTCCTTGAGGCTAACCTTATGCATTCAGCAAGACCTTTATTTTCTTGCATTCAATGAACCCAAGCGTAAAGCCAAAACTTCACAGGTATGGCTTCAAAACAATTCACTAGTATTGTGTATGTTCATTCAGTTCAAACAATTCGTCTTACTCTATACACAAGCCAGTGTAAGGATGTAAATGGTTTAATTATGCCCGCTTTTTGGTATAATTTTTTCCCTCTCTATTTTACATTGTGTTTGTGTTTAGTTTTAATCTTTTATGTCACGTTAAGGAGTAAGCCACCCTGTATGTAGGCTGAACCCTTTTGGTTACGGGGTGGGAGCTGTGAGGTTGCTACAGACTTGGTTCTGTATGGTATATATGTAGCCTATGTCTTTACATGTATCTTGCTTTTTTCTCAATATGGAACAATCAGTTGGAAGAACACATGGTGCAAAACCAAACCAAATAATTTTTATATTTTAGCTGCTGCCACAGAAGGTGTGAAATTATTACTATAATGTATTATTTGTCTGTAAGTCCTGTGTGTGTGTGTGTGTGTGTGTGTGTGTGTGTGTGTGTGTGTGTGGTGGTGGGGGGGGGGGGTTGTAGGTCTATCTCATGTCTTCGTTGTTGTTTGTATGGTTTGTATTTTATAAATCAATACAAATTTGATTAAAAAAAATGTCCAGTTGTTTTTCCAAATATGGACATGTCAAACTTCTGTCATGATAGAGCCTGTTCACAGCAGACATTCTGATGTGTGTAAGAAGGAAAAGCACAGGTGCTATTAAATAACACTAACTCTGGTTCCAAGGTCCTGATATCCTATCAGGACCTTGGAACCACATGAATGCACACATGGTTAATGTTTGATACCACTGTTCTTTTCCTTCACTCAACACATCTACACTGACTGATATTTCTGCCTCTTGTGTCTCACTTATTCCATAGTTCAGATTTTATATTGCTGTAGAGGCCAAGCCTAAGCTTTAAGCCCCGAGCTGCTGTACCGCGGAATACTTTCTTGACGCACCTTTCGTTGTTGGTGATGAATGAGAGTCAGAGTCATATTTGCAATTAAAACCATCCGTTCGATTTATTTTACTTAGGATACAAACAATTGTCCTGTGCAGCATGTGGCGTGCGAGCTTGTGATGTGTATGGTCAAAAACCGTTTGTCTTCCGGGTAGCAAACTGCGGAACCACAGATTGGTTCCTACTTATATAGACCCCTGATTGGCTCTTACACACTGGCCCCTAATTGTACATGTCGGGCAGATATTACAATTCAATACAGAAATACAGTAGAGCCAATTATACAACCTCGTTAGGATTACTAGAAATGTAAAAATTACCATACTAGGCTACCCTGCTGAATCGAGCAAACTAGTAACATGACTTATTTTAAAAATGTTAAGTTTGAGTGCTTAACTTATAAGGCACCTTTTCTTTCTTGCAATGTCCGTTGTGAACTTCCTTCCAAACAGCTGTTCTTTCAGTTCCATATATTTTCCCCCGTGAGCATTATCCAGGTATTCCTCTTGTGTTTTTGCTGTGTCCCTCTCTATGGTCAGTTGCTCCTGTGTAGCTTTAGAAAGCTGCTGAGGCTTGTTGGCTGCCTGTCCCAAGCCTTTGGGCAGCTCCTTATCCTTGTCCAGGTGCTCCTCAGCCACGTCCCTGTGCAGTTTCTCAGTCGTCTTACTCAACTCTTTCTGCACTGGACTAGGTTGAGTCTCAGCTGAGCCAGTCTGTTTTCGCCGAGCCTGACCTGGTTGCTCTTTGACCTGTGTAAGCTCCTCCTTGTGTGCCTTGGCCTCCCTCTCCCTCTGGGCCAAATCCAGCATGTTACAATGCTCAGCCATGTGCAGCTTCGGCTGCTCCGTTTCCTCTGAAGTACCCAGGTTTTTAGGCTGCTTCTCCAGGTGTTCACTTTGGTTGTCTGCCTCCGGTTCGCTGTCCTTATCCAAAACCTCCTTCACTTTTTGTGTACATGTTTGTAACCAGTTTGATTGCTCTATCCCTGTGGGGATGTGTGGGAAGACTGTCTTGAGGGTTTCTTTGGTCTCAATTTGAAACACCGGCAGTTCTGCCCTGAAGCTTACATCAGCTGGTGTCTTTTCTCTCACCTCCATCAGTTCCTCTTGTAGTGATGTGATGAGGGAATCCTTCTCGGTCAGAATGTTCTGCAACAGTGTGAGCTCTGCGAAGCCGTCTGGCGGTGGTGTGTTGTTTAGTTGCACCATCTCCTCCTTGAGGTTTTTAAGTTCAT
Organism: Hyperoplus lanceolatus; assembly: GCA_026929865.2. Classification (NCBI taxonomy): domain Eukaryota; kingdom Metazoa; phylum Chordata; class Actinopteri; order Uranoscopiformes; family Ammodytidae; genus Hyperoplus; species Hyperoplus lanceolatus. The sequence continues at coordinate 36,891,403 of CM049398.1, read as the reverse complement.
CCTGAAGTGACCTCAACTGGTCTTCTCTTTCCTGAAGACAAAGCTTCAGCTGTCCCACTTCTGTATCAGCTTTCTCCTTTTTGGTTTGACCAGAATCCTGTAGGGGGTTGATGTAGGCCTCCTGCTGCCTGGGCTGGCCTTTCTCCACCTCAGCACTGTCTCCAGCTGGTCCTGCAGGCTACCGCCATTTCCATTTGAAGGACCCATGATGACCCAACCTAGCGCTGTTCTTATAGCGTACGGGCCCCCTCCACAACTATTGACAACTTCCCATGGTTCCAATACTTTGGGAGCGTTAGTTCCTATCAAGATGTCAATATTGGCCGGTATGCTGGGAATATGAACTTTAGACAGATGAGGCCACCTTTTCAGGTCTGCAGCAGTAGGAATGTTGTTAGTAGTGACTGGCATTTTCTTCTGAGTGAGAACTTCGGGGAGAAGATGGAAGCTGTTTTCCTCCAAACCAGACACCTCCAACCTGTGTAAGGAGTATGCAGGTACGACCTTTTCCTGTCCCATTGTTTTCAAAAGAAAACTGGTTCTCTTTCCTGTGATGTTCAACTTCTTCATCAGCTCTTCAGAACAGAACGTAGCCGAACTTCCAGGGTCCAAAAATGCATACGTCTGTATGACCTCCTTTCTGTTAGTGGACTTGACCTGCACTGGAACAATGGAAAGAACACAGCGATCCAGCCCAGCGCCTGTACGGCCACATGTCTTTTGAGAGAGTTGGTGGTATAACTCCATGCGGCTCAGCAGCTTGCTGTGACTCCACCTTTGTGATATGGAGCACAGTGGGATGTTGCCGATCACAAACTTCACAGGTCAAGCGCTCACTACAGTTCCTGCTTATGTGTCCTATGCCTAAGCATCCAAAACAGATACCTTTCTCCTGTAGAAATTGGATCTTGTCTCTGTGCTTCTTACCTCTAAATTGTTGGCATTTATCTAAAGGATGATCACGTGAACAGCAATGGCAAGATGGACCTGCTTTCTTGGGGCAATTTGTTGTATAATTGTCTTCATCAGAACTTAATTCAGTCACTGTTGTGGCAAAACTGCTTCCTTTAATTCTGCTTGCTGACTGTAGCTTGAACTTATTTGGATGTGTGAAGTCAACTGTTCTTTGTTGTACTCCTTCAATATTCCCAAATATTGGGTCTGACAGGATCTTCACATGCCTCTCGAGAAATACGACCATGTCTGTAAAATGAGCTCTGTCACTGGAGGCTTCCCAGATGCCATGGGCCTTGGTTCTCCATTGTTCCTTAAGCTTATAAGGCAACTTTGAAATAACCATTTTCATGTTAGTTGGCATGTCTAACTCTTGCATGTACTGAATTTTGTGCATCACATTACAACATCCACGGAGGAATAATGCATAACCTTGGAGGGCTTTGACATCCTCTGATTTAATTGTTGGCCATGATACAGCTTTTTCTATGTATGCAGATGCGATTTTGTATTTGTTCCCAAAATGTTCCTGAAGAAGACCCCTTGCCATGATGTAGCCACGTTCCGGGGCCATGTGCTGGCAGCTACGAACCAGTTCCTTTGACTGTCCTTTTGTGAATTGTTCTAAGTAGTAAAGACAGTCAGCTCTGCTAGCTTTATCCTCCACTCCTTGTTCAAATGCTTTGATGAAAGCATTGTATTCAAATAAATCTCCTTCGAATATAGGAATGTCTCGTGTTGGTAGAGATGACAAGCGTTGCTGGTGAACGAGTGCTGCGGTGATCTCATTCTGCTTATGCATAATAGCAAAAACATCTCCAGCTGTTATTTGGTCGTGTTGTTGATGCTTGATGTGTTGCCTGTTACTTTGGTTAGTGAGAGTTGTTGATGCATCAGGTTGAAACCCTTGTGATGCTTCCTCATCCTGCTGATCCTGTGCGTAACCCTCCATTTTTGATGAAACCTGGTTTTCCTTTGGTTTAGCACCCATTGTGGGATATTTGCTCTGGGAGAAAGACACATCCTTTTGCTGTGATTGCCATGTTGTAGGCTTGTATTCTTTTGCCATAGGGTTAAGAGTGTACTTCCTTTTCTCCCTTTCAAAATAAGAGCCAATTGATGCTGTATGATAGGAATGTTGTTCATGGGCTGCCTGCAACACTTCCAGCTTAGCGTTAGATGCGGCTAACTCAGTTTCCATTTCCAGTTTTTCCTTTAATTTTTATTTGAAGCTCCTGTTCTTCTAATGCATGTCTCTCCTTTAAGGTTGCCAAGCGAGCCAAAACTGCAGCTCTTTCTACTGCTGCTTGAATGTGTGCAGAGGAAGCAGTACTTTGTCTACTTGTGGTACTTTTGTTTAGGCTCACATTAGAGATGCTGTCATTAGGATGTATGTCATCGACAGCTTCATTATCACAACCACCATCATCATCACCACCAGCAGCACAATTTACAGACACCTGTTTTTCAACCCACTCTTTAGTATTGGCAATGAACTCATCATTAAACATCATTTTAGCCTTGAACCATGTTTCTTGCCTTTCCCTTTCCTCTGGTGGCAATAAACACAATAGATTGTCATGCATACATCGAATTTCAACACACAGTTCAATGTACACCTCAAAAGCTTTTTTCACATTTGCATGTTTACCAGTGTTCATGAACCCCTGTATTTTCTTTCTTATGTTACCAGCCTTGTCTAGTTTTGCTTTTCTACCAACATGCAATTTATCCAGGTTCTCAGCAAATGCTTTGGCAGAAAGTTTGACAACATGTTTGGGTCTTTGTGTTTCACTGCCGCTGGCAGTATTCGGTCTGCTAGCCGTTATGGCACCAGCAACTGAAAGTTTGTCCGTTTCCGCGACGCACTCTGACATGTTTATAGTCTTAACAGTCAACAGAGTGTAAGCAACCGAACGACGCAAAGTTAACTGCTCATCCACCTAACGGACCAATGCATCGGAATTGTTCTCCTATGTGTGCACACAACACTAAAATATGGCCATCTAAACCGGTGGTAGCGCTACCTTACCTCCTGTAAAGAACAGCTGATGTGCATTCAGTCGGCTCGAATCTCCGGCTTCCCTTGCCGTGTTTCCCGTCTCTGTTGCCCTGTGCACCAGGTGAGTAAACGCGCTGCAGCGGAGTCCTCCCCGCTGTCCAGATCAGCTGTGCAGGTGAGAAGCAGCTGGCGAGCACTGTGCACTCCTCCGTTGTCGCTGTCACCACACGCGAGGAAAAAGTCGGATATCCAAAAAGTCCAAAAAAGTCCACCAAAAGTTTGATTTGACTTGGTTTTTGACAATTGTAGAGGCCAAGCCTAAGCTTTAAGCCCCGAGCTGCTGTACCGCGGAATACTTTCTTGACGCACCTTTCGTTGTTGGTGATGAATGAGAGTCAGAGTCATATTTGCAATTAAAACCATCCGTTCGATTTATTTTACTTAGGATACAAACAATTGTCCTGTGCAGCATGTGGCGTGCGAGCTTGTGGTGTGTATGGTCAAAAACCGTTTGTCTTCCGGGTAGCAAACTGCGGAACCACAGATTGGTTCCTACTTATATAGACCCCTGATTGGCTCTTACAATTGCATTACAAAAAAATAATAATAATAAAAAAAATACATTTTATAGTCATGAACCTTTCAAATTTTCTATATGTATATTAAATAAAAGAGAGCAATAGGAAGAGCCTGTTCCTATAATCAGCCAACAGGTACAGGTGTTGGACATTAACTAGAACTTCACAAGATTTCCATCAAAACGTAGTTTTACTATGATCATGACCTACTGGAGCGGGACATAACATGTCTTCAAGTACACTGATCAATCCAGTGCCATTTTAAAACATAGCACAAGGAGACTCCTTGTTAGAAAAAGGACACAGTAACATTACATCAATGTACTGATTTGAGCATGGCAAATTTATTGATTATGAATTCCACTTTTCGTATCGGGATTTTTTTTTATGGTACTGGTATTCTTTTCTTATATCACATTAATGAATAAGCAGTGCTCCAGAGTGTGCGAGTCCCCTCATTTGAAAATAAGCTGTGTTTGCTTCAGGGCACACAGCACTGGTTTAGATACTCATGTTGAATAACAAAGCCAAACGACAAACATATAAACAGATAGATGAAATCACATTGAAAAATAAATGGTCATTAGTACCGACTACTATTGCCATTAATATTTGAGTATTTTCATGGAAAGTCGGCATACGGTAGCGTAACGTACCTTCATCAGGCCTGGGTACTCATTGGACGGGAGGCCGTAGATGTGTTGATTAGACTCCTCCCCTTCAGTCTGAATGAAGCAGGGGAAACGCTGCTTGATGTGGTAGGATCCAGGGACCTTCTCCTTCCAGTAGCACACATTGATCTTCACCACCTAAACAAAGCAGGAACACAATGAGAACTAGCGTAGCCCCCATCCACCAGGATGGAACCATGGATCATCAACTGGATGTTTTTATCAGTTCTTACTTGTGTTACTATTTTCTTTTAACCTGTACGTTTGTAAAGCGTCGTTGGGTGTCTTCAAAGGCGCTAAATGAAAATAACCTATTATTATTATTATTATTATTATTATTATTATTATTATTATTATTATTATTATTATTATTATTATAGCGTAATGCAGATGACTTCTAAAGCCCTCGCTACTATGTAAACAGCCAACAATCCAGCAACTGCTTCAATGTACAAAGGGGACACCTGCCTGTTTTAAAGCTCCCATATTATACACTTTTCGTTACTATTATACACCATATTATATGGTCTTAGTGGTCCCTAATACGTTTGTCTTTAATTGTTTGCTGAAAAAAACTTTCAGATAATTTATTGTACTATGCTGATGTTCAGCTGGCCTATTTTTTTTAAAAGAGCTGCAGCTCCCCTCGTAAATATACAATCTTTGAGCTCCCCCCGCCCCCTGTCCGGAAGTGAAGCCAGATACGCCTCGCCCTCTGTCTGTCAGGGCCGTGGACCAATAAGAAATAGGGGTGTGGGCTGCACGTGGAAGCTTCTGGCTTTCCAGTTTTTGAGGTCAGAAACAAGGAGAATTCTGACTGGAGTGTATTGGGGGGGAGGGGTGGGGGTTTCAGAAAGGGGGAGAGTGAGAAAAGGAGAGATTGTTATTTTTTAAAATATTTTGGCAGTCTCTCGGCACACCGTGGACCCATGGATATGTTAGAACACATTTAAAACGTGCATTTAGCATAATATGTGACCTGTAAGAAGCTATCCTTTAGGTTAGGTTTGTATACATCAAATGTATTGGTTATAGTTGACAAATCGTTGTCATGGAAAAGAATGCCAACATGCTTTGTCGAGCTATCTATCCCCTCCAACCTCATGCCAATGAGGTTTTGCAGAGCCAATACAATTATGTGTTTTAGATTTGCACATGGGATTAATGCTGGGTTTACACTAGAGGACTTTTAAAAGACTTTGAAAAGACTGAAGACTGAAACCCTCTTACATCTAAAGACAATCAACTCACACCTGAAGACAACTAGTCATTAGTTTTCAGTCGCAGAGTGAGATTTTGAAAAGACGGGGTCTCATATTGAAAGACTACAACTAGATTCCTTTTGAGATTAATATTATTTCCGCAAACGTGATAGTGATTATTTAATTAAAAAAAAAAAGTAAATCTTTATTTGCTGATCTCGTCCCCCAATAACTTTAACTCCTAACCCTGTAGGCCTATTTGATGGTAAAGTGTTAAGGTTGCGCGGCTGTCAGCCTGGTTCTCCAGCCGAGGCTTCAAGGAAAAAGTGTCCGAAATAAGTGCCTGCACGGGCGGACACAGGTCGCGACAAATGCCGCTCCTCCTGCGTCGTGCTTGGTGCATGCGAGAGTGTGATAGTGTTTACTTCATTTTGCTTGAGCCAACCCCTTAAGACAAACGATAATATCAAACCTGTTTGATAATGTCGGAACGTCAAGACGGAAAGAAGACTGGCTGAAATCGGGTCGGAAGACCACCTACACCAAACGACTGAGATTACGTGGCCGCGCCACAACTCCAGCACGATTTCTGTGATTTCAGTCCAACATTGGAAGATTGTCTGCGACTGTCAAATCGCGTGAAAAGTCGTGTAGTGTTAGCCCAGCATAAATTGCTCTGTTATCTACTGCGCATGCACTGAAGGCAGTGGCGTGCACAGACATGTTGGGGAGCTCATTGCAAAAAAAAAGCGCACAATATGTTCTATCGTTGAATGACCAAATCATTTTAAGGGTACTTGTACAAAATCCCCCCCTGGCCTAATGACTTTTAATACCCAGCCACACATAGGGTGTTTCTCAAAGGAATTTCGGGGAGACTGTGTTTGGGACCCTGGACCTTCTAGGGGGGTCCGGGGGAGCAAGGTTCAGAAAAATGTGAACCTTTTAATGTAAAAACCTGTATCAGGTGCACTTTGAGAAGAAAGCTAAGGCTAAATCACCTGTGTCAATGTGGGCTATTTAGTAATATTTTCTGGAATAATTTGGAGACACAGAATCACCAAAAAGCAGAAAGAAAAAATGTAAATGTTTGAAAAAAAAACAGTCAGTCAAATTCTCTCTTTGAAGTCTTCGTTAGGCCCCTGATCTCCGTACTAATAATATCTATTAAGGTAAATACAAGATTACTCCAAGTCTTGTAACTTAGAAATAACTTATGGTTGGGACAAAATAATATAATTAGCTTATATAGCTTCATGACTGATTTAGTACCACCAACCCACTTTGTGTAGTTAAAATAAAATGTGTGGACAGCTTTTAAGATATTTCAATAACATTTGAGGAACAGTTCAACATTACAATCTGAGCTTTAAAAGCCCTGAACAGTTAACATGACTCTGGTCTTGACTCTGACCTTTCATCTTCATCTTCCTCCTTGCTGCTGGTGGATGCTTTCATCCAGGAGAGCAGAGAGCTGCTCCCCTGGGCTGCCTGCTGTAGCTCCCTTTCTTTTTCCTTTTTAACCTCTCCTTTCTAGGCATTATACTGCAATTTGTCAATAAAAAGAGACCTACCATATGAATAAGACTGCTAGGTTACATTACAACCAGGCACAAGGCTACTTGTTCTGCAGGCAATTGGGAATTGCCTGTTTGTCATTTAGCAAGTAAATTACTGCACGTGTTAATTATATAGCCTAAAGTAAACCTAAACAACACTAAATATTCAGCATACTGATAGATTCACATGCTGTACCAATGACAAACTCTGCCGACATTAGTTGTGTTCATCATGTCATATCTATTTTTTTTTTTGGGCTAGCTTGTTAAGCAGGACAGTCGGCTAATTTATGCTCAGCTGTATTGCGCAGCATGATAGAGGCTACTTTAAAACAGAGACAAATAAATGCAAGTTATAGCTTGGCAACTGAGGCTTAGGGGGCAAACAATACACTCTTGACTCCATTCATGTATGTTACCTCGCTGGTGGGGCAGGGCAGGCCGGGGAGTAGGTGTGTGTGTGCAGCAGCTGTGAACTGCTGCGGCAACGCGCCTCCGTTTGTGTCCACTCTGCGCGTTCACGTTGACAAAGGAAGTGTGTGCGGAGGAGGAGGAGGGGGGGGGCATATTTATTGGGGCATTATTGTCAACCGTTTTTAATCGTTGAGCATTTATAGATGATAATGTCGGCATGGGCCACATACACTGTTAAAAAAAACAAAAAAAACCTAACGAACTTACAAACTTTTTTTCAAAAGGGCACTTGATTGGGCCAGGGGAAATGGGCAGGTGCTTCAGCACCACTTCAGGTCTACCTGTGCACGCCACTGACTGAAGGCGTTGTTGCTGTTCTCTGAGTGTGAATGAATAATGCTGTCGGCCATGGTTGGGCATGTGATATGCTAACGTTCAGTCAAAGTCTCAACTCAAACAACTGTCGTTGTGATTATTGGATTATCATTGGTAGCAAAGGATGGCCGCTGCGGTGAATTGCAAAGTTCCTCAACCGTTTGACGAGAAGACGTCATGCGAAAGTTGGAAAAATGAGAACGAAATATGGAGACTCGTCACCAAACTGGATAAAAAGAAGCAAGCCTTGGCGGTTACCTTGGCGCTAAAGAGAGCCAAGGCCAGTGCACGGGAAATTGCTGCTGGCGACTTCAATTCTGACACGGGAATGAATGCACTTCTGACTAAACTGGACTCTTTGTTTTTGAAAGAAGAAAAGGAGCGGCAGTAGGAGGCTTACACAGAGTTTGACAGAATCGCTAGAGCAAGCGTTATTTCAATGGTGGATTACCAGGGCTGCCAAGTTTCACCAAAAGTTTGGAGGGAGATTTTTTGGCCGAGGGACCCAAAACCGTGTCCTCTCTCCCACCCAATAATTTTTGCTAGTGTCCTGCAAGTTTATATATTGTTCATAATAAATCAGACAATTGGAAAATGTGATAAAACATCAAAAATCTTATTAAAATAAACTAATTCATGAATTGCAAAGTCGTAGGACAGGTTTTAATTAAACATTGGGTGTGGACATATTATGGGTTAATATGTTTGACGCACGCGCGCTCACCGGCCGGCGGGGACACAATTCTTATCAGCGGTAAAGCCCCTATCTCACTGGGCTGCGACTGTTTGCGACCAGTTGGAGACACAAAATTGCGTCAAAATATGCCAATTTGCGACAATTTTCACTTGCAGTCTCACTGAGTTGCTACTTACGACACGTTTGCGAATGTCCTTGCCGGGAGGTCGCATTTATGTCTCACGAACGTCTGGCGAGTGTCGCACGAACGGAGTGTCAGTCTCATTTTTGTCTCAAAGCAGTCGCAATTTAGTTGCCAAACACTCGCCAAACCCTCGCAAAGTTGTCTCACACTTCTCGCACTTTCTGACTCGCGGAAACTAAATTGAGAAGGGTTTGCGACGCGTGCGACACACCTGCGACGACTCTGAGACTATTTTGAGACTGATTTGTCGCACACTTTTTTTGAACATGTTAAAAATTCATGCGACAAGACTGCGCGGCTCTGCGACTCATGCGAGGAAATTGAGACCTCCTCGAACGTTTGGAGACAGTTTAGAGACTCCCTCGCAAATGCAGTCTCCAACTTGTCGCAAACAGTCGCAGCCCAGTGAGATAGGGGCTTAACTTGGCAAGCTATCAACACACACCTCAGAAGAGAAGGTATATGTAGGGGGCTCGCCTCCCGCTTCGAATGCACAGTGAACATCTCACAGCATAACGTTCAGAAAGAGGAAGTCACGGCACTCATGTCTGTTTGCTTTTCAAAATAAGAATTTGAAAATAAAAGTCCCGCAAAACAAATTTTGGGGGATTAATTTCTCCGCGTGAGAAATTTGAGGTGTGGCGTGTGAGAGTGTGAACGGGTTGATTTGCGTGTGTCTCACGGCCAAAGAGTGAGACTTGGCAGCTATGTGGATTACATCATCCAACTTGAACATAGGTACAACAAGCTACGTAAATTTAGAATGGAGCTTCCAGACGCAGTGTTAGCCTTCAAGCTACTGGAAACTACGGGACTTAATATGAAAGTTAAACAGTTGGCGCTTACAGCTTGCCCTAGCGTCGATAATGTTACACCACCGCAAGAAAAGAAAAAAATATATGAAAAAAAATATATATAGCTATATATACTATTTATGTGTGTGTGTGTGTGTGTGTGTGTGTGTGTGTGTGTGTGTGTGTGTGTGTGTGTGTGTGTGTGTGTGTGTGTGTGCGTGTGTAGCCTACTGTGTGTGTGTGTGTGTGTATTGACAATTAAAATTGATTTAATGTCCGAATATTTGAGGCCAAGCTTAAAATAAACGTTGATAAATCTCCCACAGGGGTGTGTGTGCGCGCTCCATTGTTATGGTTGTTAGTTATTCCTCTGACCCGGAAGTTGGATTGCGATATCCCGCAGAGAGTTTTGCGTTATAACGCAAAGTTGGAGAACGATTCAACACATTCTATCCTATAGTATTTTGAGAAAAATTAAAGTATAATATTGCATATTATACTTCACGTACACAGCTGTTTTCACATTGGGAAACTAATATTGTAAATACCTTTAGTGGCAGCTGTAAGCCAGTGTGGGCCAGAAGTCTGTTAGCCCATGGTCCAGCTGTGATCACTAGACTCTTGGCTCGATAAACACCAGCAGAGGTAGAGACTGTTACCACAGGGCCAGGCTTGATGTCCGTTACCTTCTCCTTCTCTCTGATGACCCCACACAGCTTCTGAAACTGCCCCTGGGAAAAGAAAAAAGCAAGATTAGGAGTAAAAAAAGTGGGTTAATCTTTTTTCACAAATGTTTTGTGAATGTCGATTGTTAGCCTGCTATCGGTGTATGAATGTGTGTGTGAATGGTAACGTGGGAAAGGAAAACAGGTCTCCCTTGCAAAAAAGTCTTCGGTCTCAATGGGATATACCTGTATAAATAAAGGTTAAAAAAAAGAAAAAGAAAAAAAAAACAATATGTAAATAGTGCTTTCAAATATATGATACCGATTGATCAGAAATGATCAGTAAATGCTTGCTGAGTGACGTGGGACACTAAGGGGCACTTTACACGGTGAAAACGTGACATTTTTTTTTTTTTAACGCAAAATGTAATTCATTTGAAATATTCACTCGTACACATGTTTTCAGAGGAAACGGGATGAAATCGCTGTAGCAGCCATGCCAAGCCAATAGTCAGCGGTGACACAGTCTAGTAGATAGCTCTTCCGGTACAATTTGATGCATAAAACCTTACTGTAACCGAAAATTAATGCCATTAACATTCATAAAGCGGTTGGTGTAAGCTTGTGGTTACAAGTATTGTAAATTACAAGCTTGCTGTCCTCTTTTTCACCGCATTGAACTCGTGAAAACAGAAGACATGCTGATAGTGAAGGGGCTTTGTGAGCAGCTACTTTCCTGTTAGGCCTACTTAAAAATAAAAGTCGACTCACGTTTGTCCAGTGAAATGCTATTAATGTTTAGCCAGTGAAATGCTTTTACTGTGAAGCCGTAGCCTTAATGCTCCTTTTGTTGAACAGTAACTTAACCGCTGCACGCTGAACTATGGATAGTGTATTTCAATGTAGAGAGAGACGTGTCCCTGGCATATAGAAGCTACACACGTTTATTTGCTAGAAAAACCGGCAGAGCACAAATCTTTCCCCAGACAAAGTGGCGGGTGGTCTCAATAACTTACTAATCGCTTAGACTAAATTGGCGAGTGTTATATTTGAGCCCTGCACGACACTCCGCTGATCACAGTGATGGTGCCGCGGAGACACCGTGCATGTTATGATGTCTTCTAACTGTATAACTCGCGTGTGGATATTTTGACAGCAAATGTTATAGACTACGCATACGTGAAGTGGAGCCGTGACGTCAGCGTTACCAGGGGAAATGGTTTCGGTGTTTACAAGAAACCAAAACTGTTGTGTTTTCCAAAAAATCCTCCCTGGGAGTAGATCTCAAAAACTTGCTGTTTCATGCCTGCGTTTGCTGTTTTCATGTAAATTATATAGTACAACCGCGAAAATATTTTCGCGTATGCACCGCTTCGTGTTGTCGTATAAACAGCCCCTAACTCTGTATGCCGATGTTATTGGTTCTGGTTCAGTCCGGTATTGGGCTTTTTAGCAAACCCCTACAACGGTTCATGCCTATTAATTGCATAGTTTGTATTTTGCGTTTATACCCTTTGCGCTTGAAATAGAAATAAAATAAAATAAATTCTGTCATAGATTGTTATCGTGAACCATGACTCATTACATCCCTAGGTGACAGCACTGAAAACCATTATATATACAAATAAATAACCATGTGAACCTGTAATTGTGTTGAGAGAAGCATATATTTTGCACATTTTTGTTCTACACCTCTTACTCTTCTTAGGAGGATAAGGATTTAGGACTGGAATAGTCATTGCAAACCCATAAGGTTCTTATGTAATGAAAACGTAGTTCTGTACAGCAGTAAATAGGAACGACCAAGGATACGACCTAGGAACGGGAGACTAGTCTGCTCGCCCCGCTCATGGCCCCGCTAGACTGTCTGCTTCAGCTGACTGAAGGCTTCGGCTCAGCTGTTAGCCAGTGAGCTACTGTTATTCTAACAAGATTCGAAGTCAAAAACATTGACCATGCTGTACAAACAGTAAATAATCTGCCAATATATTTAACTGCCTGATAGCAGTAAACTCAGATAGAAAGTGAAACCGAACACAAGTAGCCTTAAAAAAATTCTAATTAAACACGGGGCTTAGGTAACTGTCACTATGCGGGCCAGACATGCTCATGTCGTCTTGACTGGAGTCCTTTCAGACATTAAAGCCACTACGAGTAACCTTGTCGGTTGGCGTCCCCTTTGGACAAAAGCGGTTGTATTTTTACGACGCCAGCTGTCGTGAAGCTGTTTTCTAGCTTGTGCCGGGCATGCGAGATTCAAGTAATCAGGAAGCAATACAGTGCATGTCCGTGTGTTGAAAGTGTGAGGGCACCGGACTCTTTTCGGCTCCGTGAGAGTGGTTAGTGACACAGCATCAACTAATGCCAGTCAGTGCTACACACACCTGATCGCAATGAGTTGATGCAGTGTCACCTAACTACTCTGATTCCGTGGCCTCACAGAAAGCGAATGAACGAGAGACGGCAGTTAGTCTGGATCACAATGAGGTAATGTGTTTATGTTGTTGTAAATAATTACTATTTCAGATGAATAATGGTCATATGATGATGGTGAGGCAAAGTAAACTTTGTTTTAGTAGGCTCATTCATTTAGGAGAAAACAGACCGGGAGTTAAAGAGGACCTATTATGCTACTTTTCTGGTCTTAATTTCTTGTTTTACACTGCTATAGAGCAACCTGACACGAATCACATCACAAAAAACTATGTAGATTTTCGGGAAGCTCTTTCTCTTATTTTGGCGATCCAGCACATCCTGTCAACACTTGAGTGTGTGTGCTTCGGCTCCCTCCGCCTGTGCTTCGGCCATCTCCGCTCCCCTCTCCCCCCTCCTGCAAACCCCACTCCGTTGTGATTGGTTACCTTCCTTCCGGAACACTTTCAGTGGCGGGAAGCGCGAGCATGGACCTATAAGGGCGCGAGGCAGACGCGAACAGGGAAGTGACAGCATTACCATACATGGAAACATCCGCGTGGAGAAGCCTACGCACAGATTTGGGCTGTTATTTATCAATATTTTCGTTCCCTGAATTTCTTTCTTATTGTATTCTGAGAACAAATTTAGAACTTCCTCAGAAGGCTTAAAGAATATGATTGCTCCACTGTATCTTATGCGACACAACATTTAACGTTTACCAACTTAAACGTTATTTAAGATTTTTGTGGCAAGTAAGAACGTTTCCACTCACTTATTAGTAAATGATAAGAGAGAGAGAGAGAGAGAGAGAGAGAGAGAGAGAGAGAGATGAAAAGGTAGAAATATATGTATGTAAATGCATTTTAGAGAAATTCCCTGCTTACTGTCTGGGGTGGCTGTGCACCACCTCAACACTCTGATGCTGTTTGTGGCAGCCTAGTGCCTAGTTTCCTGGATTTGTGTTACATAGACCAGGGTTTTTCAAAGTGTGAGAAAGTGAGCCCCCCCTCTGAGAACAAATTTCAGCGGAGCCCCCCCCCCCCATTTTTTTTTTTATTATTTTACAAATTTAAACATGTTTTTGAAACATTCTAAACATTTTTGTGCGTTTTTAAACACATAATCCAGTGTTTTAATCCTGCTTCCTTTGAGCATGGATAATACTAATACTGACTGAGTGTGCATCGGAGTGAGAAAGATAGGCAGACAGACTTGCCCAAATTATTGACTAGTTAAATGTCAGTCACACACCCAGTGTTTTTTCGCTAGTGCCTCCAATGTCCTGCTGGAGGAGAATAGTGGCCAGTGGAGAACCAGACCCTCCTAGGGGGGTCCGGGGGTATGCCCCCCCGGGAGATTTTTTTTCACCTTTTTAAAGTGAAATGCATGAATCTGGTGCACTTTGAGAGGACAATTAAGAGGCTAAATATGAGGAATTTTGTGTGAACAAATAATTTGGAGACACTGGGTCTGATGAATTAGAAGCTATTGAAGAAGGACACATGGATTTTCCATAAAAATATTAATTTAAAATAAACAAAATGTATGCAGGGTCCTCTGAGTTGGGCTTGGTGCTCTTTTTCTTTAACGAGACCTATTTCTCTAATTTACTGAATGCATTTAAATGCAGTGAGGGGAACGAAGCAGAAGAACTTGTGTCCAGCTATGCCGTGATCTTAGTATAAAAAAGAAAAACTAAAAAAAAAAAAAAAAAAAAAAATTTTTTTTTTTTTTTTTTTTTTAGTTTTTCTTTTTTTACATATTCATCCGCGCCCCCCCTGGGCGCGCCCCACAGTTTGAAAACCGATGACATAGACAAAGCGGATTTTCCATGTATGGTCATGCTGCTACATGCTCAGACATGTCCCTGTACCCCCCTCCCCGCCTGTTCAAATCTGCCTGCGCTCACACTGCAGTCTGCTTAGTGTCACGTGAAACTAGGGGGCGTGCCTGTTGCTATGCAGTTACCAGCCTTCTCTGATTGGCCAGGTTCAAACAGAGTGCAGAGGGACATAGTGTTTTGCAGAGAGGCTAAACTGCAGTACCAAAGTTAGAAAAATAGCATAATAGGTCCTCTTTAATGAGACGTTACTCGTTGACTAACTTAACCTTTACTTACACAAAGTGAAGCAGTTTGTTTACCTTCAAATAAAGTAAAGCATCATACTCTTTAACGAATGCCTACTTGACCATTAATATACCAAAAGTTAATAAGTTTGTGTACCTTCAAGTATTGCATCATAATCATTTACAAATGCTTACTTGACCATTAATATACCATTACTGAAGCAGCTTGTGTACATTCAAGTAAAGTAACGCATCATACTCAACGAATGCTTACTTGACCATTAATGTACCGTTAGTAAATCAGTACCTAATCATTAACTTACTATTACCGAATGCTTCACTATTACAGTATCTCCCAGTCTGTCTACCAGTAACTAAACAGTGCTTCAATGAGTTTCTCAGTACCTACTCATTAACCTATCATTACCTAATGCTTCATTAAAACAGTATCTCCCAGTCTGTTCACAGTAACTAATCAATAGTGCTTGAATCACAGTCGCTCAGTACCTACTCATTAACTAACCATTCATTCCTTAGTAACTACTCAGTTGTTGTGTACCTTATTATTGTAAAGTGTTACCTATAATATAATAGGCAAGAGCAGGGCTGTACAGTGCGACAGTTTTGATCGCATTTGCTACTGAAATTGATCACGTGCGATGATGAATACAAATCCATTCGCACTCGTGTTGCTAATAGGTTGAGGCTGTCTTTGAAACACAGAGGAGCGCTGCATTAACGCTCCAAATGGGGGTAAATGTAGACTTAGGCAAGTTATTGAGTCCACCCTCCACTTTGGCTGGTGAAAGATATGTGTCCTCGGGATCTATGCTCGTGCAGCGATTCTAGCGTATAAAAACTTCACCAACGGTAATTACCGGAAGGAGACGGCACATTACCGCTGTTAGGTTAGCGCGTGCACAAACAGAACATTTCCTGTGCGCCTTCACATTAAAAGCCTGTTACTAGCCAAACGTGAGTTGACTTATATTTTGAAGCCGGTAAGAACAGTAAGTTAACGCTTTACAGTACTGTACCGCTCTAGCTTGAAAGGCAACTCCTTCAGCTGCAGCGAGCAGTCAACAGTAGCCTAGTCTATTTAAACAAAGTTTTAAATAAGCCACTGAAAAGCCACTCCCAACACATTCACAACAACCTATTTAGTTTATCCTAAATTGTACCAATATGTATACTTATTTATTTAATAGGCAATGTATAATGTTTTAAAGTTTGGTTTTAATTAACAGAAGGACATTTTCTAAAAACAAATATTATTATTAATATAATAATTATATGTATATACAAAAAATATATAGATATAGGGGAGAACGGGGGAATCTGAGACATCGGGTAATGTGAGCCACCCCCTGTATCTAGGCAATGGAAAACATTTGTGGTCATGTGAGATATATGTTTTCAAGCCCCTCTCATTTCCCCATGGCCCTGAAAGAGAGGACCTCATGGTGCTGTGGTAAGCATGTTTTTTTCACCAAAATAGGTATTTTGCATGTAAAAGTAAATTTTCTTGCTGTCAAGTCAACTGTTGTGCCAAAGCAAATGTAGTCACGTAGAAAAACTTCTATCATAAGTGTTGATAAACTACCAACATATGAAACCATGTGATGCTGATAACTGAAGATTAGCCTGAAATGCTAAGAGAGGTAGTTTTTTCTCAAATTGTGGTGGTGGGGGAAAGTGAGCCAAATGCTGTGGCTCACTTTCCCCCAACATGAGGCACAAGTTAAGTTTAGTCTTAAACATATTTTAATGTAATATTACATGACATATTTTTTTATTTTAATGTCATACACATTGTAGAAAAGCCACCATGCCAAGGAAATACACCAGGAAGACGACCTGGGGCAACCACACGGAAAGAGCACCTTCTCATCTTTCCCTGTAACCTTCAGGGCTGGAATGTAGAGTAGGCCTAGTTGTAGAGTATGACAGGCTGATGTTATAATCCAGTTGGGTCTTCTCCTGTGTTCAGAGTCCCAGGCTGTTCTTGCTGGTTCTGATTTTCCTATGCTTTGACCCCGAGACACTAGCTGGCTCTAAGGGTCCTGTGTTCTGACTCCCAGACTGTTCTAATCTAACTAGTTCTATCTTTCATTTGAATCTTATTAAAACATTTTGAATTATAATATGTTGTATTTGATTTTGTTCAGAGTTACTTTCAAGTGTTTAGAACATTTGCCATCATTCTTTTACTAGTCCGACATTAGTTCTGGAATGTGTGGCTAGCTTTCAGGATTCTTACTGTTACAATATGTGTTGTTATGGTAGTTCCAGAGTGGAAAAAGTAAGTGGATCAGTTTACCCCACAGCTGGGGTAAAGTGAGCCACATTACACCTTTTTTTAAAACAATCATATTTTCACTGCCCTTTGTCTTGAAAAAATTCTGCTAATGCCCATTTCTAGGAAACATCCTTAATTAATGGGAAATGTGTAAATTTGAGTGATAAATCATTTTAGCTCGCATAGAGGGGAGCAAATGTAAAAAGTGGCTCAGATTACCCCGTTCTCCCCTATATATTATTTTCATATTTTTATGGGGAGAAATTATTCTGAATCAGCAAAAAATTGCAATTGGCAGGTTAGATTCTTTTGTCTAAATTGCAATCAGTGCACCCCTATTCATTTTCCCATAATTATTACTGCACACACTAGGATAAAATATTAATTGAGAATCTCAAATGAGACCAAGATGACAGGCTCAAAGGTAATTAGAGCGAAATGCAAGGGTTAAGGTTATGAACGTTTTCGATCATACTTTGTGTGCTACCAAATTTAATTTTGTGCTACTGAATTTTTTTGCTTGCTAGCACCAGTGCTACCACCTAAAAAAATAAGCCTACAGCCCTGGGCAAGAGGCTTCTGAAGAACCATCAAAATGCACAAAGTAATAATCTACTGATGTATCGCACATCGATCACGACACGTTTTCAATTATTATTGACTGCTGCTTCAGGAAAAAAGCGGCGGAAACAATCTGTCCAGTCAATTGAACATGGCGTCTCCTCAAATTAGGAAAGCAGTGCTTTGTGCTTGACCTTGCAGCCAGGGCTCACTCTGTTCTCCTCCAGTGCTTTGCCTCAGTGCTAACAGAGTCCAGTACTATGCATGTATTGCTTAAGATAAACCTTGTGTGAGACGATATTAGATCAAAACAGTGCTCATAAAATATTTTCAATTAACCTGCCTTGGTATTTTTCAGGCTAATTATCTATTTTGTTCATGTATATGAAATCAGAAAATGTTCTACTTTTTTAATCTTCCATCACTTCCACACAGAGCCGGTCAAATTATTGACTTCTGTCGAATGTCATTCACACACCCAGTGTTTTCCACTATTGCCTCCAATGGGGGTATGCCCCCCTATGAGATTTTTTTTTTTTACCTTTTTAAAGTGAAATGCATGAATCTGGTGCACTTTGAGAGGAAAATTAAGAGGCTAAATCTGAGGAATTTAGTGTGAACATTTTTTTTGGAGACACTGAGTCTGATGAATTAGAAGCTATTGAGGAACGACACATGGATTTTCCATAAAAATATTAATTTAAAATAAAATATTATGGAGGGTTCTCTGGGTTGGGCTTGGAGCTCTTTTTCTTTAAAGGGACATATTTCTCTGTAATATGATGAATGCATTTTAATGCAGTGAGAAGAACGAAGCAGAAGAACTCTGTTGTCCAGCTATCTTTTTTTGATCAGTTAACCTCGGATTACCTCCCAGATTAACTGATTCAATTATTAGGCTTATTAACTATCCAGACCAAAACATTGTATTCCTTTTTTTATGGATGATAATTTATATTTGCATGATGTTTTTTTTGGGGGCCCCCCTGGCGGTCGGGGGCCCTAAGCAACCGCTGAGTTTTCTTATGCCACTGGCTGGCTCTTCTTCCACATGCTCTCAAAAGGTTTATGTTATAAGACTTTGCCTACAGTTCAGTGGTAAATTCTGTATTGTATTTTTTTTCATATTCAAGCCCAGGAACAGACATTAATCTATTGTTAATTTTAAACAATGTGTTTTTCTTAATAGCATACTGGCTAATTTGCTACTCATTTATTAAATAATAATCAATAATTAAATAATTCCAACAAAATTATTCTAAAAGTCCATGAGGACGTAGACAACAAGAACTTATAAACTTATAATATTTACCAATTCAGGCAGGCTATCTGCACAAGAACAGCAGCTGTTTCCATGAAGGCTTATTACAATCACGTTTGCCGCTGCGAAGCACAGCTAGTTACACATATAATATCAAAACAAATAACCCATATTTTTAATCTTTCCATCTCCTCCGGTATTGTTCCTAAAGTTTGGAAAAAAGCTCATGTCATCCCATTGCATAAAGGGGGTGACAAAAGTGATCTCAATAATTACAGGCCAATTTCAAAACTCCCATGCCTGGCAAAAATCCTGGAATCAGTTATTAATAATCAGTTGAAAACCTTTTTATCCAGTGCTTCCATTCTGAGCCCTTTTCAATCTGGTTTCAGGGCAGGTCACAGTACTGTATCTGCTGTCACTTTGGTCTTAGACAACATTGTTACAGCTATCGACAATAAAAAGCACTGTGCAGCACTTTTTGTTGATCTGTCAAAAGCCTTTGATACTTTAGATCACCATTTGCTTTTACAGAGGCTGCATGTTATTGGTTTTGATTATTCTACATGTAGCTGGTTTAGGGATTATCTCTCTGATAGACAGCAGTCAGTAAAACTGGGAAGCCACCAAACTGAGTTTTTAACAGTTACAAATGGTGTTCCGCAGGGCTCAATTTTAGGTCCAGTCCTATTCACAATTTACATCAATAACATTGTTTCATCGCTACAAAACTGTCAAGCCCATTTGTATGCTGACGACACTGTACTGTATTGCATTTCTGATTCGGTCCATCAATCTGTTCAGAACCTTCAGAGCTCTTTTAACACCCTGCAGGACTGTCTAGTGGACCTCAGGCTTGTTCTTAATACAGACAAAACAAAATATATGTGTTTCTCCAGAGCAAGAACTATACATTTTAATGATCTTAATATTCATACAAATAATGGATCTCAAATTGAAAGAGTCACTGAATATAAATATCTCGGCATCTGGATAGATGAAAAAATATCTTTTAAATTTCACATAAAAAATCTTGTCTGTCGTCTGCGACAAAAGATTGGATATTTTTATAGGAACAGAGCCACCTTCCCGTTGTTCAGTAGGAAAAGGATTATTGAGGCAGTTTTTATGTCTGTCCTTGATTACGGTGATGTGGTTTATAGACATGCATCTCAATCATGTCTTTAATTCCTAGACTCCGTTTTTCACTCTGCCTTAAGGTTCATTACAGGAGATGCTTATGACACTCACCATTGTCTTTTATATGAAAAGGTTGGTTGGTCCTCTCTTAAAGAGAGACGTGATGCACATTGGCATATTTTTATATATAAAGCCCTGACCGGAAAGCTGCCACTCTATTTGACAACAATGCTGCATATCTCTGATGGGCTTTATCAAACCCGCTCAACTGAAATGCTCATGTTATATGTTCCATACGCCCGGTCTGACCTTGGTAAGACTGCTTTTAGCCACAGTGCCCCTGACTCCTGGAACAGCCTACAACATCAAATTAAAATAAATACACTCATAACTGTTAACCAATTTAAAGTTATTATTTTGAATCAGCCCCACTCCACTTGTAACTGTTTTAATTAGGCTATTGTTCTATTTTATTCAATTGATCTGAATGTTTTAATTGTTGTCTCTTTGTAAGCTTGTTGTGTATTCTCATTGTATATTGTGTATCTGTCTCGACGTCATTGTAAAAGAGGGTAACCTCAATTGATCTTTCGAGAATAAATAAAGGAAAATGAATAGTTTGGTTTCGGCGCCCCCTGTTAACAGATGTGACTGTTCACACCAGCCACACTGCGTTCAAGATCTGCAGTGAAGGTTACGGCGTCTGGTCTATTTGTTCTAAGAGCAGTGAGTGAATCGGATGTACTGTATACTAGATTAAAAAACATCAAACTGGATAAACATACACGGTAATGTGTTAAATGAAGCAAGTAAAGAGCAAGGACTGTCCTCCTGTTTGTGACTCAAATTGGAGAACAGGAAGATAATATACCTCTAGCATAGCAGACTTGGGCGGAGAAATGTGCTCCTGGTGTGAACAAACAAATAACTTTTGCAGCACTTTACGGTGCTTCAACGGCAGATGATGTTCACATTGAAATCCTACATAAATTTGACTGTAGTGTTGTTTTATAGTCTGTGTTCATTCAAAGAACTGCATTATGCATTACATTATGCACACGTTAGCTGTTGCTAGAAAGATACAAAACTATTTACACCTGTGAGGATGCGCCTTAATTTGCCCTGACCACATCATATCATTAGTAGTCTGGCTGGTCGGATATAGACAACTGGTATAACCCTCCCGGAAAATGGAGCCGAGAGCGTTGTCTAACTCTTCCTCTTCCCGTTCCCGTGTGTTTGTTACGGTTTGATAGTATCCAGCTCATAATGTTGCTGCACACACATGTGCGCGCACACACGCCGTGCACGCACACACGGCGTGCGTCATTAACAGTCTTGGTCGACACCTTTTATAATATGTCCACATGGTCGGCACCAAATTGCACTATTTTGAAAGGACACGTTGTGGCTTCCTGGGCTTGGCACCGCCCAAGACGATTGTCATTGGTTTAATGAAATAAAAACAGCTCAGCCCAGTTTCCCCCTCCAATCCCCTAAAAGATACAGCGCGCCTCCAGACCATACTACTTGATGTAGTTTGTTCTGGATTTGCAAGACTATATCATTAGTGGACCACATAATTTTCCTTGACTAATGACTCATTAAGGTTCCTTAAGCTAGCATACCTAATGCTCTCTGAAACAGTATGTGAGCTGTACCTGGACAGTCTTCAGTGCGCGGTCAGCATACAGAACTCCAGCAGTGATGTCCACTAGCGCTCCATCTCCATCAGCCAGTGTGACGTGGGGGATGTGCTGGCTGAAGGTATCCCGAGTCAGAACCACCATAGGAACCTTGTTCCTCTGCAGGGTGGTCTTAAACATCTGGTAACTCCCACTGTTCTCCGGTCCCATCACCAGGAGGCCTGTCTGTCTGTGAGGAGGACATCGGTGGACATGATGAAGGTGCTATCTTGGTAAGAAATGAGCGAGACGGGGGGTGCTTGTGGTGTTGTGGTTAGAGCTTCCCTGTAGAGGCTTAGGTCAGTTCTCTGCATGGCATTCCCTCTCTGCCCCATTTCATCTCTGTCTCTCTGCAATGTCAAGAAAGCCTTGAAAATCCCCCAAAAATAACCTAAAAAATAAGAGGAAATTAGCGAAACAGATGGAAGCTTTTACAAATCACCAAACGTGTAACGGGGCGACTGTGGCTCAGTTGGTAGAGCAGGTCGGCCGATGATCAAAGGGTTGGAGGTTCGATCCCTGCCCTGCGACCTGTGTCATAGTTGTTGTGTCCTTGGGCAAGACACTTCACTTAATTGACCAAACCCCATCATTCTTTTACTAGTCCGACATTAGTTCTGGAATGTGTGGCTAGCTTTCAGGATTCTTACTGTTACAATATGTGTTGTTATGGTAGTTTCAGAGTGGAACAAGTAAGTGGATCAGTTTACCCCACAGCTGGGGTAAAGTGAGCCACATCACAACTTTTTTTAAAACAATCATATTTTCACTGCCCTTTGTCTTGAAAAAATTCTGCTAATGCCCATTTCTAGGAAACATCCTGAATTAATGGGAAATGTGTAAATTTGAGTGATAAATCATTTTAGCTCGCTTAGAGGGGTGCAAATGTAAAAAGTGGCTCAGATTACCCCGTTCTCCCCTACTAGTGTTGAAAATCGATTTGAAATCAAGGGGCAAAATAGCAGTATAACATGTCACACCAAAAATACAAAAACCCGTCGGTGGGGGCGGCGGCATCAAAGGGGGGGGGGGGGGGGTGGGTTGGGCGGGGGACGTAGAGTTGGTGTGGAGTGGTGCGCTGTGGCAGCGCCAAGCTAGGAGGGGGTCCCTCTATACAGTTAATAAGTCATCTATCTATCTATCTATCTATCTATCTATCTATCTATCTATCTATCTATCTATCTATCTATCTATCTATCTATACTTTAAACTTTGAACTACTGTCCTACTGCTGCAAAGAAAATTGCACTTTCCACAACAGACTGGTAGAAGATATGTAACATCTTGTTGCATATGTTGAAGGTTCTACGTTTCTTCAAGAAGTTGTTATTAGTCGTAATAAGTCTTACCAGATCTCAGCTATTTTCTTCATGAATACAGGTTGAAATAATGACCCAAACTTTAAAACTACGATCCCTGCAAAAGGATCTAAGCAAGGACATTGGATGAGACAGCATATGAGCAGTGGACAGTGACACAGCACGTCACAGCAGCTCCGTTGTGTGAAGATATTGAGTCCCAGAGCGAGAGGTTGTGAAACACTAGGGCTATGTTGAAGATAGATAACATTCCTGGGTTTAGCACCGCCCAAGACGATTGTCATTGGTTTAATGACATGAAAACAGGACAGCCCAGTTTCCCCCTCTAATCCCTGAAAAGATACAGCATGCCTCCAGACCATACTACTTGATGTAGTTTGGCTTTGCAAGACTATATCATTAGTGGACTGGACAGTGACACAGCAGATCACAGCAGCTCCGTTGTGTGAAGATATCGAGTCCCAGAGTGAGAGGTTGTGATACAGTGGGGCTAATCCAGTCATTTGTGTGATGAACGGCTGCCTTGCCCTTTGTCAGCAGTGTTTTCTAAAAGGCTGCCCCGACATCTGTCACCAGCCATAAGGCCCAGACAACCCCAGCTAAAGGCTTCAGCCATTCATCAGAACATGTTATGACTCTATGTCTCCCAGTGTGCAAGTGTGTTTACGAGAGTGTGACGGAGGAAGGAAAAAGCCATGCCAGTGTATGTAGGATTGTAAAAAATGTTAGGTCTAGTAATTTAGTCCAACCTGTCAAACTGTGTGATTGGTGGCACTACAGCTGGGCCGGTAGATGTGCACACATGTTGTCATGTTTGCGGAGAACATAAAAGGTTGGAAGGTAGACTTTAGCTTGAGCTCCGGCCTTTTTTTCGATGGCTACATGTGTCCTAGAGACATTGCTCACACCAGCCTGGGCAGAGACATTTCTCATCATGATGTAGACATTTGTTTTTCACGCCCAAGGGCACAGGTGGCCTTCCCATGTGGACCCGTCATTCATGAGCTGTGAGCAGATGCACAGGGGGTGGAGGGTGCACTGTGTTTTGTAGGGAACATAGTGTGGGTGTGGCTTGGTACCATGAACTATTCCCCTGAGACATGAATAATGAAACAATGTGTTATTCAGCTGTCTGGTAGTGAAAACAAACATGGCCGCTCTGAGCTAACACAACCAAGTAAACTTAGCACTGCTTGTCATATTTACTAACACAAATTCCTCCCCCGCTCTGCTGTAGAAAATCAGAGGTTTAGTGAGATGAAAAAGAAACCCCATACCACATTCAGAGGCACAGTGGGTGGGTTTCAATGGGTGATTCAGGGACACCGGAAGGTAATGACAAAGTCATGCATTTGTGGCTCATGTATATTGAGTTGGTGTCATTGTGCTTATGCAGCAGCACCTTGAATGTGACACAGCTTTGTGTTCTGGCAAAGCTTTTGATATGTTCACTGAAATGGCTTTTCTCTCTCTTTCTCTGCATTTTCCTGCCTGCTTACCTGTACAGTTTGACGTTGGCCTCCTTCTCCAGCTGCGCCCACATCTCATAACTCTCCTCCATCATGTGGGTGTAGTAGTCCTGGTCGTAGGCCCTGCGGATGATGCGGGTCTGGCCATGGGAGCTCCCTCGGGTGTGGGGCAGGACAAACTGGACAAGATGGACATCATTTGGATCAACTAAAATAGCTTTGAATTGGGGGAGAAACACATACACCAAATAGCCAAAGGTATGTGGACATTCAAACATTGTGAATGTTGAAGATAGATAGATAGATAGATAGATAGATAGATAGATAGATAGATAGATAGATAGATAGATAGATAGATAGATAGATAGATAGATAGATAGATATACACCCTCCACTCCAAAGCCCTCCAAATCCAAGAGCTGAGGCCAGCAAAGAGTCCCCTATGTCAGTTGGTACTGAAACTAACCGTGATCTGTTTTACCTATAGACTTCTGCGTAGCCTTCTTTTAATTTTATTGTCCATAACTGAACTCAGTATGAGCAGAGCTTTCATTTGAGCCTAATATTAAGGCTCTGTAACGCTTTTGAAAAATGGACATTTAAAGAGCCAAAATTTAGCAGTCTTGAATTTAACGGTCAAAAATAGGTCAAATCAATAAATCGCTATCATTTGTGAATATTTTGACCCAAATAGTCTCAGAAAACATGTATTGTGCAGCACTGTGGGCAAAACCATTAAAAGGTTCATTTCCAGCGTGGCTGACGACAGCCATTTTGGAAATGGGGCTCTCACAAAATTTCAAATCCAGTGAGAAACAAACCTTCACTCTCAACAGTCACGGAACTGCTATAGATGACCCAACTAACTGCCCTCACTCAGACACACTCTGACCAGACTCACAAC
This sequence comes from Hyperoplus lanceolatus, assembly GCA_026929865.2. Classification (NCBI taxonomy): domain Eukaryota; kingdom Metazoa; phylum Chordata; class Actinopteri; order Uranoscopiformes; family Ammodytidae; genus Hyperoplus; species Hyperoplus lanceolatus. The sequence goes on along the minus strand of CM049398.1, from coordinate 36,866,188 downwards.
AACACTAATCTCCAAACAGCAAATCAGAGTAAAGCAAATTATAGCACAATGTAAAGAAACCTATATGGAACATTGGAAATAAGAAACTTAAAGTAGATTAGAATGTTATCTCGCCGTAAAAAGAGATTATGAATTAGCAGAATATCTCTACTGTCAGAGATAGAAAGCAGATACAGATCCTAACAAAGAACAGGCTCAGTGACCAGCAAACTGGCAAAGCAGGAAGACACAAATGTAATGAGAGAAATACGTATCTCATTACATGACCAAACACACACACACACACACACACACACACACACACACACACACACACTGAGAGTGCACTACAATGTATACAGTGGAGGAAATAAGTATTTGATCCCTCACCGATTTTGTAAGTTTGCCCACTTACAAAGAAATGAGCGGTCTATAATTATAAAGCTAGGTTTATTTTAACAGTGATAGACATAATATCAAAAAGAAAATCCAGAAAATCACATAAAAAAAATATATAAATAATTTTGCATTTTATTGAGTGAAAAAAGTTTTTGATCCCCTACCAACCATAAAGAATTCTGGCTCCCACAGATTAGTCCTTGTGCTTTATAAAAAAAGTATTCCTAATCTCAACTAGTTTTCTGTATAAAACACACCTGTCTCAAGTTGTTACCTGTATAAAAGACACCTGTCCACAGAGTCAATAAATCAAACTCCAACATCTCCATCATGGGCAAGACCAAAGAGCTGTCTAAGGACATCAGGGACAAGATTGTAGACCTGCACAAGGCTGGAATAGACTACAAGACCATTGGCGAGAAGCTGGGTGAGAAGGAGACAACTGTTGGTGCAATTATTCGAAAATGAAAGACACACAAAATGACCATCAGTCTCCCTCGGTCTGGGGCTCCATGCAAGATCTCACCTCATGGGGTATCAATGATCATGAGAAAGGTGAGGGATCAGCCCAGATCTACATGGGAGGAGCTTGTTTATGATCCCAAGGCAGCTGGGACCACAGTCACCAAAAAAAACCATTGGTAACACACAATGCCGTAATGGATTGAAATCCTGTAGTGCCCGTAAGGTCCCCCTGCTCAAGAAGGGACATGTACAGGACCGTCTGAAGTTTGCCAATGAACACCTGAACGACTCAGAGAATGCTTGGGAGAAGGTGATGTGGTCAGATTAAAACAAAATCAAGTTTTTTGGTATCATAGTGACTCGCCATGCTTGGAGGAAGAGGACTTCTGACTATGACCCCAAGAACACCATACACAGTCAAGCATGGAGGTTGAAGCATTATGCTTTGGGGGTGTTTCTCTTCGAAGGGGACAGGTGGACTTCACTGCATCGAGGGAACTATGGATGGGACCATGTACCATGAAATACTAGGTGACAACCTCTTTCTCTCAGCCAGGTCCGTAAAAATGGGTCGTGGATGGGTCTTCCAGCACGTCAATGACCCTTAAAAATACAGCAAAGGCATCAAAGGAGTGACTCAAGAAGAAGCACATTAAGGTCATGGAGTGGCCTAGCCAGTCTCCAGACCTTAATACAATAGATCTGTGGAGGGAACTGAAGCTCAAGCGATAGTCTCGAAACCTTAAAGATTAGGAGAGGATCTGCAAAGAGGAGTGGTCCAAATATCCTCCTGAGATGTGTGCAAACCTGGTCATCAACTACAAAACACGTCTGACATCTGTACTCGCCAGCAAGGGTTCCTCCACCAAGTACTAAGCAATGTTTTGATAGGGGATCAAATACTTATTTCACTCAAGGAAATGCTAAATAATTTCTATCTTTTTTTTATGTGATTTTCTGGATTTTCTTTTTGATATTCTGTCTATCACTGTTAAAATAAATCTAGCATGAAGGGGCACTTTACACGGTGAAAACGTGACAGTTTTCCCGTTTTTTTTTTTTTTTAACGTGACGTGACGTCAGCGTTTCCAGGCAAAATGGTTTCGGTGTTTACAAGAAACCAAAACCATTGTGTTTTCCAAAAAATCCTCCCTGGGAGTAAATCTCAAAAACTTGCGGTTTCATGCCTGCGTTTGCTGTTTTCATGTAAATGATATAGTGTCTGTGTCTGCTGTGTGTCCCATTTTGGTCGCAGCAGCCAATGAAATCAGAAGGAGGCGGGGTTTAGTCGGAGATTACTTCTTGCTCCTTGCTCACTGTGGCCTTCAGTGTGCGCACGTATTCGCCGCCAGCATGATATAAATATGATAACTTCTACATATTTGGTCCAAAAAACTTCAAAATCAATCAAGGATGCACACCTTTGTGCCGTGCGCAAGCCATATCCGGAAGCTCAGACAGACAGACGTTACTTGCTTTATAGATAGAAGATATCTCCATCACAACACGAGCATTTTTTTGGACTACGCTATTTTTAAATATTGGAGGTTCAAATTTACGAATAATCAGGGGCACGGCCTCTTGAGTGACAGCTAGCCGCCCGTTTGCCCTTACTTCGCCTCGGAGACGTCAGCTAGATGGGCGTATCTCCCTCCCCCCAGTCACATCAATGCCCTTTTTCGGTAAGGGTAAATGAGACGGAGTAAAAATCTGACAAGATGGTGACGCGCATAGGCCAGGACGATTGGAGGCATTTCAGGGTTTGTACAGATGCTTGAAAGTCTGGAAAATGCTTGATTTTCAATCGAGTGTTTTCAAGGTTTGAAATGTGCTTGAAATCTGAACACCGTGCTGGAAAATGCTGGATTTTCTCTTTATTGACCAGTGTCGTAATTCAACTAATTTTTTTATTCTGTAAATTAAAAAAAAATCTGTCGCAATGTTTTCTTCGCCACCGTCTTGTATGCACGAGTGCAGTTGCTCCCCTTGTTTTCTTTTCTGGCGCACACCTGGTGATCGCTCCAGAAATTATCCAGAACCACGAGTCGCTGCTCATGGACCTATTGCTCCCGATTACCATACCAGACATCCGTTTCCATTTGGTTATGACGAGGCCCTAATAACCGGCAGGCATAGGCTACTGTACGGTCTGCAAAAAGTACCTCCAGCTGTAGCAGGCTACACAATGGGGGACTCGGCACTTAGAAGTCATGCCAAAGGTAAATCAGTTTAGAATTTTTTTTCGTTAAAATTTATCGGACAATGTCACTGTGGATGACTGTTCGTGTTCTTTTTTGTAAGTTGCACCAAATCCCGAGTTTGTATGTGTTATTCACTCGTTGATACAAATAAATAGCATGCTAAATTGATGCTCAACACCGTTAGCAATTAGCTGACCAGCTAGTTCTCAATAGCATATTGCTCCAAATTCATGTTGTTAGCTAGATAACGTAAGCTTGAGGGTTACTTCATTGTAACGTGATGTTACACTCAGCGGGGTTAGCTCGATGCAGCTCCCATAACAAGTTGTAGGCCTATAACCTAATCCATTAGTCACACTGTAGTGAGATTAGTTACAGAACCAAGATCCAACATTTTAATTTTGTGAAGTTGTCGAAGTCGAGAACGGTCTTTGCTGTCAGAGTCGTTGCGATGGCTGCCAAAAAGTGATTTCAGTCCACAGTCTCAGCATGTTAAAGCTATGTCGCCATATTTGTACTGATGCTTTATTGGGCCAGAGCCCACTTAGTCCCATTTACGTTCGGAAATCATGGACATATATTGGCTTAAATACCTTTTTTTATTTGACTGAAAGCCCTTTTTGGGAGGATCACTTTTTGGCAACACACCAACATACACAAACTGTAATCTGGAAACCTAGCAATATTGAAAATGTCTGGTCATACACAAGCTCAAGAATGTATTTTTATATATAATATCCAGGCATACATTTATACATATTGTTATAATTCAGCCCGGGGAAAAAAGGGGTGCAAAGGCTGTATTTGCCCTTTGTTATTCTTACATGTAGTGTGTGTGTGTGTGTGTGTGTGTGTGTGTGTGTGTGTGTGTGTGTGTGTGTGTGTGTGTGTGTGTGTGTGTGTGTGTGTGTGCAGGGCCGACCATAAGGGGTAGAAAGTGGGAAAGCTTTCTAGGGCCCAGCCCTTGGGGGGCCCATGGTCTTCAGAGGCCAATAACCTAACTGATCCTAACATTATTTTAAACAGAAATATTCACTATAACCATTTAAAACTTGCACAACCATAATGACAAAACAAACATTTTAAATATTGTAACTTGGGTAAAATGCCAATATCTGCTCCTCTGCTACGCTCTGCTTCATGTCCGTCCTGTGTGCACGGCACGCTGAAAAAAAGTCGCTAACACCAATTTTAAAAAGCCTGGCTCAGAGCCATTAGCTGTTTATATTTACGATTTTGACATTTCGGGCACTGGCTCTGAGAGACACATATTAACGTGGTTAGTATAAACTAGGGCTGTCAAACGATTAAAAATTTTAATCAGATTAACCACAGGATTCTGTGGATTAATCACGATTAATCACGATTAATTATACCATTCAAAATATGCCCGAAAAAAACAACAATACAAAACCAATATTCAATGCAAAAACATCAAATACACAACAACAGGTGAAGAGAAAAAAAACAATTGAAACATTTACATAGTGGTGAAGAGTGGCAGCAATTAAAATTAAATGGGTGAAAGTACAATATAGTCTAATTAAAACAGTTATTTAAAATTAGAATTTGTATTAATTGAAAATCCAAATGATGGTTTGAATACTGAAAATCAATGTAAATCAAACTAAAATATATACCTACCACACCATAATTCAATTGGTCTGTCTCTATACTATGTCTTTGGGCAAATGGCTATATAATGGCATTTATTTGGTGAATCTATAGGTTGTGCATTCTGGAATACAACTTGATTACAGTCCACGGTGTGTGTGTGTGTGTGTGTGTGTGTGTGTGTGTGTGTGTGTGTGTGTGTGTGTGTGTGTGTACGCGCGAACACGTCCTAGGGGACTGTTCATTTGTGCCAGGAAGCCAACGTTACATTATTTACGTTATGTCTACTCACACACACCTCTGAAAACAGCAGACGTTTGTGTCCTCGCGGGCTCTGAACAGAGCAGACAATGTTTCTCCTCCTGTTGCTCCCGACATCAACTGTCGCCCGCGGCAGTTGATTTTGTATACTATCTATGCCCCCGACACAGACGTGACCGTTAGCAGTTTAAAACACGGCATGGGCTAGCGTTGTTAGAAACTGCAAGTTCTTTCAGCTTCACCTCACCTCACCTCCACAAGAGACACCAATAGGCCTTTCACACCAAAAAGAACCATGAGCCAGTTCCGGGCTGGTGCTGGGGCCAGTTCAAAACTGGTTACAGCCTTATCCCAGTTATGAACCGGTTGGTTTCACAACTACCAGAGCCAGCCATGGAGCCGGCAAGAGAGCAACATCATGACGTCACTGTAAACGTGTGTGTACGTCGCCGACGCCGCTGCTCTTGTGGCTAGCGCTAAAGCTACCGCTAGCTTTAAGCACAACAACAGCGGCGAATACGTTATTTTTACATGTCTCCGTTTGTGTGTGTGTGTGTGTGAGTGAGTGTGCGTCTCTCCGTTTGTCTGTGTGTGTCTCCGTTTGTCTGTTATGTGTTGCCCTGCTCGGCTCAGTGGGTTTACTTTCCTGTTACTTCAAAATAAAAGCCAACTCACGTTTGTCCAGTGAAATCCTAATGTGAAGCCAGTGAAATGCTTTTAATGTGAAGCCGCAGCCTTAATGCGCACTGATCTAAAGATAGTGTTTTTTAATATAGAAAGCCATGTCTCTGGCATTACCGGTGGTGACACAAGTTTATTTTGCTAAAGAAAACGGCACATTGTCCCGCACAAACGTAGTCTTTGTCCCACATCTGGTGAATTGGGATCTGGTCACCCTACTTTGCAAACAGGACCCATACAGCGTATTTGATCGCTACGTTCGGTAATTATGTTATGTTTACGTCTCGTAGTAGCGGTGTTTTTAAATATGGCGGGCATGAGGTTTGAGCTTTGAGTTGGTCTGGTTGGTCAGGATAATCCCTCCATGAAGGTAAGGATAACCCCGCCCCCTGCCCCTGGCGTAAAAGCAGTTCTTGATTTAGACCCTGCTCAATACTGGTGTTTGAGTTGAACCGGTTTTTACAGGCCGGAGCCGGTTCTTTGGCGTTGTGAAACCAAAACACTGTCTCTAGCTCCGAACTAGCCCAGAACCAGCACCGATTTTGCTGCGGTGTGAAAGGCCTACAAGTGGTGATTCGGGGTAATTGATTGCTCCTCCCACTATAAATAGAGGCCTAGTGAGGCCTTCTCCCTTTGTTCCCACCACATCCTCACCACAAGTGAGTGTGTGAAGATGTTGCCGTGTGTCTTTTGATTTACCATTCAATGTAAGTTACCGTTTTATTTATTGGATTATTGTTTGTGTGAGAAAAGATTGTGATAGTTGAATGGCTAATTCAATGGCTAATCCATTTGTAGTCAAGTGTATCCACTCTTCGAAGTTGACCTCCAACTCTGATGAGACCAGTATCAGAGTCATATTCAGGAGACATGGGGAGTAATTTGCTACTCTTTGGTATGGCCTTACCAGCTTTGAGGGCATTGAATTCCTCAGGGAAGCTCTCCACTTGGGCCCTTTGCAGAAGATGCCTTTCTGAGCTAATGTAGCATTGTGCTGCATTTGAATTGTGATTTGCCGCCCCGTATAAGGTATTCTTTGTTTCATGTATCAGGTCATCCCAGTTGCTGAACTTCTTCGGATCTGGGAGATTTGAGATATCTGACATCACTGTGCCACAGAACATGGTTTTTCTGAGTTCCTCAACAGGCTCTGATTCAGGTGGCGCACATGGATGGGCAGGCCAGCAGTTGCTGCTCAGCAAAAGGAATGGAGGGCCTTGACTCCATCTGTGGCGCTGAGAAAGCTCCAGGAGGGTTTTCCCACGGGTTATGTCATCAGCTGGATTATTCTTTGTGTCAACTAGGGATGGGCATAATTAATCGATTAATCGATCATTGCTCGTTAAGAATATTGTCGATCACGTGAAATTGTTATTGATCATATAGCCGTTGTGTTGCGCAGTGTGAGACCGGTAGCACAGCAATGAGTTTCACTATGTGGCAGCACCAAAGACTGTATGGGCAGCAATTTAACATCCTACCAGCAGGGGGAGATACTTAACTAGTAGTAGGAGACAACAGAACAGGCTCAGGCAGCAGCCTGCGAGCTGCCGTAATGTCAAAACATAAACAGGAAGAAGTTAAGGAGAAGTTTGGCATCGGACCGGACAGCTTTAGAACCGAAAATAACTAAGTTCATTAAGCATTGTGAAACCTTGTATAAGTACAACACTTAAACAAACCGAATTATGTACCACTTGCACATTGAAGCCTACATCCGAACCTGTTTAACGTGTGACGTTAGCACCGCTAGCATTAGCGGCTAACTTCAGCGTCTATGCTTTCCTACTTCGCCTTCATCAGGGAACTAATTTGCACATTTTAGATGATGATTAGATGAAGTAACGGTAGGTCCTTTACCACTCAGAGAAACATGCCGTGCCCTTATGCAGTCTTTGGCAGCATCTTAGGAGGCGCATATGTGTTTAAACTTTAAAGGTATTGTAGAATTGGCTCCTTGTTGGGTCATAGCCTCGGGCTTTAACCAGCGCCGCATTTTATTATTATTTTATTTTAGAAAGTTGCCTTGTCTTAATAGATTGTTGTTTGCCTAGAAGATCTTGGAATAAAGTTGTAATTGAGTAAAAACCTCTTGTATACAGTCTATGGTAAAAACGCTGTATGTTGGATGTTCTGTTGGCATTTTATAATATGTAAAAAAGATAATGATTACTCGATAATTGCTCGTTAATTTTCCCGATGATCGATCAATTGAATTTCTTAAAATGCCCTTCCCTAGTGTCAACATACCTCCAGTTCTTTGTGTCAGTCAGAGTTTGAATCTCAGCTATTCTTGTTCCAACAAATCCCTTGTAGCGACAGGATTCTGATGTTAACCACGTAAGAAATGTTGTTGAGTCTGTCCAGAGGTCCCAAACTCTCTGACATATATGAAGAGGAACTGAATAAGCTTATTTCTTTCTGTCTAGAACCATGGCTATCATCATAGCAATCATCATGGCAATCATCATGACAATCATCATGGCAATCATCAACACAAAAGAACTTTGCTTGCAAAATAAAGTCAAGTAAAGTAAACCTTGTTTCCTGGTGGTTTGTGGCTCCAGTAGAACTACTCTTCACTACAAATGGTCCTTCGAGCCGGATTACTGGGCCACACCACTCAACATTTCTGGGTGCTCCAAGATGGCAGCATGTTAGGTTGTGTGTGAGTTTGTCTCTCTGTTTATGTTCATTTATTGCGCTATTTTGTTTCTGCTACTAATTTTTTGTTTTTGCATTAAGTATTACTGAGCACACTAGATTTAAGGATATCATCATTCATCACATGAAATGAATGTGGACTACCTGGACTCTGAAAGGCTAGAACAAAGGGCGAGCTGGGCCACAGCAGCCTTGCTAACTACCAAGGCCCAGCAGCAGCAGTAGCAGCCTTGCTAACTACCAAGGCCCAGCAGCAGTAGTAGCAGTGCAGATATTGTGGTCATCTCAGAAACTTGGCTGACAAAATCTATTACAAATGAAGACATTAGCATACTCGGATACAATGTTTATCGTACTGATAGGCCCAAGAAAGGTGGTGGTGTAGCCATTTTCGTTAAATCAAGATTTGATGCTTCAATTGTTCTGTCTGAGTCTATCTGTAAGCAATTTGAATTTGTGGCATTGAAGGTGGAAATAGCAAAGTCCCTCTCTATGACTGTTGTTGGGTGCTATAGGCCTCCATCTGCCACAAAGGAGGCATTGTCGTCATTGCAGCATCTTTTGTCCAAATTAAATTACAATGAGCTTTTAATGGCTGGAGATTTGAATTGGGATTGGCTAAATGCAGTTTTGGATGAATTTAGATCTTTCTGTGACTCTATTAATCTTATCCAGCTGGTCAACCTGCCTACAAGGCCAAATCTTAAACATTCTGAAAAGTCCACTTTGATTGATCTAATTCTAACAAATGTTCCTCATACATTCTCATCCCTGGGAGTTTTCTGCAATGATTTGAGTGATCATTGTGTTGTTGCTACTTGCAGGGATACAAAAATCCCCAAACGTAAACCACGCATTATTTTCAAGAGGAATTTAAAAATATTTAATGAACAGGCTTTGAACAGGAAAAAATACCACCGAAGAAGAACCGTCCAAATGCAAAGTCATTTCCGGTAAGTGTACTGTAGGGATAATAAAGCGCACTCAATGTAAGTGCACTTACGTAAGTGCGCGATTTCAGACACAGCACTAGCCTTCCACCAAAACCAGTATTGCCTACTTTCCTTGGTGAACACCAAATTCCCTTGCCATCAGTACCATGTGAAGCATTAGCTCAACTCCCCACAAAGTTAATTGGCCATGAACTAGGGGCTAGACCTAAAAGAAATAGGTAGACCCCAGTATACTATGGGATCCAAATGCCTCAGCAACAAGGAACACAATCCCATAGGTCACGTCACTCCCGCAGCAAGAAGACTTATTTTACCAGGTCAGCTCCTAGCCTCCCTGTTGGCTCCCAAGTTAGTAGGCACTCTGGAAGTGACCACGCCCCAAGTTTGAGGGATCTCCAAACCAGCATTCTAAAGGAAAAGGGAGATGAGCTTGAGGAGCTTAAAAGACAAAGTCAAGAGAACAAGGAGCTTGATGAGCAATTCAAAACCATTGATGAGGCCGCCAGAGCTGCCCAGAACAGGCAAGCAGATGCCCAGAACAGGCAAGCAGATGCACTCAAAGAGAGAGAGAGACTTTCCAGGGAGGTTGACATGAACCGACGCATTCGTACACTCAACAAAAATATAAACGCAACACCTTTGTTTTTGCTCCCATTTTTCATGAGATGGACTTAAAGATCTAAAATTCATTCCAGATACACGATATTATCATTTCTCTCAAACATTGTTCACAAATTTGTCTAAATGTGTGATAGTGAGCACTTCTGCTTTGCTGAGATAATCCATCCCACCTCACAGGTATGCCACATCAAGATGCTGATCTGACATCATGATTAGTGCACAGGTGTGCCTTAGACTGTCCACAATAAAAGGCCACTCTGAAATGTCTATTTATGTCTATTTTTTTAATAGGCATATGCCTAGACTATCCGGTGTTGCTCGGTGTTGAGGCTCCCACCGGTGTGAGCCTCAACACCGAGTAACACCGGTAACACCTACTACCGCGGCGACCCTAGTGCCCAGCTGGCTAACCTTCACAGCTCTGAACTCACTATCCCAATACAGTCAGTGACCCTCTGGACAGACTCCACAACAGTCCTTACGTGGTTAACATCAGAATCCTGTCGCTACAAGGTATTCGTTGGAACAAGACTAGCTGAGATTCAAACTCTGACTGACACAAAGAACTGGAGGTATGTTGACACAAAGAATAATCCAGCTGATGACATAACCTGTGGGAAAACCCTACTGGAGCTTTCTCAGCGCCACAGATGGAGTCAAGGCCCTCCATTCCTTTTAATGAGCAGCAACTGCTGGCCTGCCCATCCATGTGCGCCACCTGAATCAGAGCCTGTTGAGGAACTCAGAAAAACCATGTTCTGTGGCACAGTGATGTCAGATATCTCAAACATCCCAGATTCTAAGAAGTTCAGCAACTGGGATGATCTGATACATGAAACAAAGAATACCTTATACGGGGCGGCAAATCACAACTCAAATGCAGCACAATGCTACATTAGCTCAGAAAGGCATCTTCTGCAAAGGGCCCAAGTGGAGAGCTTCCCTGAGGAATTCAATGCCCTCAAAGCTGGTAAGGCCATACCAAAGAGTAGCAAATTACTCCCCCTGTCTCCTGAACAGAGGTGGGTAGTAACGCGCTACATTTACTCCGTTACAAATACTTGAGTAACTTTTTGAATAAATTGTAATTTTAGGAGTAGTTTTATTGCAACATACTTTTACTTTTACTTGAGTAAATATTTGAAGAAAGAACGGTACTTTTACGCCGTTCCATTTGGCTACGTGACGGTCGTTACTTTATTGTTTTATATATTTTTTAATTACATGCGAGAGCCATTTCTCTCATGATTTCTCTCCCCGGGGACGTCTTCAGCCAACATCTCTATCACGTGACTATTTTAACCAATAAAAACCACATTACAAAAGCTTGCCAATCAAATGCAGCCACTTGAGTCACATGACAAGTGTTGTCATGTTGTCATAGGGCTCAACAATGTCCGCAGACATTTTTAACAGCTCCGGTGTGAGTACCAGGGGCCTATCCGAATAGTCCAATCTCCTAACCTATAAGCCTCCTTTCCTATGCCTTAACCCCTAAACGTCATCGGGGTTAAGGAGAGATGAAAGCTGCTTCCTATCGAACATAGGAAAGGACAGCACTGTTTCAAATGAATTCGACTCCACTTTTCCTTACCGACGTCATTGCGCGACGGCGAGTATTGCTGACGTGAGTCACTAGCGTGAAACTACACTATTCTCCGAAAATTGACTACAACAAGCGCTCGTTTGATCCAAGCGTTCTTTTCATATTGATTTTAATCAGGTTGTCGCCAACAGAGTGAGAATCACTCCCATATATCCCAATTCACATGTGGAATAAAAAGAGGCTACACTTATGTTGATGTTGAAATGAACTGCCCCCAGTAACTTCATTAAATGTGAAGTTGGTATTTTATTTTCTTATGGTGTAAATTATGTGCTACGAAAATAACTATTAGGATGTTGGTCTTTTATGAATTCTTTATTATCTTAATGGGGGGGGGTATTTTGTTTTAGCCGAGTTAAATCTTCCTCTCTTCTCCTCTCCTCTCTTCTGTTTTACCTCTCGTTCGTATTCGTGTAGAGTCGGTAAACTCCGGCGGTGGCCTGTTGCTTTAAATCTTGCCGCCGTAAAGGATTATGGGATACCACTATCTCCTTTCCTTTTAGCATAGGTTGGTCCGGGGTAACCTATGCTAAAGGAGGGTTAAAGGATGAATCGAGGCTCCTTTCCTACGCCTTTCCTAAGCATTTTGAGAATTCGGATCACCTATCTGCCGAGTACTTCCGGGTCATCTCGATAGGAAAGGAAATTTCCTATGCAAAAAATACTATTCGAATAGGCCCCAAATGTGCTTGGCTGCTGCCAGATCGGCTCGGGGTCCTCACACCGGTTCCGCACCGATGTTGTGTCCATGGCCGTGCCATGTAGGCTCCATGCAGATTTTACAGACTATCTGGGTGAGTCGAGAAAATGGAAGAAACCGCTGATTCCAAGGAGCAATAACCACACCCCTGGCCTCACATACAAACTCACAAGCTCTCAATTACACAAACTCACAAAATAACAATCACACACTCACAATCACATAGACACAGACTCCCACACACTCGCAATTAGGCCTACAGAGACACTGTTCTTCTTTGACACATGTCCTGTTCTCCCTGTAGTTTACTCACTGGCCCCCAGTCTGGCTGTCAAGGCCCTTTCCCACTGCCGCGCGGCAACCGAGAGTGGTCTCTTTTTTTCAGCCTCTCTGTAGTTTCATACGTTAAGTGAGTGTGCCAGCAGGTTTTGATGTGTAACAAAGTTTAATTTTGTGTGTTTTATATATTTTTTTCACAACACAACCTAGATAATTTTCTCAGGGCCTGTGACATATTGTAGGAATTAGTTTAAAAATGTGTATGTGCAAAACAATGTTATAAGTATATTGGTTTTAATTAATATAATTTTGGATAAACCTAATTTATTATAATTGTATTTGAAGGGTGATGTAGGCTATTTAATTTGGCAAATAATTAATGTATTATTGTTTTTGTTCAAGGGTTATTCATTTTATTTTTAAAAACCTTATTTATTGTTTCATTTTTAAGGATGTTTTTTAAAATATCTTTATTTGAACATTGTTGTTTTATATTTTGTTTGTGTCTATTTTGTACTGTTTGTGTTACTCTGTATATTTCAAAAATAAATCCGGAGTAATTCAGTAGGCCTACTTGTACTCTTGAGTACTTGAGTAGTCTTTTCACAGCATACTTTTTTACTTCTACTTGAGTAATTATAATCTTAAAGTAACTTACTTTTACTTGAGTAAATTTTTTGGCTACTCTGCCCACCTCTGCTCCTGAATATGACTCTGATACTGGTCTCATCAGAGTTGGAGGTCGACTTCGAAGAGTGGAGACACTTGACTATGAAAACAAAATGACACGCATTTGCTGCACAAATCCGGGGGCGGCTGTTAGAAACTGCCAGTTCTTTCAGCTTCACCTCACCTCCACAAGAGACACCAAGTGGTGATTCAGGGTAATTGATTGCTCCTCCCACTATAAATAGAGGCCTAGTGAGGCCTTCTCCCTTTGTTCCCACCACATCCTCACCACATGTGAGTGTGTGAAGATGTTGCCGTGTGTCTTTTGATTTACCATTCAATGTAAGTTACCGTTTTATTTATTGGATTATTGTTTGTGTGAGAAAAGATTGTGATAGTTGAATGGCTAATTTTCACTCGTCAAGTTATGTTTTGAAGTACTGCAATGTTTAAGTATTTCATATGATTTAAAGGCCATATTTATGTTTGTTACTAGAGATATCATAATCCATCTTTCTTTCTGTCTAGAACCATGGCAATCATCATGGCAATCATCAACACTAAAGAACTTTGCTTGCAAAATAAAGTCAGGTAAAGTAAACCTTGTTTCCTGGTGGTTTGTGGCTCCAGTAGAACTACTCTTCACTACAAGCGTGCTGTGATGTTTGGCGGCGCGCAGCTACTGATCCTGGGTCAGCCGCAACGTTTGAGCGGCTGTAGTACAGAGCCGGTGGGATGCACGGGGCGGATCATTCTGCACATGCGTTAATTGCGATAAAAAATATTAAGGTGTTAATTCCAGAAATGAATCACCCTGCGTTAACGCGATCATTTTGACAGCCCTAGTATAAACATAAACAAACATTCGCCAAGTGTTCGCTAGAGATTAGCTATGCCTTTTAGACATCATAACATACTCCCCCACCCTTACCCAGGGCAGGTGGACTGGGTACCACAAAACTGAGCTGAGGGGGAATGGAGGCTGGCCAGGGAACTTGTATAACTTATAATTTGACCCCTTATACAGTAAGCCTTGTTGGCTTCCCACCTAGTTGTAGTAATGTGTTAATCAAAAAATAAATATCAATTTGTTCTCCCAGGAATTTTAGAATCTTTCAACCCAGCCTCCATTTAATTTGAACTCTCAAAAAATAATCTAGTCTTGAAGAGCTTTTTTAAGTTTGAGTTACAGTAAAATTATTTCCTTGATCAATTCAGGTGTCTCCATATCAGATAAATGTAGTTCAGTATTCATTTCCTTTACTTTTTTGTGCCATATGGTTACAAAATTTGGTTTTGATATATTGTTGTACAGTTTTGGCTGGAGTGTCATGTCACATACTGCATAGACAACCAGACCCAGGTGTCACACCATAAGGATGTCTGACCAGTTCTTTACTTCACCTCAGGGGCGGCCCGCAGCATAGGCAATGTCTGTAATAGTGTCCTTTGTTGTTGCCTGCTCCTGTGATAAACCTAGTGAATACTCAAGAAAACCAATGTTATTTTGTAAAAATCTGTTGAATATTAAGCAATTGCGTGAGTTTTAGGGTATTACAATAAATTGGTAAGTAAGTCAGAAATGTGCTACTATTTTTAAAAACATATACAGTATAATAATCACAAAAGAGTCCTTTTTCTCACTTGAGCTACTGTTCCCCAAACTCTCGCTGCATGTCCCTAGTTGATAAGATAGTTAGTCTATCTACAAATACATGTATGTGTTTATTTAGGGATGAGCGCGCACACACACACACACACACACACATTGATACAAGTGAAGTATGAGTAAGGGGGGCCCATTGACAGGAGGTTTTCAGGGGCCCAGCCATTTGTGTCGGCGGGCGTGTGTGTGTGTGTGTGTGTGTGTGTGTGTGTGTGTGTGTGTGTGTGTGTGTGTGTGTGTGACATAAGTTATTAATTAGTAACCATTTCCTACATCTAGACCTATTGATTATCATTATGGCATTTTCAACTGAATCACAGCAGCACTGATATAGTGACAATATGCTCCATCTCATGTGATATTGCTCAAGTAGGCCTACAGGTGAAACTCGAAAAATTTGAATATCGTGCTAAAGTTCATTGATTTCAGTAATTCAACTTAAAAGGTGAATCTAAAATATTATAGACTCATTACATGTAAAGTGAGATATTTCAAGCCTTCATTTGTTATACTTGTATTTATTATGGCTTACAGCTTATGAAAACCCCAAGTTCAAAATCTCTGAACATTTTAATATTACATAAAAATCAATAAAAAAGGGATTTTAAATACAGAAATGTCGGCCCTATATAAAGTATAATCATCGATATGTACTCAGTACGTGGTTTGGGCCCCTTTTGAATGAATTCTGGCCTCAATTCCAATTCATTTTCCATGATATTCTAATAATGAGTATCACCTGTATAGTCATGTTGTTATTAACCTGATTGATGGTCATTTTGGGCATATGAACTAAACTGATAAATGTCTCCTTAGGGCCATACTGCAAATTGGTGATTGTCCATATACATTATATGAACACTCCCATTTTACAGATAAGGCAATGTATGAAATCATAAGCATTTATTTATATACTGTATATTTAAAGCTTCGTCTTCCTTGAAAAAGTTGACATGTTATCTTGATAGTGCTGGAAAAGTGCTTGAATTTTACTCTTAAAAAGCTGTACGAACTGGCAGTTGGAATAACTGAGATCAGCCCGGATGCTACATCCATTTTATATACTATCTATGATGATACACGTGTGGGACTTAGAGAATATCATCAGATGGACTGTATACGTGATGTGCGTGTAGTTCTCCTTGAGTCATATTCTGCACCATATGCACACACACACACACACACACACACACACACACACACACACACACACACACACACACACACACACACACACACACACACACACACACACACACACACATTACATTTCTTAAAGCCACTACGAGTAATATGGCACGTTGGCGTCCCCTTTGGACAAAAGCGGTAGTATTTTTACGACGCCCGCTGTCGCAAAGCTGTTTACTAGCGCGTGCCAGGCGCGTGAGTGTGAACTGAGAAGGGAGCAATATAGTGCATGTCCGTGTGTTGAAAGTGTGAGGACTCTTTTCGGCTCCGTGAGAGTGGTTTTGACACTGCATGAACTAATGCCAGTCACTGCCACACGCACCTGATTGCAATGCTGATTGCTAACTACTCTCTCTCTCTCACGGAGCTGAAAGATTAGCCTACGTGTCCGACTCCTCACAGAAAACGAATGAACGATAGACGGCAGTTAGCATGGATCACGATGAGGTAATGTGTTTATGTTGTTGTAAATAATGACTATTTCAGATAATGGTTATCTGATGATGGTGAAGCAAAGCAAACTTTGTGTTAGTACCAACCGCTCATTCATTTAGGAGTAAACACTGCAGTCTAGTTTTGCTCTCGTGAAATTGTATACACGTTGCTTGGCAACGCCCTCGCCCCCCCCCCCGTAGCCTATATCACTCTCCCTTTTAGCTTTTCTTCATTGCATTTTCTTTTTTTTCTTTGATGGTTCAGCCCCGTTATCAGTCATTATGACGACAAATAACTGTATCAAACAAGGCTCCCGCTCCCCTTCCCTCACCTGGAGGGATAGGCTTCTCAATTCACGTTGCTGCGCCACACTGAAATCTGCGACCAATAAGGATATGTGACCATAGAGCTTGCACGAGCGAACCGAAAATCGGACTGGGTGTGCGACCAGACCAATAATTAGACACTCGTTCTGATGACGAAATGAGTGTTAATTGTAAAAAAACGGAAGTCATGAGATTAAAACGGAAAAAACGGAATTTGTGAAAAAATAAAGCGGAATTTGGAAAAAAATAAAACGGATTTCATAGGGCCCTACAGTAGCCTAGTTAGTTGTGTGTGAAATAGTTTGTTGCTCCGTCTCGTCTGTTCCGCTCGGTGGGGCCCAGCCAAGATGGCCCTGCTGCTGTGTAGCTGCGGACTGGGGAGCTGGTGCGCGTGCGTAGCGCCGACCTTAGTTTCGGCAGTGGGGCCAGAAGTTTAGGGCCCCAGACTGCTTCTCTTTGGCTGATTTGTAAAAAGGGCGGGGTTTACGGCGGGAGCTGTTCAGATCTTGCTAGCTTGGCTAACGTAGTAATACAGTAATAAAAAATTGACGTTTCATTCATTCATTAAATGATGATGAATCACCCTGGCGATGCTTTCTATTGAAAGTGAACTCATCCACGGACTGTTGGATTTTAACAGCAAAGTCACCGTCAGGTTTGCGCAGATGAAGGACCGCAGAACGTCATTTCTGTTCAAGAAGTGATCCTCATTGGTGAGTCTAATTTGTAATTATTTTTATTCTAAGTGGAATTTATAATGTAGTTTAGCCTACATATTATTGTTTGAATTACAATTTCTGTATACTTAACTGGCGATACTTGTGTGTGTGGGGGGCACAACCTCACGTGGGCTCCCCGAGGGAGCAGTTCACCTGCATGTGGTGGCTCTTTGGCTGTGGTAGCCTATATTGTGAGTGGTGACTTTGCATATTGATTGCTGTGTATAGGCTGTGCGCCGTTGTGTTTTTATTGTTGCCACGTTGTTGTTTCGATCTTGAGTTTTTGATATTGTGAGATCTTGAACACTGCCATTTGGTGGTGCTATTGATATAATAGCCTAATATATGTCGTCAGATTCGCGTTTGAGTGATGTCGTTATTCAGCTGCAATTTTGGTCCCCTATGTCACTTGCTACTTTGCTTTTGTTGTGATGGTAGTAATATGTGGTATTTCTGGATTGCGTCATAAGATTTTCCTGCATGGCCCCACCAGAGTTTCCAAACCAAAATCGCCACTGCTCTCCCCTCTGTTACAGTTACAATTAGTTTGCTATCTTGCCTGGCTGTTACAGCTAATTTTACTTTTACTTTAGGCCTACCAGCACAATTACAAAGATTTTAAGCTAACATAGACCTACATGGTATGCCTGTGAGTAAGCTGTAGATGCTCAATATGTACTTATGTAGTTATCATTACTAATGTTTAATCTCCTCGGAATCGGACATGGTGTTTGTCTCCTGTCAATGTAACTGAATTCACATTAACGCGCATAGCTGTCGTTCGGGGGACGACGCTGAAGTTGGCAGCTGATTCGCAGCAGCCGATTCGGCAGTAAAGGAAAAGTTAAGGGATTCTTAAGGAGCTGCGGAGCGACTGATTCTCCGTTGTTTAACCTCCTAAATCGCCGCGGTAAAGCCACATTAATTAGTCTAGATTATCTAAGAGAGTCTAACCATTCTTTAAAAACAGTTTACAATTGATGTAACCTTTATTAAGCTTGTTTAAAAGTTAGAGAGGGGAGATTTCACTGCTTTTTTTGCATCTGGACCACATTAGAACTGGTCCTGATTGAAAACCACTGCATCTAGACTCTTCAAATCTGGACTAGAATATCACAGTGAGGCTATAGATTATAGAAAACATAGTTTCTGATTTGTGAAACTTTTTTTCTATGTGTGAAAATGCAAAGAATGCACATTTTAATGGTTTTTTGGGGTCTAGGCCGCATTAGAACTGGTCCTGATTGAAAACCACTGCACCTAGACTCTTCAAATCTGGACTAGAATATCATAGTGAGGCTATAGATTATAGAAAACATAGTTTCTGATTTGTGAAACTTTTTTTCTATTTGTGAAAATGCAAAGAATGCACATTTTAATGGTTTTTAGGGGTCTAGGCCGCATTAGAACTGGTCCTGATTGAAAACCATTGCACCTAGACTCTTGAAATCTGGACTAGATTATCATAGTGAGGCTATAAATTATGGAAAACATAGTTTTTGATTTGTGAAACTGTTTTTGTATTTGTGAAAATTAAATAAAGATACATCAACGCTTTTTTGGGGTCCAGACCGCATTAGAACTGGTCCTGATTGAAAACCACTGCACCTAGACTCTTCAAATCTGGACTAGAATATCACAGTGAGTCTATAGATTATAGAAAACATAGTTTCTGATTTGTGAAACTTTTACCCTATCTGTGAAAATGCAATAAAGGCACATGCCAACACTTTTTTGGGGTCTAGGCCGCATTAGAACTGGTCCTGATTGAAAACCACTGCACCTAGACTCTTCAAATCTGGACTAGAATATCATAGTGAGGCTATAGATTATAGAAAACATAGTTTCTGATTTGTGAAACTTTTTTATTTGTGAAAATGCAAAGAATGCACATTTTAATGGTTTTTAGGGGTCTAGGCATTAGAACTGGTCCTGATTGAAAACCATTGACCTAGACTCTTGAAATCTGGACTAGATTATCATAGTGAGGCTATAAATTATGGAAAACATAGTTTTTGATTTGTGAAACTGTTTTTGTATTTGTGAAAATTAAATAAAGATACATCAACGCTTTTTTGGGGTCCAGACCGCATTAGAACTGGTCCTGATTGAAAACCACTGCACCTAGACTCTTCAAATCTGGACTAGATTATCACAGTGAGGCTATAGATTATAGAAAACATAGGGTAAGGCTAAACTGGCCCTGCAAGACCCTAAAGCCAGCCATGAATGGGTAGATGGTCTAGCCCAAACGCGCACCGTCCTGCTGCATTGAGCCCAGCACTCGCTCCGAGAATGGGGTGCTGGCTGCCACATTCATGCAGTAGAACCGGATAAAAGTCGAAAGGGTCGACCAAGAGGCCGCCGTACAAATCTCAGATAGAGGGGCCCTCGCCATAGGGCCCATGATGTAGAAATGCCCCGTGTGGAGTGTGCCCGCACCCCTACTGGGTTCGCCTTGGTTGCCCTCTCATATGCCTGCTGGATAGCATCCACAACCCAGTGGGCAAGCCTGGCCTTGGAGACTGGCTGTCCAAGACGGTTAGGCTTGTAACAGACAAAGAGCTGGTCCGTTGTCCTATGGCCACGTGTCCGATGCAGATACACTGTTAGGGCCCTGACTGGGCACAGTAGTAACTGCCTACTCCACCCTGCTTCACCTTCCTGAGGAGAGTGGAAAGGGTGCTGCTCAATAGATCGACCGGCATGGGACTCAGACCAGACTTGAGGGTGGAATGCAGGGTTCGGGCGCAGCACCACCCCAGCACCACCTAGCAAGAAGCGGCAGCAGTCCTCATGCACTGAAAGAGCATGCAACTCTTCCATTCTCTTAGCAGACGCAATTGCGAGCAAAAACGCTGTCTTGAGAGAAAACCATTGTAGTCTAGATAGATAGAGATCCAGGGGCTCGAATGGCACATTCTGCAAGGCCGACAGCACCACCTCCAAATCCCATGGGGGGACAGCTGGCCTTCTGCGATGTGGAGTAACCCTACGAGCACCTCTAAGAAACGGAGCAATAAGGTTGCAACAGCCTTCTGCCAGCTTCCGAGGTCCAACACGGGCTGCCTTTATGGCTGCCACTATTCCCCTCAATGTCAAGGGAGATTTGCCCACCTCCAACATTTCCTGGAGGAACTGGAGAATGTCATGGGCCGTGCAGGCGAGGGGATCCACCTGTCTCGAATTGCACCATGATTGAAACCCTCCCCAACGATAAGCGTATGCCGCCCTCGTTGATGGAGCCCGGGCTCCTTGTAGAGTGCTAACCACAGACTGGGGCAACCCCATAGCTAGAAATCCGGCCCTCTCAGGGGCCAGGCCCAAAGCCGGAGACCCTGGGGAAAAGGATGAAAGAGAGTCCCGTGGACCTGGGACAGGAGGTCCAGCCGACCCGGGAGCTCCCACGGGTGTCCCTGAAGGAGGGGTGCAATTGCTGAGAACCAGATCATCTGGGGCCAGCTGAAGGAACACTCCCAAGGGATCAATAAAGTATCTATCTATCTATCTATCTATCTATCTATCTATCTACCAGGATGAGGCTCACCTCTTCCACCTGAACTCTCTGTAGAAGTGTGTGAAGGGAGGGAAGGCATACAGGAGGCCTTGTGACAGGACCAGTTCTAATGCGGTCTAGACCCCAAAAAAACCTTGGCATGTGCCTTTATTGCATTTTCACAAATAGAAAAAATGTTTCACAAATCAGAAACTATGTTTTCTATAATCTATAGCCTCACTATGATATTCTAGTCCAGATTTGAAGAGTCTAGATGCAGTGGTTTTCAATCAGGACCAGTTCTAATGCTGTCTAGACCCCAAAAAAGCGTTGACATATGCCTTTATTGCATTTTCACTGATAGGGTAAAAGTTTCACAAATCAAAAACTATGTTTTCAATAATCTATAGCCTCACTGTGATATTTTAGTCCAGATTTGAAGAGTCTAGATGCAGTGGTTTTCAATCAGGACCAGTTCTAATGTGGTCCAGATGCAAAAAAAAGCAGTTTGATCTCCCCTCTCTTTCTTTTAAACAAACTTAATAAAGGTTACATCAATTTTAAACTGTTTTTAAAGAATGGTTAGACTCTCTTAGATAATCTAGACTAATTAATGTGGCTTTACCGCGGCGATTTAGGAGGTTAAACAACGGAGAATCATTCGCTCCACCGCTCCTTAAGAATCCCTTAACTTTTCCTTAACTGCCGAAACGGCTGCTGCGAATCAGCTGCCAACTTCAGCGTCGTGTTCGACGAGAGGAACTACAGCAGGTAGAGCGTTGGGGGTTTCTCGCAAACTCTCAACCCCAGCTTTAATTTGAAGATTAATCTGGTAAAAAAGTATGAGGGTATCTATAAAGGAAAAAAAGTCCCATTCACCGCGTAGTGTGATACTAGTCGTGTAACCTGTTGTGGTCATTTTCAGGACTTTCGTCCCGGATAGAGATTTTGTCACACATCCCACGTTGTTCAATGGGGTCATATTAGTCTATAACAGTTGAGATAGGCCTATTCTCCGCTAAATGAAGCGCATTCAAATCTTACCCAGGACCTAGACTGCACAGTTGGTCATAGGAAATACATGTCTAAATACTTCAGCAGCTTATTGAGCCCTGTGCAGTGTCTTAGCGGTACCTCTTAAAAACAGATCCGTTAGAACAGAGTTGTGTGTGTCACACCTGCTCCAGCAGAAGAGTCCTCTTGTTCCGCTTTGCCAGCTGATAGGCCGTGAAGGAGCCCTGGACGCCGGCCCCGATCACTATGCAGTCATACTCCGCTTCAGTCGACATGTTGCATATATTCAGCACTACAAACAACCATAGACTGTACAACACATAGATACATTTAACTTCTTTTCATATGCTGGAGTCGCTGACACAGCCCCTTAGAAGTGGAGGCGGAACGGGGAAATGTGTGGGTTATTTCCCCCGGGTATTGTCTGCCAGGGGCGCAGCATGTGCCCCACACAGAGCTTGCCTAATCAATCAAATGTTTCAGTTTAACGCATGACAGGGCACAGGTGCCTGACAGTCCAGCTTCAGGACAAATGGTACTACTAAACTTCCGCTACCATGTTAGAAAATAGCTCTACCCAACTAAACATAGACCTTCATTTGGTTATTTATCAAGTAACCTAATATTAGCACAGGAGAACATTACTAAGTAAAAGTATACTACTGTGGGAACATTTCATTTTCATGAACAAAATAAATATGAGCTTGAAATTCACTTAATTTTAGCCTACTTACAAGCCTATTTCATTGTAAATAGGCATACAAAATAGGTAATTAGGCCTACACAGTATAGCCTACATTACACAGCATTGAATGGTTATGCCTAGATGCTAGACCTGAGTACACTACATAAGTGTAAAGTTGTTCAGAGAAAACCAGGAATATAAGTAATAATAAGAGTTGAATATATAGCATACAGTAGGCCTATATATACAGAGATATAATCCTGTCATGCTACGAGTAACATAGGAACAGTGAATAAAATGACATCTGCATTTAGATCTGTGGGGGAGATGTCAGTAAATTGTTAGAAGTTGTAGTCAGCACGATAAAGCATAAGGGGCTGAATGGTGTGATGAGGATGAAAATGAAATGAATCATATGCTTTGGCCAACATATATATTAAACACTTTCTGTTGGTATTCCTTTTAATATGTCACCCATTTAAAGGCCTATTGGCTACTGGCAGGGTGCCTTCAGTTAGCCGACACCTGGCCATTTCCAGCAAAGCTGTCATTCTACTTTTTAAAAAGACCAAAGTGCAACTTTACACTTATGTAACCAATAATAGTCTACTCAGGCCAGGCGTCACTCCTCAGTATGACCACTGACCCACACTAGAAATAAATAAAAAAAACAATACAAAAACTACGCAATATTTTTCTGATAAGATGTTTAACTGAGGGACACTAGTTGCATCATGGGAAGTACACAAACCAGTGTTTTTTAGAGCCATAGGGACTAAAATTCAACATAGGCCTATCTGCCTCGCTGATATGACTATCATCTTTTTTTATATAGTTCTCTTGAGAGTCCAACAACTTTATACAACTGCAACAATACATATCTGAAACATTTAAACACTGAAAGATTTTTTTTTTTTTATGATAGGCTCATGTGAACTATGGCTAAGGTTAAGCAAACAAACTAAAATCCTTCATTTGTTTTTTGAGTTAGTAATTGGTTAACAGTTGACATAGTAATAATTAGCATATGATAAGGAGGGAGATACACTCAGCTAATCGTCTTGGGCGGCGCTAAGCCCAGGAAGCAGCAACGCTTCCTTTCAAAATAGTGCAATTTGATGCCGACATGGACCTTTTCTAAAAGGTGCCAACCAACACTGTTAATGACACACGCGTGCCATGTGTGTGCAGCAACATTATGAGCTGGAGCTGGATGCTATCAAACACACACTTGCACTTTCTGTTGTCTTCCGTTCTGAGCGGAGCATAAACGGTAGACTACAGGAAGGGGAGGAGTTTGACAATGCTCCTGGCTTCATTTGCCGGGAGTGCTGTACAAGTTGTCTATATACGGTTATATCCATACTACTGTCCAATAGTATTGTTGACAACAATACTATTGAACAGTTGGTTAGTAACAACAATTTGTTGTTATTTTTTTTAGCACACACACAGTAGGCTATAGACAGGTAGTGGACGGTGAAGAGATATTCACTGATTTTGGATACAAGGGTTTTGGATTAGGATGGCTGACTCCACCTTTGATATAAATATAGGCTAATATAGAATATGATGCATATATCAGTGAAACAACATTGTAATAAGAAATAAAACAGTATGATGTGGTTTTGTTCCATTTTGCACTCCAAACTTCAGACATTCCAGTCCAATCATTTTCCTTTAGCTGGTTGAGTGGCTAGCCCTTGTGCCATCACCTCAGAAAAGAATAGTGCAATGGGTACTATAAACTGGTAAACGGTCTTCAGATGCTTCTTGCAAATACAGAAGGATCTAAGGGTGTATTCACACATGCCGTGTTTAGTTCGGTTGAAACGAACTCAGATGCACTTCTGCCTTCGGTGCGCATCTTTCAGGCAGGTGTGAATACAGCAATTGCACTCGGGCGTGGACCAAACAAACGCTCCGAGACCCAGCTGAAGAGGTAGTCTTGATGTGCTTCCATACGCACTCTGCTGCAGTTCGTTTGTGGTGTGAATTTGTCCGGACTCGATCCGACCCAAATGCAGGAGGAACTGTGCCTTTTCTTTCTTTTCTTTTTTAATAAATAGCCGTCAGCTTCACATTATGGGAAAGTGTTGTTGTCGCCATTGTTAGGACGATAAGTTGTGGTTTGACCGGGAGCCCAGAACAATATATTACATTTGATAGAGAGGACGCGTAAACATGCTGAATGTGTTCAGCGATCAGATGAAGGAGAGGGGAGCGTCTCCCGCACAGTGCCAACAGGTTCACGCTGCGCAAGAAGTGTGTGTTTTTATTTTGCTTCCCATGTACGGGACCGTCAATACTATCCCCGTGTCAGTTTGGAGCTGAGCTGCGCCGACCCAGCTGATACACAGCTTAATCAGCTGAGTGTCAGCTTGAGCATATTCTTCTCGCGTGACGCGCGTCCAGCACCAAAAATACAGTAAAAATTATGTTTCACATTGTAGGCTACAAGCCACATAACGTGGCATTGACATAGGGCTACATATTATAACCATATGAAACAAGAATAATTTGATGTTTTTCCTCTTTATTTATAGGTTACATGTAGGCAATTTTATTATTTTTAACCCCATATTATATCAATGATATACATTTCGCAGTTTTAACTTCGTGCTTCCTGTTTCTCTCCACCCCAGAATGTCTGTCCAATGAATGAATGACCTTAGATCACGTGTGGTTTTGCTTCGTAATGCTGGGTCACTTGCAAAAGGGGCAATATGAAAGTGGACCACACCAAACAAAAAAAAATCAAAACTCTATTTGGTCTGGACCAAAGCAAGTGAACTAGCGGACTTTCCTAGTGTGAATACACCCATCAGTCTCCTCAAGAAGATCACTACATACAAGCACTGTCTGACTTCATGGGACACTGGGAATAGAACAGAGACATTGTTATCATATTTTGTAACACGTGTGCTTATCCTACTATGTCAAGTCAAGGTTTGCTGCCCCAATTTAGTACATATGCTATTTGTATTGGTTAGGAGTTGGGAAAGGACTGTGTTTATTTACCATAATGGACAAAGTACACAAGAACCTGCTTCTAATTCACCCATTTTGACACAATACAAGGTGTGATAGAATTTCTGGCCTTCAACATAACATAGTCCTAGATGTAGGGGAGAGTGGCCTAAGTTGTGCATTTTGGAAGTTGTGCCACCCCTTGTTTCTAGAAAACTGTGGAAGAAATTGGAAATGTGACCACATATTTCAGAAGAGCCATCCATTTGACTCATCCTGTAAAGAAGGGAGACACAAGGAATAAGATATAAGCACATTTAAGCTCAAACAACTGTGTTTTGCCTTTCAAAGTAAAATTTCCATGATCAAGGTTTTTTGATTATTTTGTCTGAACAATTATAGACAAGTTTGAAAACATTTGACACATGAGAGGCGGTGCATTAAGCACTGGATATATCCATCTAGCGCATGCGCAGTTCGAGTACCTATATCAAAATAGTCACCTGTGACCCTCGTGAGACCGGAAGGGCTATATAGCCCGGTGTCTACAGAGTGACCTGTTACTCTGGCGGTCATCCAGGATTCATAGAACCGGAGTTACATACGTAACTCTGCGTTCTATTTCATCCTTACTGACTGCCAGAGGCGGTGCATTAAGCACTGGATGGCCAATACCAACAACGTCACGAAGAATCCAAGCATCCAAGCAATCAGCTCACTGGTTGGAGACAGCAGAGCTTGGCATAGGACCACCCCCATTGGATGGGGAATGGCGACGTTGAAAACCTGGAAAATGTGCTAGGCGATGCCTTGGCACAGATGGTCCTCAGGGGCAGCCCTCTCAGGGCAGCCCATGATGCTGAGACACTCCTGGTTGAATGGATGGCGGGGGGCGTCCCCTGGTCCCATGGACATGTGCAATGGTATGAACAATCCAGTGGGACAGCCCCTGCTTTGTTTAGAGCCTGACCCTTGTTAGGACCACAATAGCAAACAAAGAGCTGCTCCAACTGACGAATACAGGTGGTAGCAGAAATATAAGCCCAAAGAGCCCGCATCGGGCACAGTAGCTCAGACCTGCCCTCCTCAGCTTGGGGGCGGGGAAAGCATGCCAGCTGGATGTGCTGGCTAAGGTGACTGCGTGGAAGCGACTTGGCGGGAACGCAGCCTTTGGCCATAGGGTGATACATGAGCCAGAGTTACACCTCCGGCATGTACCGTTCCCAGATAGGGCATGCAACTCCCTGACCCGCTTTGCAGGGGCTAAGGTGAGTGAAATTGCATCCCTCATGGACAGCCACCTCAACCTCCTCTGGACCGAAAGCTTAGAGGGAGGTAACGAGGCCTCCAGGACCAGTGGGAGGTCCCATGCCAGAGCCCTCGGGGCCCTAGGGGGACGCAGCCTCAAAGCCCCTCAATGAAAGAGGGACCCTAACCTGTGGCATCCTACCGTGGCACCATCAACCCCCTCGTGTAGGGGAGCAGATAACAGCCACCTCAACTCCCAAGGTGGAGTGAGAGCAGCCACTATCCAGGAGGGGCTGCAGAACTCCAGAACAGGGGACACAGCCCAGTGCACAGCTCTAGCTGCACACCAATTGAAGAACAGTTTCCACCTGTTCCCAAACTGCCTCCTGGTTGATGCTGCCCTGGCATTCAGGACAGTAACCCTGAAGGTGCAATCACTCAGCAGTGAGTCGGGCCCTGTAGTGGCCAAGCCCAGAGCTGAAGGCGACGTGGGTCAGGATGCCAGATCTGACCCCCCAGCTGTGACAGGAGGTCCCTCCTGTCACAGCCCCTGGCGCTAGCCAGAGGCAAGGGTGGGCACAGCCCACCCAAATGTGAGCTGTGCCCACCCTTGCCCATGGCTACCGCCGGCCCTGCATTACAAACATACCTTCAATGGCTCCTGCCGTTGTCTGCCTCTGACTTTGATGTGTGACACATACTCTCTTCTTACTTTTTTTTTGCCTGTTGGGGATTGTGGAAACAAGTTGTGAAAACGACATATCATCACCCTTTAATTTGATATGGGGAACTTGTTAGCAAACACAGCCTTATATGTAAGAAAAGCAGTTACAAAGCAACATTAGCATTTACTTCAAATCCAAACTCCTAATAGAGCAAGCTCCAGCCTCCCCAAAAGACAATCTCTCTGGGCATGGCTCTGTTCTCAAGGAGGGCGACCATTAGTTTGACCCTGGAGAGGCAGCAGGCATTCTGAATGTGCCTCAGCCATGCTTGGTGGCACTCTCAGGACGATTGGGGGCTCTGTCTTCACCTCATGGGCCTAATGCCAGCCAGGGTGTGAGATGCTGGGTGTATAGCTTCGGTGGATGTCCCCAGATGTATCACCAAAACAAGGTGGTGGGTTTTCGAGGGCTTGAGCTGGTGATCATGGACGTGTCCCCTATGGGTTAAGATATTGTCAATGAAGGGACTGGCCTGCTGGGTGAGCCAGCAGATAAATCGGGGGTTGAGAGTTGTTCTCCTCGAACTGCAACAACTCTGCCGAGACTGAGGGGTCATCATGACTTCGTCAGGACGATGTACAGATGGGAAGCAGCATTTCCAACAGAGATCTGAGCAGCAGCTACTTGGTCTGCTCCATTCACCCACTCCACTACGTTTGGTTAGTTGGTTTTGTGTGCAACTCATCAGAACAGTACACGGAACAGTACAGTATTGTTTAGGGTTCCCCAACAAGTCTGCTGGCCCAGCTGTCAGTGGTCTGTGTCAGGGTGCTGCTATATCCCAGTCGATTAGCCTTGCTTGGGGCGGCCTAGCTTGAACGGCTCCTTACCCTGGGGGTCAATGACATAGGCACATTTAAGTGCCAGTGAGGCTCTAGGTAAGATAAGATAGGAAAAGATAGCATAGTCTTTATTGTCATTGTACTATAGGGGAGAACGGGGTAATTTGTCACACGGGTTGGTTGTCACAATCGTTCTATCTTGGAACCAGAAGGCGATGTCTGTGAAATTTTGGTATGTAAATATCCAGAATTGGGATCTGAGGTCACCTACATAGTCTTCCTTGGAGTTAGACTGCTGAATTTGAGGTGAGACGATTGTTTGTGTTTTTCATGTCAAATTGAAAATATTTAGCTCCTCAGTATTTTTCTTCTAGGCTTTTACACAATGGGATTATAACAAAACAGTTGTTACCCATACAAAGTGTGAAGGGTAAACTATAGTTTAGATTGTGGTTAGCAAGCTAATTAGTTGTCAGATGGTTGTTGGCCTTGATGTTAGCAAGAAATTCAAGTTGGGGTTGGTCGTCAAATTTTTTGGGGGGTTGGTTGTCACATGTTATCTCAAGGCTGCAGCTAGAAAAGGAACCCAATAATGAAAAAAATTGTCAAGCTGTATCCTCACTGACACCCCAGAGAAGGAAAGAATAGAGCAGGAAAAGGCAGCTAGCATGCAAAAGAAAAAAGGGCAACAAAATCAAAACAACCCACTGCATCCCAAACTAGACCAGCTGCCAAGGCTACAGTAAGTTATGTAGGCTTATTTGTCAACTTGACAATGCAATTAAATTTTCTAATTTAGTTCTTGCTTGCCTTCTTTTTAAGATTATTCCCATTAAGATAACATTGTGACAAACAACCCCATAGTGTTTGACAATCGACCCCTTGATGGGGTTGGTTGTCACAATGTGTAAGGGTGTCTTTGATGATTAATTTCTTCTTTATTACAATAAGATAGAAAAAGTGAGGGGTACACATTTCAAGCCAACACCTTAAGCTTCAATTTAATGTAGGAATGACTATTGAAAGATGTTTAGGTGATAAGCAATTCTCACTAGAGTAAAAAGTGTGCCTACTTACCCCGTTCTCCCCTACAACAACATTGGGAGTGCCAACTGAAGGTGCATTACACATAAAAACAAACAAACAAGCAATTAAAGTTAGAAGTAGTAAAAAACAAGACACAGAAATAACAAGAAAAACATTTGGAACAAGACAAAGACAGGCAATGTCATAATAAATGAATATAAAAGGCCGAAGGCCTTGTTGCCTCAAAGCGGGAAAAGAAATGGTTTAATTCCTCTGCCAGTGAGGCGTCGGCACTGATGGTCACAGAGGGGCTGCTTTTGTAGTCTGTGATATGTTTTAATCCCTGCCATACTTGACATGGGTTGTTGTTTGTCAGATGGCCCTCAACCTTTCTTTTGTAGGCCTTCTTCGCACCCACCTTTAAAGCCTCTCCTCAGGTACGCTCTCAAGCTGGACCCTTGTCCTTTGTTTTGAAGGCGGCGTTTCGGGCCCTCAGGAGTAACTTGACTTCGCTTGAAGCACCTGAGTAAACGGAAACAGCAGATAGCGTCTGACTGTCCTGCTGGCCAGGGGTTTGTATTTACTATACATTTGAGTATAGTTTGTTTGAAGCATGGCGTGTGCCCATCGGTTTGTCTATGTGGTCAGAACACTTGCGATGGTTTCAGGATTCTCGACTGCTCTGCTTCTTTGCGAGGTATTTTACAGAATCCCCATACAGCATATGTAATATGTTGCCGGGTGGAAAGATCTTCTTGATACGATAGACATTGTAACAATGGTTCTCTGAGTGAAAAGGTCGCACAGAATCAGGTGTCGATCAAGGAAACCAGAGTGATCATGCATACCTGCGGCTTATATACCCTTGTATGGTGGTATTATACTGGTGTGTCTTCAATAGTTATCCATGTCATCTGTCAGTTGGGGGACATTCCCCATACATATGGAATATGTAGCTGGGTGGAGAGATAGACAGCACTATATTATAAAACGTAATGCAGTCTTTCCGAATAAAACATTGTAAGAAATCCTTCTAGACAGAAATATTTAGGCTATTTTACGCAAGAAGCGCCAGCGTTCTCTTTATATGCTGCCTAATCAAATCTACCCGTGCATTTCTAGTGTAATATAAAGACATAAATTAGTTTGTTTAATCATCATCTGTGTTTTGGACCGCTTGTTTTATAATCTAAGTATCCTTAAGAACATTAATCACGTTTCGTGGTGGGTCAGTAATGACACTGAAAGTAGATATAATATTGCCAATATCAATGAGAACAGACGGCCAAAACAGCGTCCAAATGAGCTCAAATCTTAAATACAAAAAACAGTAACATGGCACACTTATTTTAAGGTAAGCTCTAATTGATTATTCATAATTTTTTTCACAAGTTAACATGTTTCGAGGCGGAGGATCCCTCAGACGCTCTCTGTCCGTCTCATCTGACAGCACTCTGCTGTCAGTTGATCCGGACGAGCCGCGGTGTGGAACACAGTGCGGAGGTTCTAGTGTTAACCATGGTCAAACATACTACCATAGCCTATACTGATTTTAAAACAAGCTATAGAAAATATAGAAACAGCGGAGGAGATTAAAATTAAGATTGTTTCCAGCAATTATTTTCTTCATGAATGACTTTAAACAATTGGTGAAACACAACACTGGCAATGTGGTAGTTCCATGCGCAACGGAGATTTCTGGGTAACTGTACAGTGGTGGCGACTAGTGTCAGGAGCTGAAACATCACTATGGTAGAGCTAAGAAGGCTCTGAGGGCGCTCCAGACCAACCTTACCAACGTATGACGTACGGAAGAGATTCGTAGTAAAGAAAGTTTCGGGAAACACGCAAAATGTTAAGTAGGAACTCTAAGTAGGGCCTAGGAATGACTAGCGTTAAGAAGGCTTTAAGAAGGCTTCGGGAAACCGGCCCCAGTTCTTTAAATATTGCATTAAATACTGTAAACTGTACTTATAACATATTTTCTGTTTATTTAATTAAGTAAGTGGTGCGAGACCCCTTGTAATCCCCTGTATATCACAAACCATTATGTGCACTTGAATGAATGGATCAAAAAGTACAAGGTAAATACAGAACATACAGGACAATATCAACAGGTTCAGCACAATGTAAGTGAACTGCTTGACTGCACATAATTGCTGCCTTTGATGAAAGAGGCCGTAATCACACCTGGAGGTGGGTACGCAAATTAATTGTGGATAAACCATATGGGAGTGCGACTCTGGAGACAGCAGGCTGAGCAGATGGATGTTGAAGAAGACAGAGCTGCAGAGGGTCAGCTAGTCAAACTCCCCGCTGTCTCACCATGTCACACACACACACACACACCAAGTGTGAACCCCCCTACAGCCACCATCCTGCTACATCATGCCACACAGTATTAACCTCACACTGCATATTCACCCTTCTGTGTACAGCTCTACCTTATAAGGACCAAATCACTAATGTTGCACAGTTATTCCGAATGCACTTGCTTCTATATTCCACTATAGAGTGACACGATTCATTATGGTATGAATGGATATTACATGGTCAGGACCCTTCCTTACATAAATAACCAACTTATTCTCAACATAAGAGGGGCCAACCTCGACTTCATAATGTGTTATAATGCCATTGTCTGACAGGGAAATTAGTGACTTAGGAATCATTATATTAAAAATTCAAATTGATTTTTGAAAGTCAATTTTGATGATTTATTTTCTTATTATTCTGACTAAGTGAGCCAACAGTAATGACCTTAGTAGGTTATACCCATGTGATGACTTCATAATTAAGAAACATTACGCCAATATTATGAGACATTATCAAAATAATATTTGTATCAGTTTATTTGATGAAGGTACACTCACATATCTCTCTAAAATAAATCACATAACCCCCTTTACCTGTGCTTTATACTCCTTTCTACTTACATACCTGCAAACTCATAAGCCATGAAAAAGATACCCGAAAACTAAACCCCTAAAAGGGGGTCATGCCCCCAGAAGTGACATTTTGTGATTTTAAAATGTAATGTAAGCATTCTGGTACATTCTGGAAAAGACTATATTTATTTCAGTTCAGATGAATGGTAAAATGAGCAAAACAAGTTAGCATTTTTTAGCTTTAAGATAAGAACGCCTATCAGTGCAGGGCCTGGCAGTTATAGTATCACAGAATCAGCCAACCTTCTTGACTTTTCCCATACAACAGTGTGTGGGTACTCACCAAGAAAAACATCACTAAATGCATTGAAGTAACTTTTAGTCCTAATAGTAGGGGAGCCAATGTATTTCTGTAGGTTTGAAATTGTATTTTGAGTGTTAGGAAGGTCTTCTTGGGTGATTCAGTGAAAGAAATCTCAATTTTTTCTGACAAAGTTTATATTTAGCACCTTGGAATTTAGGATCACTAGTTTTGTTAAACAAAGTTCCCAGAATTTCCTTTTTTCAGGTGTTTTATTAGTATTTTACAAATGTCTTATTTCCCTTTTTTATCTTTTTTTTCTTACAAACTTGGAAGCTTGGAGGTAAACTCGTACTGGCCAGTTGCTTTTTTAAGGCTGATCTTTGGCTGTGATGGAGCTACGATCAGCATACCAGTAAACAGAGACCTGTCATCTCTGTTAATTCCATTGCCTGGTCTGCAAGCCTGTGCCTCAAAACTTTTTGTTAACTCTTCAGTTGAACCTTATTCATTCTGGCCCACACATGGTGTTTTGTGCCCCCAAAGGGGCCTTCAAGGCAGCGCTACCTGGAAGGCCCTATCCCCTAACCTTAAAGGAGTAGTTCGGAATTTTGGACATAGGGCCTACATCTATAGTCTGGCGTTATATTGATTTGCCTCGGGTGCACTGTGGAGTGGGTAAGACCGTTTTAGATGCAGGCTAGTATTGAGCTAGCCTAGTACCAGCGAACTCTGCAACTAGACGGACTGAATGCAATGTGTTGAAAAGTATCTCCAATGATAAATAACCAGTGTTGGGAAAGTTCTTTTTCTACGTGAACTAGTTCAAAGTTCAGTCACAGTTCAGTTCATCACACTTTAAAATGAACTAGTTCAGTTCATAGTCAGGGCTGTACAGTGCGACAGTTTTGATCGCATTTGCTACTGAAATTGATCACGTGCGATGATGAATACAAGTCCAGTCGCACCAGTGCTAATGAGCAGATGCTGTCTGTTTGAGACACAGAGGAGCTATGCACAATACTGCTTAGAGGGCTCTACATTAACACTCTCCAAATGCGGGTGAATGTAGTCTTAGGCGAGTAAGTTATTAAGTCTACCCTCCACTTTGGCTGGTGGAAGATGTGTGCTCGGGATCTGTGCTTGTGCGGCGATTACAGCGTCTAACTTCACCAACAGTTAAAACAGGAAGGAGACGGCTCTCTTTACATTAACGCAGTCAAGTTAGTGCGTGTGCAAACAGAACATTTCCTGTGCGCCTTCACAATAAAAGTCGGTTACTAGCCAAATGCGAGTTGACTCTTATTTTGAAGCAGGTAAGAACAGGAAGTTAGCACTTCACAGCCCTGCAGTCAACCATGGACCTATAAAGAAAGCAGTCAACAGCAGTAACTATCTATGATTTAAACAAAGATTGACACAACCTATTTAACTTGGCCTAAATTGTATAACTATGTTTAATAGGCTATATGTTCAATGTTTTAAAGTATGGTTTTCATTAAAAGAATGAAATGTTCTAAAAATGTTTGTTATTATTAGCCTAATATAATAATGATATGTTTATAAAAATATATAGGACATTATTTTTATAGTTCTATGGGGGGAAATAATTCTGAATCAGCAAAAAAATTGCCATTGGCAGGTTAGACTCTTTTGTCTAAATTGCAATCAATGCACCCCTATTCATTTTTCTACAATTATTACTGCACACTAGGATATCATATTCATTGAGAATCTCAAATAAAACCAAGATGACATGCTCAAAGGTAATTAGAGCTAAATGCAAGGGTTAGGGTCATGCAAGTTTTCGATCATACTTTGTGTGCTACCAAATTTATTTTTGTGCTACTGAATTTTTTTGCTTGCTAGCACCAGTGCTACCACTTTAAAAAATAAGCGTACAGCCCTGATAGTTCATAATTCAAAATTCTGAATTAAGTTCACAGTTCAAAAATGAACTAGTTCATAGTTCTTTTTTTCAATATGTTGCTGCAGGCTATTATTTTTCTAAATAATTGCCACATACCATATAGAACCACAGACATAAATAATTTCAATAACATTCAGTCCACACTAGAAGCCAGCTGCAGCTTTTACCCCTACAGTATATTCTCAAAAACATGAGGAAAAAGTTGCTGTTTGAATGATCTTTTTAATGAGGAATTATTCAAACAAAAACGGTTAAGGTGCAAATGTTTTTCCATTTTTATAATTTTCCAAACCTGGAAACAATTCACATGAGATGTCATTCAAAGAAAGCAATACTGGAAAAATATACCATTCAGGTTCTACAAACAAATTAGCCTACACTTTACAAAGTCTTCGCATTTTGATGACGCAGTGGCGGTGCGACGCTGTGGTGGCAGGTGTTGCCAGATTGGGTGTTTTTCCGCTACATATTAAAACCTGTTTACGCTGTCTTTTAGCTGGGTTTTCTATGGAAATCTGGCACTCGATGAACGATTGAACGACTGTAAGAGCGCCGTTCACAAACGGCAGAATGAACGCGTTCTCAATAACGTTCATCAGGCAGAAATACATACGTTCAGTTCACGTTCGTCTCAAATATGAACGAGTTCATGAACGATCGTTCATTGAATGCATTCAGGCACAACACTGTAAATAACACACAGGCTAACTTGGAAATTAAGCCCTATGTCCAAAATTCAGAACTACCCCTTTAACCCTAACCCTTACCTAACCTTAACAAGAGCTGCCTTTAAGGCCTTGTTGGGGGCACAAAACACCAAACACCTGACACACATGAAAATAAATAAATAAAAATAAAAATAATAAACCTTGCAGGCGTTTTCGGACAGTGGCTCGGCTGCTATAATAGCTGCTATATACAGTATAGCTGCTATAGTCATTCTAAAATAAAGTCAGTAGCCTAATGATCACTGTAAAAAGCAAAACTATAAAGGAAAGTTCTCTCTTCTCTCTCTCTGTTCATCTCACGGCACAGCTGGAGATCAAAGCGGGGTCTGCTGGCAGTGGGAAAAGGGACAATTGTCTATTTTAATCAGGGTCGATCAGCGTTCAAAAACATGCATCGACCCGCTCATTTTGGTGGGATAAGGGTATTAGAATGCAACCTATTCTTTGCTCAGAAAGAGGCCTGTGGATTCTGTCCCTATCTCCTACAGTACATGTGGAGGAGAACATCATTTACAGCAATCACTAAAGCTATCAATGTACATTTGAGTGTGTTTGTTGGGCTTTTAAAAAAAATGTGGATCTGTCCTTTATAGTGTGTTCTGGTTAGGTGTAGCAAAGTGTGATTTCATTTCAATGACACATTTCAGCTGATCTTTACGATTTAGCTTTACTAAACGGCATTTGGGTTACCCCTGTTGTTTGACCCCGGAAGGGCATACGGTTTTTGACCGCTAGAAGCTCAATTGTCAATGTTGTTTTTATCACTGAGGAACCTAACGAATGTATTCCGTATTCACATGTACAGTAGTTGGTGTCATGGTGAGCAGAATAAACGGGTTGCAAATCGGAGATGATCGCTTGGTTCAGTCATTGCTACACAGCTACATGATAGGCTACAAACATTGAGGGAAACATCACAGCGCGTCAGCCAAGTCACCCGGGAGTCAATCCACACGGAGCACACATATTGGATGTGGCTCCTATATTATGCCTGTATATCAATATACCATTTGTCTCGCCAAATAATTTTTGGAGGAAGTGCAATTGCTGCCCAATGTTTTCTTGGACCATTGAGAAGTTGTACAGATGAGCAGTGTTAGGGCTGGGCGATATGACGATATCATATCGTGGACGATATGAAAGTGTCTACCGGGAGAGATTTGGCCATACCGTTTATACCACGGAGAAAAACAGTTCATGTGGCGGGAGCATAGATAGAGCGGGAGGCAGATGTCCCTCCGAGTCCCTACAGTTACACTGCAGTTACACTGCCGCACCACACGGGGGCTCTGCAGCAGAGTTCTGGGCTGTAATCATAGATAGTAAATAATATGGATGTAGCATCGGGGCTGACCTCAGTTATTCACACGGCATCTAGTCTCGCGAAGCCAGACCAAACTACAGCAAGTAGTATGGTCTGGAAGCACACCGTTTAGAGCCGTCTATTCGGGGGGAAACTGGGCTGGCCTGTTTTTATTTCTTTAAACCAATCACAATCATCTAGGGCGGGGCTAACCCCGGGAAACAGCAGCGGTGTCGATGAAAAATAGTACCGGGGGGGAACTTATTCTGATGGAACATCTTCACGTCCAGAGGCTGTCAGAGAAATGGCTAAATCTAACCCGCTAACGCCACAAAAAACTATTAAAGACAAAAGGAATACACAGTGTGTTGCTTTCTAACCAGCATGTCAAGACACCATACACTTTAGCCCCCGAGGAGCTCACGGGATAACTTAACCGGAATTAACTAGCCACGGTGTCACGCAGTGTTATCTCTGGTAACATTATCATCGGCGGCCCGTTGTCCCAAAGAAAGGGAACGGCGGATCTTAATCTAGCTGGTTATAAGGTCCGGTGCTCAATCCAAACCACCACGCTTCATTTTCCAGAGTTTATGAGGGTATTTCTGCCCGGGGGAAGTTGGACAGCTAGGCTAGGCTAAGCTAGGCTGCGCAGCGTCCCGGACCGCCGCCGCCGATATTATTATCCCAAAGTATCGCCACACTTTATTTCTGTCTACAGTAATTTGACTTCTCACACCCTGTGTGTGTGTGTGTGTGTGTGTGTGTGTGTTTGTGAGAGAGAGAGAGGGAGAGCGCTGCACACAGGTTGACTGTGAGCGAATTGTTTCCTAGTTTGAGGGGGAGCTCAATACGGGAACGCCAGCAACAGGAAATGGAGGCGAAGCGTTGTGAGCCGACGCCAGCGCCAATAGATGCTGGCGGAAACGGTTCAGCCAGACTACACGGCATCCAATAATCCTGGTTTGTGCGCGTCGCCATCTTGTGAGATTTTTACTCCGCCTCACTCCTCTTGCCGAAAAGGGGAATCGACGTCACGTCAGGGGGAGGGAGATAGCTGACGTATACCTCCGAGGCAAAGTGAGGGACAGCGGGCGGAGAGCTGTCACTCAAGAGATCGCGCCAATACATTTTAACCTCCAAAAGAATAAAAACTAGCGTGGGCCAAAAAAATTCACCCCCCTCAGTGTTGTCATGGAGATATGACCTAAACATACAGACTAAAATAGGTTTAATAAGACTTTGAGAACGGCCTATCTAACAAGTGAGTCAAAGAAAAACTGCTCGTCTTGGCGCCACCCCCAGTGGCACTTTCTGGTTACTACAGTTGTAGGTCACTTCCTTATTGGATGCCGGTAAAAATCGCTGAGGTTGGGGCTTGGCTGTAATACAGCTTCTCTACCCTCAACAGAAGAAGCCTCATCTGTTGCTCTAGCTGTCTAGCTCCGGTGCGGCATCACTACAGTTAACAAACCAACTCCATGTCACGGTGGCAGAGCAGCTGGTATTAACAGTCAAAAATGTCATCGGGCAAAGGAAACTTGCTTGCTGCTTCAATGTGCTGTTGCCGTGACTCAGAGTTGGCTTGTTTTAAACCGCAAACTACATGGGTTAGCTCTCGAGCTAGCTGGCCAATAATGACATCTTTAGCCTACTCGGGGCTTCACCCCCGTGCTGTTATTGTTGGAGACAGCCAGCAAGGCTGCTTTTATGTAACTTTAAAACATGTCAAACTTGAAAATAGTATTTGTGTTGAAACTGGAGTTAAAGTATTACCAGACATGTGCTCATTAGTTAATTTTGACAGCTTTTTAAAATGAAGATGAGCAAATACTGCAGGAAAATTCAAGTCTTTAATTATTTTGATATAGGCTACTATCAATTGGAAAATGTAGGCTATTTGGTTGATGCTGTCATTTTTATTTTGCGCTGACTGACTAAAGCCAGACTGGTGTGGTATTTTGCACCAGTTTTTCTTTTGCATGGAAATTTAAGTTCCAAGCAAAAGATGAAAATAATCTAATGTGATTAAAGTTCAGTACTGTTATTGTAATCCATTGAATTTAAAGGAAAAATACTATATCGTGATATATATCCATATCGTGGTATAAAATGACCTATATCGTGATATAAGATTTGGTCCATATCGCCCAGCCCTAAGCAGTGTTATTCCAAACACTGCAGATGAGTTAGTTCTTTTGGTGTTTAAAGTGTTGTACCTGCTGGTTAGGTTAAGGTTACTTAAAGATGTCCTATTATACTACTTTTCTGGTCTTAATTTCTCATTAATGACTCCTATAGAGCAACCTGACATGAATCACAGCACAAAAAACCATGTAGATTTTCGGGAAGCTCTTCCTCTCATCTCAGCGATTTCAGCATTCTCTGTCCACACTCGGCTTTGTGCTTCTACGCCCTCTTGCCCCCCTCCTGCAAACCCCACTCCGTTGTGATTGGTTACCTTCCAGAACACTTTCATCGGCGCGCGGGCAGATTTGAGCAGGCAGGTGGGGGCATGGCCGGAGCGTGCCTGAGCACGTTGCAGCATTACCATACATGGAAAAATACGGATTTTCTACGCGATGAATCCCGGAAATTTGAACATGTGAATCGCGACCGGCTGACCTAATGTTTAGCGCTCTGCACAGCCACCCCAGACGGTCAGCAGGGAATACGTCTAAATGCATGTAAGTCATTACTTGACACTTTATTATGGTTAAACATGACTATAAATCATTATAACAACGTTTATAGGTCATAAAAGTTGAAAAAGCATAATAGAGCCTCTTTAAACACTCAAGGTATTCATTCCCTCTCAACTTTATAGGCTATGCTTTGAGTTTCTTAAAAATAACTTAGTAATATTAATCATGATTAAATTGCCATGAGTGGATACAGTAGGACAGCAATAAAATATGTTGTTAGTGTATTTTTGAATACATGTTCAATGTGACCATTTTGTGACTTTTCAGATACATTTATATTAATGATAATAACACTTTATTAATAAACCTAAAAACGTAGTCATCAGAAGACTTGAAACTTTTCAACTTGGTATTGAGCTGCTGCTACAACACAACGGTAAGGTTAGCTAGTTGTAAACTAGTTGTGAGCTATTTGTAAGCTATGCTGTAGGTAACTTCATGCCAAAGATGGTCTGTTAAATCTAATATCTGTGGTGTATTGTTACAGTCTGATATAACAGTGCTGCAGTAAAACCTTCCATCATAAGGTTTCTAATGTTGACTTTCTGTTAAAGGTGAAGTCAGCAATTTATTTATGTTAATATAAGTGTTAAATCACTCTTTATTCATACAGTGATCACTTATATAGTGTGCACGTTTCATAAAGCCGATCTCTCAGTCACCCGCTCTGCATGTAATCATCAAATAAACTTTTCGGGGATCCCACTACTGATAGCCAATCAGAAGAGAGAACACTACAAACCGACACCCGTCTCACTGCTGGTGCACGTGCAGAGCTACAGATGGGTGAATGTTTATGCGCCTACAATGGCGGAGCAGGTAAAAATCCTTCCCAATGTCTGTTTTGATGGTTTTTATCATATTTTATCACACTTACAGATCTGAGATGATGCTAGATAACTCGCTGTTTGAAGACCGCAGTGCATTAATGTGGTGACGTGGGGACGAGGGAGGGGACGGCTAACTGCAGTCAGTGACAGGAAGTTAGTTAGACTGACCATTCTGCTTACTGAACCTTTAACAATGTTTAGAGAGGCAGTGACTCAACTGATCATTTGGAGGCTGCTGCTCGTGCTGCACTGTATGTCTTCACAGAGTGTTGAAGTTAATTGGCCAAACCTCAATGCTATGATTAGGTCTGACTACATAGACTGTTGGATCAGACTGCATTAGGTTAAGCTATGTGGGCCTAATAAACGGATTGCATATTTGGCTTAATCTTTGCTTCATTCTTTGATGCCTTCAGGTCTGGATCTTTATTGGGGACAACTTTTTCCTTTCAAATAGATTTTTAGAGCTTAGCATTCTAGCATTTACTAGAAATGACTTTGCCAATGTAACAATGTTGTGTGTGTGTGTGTGTGTGTGTGTGTGGTCTTTACTGTTGCCTATACAAGGTCATTTCCTAGAAATATAGAATGACCCAGCAAACGTTTTGCCTTGACTATACTCGACGTGTGGAACGAAAAATCAAGTTTGTTATTATGAGTTGCTCATGACAGAAGTCCAGAGGGAGGGGTACCGACAGCTGTCTCACCATGGGGGCTCCGTTCTAAATGATTACTTATACCCTTGCATGGATTTACAGTTTTGAAATGTTGGACATATTTTAATGTCTCACTTGGTGACTGACAGCTTTATCTGCCATTCTGGCTGCCTGAAATCTGGCAGGAAATCCAACCCGGTGTCATAAGCTTTCATTTGAGAAAAGGTCATGCAACCAAAAAAAGAGGAAGCCAGCTCTCCCCGAGACTCAAGTACTACTCCACTTGCTATTTACCTGGCATTTACCGCTGGCAATGTATTCCCAGTCATGTTGAAATATCAAGGGGCCCTCTTTGCAAATATTCATTATTACCCGTACCAACAGGAGAGTGTGCTCAGGAACATCTAATGAATAACTGAAGCCTCATGAATAAGGAACAGTGTCAGTCTTCAGGTGGAGAGTGTGTGTGTGTGTGTGTGTGTGTGTGTGTGTGTGTGTGCAGGTATAGCAGCCTGTCTTTCTGCAGTGCTAATGTATATTTTCCAGTGTTCCACGGCCACAGTGGCTCCACTTGGCCTGTGCTGTGTTAATGACTGTGTTTGACCCTGCTTCATACACACTGCTGGAGGATGAAGTGCTCCATTCTCCCTGTGTGGCCCCTACATGCTGCCAGCTTTAATGGCTGCTCTTTGCCCGTCAGATCGATGTACATAGGCTCACTGAGGGGAAGCTTCAGCACCGGGGTTTATGGATAGCAGTTCACACTTGCTCTCCTTCATCCCTCTATCTGTGTGTACAGTAGATGCTGGCATAAATGTACACATATGTGGCTTTGTGGTTGTACAACTTTAACAGTTACCCTGCTTGTCTTTTTATGTCTAGGTTATTGATAATGCCTGGACGTGTTGCGGATACATGTTTTTTTATTTTATCTACACGGTCGCCCATGAATTGGAATAAAATATTTTTGACCTTTTCTCATGAAATGACAATGTGAATTATTCTTGATAGATAAAGTGTATATCTTCTCAAAACTTGATTGATCAATCTCATCCAAACATATCACAGTGAAAATGAAACCACCATTCACCTTTGCAAACTGTGTTTTCAGGCTTAAACAAAATATGGAGTATTGAACAATAGGAAAGGTTTTGATTACATTTTTTAAAAACTTGATCAATGGAACAAGAAACAGAAATTTGAGGTTATTTCTGGAGGAGGTCAGAGAGGTAAGAGGGGGCCATGGTAGAGAGAACTTTGAAAATTAGGAGGATCATTTTGAAAGTCTATAAGTTGTTTGACAGGGTGATGTCTTTCATAGGTGGGCTTCTGGTTATGACCCAGGCAGAGTGATCTGGACTAGTTGTTGTTTATGGAGGAGTTTAAGAGGGAGAACAGATAGGAGAGTTTCAGTAATCTATACGGAAGGTGACCAGTGCATTTACTAGCATGGGTATGTGCTGTTGGGTAAGAGAGACAGGCTGAGACGGTTGATATTGCGTAGGTGGAAATATGCAGACGGAGCTATGTTACTGTGTATGGGCCAGTATTCATTATGGAGGAAAAACACCATTTGTGGTGCTGGATGGGAAAAGTCATGTACAGGGACATCCTGGAGAACTATTGCCTCCCACAAGTAAGAAGGGTCTGGGAACAACTTTAGGCTGCAAGACCACAACCAGAGACCACATAGGGCAGCTGCAGTGAGAGGATTTCTTGATGCAGAAGGGGTCTAGAAGATGCCCTGGCTTGCCCCAATGTTGTTTAAGCTTGAAAACACAGTTTGCAAAGGTTAATTGTGGTTTAATTTTCACTGTGATGTGTTTGGATGAGATTGATCAATAATGTTTTGAAGAGATATACACTTTATCTATCAAGAATAATTCACATTGTCACAATCATTTCATGAGAAAAGGTCACAATTGTTTAATTCCAACTTCATGGGCGACCGTGTAATACGCTGACATTATAACATTCCTTCCAATTCTATTTGTTTTTATAGATGAAAAAGTGCTGGGAAAGTCTCTCCCCTGTCATTCTCTCTGGATACTGCAGCATACGTGAGCCTATAACCTCTAGTGGGGGATGGTGAGACAGCTGTCCGTATCCCTCTCTGTGGACCTGGTACACCAATGAAAAAAACATGGCTGCTTCATCA
Source organism: Hyperoplus lanceolatus (assembly GCA_026929865.2). Taxonomy (NCBI): domain Eukaryota; kingdom Metazoa; phylum Chordata; class Actinopteri; order Uranoscopiformes; family Ammodytidae; genus Hyperoplus; species Hyperoplus lanceolatus. Next base: position 36,823,317 of record CM049398.1, on the reverse strand, counting down.
GTCTTAAAATGAGAACCAAAAAATCATTGATTATTCCAAATTTGCCCAATGAATATACTTCATGCACTTCTATATACATTTTCACATTTGTTATTATACCTAAAACAAATGTTCATCCTCTTCCGTACAGCCAGCATCCGCCAACAAAAAATGTCCGCCAACACTGCCATCTGTCATATTTGCAAATGGATCTCAGCTGAACAGATTAGTTTTGGCACGTCAAAGATAGTCAGCCATTCTGGAGGATGCTTGTTGTCAAATCCTCTGCAGATTTGGAAGAACTCTGTCTTTGGTATTAGATTTTAAAGGCTACATCTTCTTTACATTTTTCCTTTAAATAATCCTTCACTTGAAAGATGTCATGCGTATTTTAGCATTTAACCCTTCTTTGACTATTCTGTCGCGGCCGACAGGATTGCGCTCTTCTCATTCCCCTAACTCTTAAACCGTTTCTGATATCTAGATCATTCAAACCGCGGAGAAGTAGAGCTTTGCACCCATATACTAATCATTACGGTAGCCCACTGGACTTCCGCAGTTCGACCGTCCAATCACAGACGAGATTCACCAGCATGTGACGTATTTGTGACGTATTTGTAACATGAGCTTCTAAGTACCGTAAATCCTGAATGGTTGGGGCAATTCAAAATATTAAACCAGTTTCTGAAAGTAGATAACGAGAGCTTTCCGATGGTATGTGCTATGATACACCAGTCTTTACTGTGAAAACACTAAACGTTACGGTAAACATACGTCGAGTCCGAGCTAGCGAAAATCGACAAAATTGGACCAACAGCTTTCAGTTGAGTGAATAAACGACATCGCGGACATCGTGTGGAGAGGTTTATTGAGTTATGGAGAGCACTTTCTGACATGTTTGAGCTTCTGTCTAAGCTAAACATGCTAAGGAAGCTAGCAAGAGTGAGCAAACATCCCTGGAGTTTCATTACTGTCACACAGCAACTCCAAAGAGAGTAGTGGAGAGAGTAGAGCAGAAGAAAATATTTCTCTGGAACTAACAAAACGCCTTTGCACTCCTCTCATAAAAAATATCATATCTCAAAAACTAAAACATGTACATTGTTCAAATCACTAATGAAGTCTTCAGAAATATTTTATTCATGTTTCTACAGTCAGAAATCTTTTGTATCAATGTTTTTTTTTTAGTTTGTAAAATACGAAGAAAAAAGAAATCCGTTATTTGTTTTTTTCTAATTTATGACACAATTTCAACACTTTTATTAATAATTTTGAATTATTGACTTAGATAACCTTTTAGCTTGGGTTGTACAGATTCTAATGATATGAAGCATTTGAAGATACTCAAAAATGACTTCACAGTGAGCAAAAATACAAACGTCTGCGCCGGCGAACGTTTGTTTTACAGTCAAGAGAGGGTTAAACACATTAAAACACTTTTACTGAATTTATATTTATCTTGGCTAATGTTTAGCTTAACACATTGTAACTTTGTGAAGGAAAGTGCTCTTAAAATAAAATTATTCTAATCTTCCCAGTGAACTTTCTCCCTTTCCCCTTGATAAAGAACTAAAAGGCTTCAGATTATAATGATCTATTGTCAGGACTGTGCACCATGATAAGTCCCATGACTAGTGTAAGGATGAATGCAGAGCGGCCAAGTCTCACGCTTTGGCCGTGAGACACACGCATATCAACCAGTTCACACACTCACACGCCACACCTCCAATTTCTCACGCAGAGAAATGAATCCACGTAATATTTTTTTTGGTACTTTTACTTTGAAAGTCTTATTTTGAAAAGCTAAACGGACTGAGTGAGTTCCGTGACATCCTCTTTCTGCCATGCTTTCTGCACGGTTTCTTTATAGGTCCATGGCCGTGTGCAGCCCGTAGCCGCAGCAGCCACTTGGCAAACCACCACGGCCACGCCCCCCTGCGTTACACTACAAAACTAATAAAAGCCCGCCGCCTCCCAGTCCCGCCCTTTGTTCAAATTATATGGAAAATTAATGACAACAAGGACGCCGGTATTAAATGAACAAAGAGGTAAGAACACCTTAATTCAAATCAGTCACTTCACTTGATATATTCAAGCTTGTTTTGCATTATGTTATTGGGCTGGTTGACACACCAACACATTTTTGTTCTAAAATGTTGTCAACATTAATTGAATGAATGTATTGAGTAACTAAGCTTAGAGGTTACTGTGGGAAAAATATGTTCTGAGAAGACATCAAGTGTCATAGATTTAATATAATAATGGTGAATTGAAATTGGATAATTGGATAACCCATACAATGTTGAATACATATAGAATAATTACCTTTATTACAGTTTAACCAAATGTTTTAACATTAGGTTACAGGAGATATTTGAAAGCACTACACATGCATTGTAGGATATTCAATTCAATTTGTGTCAGCGAAACCGTGAATGTTCTCTTTTACTTTACATAAAAATGAATGCAGAAAAGGCACACATTGCTTCATAAAAATTCACCAGAATGCAGGAAATTAAGAGTTTAATGCTCAAAATTTTCTGGGGGGGAACCCCAGACCCCCACTTACAATATGTCCACACCCAATGTTTAATTAAAACCTGTCCTACGACTTTGCAATATTTCTGATTTAGTATGAACAATATGTAAACTTGCAGGACACTAGCAAAAATTATTGGGTGGGAAAGAGGACACGGTTTTGGGTCCCTCGGCCAAAAAATCTCACTCCAAACTTTTGGTGAAACTTGGCAGCCCTGTGAATGTGTAGTGATAAATGCTCGATATCAGAGCACAGTGTGTTGATATGCATTAGAATGAACAATTCAGATAAGCTTTCCTTTTATCATATCTGAAAAAAGAAAAGAAAAAGTCAAGCATCACATATGAAGACTGTCTAAGAGTATGAGGTCAGCACCCTGCAACATCTTTTCATTATCTCCCTCTCTGTCAAAGGCATTTTGATGACCTTCTATAAATAATTTCAGCAGATGGGGCACCATTATACTGTTTGACATTCTTAAACGCATCAAAACTAAACGTAATGATTATGAGACAAGCACCTGAGCAGCAAAGCCGCTGACCCAGTCAAATGAATAAACATATCCAATATGATTGTGTTGGTGTATCACAGTGAGCTTTGGCCACAGGAGCTGTAGATCCACTATAGTTTTAATGTCACATAGACATGAGAGCCAAACAATTAGTTTCTGCTGCACGGCATTTCTGAATATTTTCTGCTGCCAGGTGTGATTACCATGGTTTCACATCGGTGACAGGTTTAGGTGTGTGTGTGTGTGTGTGTGTGTGTGTGTATGTGTCTAGAGATGCATGAAGAATCTGGCAGCTGAGTAAACAGATGTGAAGCTTGGTGTCTTTCTGTTGTCACCTTTATGGTGGTAGCTCTCACAGCACTGTCCTGCTGTCTAGAAGCAATAATGAGTGTTCACAGGACAGGACCACTGCAGGAAGTTCAATTTAATCCTATTTCTTTAGGAAAGCAATCCACTCTGTATCAGTATAACATTAAGTGGTCTTCAACCCCCCTTCTACCCCTAGGTGGTCCGTGGAGGTACTGCAGAGGGTCCCCAACACATATTTAACATTTTCATACAAATAATTAAAATGGTATTTCTATTTTTGAGAAAAACAATATTGAGTAAACTTCAAGAATTAATAAGCAATAATAAGCTACTTTTTGCAAAAACTATTTACAAAATGAGTGACCACATGACCACAAAGGAGGGCCATTTTGTAAATAGTTTTTTCATAATGATGCAGAGCCCAGCATGACGTGTCTATCGTTAGCTGTTAGACACAAATAAATAGAAAACTAAAAAGCAAATATTTGACTCTATTACCAATGTTATCCATATAAGAATGGATCACTTTGTCACAGTAACTAACTAATGTTACGCCTTCCACTTTTCCGAGGCCACAGGCCAGAGGAGTGTTACCCCTGGAACACACATCCAGCGTCTACTGCGCGTTTGTGTCTCCACACATCAAACCTCCAACGCCCTGCCGACGCCCGTTGGAGGCTCCAACTCCTGAGGTGCCTATTTTTTCGGATAGATGTGCGCCTCTCTCAGTCATACCAGCAACATTCACTGTAGGTTCATGATTTCCCGTTTTGTCCCTTTCAAAATAACACTTCCCACAAGCGAAAATGTGGAGAAAAAAAAGAAGAAAAAAAGCACATGAGCTATTGTCGAAACCAAATACTAATCATATGCGTCATAAAATGACATGAAACAACTTCATGTTAGTGGGAATTATCTATGAAAACAAATTTTAGAAAGACAGGGCTATTAGGAGCAGCATTGCAGCAGCAGCTGAGACGTTGTATGTGTGGCAGAAAACAGTAAGAGGGACGCAGCAGTAACAGACGGACCCAGACGCGCTCCAGAGGTAGACGCAGGATTCGTGTTCCAGGCCTTACAGGTCCTCCTGAGGCTCTTGCCCCAGCGGGAGAAGGTGAGATTCCCGAGTCCCGAAAATGCTCAACAAACTACTAAGTTGGGATTTAACTAGACAGAGAGGGAAGCCAAGGAGTTGCTGCTGTGTGTTATTTGTGCAGCAACACTCTCAAACGAAAGCTTGAAACCGTCAAAGCTGCAACCACACCACCACACTGGAATACTTTCAGGCTCATCTGCCCTCTCTTCAAGGACAACAGACAGTGATGAGGGACACAGCTAGAGTTGGAGAGCTTGCTTTGAAAGCCTCATATCAAGTTGCCCTTCGCATTGCTCATTTTAAAAAGCCATACACAACTGCAGAAGATTCGATTTTGACCATGTTTGGCAATGACGAATATCCGAAAAAACTCAAGACTGTCCCGTTGTCCGACACAACGGTCGCTCTGTGAATTAAGAAAATGGCGTCTGATGTGAGAGACCAGGGGCCGGTTTCCCGATAACGTCCTCTCTTAGCGAGCTACGAAGACTCCTACGTTATGACTTACCAAAGTTGTTTACCTCTGTAGTCGTGGTTCCCGAACGGTCTCTTAGGAGAAACACTCCTTATGCTGAAATCAATTGCTCGATTTTCGATTTCGATTTTACCATTTCCTGCTCATTTCTTGCGCAGCTGCATGACAACACTAGGCTATATTATAAAACGTATTGCAGTCTTTGTGAATAAAAGATTGCTAGAAATCCTTCTAGGCCGAAACTTTTATTTAACACTTGAAGCGCCAGCGTTCTCTTTATATGTGGCATGATCAAATCTACCCGTGCATTTCTAGTGTAATATAAAGTCATACATTAGTTTGTTTAATCATCATCTGTGTTTTGGAACTCTTGTGTTATAATCTAAGTATCTTTAAGAACACTAATCACGTTTCGTGGTGGGTCAGTAAGGAAACTGAAAGTAGATATAATATTGCCAATAGCCTATCAATAGAAACAGCGTCCAAATGAGCTAAAATCCTACATACAATAAACATTAACATGGCACACTTATTTTAAGGTAAGCTTTAATTGATTATTAATTAATTTTTCACACGTTTACATGTTTTGAGGCGGAGGATCCGACGCACTCTGCCCGGCTGCTGTCAGCTGAGCCAGACGAGCCGTGTGGAACACAGTGCGGAGGTTTTAGTGTTAACCATGGTCCAACATACTACCATAGCCTATACTGATTTAAAAAAAGATATAGAAAATATAGAAACAGCGGAGGAGATTAAGATTAAGATTGTTTCCAGCAATTATTTTCTTCATGAATGTGTGGCAGTTCCATGCGCAACAGGGATGTCACTCGTGTCCGTTTTACGCATGGTGCTTTAACGGAAGGATATGTGTCGGTCTGTACATACCCGTCGCTATGGGCGGGCCATAGGGGGCCGGGCCTACCCCCAGAAATGCTTGTGCCCCCCCACTTGGGGCACAGATCTCTCAAAAAAAAATTACTTTCATTTTTATTTTATACTATCATAGTAGCTAATTTTGATAAATACTAATGTTGCATTCTTCAAAACATTTAAAATATAAATAAACAATGGTGTGATTTTGTTTGATTGATGGGAGTCTATCTACTGCAACAGCCTATCACGGCCTTACTGAAAAGAAAGTAAGGCTACTTAGGCCTACGTAATACTTCAATGCAGCCGCTCAACAGTTACCGCGCATTTTGAAAGTGAAGCTGGATGAGTTTTCGACGGCTTACTATTTCATTTCTAGTTCATCATAATCGATATTCGATAACGGTTGAAAAGCCCACCAACAGTCTCCTCTGACAAATCGGATCGTCAAACTGTTGTCACTTTTCGAGCCGCATGACACACTACAATCCGAAATTATGGACTTCTGATTGCGTAAAGCCACAGTTTTGAACTGTGGGAACTCTGCGCTCCTCCAGCCACGGCCATCGAGGCTGTGCCGGAGACCGACCCCGGTCCAAGCAAGAGAAGACGCACAATTTCCAAGAACCTACGCGGATTTGCAGTTGAGGTAACAGTTGGTCCGTCAGAAAGTGACATAGACGAAAAGACTGAGTTCAAGAGTATTTTACAGTGTTATTGATGCTGTGCAAGAGAGAGATGGATGCGCGTTTTGGAGAGCGTAGTAGCGAGCTCATTGGCGCACTGGCTGCTCTGAACCCGGAGGCCGAGATATGTTGATGAGGAGGTTGAGCTCGGAGAAACGCCGCCTCCCGCTGTACTGATAGAAGGGACTGGAGAGAGCACAGCCCTGCCTCCACTCAAAGTAGGCTACCGTGTGTGTGTGTGTGTGTGTGTGTGTAATGGCAATGCATATCCTTCTGTTGACTGCTTTAAAATGCAATGTTTGAGATATGCGTCTGGTGTTAAGCTACATCTAATATGTTGAATAGTCAAGTGTTTTATGGATATTCATATTCATAACATTGCTTCTATGTAATGTAGGCCTATTGCTTTAAATTATGAGGGCTGATGTTATAGGCTAGGCTACCGCTGTTGGTTAGTTTAACGTGATGATGACGTGCTGCGTGAATAGAGTATAGGACTATTAAAAATATACGTACTGTAGGCTAATAATAATTGTGCCCCCCTATGCATTTCATATGCCCCCCTTAAGACTGAGGTCTGGAGACGGGTCTGGGTCTTTATCTCTGGCGATACCACAGCGATCGCAGGGACTTTCACTTGTGTCATTAAACTTATAAATCTGACTGTATTTCATATCAAAGGGACACAGCGATGACTGTATTAAATATCAAACTGATCAAAACGATCCGACTGCAGGCAATCACATATAAAGTATTTTCATATTGACGGACATCGCAAACATTCAGTTAATGCAAGTCAGTTAGATGACTAAAAAGTACGCGTTCATGATAGTTTGAACACTTTGTGAATCAGAGTGAATGGATTTCTGCTGAAATATCAAATAGCCTACTTAATTAAATAAATAAATAAATATACGTGATATACACTATACAGTTGTATAGTTTTTAACAGTTTGTTATTAAATACAGTCATCGCTGTGTCCATTTGATATGAAATACAGTCAGATTTATTAGTTAAATTACACAAATGAGAGCTGAAACATCCCTACGGTAGAGCTAGCTAAGAAGGCTCTGAGGGCGCTCCAGACCAACCTTACCAACGTATGACGTACGAAAGAGATTCGTAGCAAAGAACGTTTCAGGAAACAGGCGAAACATTAAGTAGGAACTCTAAGAAGTGGTTACGAATGACGTAGCGTTAAGAAGGCTCCAAGAAGGCTTTGGGAAACCGGCCCCTGTTCATTGAGAAGATGAAATCAGCAGAGGCATTTTCACTGCAGTTGGATGAGTCCGTGGACGTGTCCAAAGGTGCACACAAACATCCATATTTGTCTGAACGATACAAGGCAAGAAATTACCTTTGAATTCTGCCTGAACACACACACACACACACACACACACACACACACACACACACACACACACACACACACACACACACACACACACCCTTGGTCTGCAGGCAAACAGAAGTTTGATTTTACCATTACAGGCCAAAATTCAATTGAAAACCTGCCCACTTAATGCATCATTATGCTGCTCACGCTGATAACACACATCACATCTGCATCACATAACAACAGCTCCACTGTTAACCCTTATGCCCTATTAAAAAGTTACACTGGGCCCGTTAAGTACATTTTGTGTATTTTGACCTTTAAACTGCATTAAATTGATGAAAGATCAATATTTTTTCACAATTTAAAAAAAAAAATAATTCATGAAAGGGTTGTTATTCAATTTATGTTGTGATTTAATAAATCACAAATAAAAATGAACCCTTTAGATGCCATTTTTGATCATATACCACTAACCGCTTTTTTGAAAAATACTCATAAATTCAATATTCAACTTTTTTATTAAACTTTGATTATTATTAGTATCACCGGCTCACCCATCTGAATAATAGGTGAGAAAATAGAATTTGGTGCATTATTACTTTTTGTTTAATGTCAGATTGAATAAAAAAGTTACACTGGGGCCGTTAAGTACATTTTGTGTATTTTGACCTTTAAATTGCATTAAAATTATGAAAGATCAATATTTTTTCACAATTTTTTTTTCCATATTTTTCATGAAGGGGTTGTTGTTCAATCTATGTCATAATTTAATTAATCACAATTAAAAATTAACCGGCTCACCCATCTGAACAATAAGTGAGAACATTTCATTTGGGGAATGATTACTTTTTGAATATTGTCAAATTGAATAAAAAAAGTTAGATTTCTACCATTGACTTACATTATAACAAAACTTTTTGGCAACCCGCCTTTAAATTAAAGTGAAAAAATGTTTTTGCCTCTGATTTCCCATTTTACTTCAGAAAACACAATGCAATTGGGTAAAATGAAAGAGAATAGTAAAATTTACCCATTTTATCCCTTTTATCATCAACATATGAATTTTTATGATGAAAACCAATCACTAAAACTACAAAATAACAGCTTTGTTTTTAGTGTGTGTGTGTGTGTGTGTGTGTGTGTGTGTGTGTGTGTGTGTGTGTGTGTGTGTGTGTGTGTGTGTGTGTGGTGTGCGCACACGTGTAAGTGCATGTGTGTGTGTATGAGAGGAGAGAAATTACAAGGGGTACATATTTGCAGCTACCTAATATCGTATGACACATGCAAACACCCCCCCCCCCCACACACACACACACACACACACACACACACACACACACACACACACACACACACAATCTTATTTTGTCACATGCAGACATCAGTCCATACTATCCATATCAGAACACCTTTTACATTTTTCTTTAGATTTTTTGTCACAGTGGCCAGTAATCCAGAAGTTTGACAGAAAATATGAACATTTCAATTTTCTAAAATGGCAAATTTTTTTTATTGACCTTATTTTTACCTAAGTTAATCAAGTTTACTACAGAGAAATGGGAAATAATTTTTCACTTTAATCTTAAAGCTCACATATTATACACTTTTCTGTCAATATTATATGGTCTTAGAGGTCCCTAATACGTTTTTCTTTAGTTGTTTGCTGAAAAAACCGTTCAGATCATTTATTGTAGTATGCCTATATACCCTGATGTTCAGCTAATCTCACGATGGCCTATTTTTGAAACCGAGCTGCAGCTCCCCTCGTAAATATACAATCTTTGAGCTGCCCCCGCCCCTCTCTGGAAGCGACGGGTCCATAGCCTGTAGTAGCAGCCTGTACTGAATGTTAGTATGGAAGCTAACGGCTAAAATAAAGAGCTTGTTATGGGCAAAATATCAATGCTTTTCCCGAAGCTAGCTCGGAAGCTAACGGCTAAAAATATCACGAAAATCAGTGAAAAAATTAGCTTCAAAGCTAGACTTCGACTCTATTACCTTCCTATGCTTTGTCTTGCTAAAAACGAGGCTTTGTCAGACTGCTGTGGGGAATATACACAGCGTGTTATGAGCAAAAGCTGTTAGCTTGTCCCAAAGCTAATAGCTATACACCAGGCAGGCAAAAATACCAATAAAAAAATGTAGTTATAATGGAAGTCAATGGTACAAATCGTGTAGTTAACGTTCCCAGTGTAACAAAAACATCTCACACAGTCAAAATGAAGTAGATATGGATGAAACTGCGAATATCCAAACTTCATTGAAAAACACACCTCCTTACCAAATGTTATGGCTAGGAAACAATCACTGCCAACTTTATCTCAAAAATGCGACCCCAGATACACAAATTTCCACCAACAGGGCATAAGGGTTAAGTATAGTGTGAACACGGCCATAGGGAGTCCAGGCTATGCAGGCCACACCTGTTCAGGTAGCAGAGACAGGGACATGAGCTGACCTCTGTTCACTGAGCAGTAACCTGGCTGGACTGTTCAGCAGGAGACATGTAGTGGGCGTAGTGGCATACTAAATCAGCCCATATGTTAATAGAACTTTCTTTCCACATTCTTTCAAGCAACTTTGAAATCACAATGTGAGTTGGCATATACAAAACACAGGTTACATGTATCTTGTTTAATTGTATTTTCTTTTAACATTGATGTCAGGGGACTACAGATGAAAAATAGCCATTTGGCAAATTCTGGCATTTTTAACCCATGTATGATCATGTGTTTTATTAATTTGCACGGTCCCCTTCTTAAATAAACTGAATTGAATGTGAAGTATGATACCACTTACTTAGGCTTCATTAATTAAGTGTTAGATAATGCATACTAAAATGAACTTGTCATAACTAACCATTAATAAATGCTAAGGTATTGCTTAATACGTATTCACTAAGCAATAACTAACTGGTGTGCTTAGTTAATGCTTAGCTAATTAGTTAACTAAACATTGTTAATGCCTAAGCAATCATTAACAAACCGTTTAAAAACTAAGCACTGACTAACCGTTAATAGCATGGACTAAGCATTAATTTACAGTTAATTAATGTACCCTTATTGTTAAGTGTTGAGATGTTGTCCCTAATGTCCTGGCAGACAGCAGGACTTGAGGAGGCGCCACTGGGGCAATCTAGCCTTCTCCTCTTTAACCATGGTTACAGTTTTTTTCGATCGCTAAACCACAGTGGGCACAACTGGAACGACAAGTGCAAAACTCTAACTACTCTATGCACAGCAGCAGTTCATGTGGACCAAACTCTAGATCGTTTTTCATTGCTTTAACACAATTTTCAAAACTTTACACACTTATCTCATGACTGAACCACAGCCTGCACAACACTGTGTATTTCTAGCACTTTGTTCAAATGCTAACACACTGCTGTCACAACTGTAGACCACACATTCAAAACAGAATGGATATCAGCCTAGTGCATTTTAAACACTGCTGATTGCAATTTCAACTGAAACACTAAGAAGGTGTCTTGTTTTAGACTTGTTAGTGAACATACTGTATATACAGTATATAGGGAAAGCTAAAAAAATAGGAAGACGGGTTGTTGGAGGGAGAAGAGAAGCAGTGAGACTGGATGTGTGGAGGAAGACCTAGAAGACATTGAGCTGTAATGTCTGATGAAATACAGTAAGGGCAACACTGATAGACCCTGTTGTGAATCATGGTCTCTCATTGAGAGAGGCAGGGTTGAGGGTGCAACGCAATCTGCAAAGATCTAAAGTTGAATCTGTATTACGAATTTTCAAGCAAACAAAAACGTAAGAGTTGCATCCTTACAGTAACTGACAACATTACAGGAATTGATTTCTGTATTACAATTATAGAATATTTACACAGATACATACTACATTTGGAAATGTTATCAATAAAATATACAGAATATGTACCTATTGAATTTCTGTTTTTACTGTAATTTATTTTTGTTATCTAAAAAAAATGGTTTGTTATAAAATAAACTATTTCATGTGAAAGAATTTCACTCATTCATCAAAGAAAATATAACGCAATTCGTGTGACGTAACTCAAATTATTCAAACTGTAAAGATTAAAAGTTAGTTTGTAATGTGTGTATTGGGGTTTGATGCCAGTGTTTATACTCTGAACATGTTCTGAGTGACAGTGTGTGTTATCTCAATGAGGCTGGTTCATAGTGTTTGCTGCACTGAGCCTATTTTGCAGGTGAAGTGAACTGTTCAGCTCCAGTGACTGTTGGTAGTGCAGACTGTAGTTAGAGTTTTGCACATTGAGCTACAGTTGTGCCCACTGTGGTTTAGCGATTGAAAAAAACTGTAATACCTTTACATTTGACAACCATGAAGCTCTGATGGTTTATTGTCACATCAAAGCCTTGTGTTGTAAATAACAAGACAGCCAAGTCTATTGAAGCTGAACAATAGTAAACCAGCAATGTGGCTGCTTTTATATTTTTTTCGATTGCTAAACCACAGTGGGCACAACTGGAACGACAAGTGCAAAACTCTAACTACTCTATGCACAGCAGCGGTTCATGTGGACCAAACTCTAGATTGTTTTTCATTGCTTAAACATAATTTTCAAAACCTTACACACCTATCTCATGGCTTAACCACAGCCTGCACAACACTGTGGATTTCCAGCACTTTGTTCAAATGCTAACACACTGCTGTCACAACTGTAGACCACACATTCAAAACAGAATGGATTTCAGCCTAGTGCATTTTAAACACTGCAGATTGCAATTTCAACTGAAACACTAAGAAGGTGTCTTGTTTTAGACTTGTTAGTGAACATACTGTATATACAGTATATAGGGAAAGCTCAAAAATAAGAAGACAGGTTGTTGGAGGGAGAAGAGAAGCAGTGAGACTGGATGTGTGGAGGAAGACCTAGAAGACATTGAGCTGTAATTTCTGATGAAGTACAGTAAGGGCAACACTGATAGACCCTGTTGTGAATCATGGTCTCTCATTGAGAGAGGCAGGGTTGAGGGTGCAACGCTATCTGCAAAGATCTAAAGTTGAATCTGTAATACAAATTTTCAAGCAAACAAAAATGTAAGAGTTGCACCCTTACAGTAACTGACAACATTACAGGAATTGATTTCTGTATTACAATTATAGAATATATACACAGATAAATACTACATTTTGAACATTTTTATCAATAAAATATACAGAATATGTATCTATTCAAGCAATTGCTGATTTTAATTTCTTGTTATCTACAAAAAATGGTTTGTTATAAAATAAACTATTTCGTGTTAAAGAATTTCACTCATTCATCAAAGAAAATATAACGCAATTCGTTTGAAGTAACTCAAATTATTCAAACTGTAAAGATTAAATGTTTGTAATTTGTGTATTGGGGTTTGTGCCAGTGTTTATACTCTGAGCATGTTCTGAGTGACAGTATGTGTTATCTCAATGAGGCTGGTTCATAGTGTTTGCTGCACTGAACCTATTTTGCAGGTGAAGTGAACTGTTCAGCTCCAGTGAATGTTGGTAGTGCAGACTGTAGTTAGAGTTTTGCACATTGAGCTACAGTTGTGCCCACTGTGTTTTAGCGATCGAAAACAACTGTAATACCCAGAGCATAAAGTGGGAAATCAAAGCTTGATTAGATGTTGTCCCTAATGTCCTGGCAGACAGCAGGACTTGAGGAGGCGCCACTGGGGCAATCTAGCCTTCTCCTCTTTAACCATGGTTACAGTTTTTTCGATCGCTAAACCACAGTGGGCACAACTGGAACGACAAGTGCAAAACTCTAACTACTCTATGCACAGCAGCGGTTCATGTGGACCAAACTCTACATCGTTTTTCATTGTTTAAACACAATTTTCAAAACTTTACACACTTATCTCATGGCTTAACCACAGCCTGCACAACACTGTGGATTTCTAGCACTTTGTTCAAATGCTAACACACTGCTGTCACAACTGTAGACCACACATTCAAAACAGAATGGATATCAGCCTAGTGCATTTTAAACACTGTAGATTGCAATTTCAACTGAAACACTAAGAAGGTGTCTTGTTTTAGACTTGTTAGTGAACATACTGTATATACAGTATAAGGAAAGCTCAAAAATAAGAAGACAGGTTGTTGGAGGGAGAAGAGAAGCAGTGAGACTGGATGTGTGGAGGAAGACCTAGAAGACATAGAGCTGAGATGTCTGATGAAATACAGTAAGGGCAACACTGATAGACCCTGTTGTGAATCATGGTCTCTCATTGAGAGAGGCAGGGTTGAGAGTGCAACCCAATCTGCAAAGATCTAAAGTTGCATCTGTAATACGAATTTTCAAGCAAACAAAAATGTAAGAGTTGCATCCTTACAGTAAATGACAACATAACAGGAATTGATTTCTGTATTACAATTATAGAATATTTACACAGATACATACTACATTTGGAAATGTAATCAATAAAATTTTAAATAAAAAGATGTATCTATTGAAGCAAACTTCTGATTTTCATTTATTTTTGTTTACCTAAACATAACTGGTATGTTATAAAATAACTAATTTCACTCTTTCCTCAAAGAAAATATTACTTTATCTGTGTGAAGTAACTCAAATTATTCAAAAGAGTAAAAATTTAAAGTTTGTAATTTGTGTATTGGGGTTTGATGCCAGTGTTTATACTCTGAGTGTGTTCTATGTGTTTTATACTCTGAGTGACAGTGTGTGTTATCTCAATGAGGCTGGTTCATAGTGTTTGCTGCACTGAGCCTATTTTGCAGGTGAAGTGAACTGTTCAGCTCCAGTGACTGTTGGTAGTGCAGACTGTAGTTAGAGTTTTGCACATTGAGCTACCGTTGTGCCCACTGTAGGTTAGCAATCGAAAAAAACTGTAATAGAAGCAGCGGCGCGACACTGTTGCTTATTAAGACAAATAAGCCCCAGTGTCAGAGCTAAGGTGCAGAGGAGCCTTAATGTGATGCTGCTGTTAGGAGCCAGAGAACTATAAGCCATTTGCTCCACTCCACATTACATCCATTACAGCTTGCTCTACTCTGATCTGAGGGGAATGGATATGTCTTTCACTATGCTGTGTACTGCTTGTTCTAAATCTGCTAATTACCGTCCTGCACTCTTCCGCCTGCCGGAAAAAAGGGACTGAGCAAGAGAAACATCCAACAGCTTGAGTGAAGCAAGTCCAAAGCTCTGCTATAGAGTCCTTAGTATTGAGTTCACTCCATAATACAGAACTAGCAGCATTATTTTGTGTAGATAATTAACACCCGGGTACACCAATAAATTAAATGGTGACATTTTGAAACCAAATTTATATCACTTTAATCGCAGTGGGTATGCTCACAGAGCACCCAGGTGCCATGCTTTTGTGTAGAATTCATCTTTGGGGAAGGGGCTCTGTGCTGTTGACCAATTGAAAACTGTCTTCTCCTACTGAACATAACTCTCTTATGCGGGTGGATAACCTAAGATTGAACGATCTTTGGTACTTGTTGGCCTGTGAGCCACCCAGCTAGTCTTAGGGCGTATTCACACATGCCGTGTTTAGTTCGGTTGAAACAAACTCAGGTACACTTCCACCTTCGGTGCGCATCTTTCAGGCAGGTGTGAATACAGCAATCGCACTCGGGGGCGGACCAAACAAGCGCTCCGAGACCCAGCTGAAGAGGTAGTCTCGGTGCGCTTCCATACGCACTCTGCTGCAGTTTGTTTGTGGTGTGAATTTGTCCGGACTCGATCCGACCCAAATGCAGGAAGCACTGTGCCTTTTCTTTTTTAATAAATCGCCGTCAGCTTCACACTATGGGAAAGTGTTGTTTTCGCCATTGTTAGGACGATACGTTGTGGTTTGACCGGGAGCCCAGAACAATATATTACATTTGATCAAGAGGACATGTAAAAATGCTGAATGTGTTCAGCAGACATGGGGGACTCGAGTCACATGACTTGACTCGAGTCAGACTCGAGTCGCAAATTTGAGGACATGAGACTTGCTTGACTAACACTGATAAAAGACTCGACTTGACTTTGACTTGGTCTTCATGACTTGAGACTTGACTTAGACTTGGGACAGATGACTTGAAATGACTTGAATTTTTAAAAGTTAGATTACGTTGGAAACAATGTTTTATTTTGAAACATGATCGGGTGATTTTACAGTGCAATGCACGCCATTTTGTGAGATTGTTACTCCGCCTCACGTCGGGGGGAGGGAGATAGCTGACGTATATCTCCGAGGCAAAGTGAGGGACAACGGGCGGAGAGCTGTCACTCAAGAGATCGCGCCAATGCATTTTAACCTCCGATAAAATAAAAACTAGCGTGGTCCAAAAAAAATCACCCCCCTCAGTGTTGTCATGGAGATATGACCTAAACATACAGACTAAAATGGTTTTGTGGACCAGGCTGTAAATAGGTTTAATAAGACTTTGAAAACGGCCTGTCTCTCTTTCAAAGGTTTTTTTATTCATCAAAGGATTTGTGAAGCAAATACAGTACAATGATTGAGTTTTTTGCCCTTTTTTCTTCCCCCGAACACACCCCGCCCATATCCCACCCCCCCCACCCAACCACAAACAATCCTGCATCAAAAAAAAAACAATACACAATGTTAAGAAATTACATAAAAGAAATACACGCTACAAGAAACAAATAAACAATCAATATGAAAAAAAACAAAAAAAACATAGAGCAATAAAATTAAATCAGATAAGAGAGGGGAGGGGGTAGCTACTCTTGTATTGTTGTTGTTGGTTTTTTTAAATGATTTAGGAAGGGGTGCCAAATTCTGTGAAATTTATTCTCAGATCCCTGGGTAGTATAACGTATTTTCTCTAAATTCATACATGACATAATGTCTCTAATCCAATGTGAGTGGGAAGGAGGAGCAGGATCTTTCCACTTGAGTAAAGGCAGTTACATACTCCGCGAGAAGAAAGAACAAAGTTCTCGGTGACAGAGCTGCGAGAAGTTCTTTCTGGTCTGACATTACATACTTCACGAGAACTCAACTGCCGAACTACTCACCGTGGTGCATTGTTACCATGGTAATTGACTCAGTAGCGCCAGCTGATTTCACTTCGCTTTCCTCATTGACTTCAGACTGACCAATCACACAATAGTTCTCGGACAAGCTGCGAGAAGAAAGTTCGGCCCGGGTGATGTGTCGAGAACAAGCTGCAAGAACAGCTAAACAAGAGCTGTGAGAAGAAAATTACGTCATTTTCTTCTCTCAGCTCTGTCACCGAGAACTTTGTTCTTTCTTCTCGCAGAGTATGTAACAGCCTTAAGATAGCCCTACGAGCAAGTAATGAGGTGAAGGCCAGTACCTTCAACTTCACTTTAGGCAAGCCCGGATTTGGAGCAATGCCAAAAAGT
The DNA here is from genome assembly GCA_026929865.2 of Hyperoplus lanceolatus. NCBI lineage: Eukaryota > Metazoa > Chordata > Actinopteri > Uranoscopiformes > Ammodytidae > Hyperoplus > Hyperoplus lanceolatus. Next base: position 36,806,164 of record CM049398.1, on the reverse strand, counting down.
GCAGTGTAAGGGTTCGGCTCAATTTGATGCTGAAGTACTTCAGAAATTGTTTGAAAAACTGATGTCCAGAACTCAGTCAAGGTGGGACACAACCAGTACATGTGAAAGAGTGATGCCGGTGCGCTCTTACAGCTATCACAGGTCGGGTCTACATCGGGGAACATACGAGCTAATTTAGTTTTAGATATGTGGATACGATGTACTACTTTAAATTGCACAAGAGCATGTCGGGCGCACATGGAGGTAGAGTGTATCCGATCCAGGACTGAATCCCACATGTGATCTGTGAAGGCAGAACCTAGGTCCTGCTCCCACAGGGTTCTTATAGCTGCTAATGAGGGGCTATGCAACTTCGAAATAAGGTTGAAAAACACAGAAATTGAGCCTTTTAATGTGGGGTTTACCGAAATAAACAAATCGACATGATTGGCTGGCGGTTTGTGAGGGAATTGGGGAATTAACTTCTGCGTAAAATGCCTGATTTGCAGAAATCGGAAAAAATTAGTCTTTTCGATACCAAAATGTTTTGTCAATTGAGAAAAACTAACAAATAGATCATTAATGAATAAATCACCGATGCATTTTAAGCCTTTTTTATGCCAGATCTTGAATGCACCATCCACTGTCGAGGGAGTAAACAAATGATTAGCTGCAATTGGGCTGAAAAGTGAAAAATTCTGCATTCCAAAATTCTTCCTAAATTGGGTCCAAATTCGAAGGGAGTGCTTAATCACGGGACTACTGTTGGGAATAGCCGAAGAGAGTGGAAGTGCGGCGCTTAAGAGGGCAGATAGAGACAATGGGCTAATAGCGCTGGACTCCATTGTTACCCAGACTGGGGCTGAGTCGTCAAGGTGAAAATGCACCCAATACACTAAAGAACGGATATTAACAGCCCAATAATAGTATTGGAAATTAGGGAGGGCCATTCCACCTGTTTGTTTGGGTCTTTGAAGAAAAGCTTTCCGTAACCGAGGGTGTTTACCATTCCAAATATAATTTATCATTAAAGAGTCAAGGGCCTGAAAAAAGGATTTGGGGAGAAAGATGGGGAGACATTGGAATAGATATAGGAACTTTGGGAGTTATGTCATTTTAATTGAATTTATTCTACCTATAAGAGAGAAAGCCAGAGGAGACCACTTCGATAATATTTGCTTCGCCTGATCTAATAATTTAAGGAAGTTAGATTTAAATAGGTTTTTAAAATTTCTGGTAAAACATACCCCAAGGTAACTCAGCTGATCTGTCACCACTTTGAGTGGGAGAGCTGTGTAATCAAGTTTAATAGCTTCTTTATTAATCAGAAAGAGTTCGCTCTTACTCAAGTTAAGTTTATAGCCAGAAAACTGACTAAAGACCTCCAACACAGAAAGTGCCTCCGGTAAAGAGGTGGCTGGCTTGGCGACAAACAAAAGTAAGTCATCGGCATATAATGATACCTTATGTTCAATTCCTCCTCTCCATATCCCCTGAATATGTTTGTTACCGCGAATGGCAATTGCAAGTGGTTCGATTGCAATAGCAAAAAGGAGCGGGCTCAAAGGACAACCCTGCCGGGTCCCACGGTGCAGATCAAAACTACTTGAGTAACGGCTGTTTGTTAATACTGAGGCAGAAGGGCATGCATATAATAATTTAACCCAAGAAGTGAAAACAGGACCCAAACCGAATTTTTCAAGGGTGAAAAACAAATAATTCCATTCTACTCTATCAAATGCTTTTTCAGCATCCATAGAAGCGAGGCATTCCACCAACCACGCAATCGGTTGTGAAGACTGTTTACATCCCACAAGCACCACTTCAGAGCATCCCTGGTAGAACTGGTCATCACACGTAGAAGCGACCCTACCGCTGCCTGCTAAGTGCAGACATCATCACTACAGCTCCCTCAGCCTGCCCTCCTCACAACATGTCCAAAACCAACTACAGAAGAAGCTGCTGCTAAACATCACTCAATATTTCAACAGTAACTTGACGAAGGAAGCATTATGCTCCAATTGTTTTTCCCAACACACTGGAAACTCAAAGCTTTTGAAAATGTTATTTGTCTTTTTTACATTTGTATATGTACATACTTTACAGTTGTGTGTAGAATAATGCACATCGTTTTACTTGCTTGTTATATTAAACTCTATCTATGCCTTATAAAGTGTTTGATTCTCTGAAACTATTTCACTTTTAGTTGATAAGTCAAACCTATGTATTAAAATGGTTACCTGTGCTATGACATGATGCTAAAACAATCATGTTTATACAAAATTATTTTTATTTGTAAATACAGTCAAGGAGAATTGACACATTTTCACATGATTAAATCTCAATCAGTGTCCATAGTTAGCAGCAGTATTTACAGGTCAACATATTTGATCATAGCTCATCCGTAGCTTCTACGTAGCGTCTTCTTCAGCCTGTCCTCTGTAGTGACCATTTGGAGATGGATATTTGGCTCTGATGCACTGTAAGACACAATCAGGTAAGATGATGCAGTCCCCTTGCCAGGTCTCTCCCCTTTGGGGCACCCACTCAATAAAGAACCGACGTGCGACAAGTTGATTATGTCTAAAGAAAGTAAAACACAAAACAAGTGGTTACTCTCCACAAAGCTATAATGTAACAATAGCAGCCAATGTAAGAACAAAAGACTGGTCATTTTATTTGACCTGTTGTAAAGGGTTCTTCTGAAAAGTGCTATAGACATGGTATGAAGTGCAACATCAGTGCAATGGCTCAGACAACACAATTTGACAAAGATAACGTTACAACATGCTAGACAAAAATAATGTTACTCACTCAATGATCATCTGCCCTCCCGGTCTTGCTGGTATTTGTTGTCTTTTCCAAATTATTTTTGGGATATTGAAAATGCCTCTTGGTTTCTAGTGGTGGTCCAGTTGTATTGTCTTTACAAGGCTAACGCTAACCAAGGCTAAAACAGCTGCAGCCTCGGCCTCTCTGCATACTGTATTTCCTCGCTGAATTTCTCCAGCAGTGTAGGCTTCTCTGGCTCAACTAAATACTCTGCTGGTTCATTCCAGTCAGCCAACACACTTTTTAAGGTATCCTCATCCATGATATCGTCTGTGCTCCTGTGAAAAGATGCAATTTTCAATGCAGGAAATGATACAAGTAAACTGACATGGGGCATGGACAGACGGTTTGTTTTGGTTCGCACATGCTTTTAGAGCCCTCCCCTGGATTCACAGGGAGGGGGGTTGGTGAGCTGGGCTCCGAGAGGCTGTAGTCTGCACGAGCTCTTCCTTAACACAGAAACGTCATAGAAACGTCACCGGTGAATGGATTTTTGAAGCTCGGTCCCCGCGAAACGGACGGTGTTGAAAAAATACACAGGGATATAATGCGACCCAAATAATATTATGGTAGATGAGTTAAGGTTGAAAATCGGCGAATTTTCCCTTTAAAGCTGAGAGAAACACACAGTCTCTAAAGAATGAAAGCCTGATGCCCCAGTTCAAATTCCACAACCCATACTATCCTACAAGACAGGTAGTGATGGACCCAGATGTTCTAGCATGTTAAGGGATGATGATGGACCCAGATGTTCTGGCATGTTAAGGGATGTGGGCAATAATATTAAATGGGTTCAACTACTTATGTTTTCATATGCAGACATTATTTATCTTTAAAGGTGCATTGTCGGGTTTTCTTGTGAACAAATTATTCACTTTTTTCTCAGTACTTCTGGGCAAACATGCTCAATCTATGTGTGTCGTCCAGAGACAATAGATGACCCCAGTATAAACAAAAGGGTTCAACAACAGCAACATATCCAGCCATGTTGGTAGAATGTGGTGACATATTAAACACATGGACCAATATTAGAGTACAACTAAATCCTAATTTTTCACTTTTGCTGAGGATATTAGAGGTTGCTTTACAGAAGCTGTGCTCATACAGAATACGAACAGACTCATGTTTCATTGGCGGTGAAAGACACTTTAAAGCCTAAATACTAATAGTTTGCTCTAACTCAAGCTATGTACGTATGTGGTCAAAGAGAGCGCACACTGGCTATTTAATGTGGTGAGTAATGTCTGTGCATCTACTGTATGTGTGATCTAATCTATGAATAGCTTCCATGGCCGCGAGGCAAAGGTGTGTAAACAGCAAATAGGTTGAGGAGATTCAACACTGCGTTTGTGAGTGTGACACTTTGTACTGCATTGACGTAGGGATTCATCTGTCAGTGAGGTGAGCAGCAGCTGAAGGCTAGACACACACAGTCAACATGTGGACAACCTTGGCTCTAAAACGCTTGGGAAACCAGAGCTGAGATCAGACGCCTTCAAAGGCCTTCAATGGATTTATGTAGCCAGAGGGGCAGCAGCACCATGACTCAAAGGCATTGATGTAAAAGGCTGCACTGATAGAGGGGCTGCAGATGCAACTCTGTCAAATCACAGAGGAAGTATGCAGATTTCCAACAGGAAGCTCACAGACCACATATCAACATTCAGCAGAAAATATTTTTCAGCCCAGCAGTACATTTAATAATTCTGCATTGGACCTGAAGGAGACCACAGTCTATACTCATATATAGTTCATTATGCAGATGGAGACCACAGTCTATACTCATATATAGTTCATTATGCAGATGGAGACCACAGTCTATACTCATATATAGTTCATTATGCAGATGGAGACCACAGTCTATACTCATATATAGTTCATTATGCAGATGGAGCCATAGACATTTTAAAGGATAGACGCCGCATTGGGCGTTGAGCACGAGAAATGCGGGCGCCATCTTGGACCGGTCACACGTTCCACTCAGTGTAGTCTGTTTGGCAGGTGGAATGAACTGTCAGCGCATGTAATTAATCATATCTCATTAAATACCAAACTGATTTTCACGCGGTTTTCTTTGCTGCAAAGATCATACATGTAGCTAAGATACAGGGCACAAGTTTCGACGTGTTTTAATATTCATAGTGGGCTTAACAGTCATAGAAGATTCTGATATGATATAGGTAACCAGACGTCCGAGTCACACACTTCGTCCGGGAGGAGATTGAAACGGAGGATGTGTTTCTGCTTGGGGAACATATTGAGGAGACACCGTTTGGCTTCGACAACCACCATTCCGACTTGTTGTCATTGGTTGTGTCTGTCTTTCACAAATTAAGGCTGCACCACATTGCCAAACTCGCCTCGCTTGAATTTCTCTTCGGAGTAAAATGCGATTGTAAGGATGGTTAACTTTATTTTATGCATTTGAGTACTATTGTTTGCTGTTGTTTGCTTTTCCCTTAAGTTAATACTTTTGATTGCTGTGGTTTTGTATTGAATGTGTTTTTAAATGTACCGCGCTGCAAGGCAGGCATTGATTTCCTGTCTGTGTCTGAGGAACCAACTCGAGACTAGACTGAACTTGGTATTCCCCCCTAGTATAGAACATTGGACAACCAAGAAGACTTTGCTTTTAAAAAATCCCGTCCTCTTTTAAGAGGCAATTGCCTAACAAGCTTGTGTTTTAAATTAGAGAAATAAAACATTTGTACATGAACACTCATGTTGTCCTTCTCTTTTAATGAGATATTATATACACTGGTTTTTATTTATAGGCTATTTAATGCCTTCATGGGAAACATCCACCCTCCATATGTACCATGCTCGACTACTCCTCCTAAATTGCCCCGAGCTAACTCCAGTTTAGGAATAACTGCCTTTTCATGTAGTGCCCCTAATTCATGGAATGCTCTGCAGAGCAATTTAAAAATGACTGCTCTTCCTACTCTTGGTTTATTTGAATCTATGATTTCTGAATTTTACACATCTGACTGTAACTGTTTTAGCTGAATTCATTGTTCATTTAGTATTTTATTTTTGCTCTTGTTTTGTATTTTGTATAGGCCTACTTTATTTAAATTAATATATTTTATCCTATTTTATTTCTGTTCTCTGTTTATGTTATCCCTGTGATTGTCTTTATTGTGTATGCTCGTCACTGTAAATTAATAAATATATTTATATATGGCCTAATCATATATGTTAACTTATTAAAATAGCTGCTTTACTGCCCCTATCTGTTTCTGCTTCCCTTTTCGGGGGATGTTCCTCGTTTTGATCTCGGACGTCTGGTTACTTATATCATATCAGAATCTTCTATGACTGTTAAGCCCACTATGAATATTAAAACACGTCGAAACTTGTGCCCTGTATCTTAGCTACATGTATGATCTTTGCAGCAAAGAAAACCGCGTGAAAATCAGTTTGGTATTTAATGAGATATGATTAATTACATGCGCTGACAGTTCATTGCACCTGCCAAACATTTGATGATTTGATCAGGCCCGCGACCTGTAGAGCATAAATTTCTGAGTTATGAATTTTTAAAGAAATAACCGAAATGCTCACTCCTGCCGCTAGGGGGCAGCCTAAATAAAAAAGCACATTTTAGCAACGTGTGAAATGGTAAATGGCAATCCTGCTTCACCGCTATTAATGTTTCCTCCAGTGGTTTATGGCAAAGTAAAAACCAAAAAAAAAAAACATTTTTATTTTTAGTACATTTTATTTTATTACTTTTTAATAAAAATAAAACTATTTTTATTTTTAGTGCTGAACAATTAATGTACTAGCAAGTGCGGTGTGTCTGCGGCTCTGTGTGCGCAAAACGAGCAGGAGCATGCTAGTGTAGGCCTACAAGATTTATTTCCTAATTTTCAATGCTGCTTTATTTTTATGTTTTAAATTGGGAAAAACAAATTCCAAAACAACCAATAACCTCTGTATTTAAAAATAAATCAAAACAGTAGAAGTTGCACTTTTATTTAATTGTATTTTGTACAAAATGTGTCCCTGTACATATAGCAAACCAAATTGGACAACTGTAAGGTCAGTGCCTGTTGTATTTGTGTATTCAAATAAACAGTTGTTTATTTCATTAGTGCACATTGGCATCTTTGAGCAAAATACCCCCAAAATGTTTGGTGCGGCGCTGCGCACCTCCTATTCCCATGGCCAGCAGCAACCTTTACTAAGACATTTCCTGGGGGCTACAGAGATCCCTTGTGATCCGTGATAATGTAGGTTACACATGTAGGCTGAGTGATAAAGCACATTACTGAAAAACAAAGTTAGGGATTTGGAGTTATTTTGCCTTTATTTTACTGGTCCGGCCCACCTGAGATCAGAGAGGCTGTATGTGGCCCTCGAACCAAAATGAGTTAGACACCCCTGGTGTGACCGGTTCAAGATGGCGGCCGCATTTCTCGTCAGCGCCAATAGGCAGTAGCGGCCAACGCGGCGTCTATCCTTTATAATGTCTATGGATGGAGCTACTCAGAGAGGAAACATGTTGATGAGCAGGTCACTGTATTGTTAATCCCTGTAACTGATTTAAGCACTTCATTTCCATTGTGCTGCCCTCAGAATTCTCACGCTCCATTGTTCCCTCACTCGCAAATAAGACCCCGAGGTACTTAAACTCCTTCACTTGGGGTAAGGACTCATTCCCTACCTGTAGTAGACAATCCATCGATTTCCTGCTGAGCACCATGGCCTCAGATTTAGAGGTGCTGATCCTCATCCCAACCGCTTCACACTCAGCTGCGAACCGATCCAATGAGAGCTGAAGGTCACAGGCCGATGATGCCATCAGAACCACATCATCCGCAAACAGCAGAGATGAGATCCTCAGCCCACCAAACTGCAACCCCTCCCCACCACGACTACGCCTTGATATCCTGTCCATGAATATTACAAACAGGATTGGTGATAAAGCGCAGCCCTGGCGGAGGCCAACCCCCACCGGAAACGGGTCCGACTTACTACCGAGAACCCGGACACAGCTCTTGCTTTGAGTGTACAGAGATTGGATGGCCCTGAGAAGGGACCCCCTCACCCCATACTCCCGCAGCACCCCCCACAGTATCTCCCGGGAAACCCGGTTGTTAACAAAACTTTGTTCCTTATATATATTATAACATTGTACTGTAAAACATTCATCTACTGTTTTCCTATGAACCTTGTTTGACCTCACAAGAGAGGTACTGTGAATGTCCTTGCAGAAAGGGGTAGAGAGACTCCCACATTCCGTTCTCAGATAAGAATATCTGCGCAATTAGTACTCATCTTGCAAGGAACTCAATGTCCTGGACACACAAACTTGATGTTTTCGCACACACCATGTTCATTCATATAATCCTGTACAACTGTTCAGTTCTTGGTCTCAATCATGTAAGCTACACTTGTGATGCATGTTGATTCCCTTGCATTTGCTGTTGCAAGTAAAAACCTGACTCAGATTCTCTTTATTGAAACACTTGGGTTGTTTAATAAAAGAATTCCTTTAACATATGGTCCTTCATTCTCTGGACAAGAAGAGCCTGCACCGTGAACGGGGGAGTCCACGACTCTCGACAAAAGACCTCCAGTAAACAGAGCTACTAAAGAGGCTGTCAGCAGACTCGACTTGGACGGAGGAGGGGGGACGGAATCCAGAGCCAAAACTGAGCGAGTCGAGGCATTCTTCGAATCAGGTGAATATAAACAGCTGATTTGTTTTGTTTTGTTTTATGGTTTTTGTTGAACTTCTGATATCTTGGATATTGGATGGATAAACTAGTCTATTGGGCAGTATTTTCCTTCTTGATTTTACCATCTGTGGGAGAATAACTGATCGTAGTGTTTGGGAAGATGCACTAGGGAAAAAAATATCTCAACTTGTAGTGTTTGAGAAAATACACTCAGAAACAAAAAAAGTCTTGCCGTGCACGTAAAAATGATCATGGTAACGGATCATTTAGTAATACGTTTTTTCAGACAGGTATCTTTTGTTTTGTAGAACCGTGAATTGGACGCAATTCCAGAAGGTTTTTATGAAAGCAAGTTGATTGTCAGCTCTGAAAGTTTTATATTTAGCCTGGGGATATACTCCGGCCGGGTTCTCATCCCGGGAGTTAGTCTTTGACAGGTTGTTTATTTGTTTTGTTTTGTTATGTCAATAGTCTACAACTGCAGAGTAGACTTATTTATTTTGTTTAGAATACATCACATAGGGTGTTCTAGTTTTACATTGGTAATTTTTTTAAAAACAACCTTTCGGAATAAGGGGTATTCACCCTTTTAAATTGATTACTGGGTAATTTAATGTTTGATTTTCTATTTTAAAAAATGAAATTACTTGTAAAATGGATAATGATAAGCACTTAAGCAAAGAACAGTTTAAAGAGGAGCTTCAGGATTTTATCCAGGAGAGTGTTGAAAATTATCTGTCACAGATTTGCGATCTCCTGAAAAGTCTCCTTAAGAAGAGTGAGGAACAAACTGCTCAACTCCTAAAGCTGGTTACAACCTGTGAGGAGATTGTAAACCACAATGAGAACCTTTTCCAGACAGCTGAAAGAGGCAGAGAAAAAGAGTTTAATAAGAAACAATGGGGAAGGGGGAAACAGAGAGGTGCCAGAGAGAAAAAAAAAGACGCAAATTGGGTGTTTCAATTGCGGTCAAAATGACCACTGGCGTCGCAAATGTCCCCACCCCAGAGAAGGAGAGAGCCAATCAGAGAAAGGTGGTGGCCAAGGAGATGAATAAGAGAATGTTGTTGAAAGTTGAAGAGAAAAGATGGAAAAAGATTGTTTGGAACTGATACAGATTGTAAGAGCAAGATGTCAAACTGCATTAACCTTGTAAAGATTGATGTGAGTATCTTGCTCATAGATGGATGTTATAAAGAAAGAAAAAGTACGTAGGGGAAGAGAGATAAAAGAGGGTTTTAGTAAGTGTGCATACAATTGTTATGCTGTTATGATGGAAATAAAGAAAAGACGAAAGAGCAACCTATTTGCCACAAACTGTATGTGATGAATGAAATACATGTGTGTGTGGGAGACCCAGTCTCTATGCAAGGAGAAAGGGAGGGCCTGCCTAATAAAATGTGTGTGTGTCTAAATGAGACTCAGGTTGCGTTCCGAGTCGCATACTTTCTACTATATAGTATGTAGAAAGAAGATTTAGGATGTCCCGATTCCTGTGGCCAGATTTAGGATTGTTAGAAGTACCCGGATGTCCTACTTCATGCGGCCAAGATTGTTAGTGTTGAAAAGTGCATCCTATTTGGGCAATTCTGACCCACAATCCAGTGCGCACGTGAAGTGACGTCACATCGACGAAGCCTCCATATGAAAACAAACGGGGATACGACGGATATAAAAGCAAGAGACAAGATCAAGGCGCAATGTTATGATGAAATAAGAGAGTAAAGTATGTCCCAATAGTATGCCTACTGCATCCTAACTAGATTCTTTTTATCGTCGGATGTAGTATGTAGAATAGAAAAAAGAAAGAGTATGCGATTCGGAACGCAACCTCAGTCTCTGTGCAAAGAGGAAGAGAGAGCCCTGCGTGTGCTTTGTGTACATGGAGACAGGGGAAGGGGCAAATGCCTCAGTGATCAACATGTTTATTTGAGCTACCTGACACAGACAAACATGTGGAACTCAAGAATGAAATCAATCCTATCCAAAATTTACATTGCCATGCATCATTGTGACTTAGAGCAAGCAATGAGTGGTGGGATGATATGATGATAGCTGTTACTGTTTTTGTCTAAAAAATTAGTGCTAAAAACAATGTCCGAGGAGAAAAGAGAAAAACAACCCTAGCAAAATGTAGGGAAAAGTGTTGAAAAACATGATACTGCTCCCTTTTACATTTCTGTTTTCAGAATGTCTGAGAGGAGCGGTTCAGTTGACGCGTTTCCTGGGTGACTGGATTCTGTTGGGGGTCAGAAAAACAGGAAACTCTGGGATCATTCCAGGCTGGGAAAGGCCCTGTCAAGTCTTACTGACAAATCTTCCAACTACAGCCAAAGCCAAAGAAATATCTGGATCCAATTCACCTACTACAGGAAGTTGTGAACATTCCAACAACAGCTGACGCTTCCACATGAGTCATGAACAGTCCTGACTATAGCAGACACATACACATCAGACAATTTGAAGAAACATTCTGAATGATTAGTGACGGACTCACTCCACAGTTGCTGCATGTCTCTGAACCTTGTAATGCACCGAGGAGCACCCGTGTTTATTTTTCCCAATGTGTGGTTGCAAAGTCCAGACTACAAAGGGAGGTGTCTTGCTTTAAAAGATGCTTGTCTCAATTCTGGCAGAGTTTAAAGCCCACGTACAAGACCTAGTGTGACAGCAACAGGTAAACGAGAAGGTCATAATCACAAGAATTAACCGAAGTTGACATGCTTCAATGAAGTTGGAATTGGACACTGAGGAACAATCTGAATGGGTTATGGTAATATCGGATACATGACCATTCCCAGTGACTGTGATGAAAAGGACACTTTGCGTTAGGATGCCAAAAAAGGGACTTGTTGACCATCAAGAAGATCTGAGTTCTTGTTCCCTGGCTACTGCAAAGACTGTCCTCTCTGAAAATTTAATTAGACGTGTTGCACCTGTACACAAACTTGCATTTTCACAACTGTAATGTTGAATGTACTTGATATATATTCTGCTTGAATGAAACGTATTTACTCATATGCTTTACCTTTTTGCTTAGAAGTGTTACCTGAATGTTTCATTAAATGTTATAAACAGGAGGGAAAAGTTAACGAAACTTTGTTCCTTATATATATTATAACATTGTACAGTAAAACATTCATCTACTGTTTTCCTATGAACCTTGTTTGACCTCACTGTGAATGTCCATGCAGAAAGGGGTAGAGAGACTCCCACATTCCGTTCTCAGATAAGAATATCTGCGCAATTAAAACTCATCTTGCAAGGAACTCAATGTCCTGGACACACAAAGTTGATGTTTTCGCACACACCATGTTCATGCATATAATCCTGTACAACTGTTCAGTTCTTGGTCTCAATCATGTAAGCTACACTTGTGATGCATGTTGATTCCCTTGCATTTGCTGTTGCAAGTAAAAACTTCACCTGCTTTGAAGCCTGCCTGACTCAAATTCTCTTTATTGAAACACTTGGGTTGTTTAATAAAATAATTTCTTTAACACCGGTCATAAGCCTTCTCCAGATCTACAAAACACATGTAGACTGGATGAGCAAACTCCCAAGCTCCCTCTAGGATCCTTGCGAGAGTGAAGAGCTGGTCCGTTGTTCCACGGCCAGGATGGAATCCGCATTGTTCCTCTTCAATCCGAGGTTCGACTATCGGCCGAACCCTCCTTTCCAGCACCTTGGAGTAGACTTTGCCGGGGAGGCTGAGAAGTGTGATACCCCGGTAGTTGGCACACACTCTCTGGTCCCCCTTTTTGAAAATAGGAACCACCACCCCGGTCTGCCACTCCTTCGGCACTGTACCCGACTTCCACGCAATGTTGAAGAGGCGTGTCATCCAAGACAGCCCCTCCACACCCATTGCTTTCAGCATTTCTGGACAGATCTCATCAACCCCCGGGGCTTTGCCACTGTGGAGTTGTTTGACTACCTCAGTGACTTCCACCAGGGAAATTGACGATGATCCCCCATCAGCCTCCAGCTCTGCCTCCAACATAGAGGGCGTGTTAGTCGGATTCAGGAGTTCCTCAAAGTGCTCTTTCCACCGACCGACTACCTCCTCAGTTGAGGTCAACAGCGTCCCATCCTTACTGTAAACAGCTTGGATGGTTCCCCGCTTCCCCCTCCTGAGGTGCCGGACGGTCTTCCAGAAACACCTTGGTGCCGACCGAAAGTCCTTCTCCATGGTTTCTCCGAATTTCTCCCACACCCGCTGCTTTGCCTCTGACACGGCAGAGGCTGCAGCCCTTCGGGCCTGTCGGTACCTTGCAACTGCCTCAGGAGTCCCCCGAGATAGCATATCCCGGAAGCACTCCTTCTTCAGTCGGACGGCTTCCCTGACCACCGAGGTCCACCACGGCGTTCGAGGGTTACCGCCCCTTGAGGCACCTAAGACCTTGAGACCACAGCTGCCTGCCGCAGCTTCAGCAATGGAAGTTTTGAACATCGACCACTCGGGTTCAATGCCCCCAGCCTCCACAGGGATGCTAGAAAAGCTCTGCCGGAGGTGCGAATTACCCATCTCGGTAACGCTTTATATTAAGGTTCTTGTAATAAGCCTTAGTTAAAGCTGCAGTTGATCGTTTCAGCCGTTTTCAGCCGTTGGGATCCCAACGGCTGTTTTCCCAACGCTCTACCTGCTGTAGCTCCTCCCTCTGAACGACAGCTACGCGCGTTCATGTGAATTCAGTTACATTGACAGGAGACAAACACCATGTCCGATTCCGAGGTGATTAAACATTAGTATAATGATAACTACATACGTACATATTGAGCATACATTTTAATCACAGACATACCATGTATGTTAGCTTAAAATAATTTTAAGTGTGCTGGTAGGCCTAACAAAAGTAGCTATAACTGCCAGGCAAGATAGCAAACTAATTGTAACAGAGCGGAGAGGTGTGTGTGTATGCTCCTGCTCTGACCGCAGCTGGGAGGGGCTGCTCGGGCAGTGTTGCCAACTTAGCGATTGTGTCGCTATATTTAGCTACTTTTCAGCCCCCCTGGCGACTTTTTTTTCAAAACAGCGACAAGCGACACATCTAGCTTTTTTTCTGGTGTAATTGGTGACTTTTTCGCCGAAGCAAATATCACTTGTAACGCTTCTTAACGAGCAGCGGGAGCCTCCCGGCCCGTCACAGAGCACTGACAGACGGCCCGGTCCTCGCGCAGCAGCCCCTGCCAGCTGCGGTCAGAGCAGGAGATAGCCTACACCTCTCAGCTCGGGGCTGCTGCGCGAGGAGCGGGCTGCGTGTCAGTGCTCCCGCTGCTCGTTGAGAAGAGACGATACTTGCTTTGGCGAAAAAAGTCACCAATAACACCAGAAAAAAAAGCTAGATTTGTCGCTTTTCGCTGTTTTGAAAAAAAGTCGCGAGGTCGCGGTCGGAGAGGTCTTGATGTGATAGGGCAAGAAGACATGGCCGGTGTACTTTTTTTCAAGCTCTCTCCGTCTCCCTTTCAGCAGTTAACTTTTCAATATTCATCTTTCCTCGTTTTTTTGCTGTCTTAGCGGCGTTAGTTGTTAGTAGGCTATCCTGGGAATGGTAAATTGAGGGTTCGTTTGTGAAGACATTGCTACTCGCTGTCCGCCGTAGTAGCCTTGTACCAAACAGTAGGCTAGTGTCAGACTGCTAGGGTCGTGAACGCTCACGCAACTGACGCATCAACGTCATTGCCAAGGTCCCACAGCCAATAAGAACGGAGAATCTGACCTCGCTCTGATTGGTCAAAATTAACATGAGCGGTGGCAATTTTGGGGGGCAGCACACAGAGGCAGGGGGGAGCAAAGTGATAAAAAAATATTTTCAGACCACTTCACCTACATATAGCTGAATGGCTATTATGACAGCTTTGCCAAATATTACAGTAAAAAAACTCTCAACTGCCGCTTTAATAGGTAATAAGGACCTTATAAGATGCTTATTAACATTATAAGATGCTTATTACTATCAGTTTGTGTTAATAAGACTATATATAAGTGTTAATAATAACATAATAAACACGTTTACTGTGTGATTATAAGACTTTTATAAGCACTTATAAGAAACTTCTTAACTATTTATTGATTGCTTAATAGCATTAATAAAAGTCTTATGAGTTTCTGATAGCTGTTAATAAAAGCATTACAAACCTATTTATTGAGTCTTACTAACTTACCTATTATGTCAGAGTTAAACCTTTACTAAGGATTGTTTGTTGCTTTATGAAGGTGAACACACCTTTATTATTTGTGTAGTAGCAGTTAACTATGTTCTAAGAACAATGCTTATTAAGGTTAATAAGTCCTTTATTAAACAGGTAATAATGCATTTTGAAGGTACCTGATCTAAAGCGAGAACAATGCTTATTAAGGCCAATAAGTCCTTTATTAAACATGTAATATAATGCATTTCTATGCTCTAAGAACAATGCTTATTAAGGCCAATAAGTCCTTTATTAAACAGGTAATAATGCATTTTGAAGGTACCTGATCTAAAGCGAGAACAATGCTTATTAAGGTTAATAAGTCCTTTATTAAACAGGTAATAATGCATTTTGAAGGTACTGGATCTAAAGCGAGAACAATGCTTATTAAGATTAATAAATCCTTCAATAGACACTTTTTAACAGTTAATAAGTACTATATCTTGTCAAGGTGGATAAAATGTGAATTAAAAAAACTACATGTAAATACAATGTTACAGAGGTGAAGCACAAAAACACACTTAGGGTGTATTCACACAGGGAAAGTCCGCTAGTTCACTTGCTTTGGTCCAGACCAAATAGAGTTTAGATTTTGTTTGTTTGGTGTGGTCCACTTTCATATTGCCCCTTTTGTAAGTGAACCAGAAACCACACGTGATCTGAGGTCATTCATTCATTGGACAGACATTCTGGGGTGGAGAGAAGCAGGAAGCACGAAGTTAAAATGCGAAATATATCATGGATATAATATGGGATTAAAAATAATAAAACGGCCTACATCTAGCCTATACATAAAGAAGAAAAAATCTAATTATTGTTGTTTCATATGGTTATAATATGAAGCCCTATGACAATGCCACGTTATGTGGCTTGTAGTCTACAATGTGAAACATAATTTTTACTGTATTTTTGCTGCTGGACGGCGGCTCGCGAGAAGAATAGGCTCATGCCGACACTCAGCTGATTAAACTGTGTATCAGCTGGGTGTCAGTTGGCGCAGTTCAGCTCCAAACTGACACGGGGATAGTATTGACGGTCCGTACATGGGAAGCAAAATAAAAACACACACTTCTTGGCAGCGTGAACCTGTTGGCACTGGGCGGGTGATGCTCTCCTCTCCTTCATCTGATCGCTGAACACATTCAGCATTTTTACGCGTCCTCTCGATCAAATGTATGTACTATTGTTCTGGGCTCCCGGTCAAACAACAACTTATCGTCCTTACAATGGCGACAACAACACTTCCCATAATGTGAAGCTGATAGCAATTTATCAAAAAATAAAAGGCACAGTGCTTCCTGCATTTGGGTGTATACGGACAAATTCACACCACAAACAACTGCAGCAGAGTGCGTTTGGAAACGCACCAGACTACCTCTTCAGCTGGGTCTCGGAGCGGGGGGGTGGGGCCCCCAGTGCGATTGCTGTATTCACATCTGCCTGAAAGATGCGCACCGAAGGTGGAAGTGCACCTGAGTTCGTTTCAACCGAACTAAACATGGCATGTGTGAATACACCCTTACTTTTAAAGAAAAAAACACTTAACAACTGTGCAATTGTAAACATGTTTGTTTGTTTCCCAGAACTTCCATGAACAAGATTTTACTAAATGTAAAAAAATAAATACCTTTGTAAAATAAAAATGCTGCCTGACATCAATTCAAGTGTCCAATGATTAAGACTATTAATTTAACATTTTAAATAAAAAAAAAACAGATCATTTTATATACAGTATGTGGTAAAAAACAAAAACAAAAAAAAAAGCCTCTTCTGCTGGCCCTCTCTGCAATGTAGCCTACAATGCTGACTTCTGCTATACTTCCTCTTCCTCTTCACAGTGTCTGAGGAGTCAGACGACAACAACTTGACTCCGAGTCGGCTTTTCCGTAGCCTCAGGGGAAGGTTGAGTCAGGCTGGTCTTTCTTGTTACTGTATAAAGACAACACAAAGAAACATTGATCACAATTAGACAGATAGCAGACAGGTTATACTAAGCATTTAAGCCATTTGGACATGGAATCTGCAAAAAGGGGTGCAGTATCAAAGTAAATTTAGTCTGTAATGGTGAAAATTGTTGAAAAAAGTAAATATTTTCTTGTCCCTTCAAGAAATCTCTCTCCGTTGTCAGGTCTTTTATTTTTTACATACTGGCATTCTAATTTAAACCTGGCCAGCTCATATTTCTTTCTGTAGACCCAGTTTGGCGGTTGGGGCAATTTGGGCAGCATCTGGGTCAGCACAGAAATAACCATTCAGCATTACTTTTCCCCTTCCTGACAAGCTAGCATGACACAACTGCTAATAGATAGCCTACGTTTGGTTGCAGTTTTTATGATAGTGTAAGCTAAACGTTGGCTCAAAAAGGAAGCTCACCAAAGCTTCTGAAAGAAAGTAATGTAAGCCAGGCAAACAACTAGCTAGCTAGAACCAGCTAACGTTACTATAGCATTACATTCTTAAACTTACCAGAAGAGTCATCCTCCAGTTCGGACCTCACCCTCTTATTTTTCAGAGACCTGGTTTGGGGTGCTGATAACTCCGACATGTTCTCCTTTACGTTCGTGAAACACTTTGTCAAGCATGGGTGTCAAGCAACGGAACTTCCGGTTTTACAACTACCTTCAAAACAAAAGCCTTTTAAGGATCTGATATGAGGCACAAAACCGATCATACGAGTCATATTCATCATAGATTGTGAAAAATATACTACGTTCTCGGGGCATCTCATTTTAACACTCACTCAACATGTGCGCGCACACATAGAGGTGAAATAATCACTACAGAGCAAAAGCAAATATATTATGCTCATTATGCTAGATGCCAAAAGACAACATTTTGGAAAGAGGGATGAAAATCAGTGACTTTAGCCTACTGAGATATGGCGCTGCAAACCAAACTCAGAAAACTCATTTTTGAAGGGACTTCAACAAGAAACAAGAAAAACATTACAGCTAATCAAATGCCTTCACCGGTCTAACATTGTATTTACATGTCGTTTTTCTAATTCTCATTGTATTCTCCTTGACAAGATATAGTACTTATTAACTGTTATAAAGTGTTTAATAAAGGACTTATTAACCTTAATAAGCATTGTTCATAGAGCATAGTTAACTGCTATTAATTGATTAATAAAGATGTGTTTACCTTCATAAAGCAACAAACAATGCTTAGTAAAGGTTTAACAATGACATAATAGGTAAGTTAGTAAGACTCAATAAATAGGTTTGTAATGCTTTTATGAACAGCTATCAGAAACTCATAAGACTTTTATTAATGCTATTAAGCAATCAATAAATAGTTAAGAAGTGTCTTATAAGTGCTTATAAAAGTCTTATAATCACACAGTAAACGTGTTTATTATGTTATTATTAACACTTAAATATAGTCTTATTAACACAAACTGATAGTAATAAGCATCTTATAATGTTAATAAGCATCTTATAAGGACCTTATTACCTATTAACTAAGGCTTATTACAAGAACCTTAATATAAAGCGTTACCAAGATCTCTTGAACAGGAGCCTCCGCCAGACGTTCCCAGTTCACCCGCACTACCCGTTTGGGCTTACCAGGTCTGTCCAGAGTCTTCCTCCATCCTTTGACCCAACTCACAACCAGATGGTGATCAGTTGACAGCTCCGCCCCTCTCTTCACCCGAGTGTCCAAAACATGCGGCCTCAGATCAGATGATACGATCACAAAATCGATCATCGACCTTCGGCCTAGGGTGCTCTGGTACCATGTACACTTATGAGCATCCATATGTTCGAACATGGTGTTTGTTATAGACAAACCATGACCAGCACAGAAGTCTAACAACAAACGACCACTCGGGTTCAGATCGGGGAGGCCGTTCCTCCCAATCACGCCTCTCCAGGTGTCTCCATCATTGCCCACGTGCGCGTTAAAGTCTCCCAGCAGAACTATGGAGTCCCCTACCGGAGCCCCATGCAGGACTCCCTTCAGGGTCTCCAAGAAGGCCGAATACTCCGAACTGCTGTTTGGTGCGTACGCACAGACAACAGTCAGAGTCTTCCCCCCCACAACCCAGAGGCGTAGGGAGGCAACCCTCTCGTCCACCGGGGTAAACTCCAACGTAGTAGCGCCAATCCGGGGGCTCGTGAGTATCCCCACACCGGCCCGGCGCCCCACACCTTGGGCAACTCCAGAGAAGAATAGAGTCCAACCCCTGTCCAGAAGTACGGTTCCAGAGCCAAGACTGTGCGTGGAGGTAAGCCCCACCAGATCTAATTCGTAGCGCTCCACCTCCCGCACCAGTTCCGGCTCCTTCCCCCACAGCGAGGTGACGTTCCACGTCCCCAGAGCCAGCCTCTGCCGCCCGGGTCTGGTCCGTCGCGGTCCCCGTCCTTCACTGCCACCCTTAAGGCAGCGCACCCGACCCCAGCGGTTCCTCTGATGAGTGGTGGGCCCATCAGTTGCAGAGGAGTGTGTTGCCACGTAGCTTCTTCGGGCTGTGCCTGGCCGGGCCCCGTGGCAGACCCGGCCACCAGACGCTCGCAGGCGGGCCCCCTTTCTGGGCCTGGCTCCAGACGGGGGCCCCGGGCTTCCTCCGGGCAGGGTCACTCTTCCTCTATTGTGTTGTTCCATGAGGTCTTTGTGAACCATTCTTAGTCGGGCCCCTCACCTGAGACCACTTTGCCTTGGGAGACCCTACAAGGAGCACTAGGCTCCGGACAACACAGCTCTCAGGTTCACAGGGGCACACAAACCTCTCCACCACGGTAAGGTAAGCTTTCGATCTACCGGTCGATTTTTGTTCCTACCCTCACCTATGGTCATGAAGGCTGGGTAATGACCGAAAGAACGAGATTGTGGATACAAGCGGCCGAAATGGGCTTTCTCAGAAGGGTGGCTGGCGTCTCCCTTAGAGATAGGGTGAGAAGCTCAGTCATTCGTGAGGAACTCGGGGCAGATCTGCTACTCCTTTGCATTGAAAGGAGCCAGTTGAGGTGGTTCGGGCATCTGGTAAGGATGCCCCCAGGGCGCCTCCCTTGGGAGGTGTTCCAGGAGTGTCCAGCTGGAAGGAGACCTCGGGGAAGACCCAGGACTAGGTGGAGGGATTAGATCTCCACGCTGGCCTGGGAATGCCTTGGGATCCCCCAGTCAGAGTTGGTTGATGTGGCCCGGGAAAGAGAAGTTCGGGGTTCCCTGCTCAAGCTGCTGCCCCCGCGACCCGATTTCGGATAAGCGGTTGAAGATGAGAAAAAAAAAAAAAAAAAAAAAAAAAAAAGAATGCCCTCAGAATTATTCTCCCTTTGAAAGGAATTCAAGACAACACATAATAAGAACGTGATGCTAGAGGTAAAACACTGTATGTGTGTGTGTGTGTGTGTGTGTGTGTGTGTGTGTGCATGCGTGTTTATGTGTGGGTGCGTGTGTGTGTCCACGCCCGCATGCGTGTGTGTGTGTGTGTGTGTGTGTGTGTGTGTGTGTATGTGTGTGCACATGCACCTGACTGACTAAATACCTGGGGAGTATGCTCTCTGATGCAGCATTGATGAAGAAGTCCAGAACCACATCAGGCAAGTGTCTGCTGCCTTTGGTAGACTGTGACACCAAGGTGTCTGTGTACCATGCTGTCTGTATCAGCACTCTGCTGTACGGCTGTGGGGCTTGGGTCACTTACAGCCGCCACCTCAGGTCCCTGGAGAACTTTCACATGTGCTGTCTGCAGCGTATCCTTGGCATCACTTGGCGTGATCATATTCTTCATTCTGAAATCTTTGCAAATACCAACTGTAGAAGTATTGAGGCTCTGGTCACCCAGCACCAGCTGAGATGGCTTGGACATGTGGTGAGAATGCCCCAGGACCGACTGCCCCGCAGAGTGATGTACGGCCAGTTAAGTCATGGCCAACGCTCGGCTGGGGGGCAGAAGAAGCGCTACAAGGACCAGATGAAGACCACATTGAAGAAATTTAACATCAGCCCTGAGGACCTGGAACTTACGGCTGCTGACCGCACCACATGGCGGCAGGTGTGTAAGGAGGGGACCCTAGGGCTGGAGGAGGACAGGACAGCCAGGAGACAGCAGAAGAGGGACAGGAGGAAAACTCCTGTGGAGCCCACAGTGTCTACTGACACATTTACATGTCCTACTTGTTATGTAGGTCTAGGATTGGGTTGTATAGCCACATTAAATCTCATAGATAGATGTGGAAAAATTGGAATGGGTAGTATGGGCATTGTCACTACCTGGAGCTTGCTTGTACAGAGCCTGGGTCTGTCGAGAAGGTGGCTGTGCTGTTTGGGCTGTGGTAGCCATGTAGTAGGATAGGGAACAAGTAAGTAAGTGAGAAAGTAAGTTTTCTGTTTATTTAAAATCTTTACAAAAAGGTTAAAAGTGGACTTCTTCATCGAAATCGATGGACAACCAAGAGAGAGAGAGAGAGTGCTGTGTGTGTGTGTGTGTGTGTGTGTGCATTTGTAGGTTTTTACTCATCAGAATACTCATTAGACTTCACAACAGTCTCATGTACAGGAAAGAATAATGTGTAATGGATGAAAGCCAGCGAAGCATAGAATAGACCTGAATTTTAACAATACAATGAAGAGATCAATTTCATATATAATATATAATACTACATCTTTGTGCTTTACATGGGCTTTGTAAACTATCCATTACTTTGGCTCAATCTTCACAAAGTTTGCAATAAGCAAACCTTTTACAGTAACACAAAATGTCATATCTTTACTTTTGGACTCCAAATCATGCCATTTAGTGTTTTTAAGGACACAAGGCTACGATGGTGGATTATTGTCACATGTTCTGTCCTATAACCACATACTGTATATGGTTATGGGACAGTATGTATCTACGTATATATATATATACTGTATATATATATATATACACTCACCGGCCACTTTATTAGGTACACCTGTTCAATTGCTTATCAAAACAAAAAGCTAATCTTCCAATCACAATTGCAGCAACTCAATGCATTTAGGCATGTAGACGTGGTCAAGACAACATGCTGAAGTAAAAACCGAGCATTGGGAAGAAAGGGGATTTAAGTTACTTTTAACGTGGCATGGTTGATGGTGCAATGCAGGATGGATAAATGCTTTCATGTTGTTTACGCCAAATTCTGACCATACCATCTGACTTTCACAACTGAAATCGAGACTCATCAGACCAGGCATGATCTTTAAATCTTCTATTGTCCAATGTTGGTGAGCCTGTGTGAATTGTAGCCTCAGGGGCACTTTACACGACAACACGAAACGGTGCATAGGCGAAAATATTTTCACGGTTGCACTATATCATTTACATGAAAACAGCAAATGCAGGCATGAAACCGCAAGTTTTTGAGATCTACTCCCAGGGAAGATTTTTTGGAAAACGCAACGGTTTTGGTTTCTTGTAAACACTGAAACCATTTTCCCTGGTAACGCTGACGTCACGGCTCCACTTCACGTATGCGTAGTCTATAACATTTGCTGTCAAAATACCCACACGCGAGTTATAAAGTTAGAAGACACCATAACATGAACGGTGTCTCCGCGGCACCATCACTGTGATCAGCGGAGAGTGTCGTGCAGGGCTCAAATATAACACTCGCCAATTTAGTCTAGGCGATTAGTAAGTTATTGAGACCACCCGCCACTTTGTCTGGGGAAAGATTTGTGCTCTGCCGGGTTTTTCTAGCAAAATAAACGAGTGTAGCTTCTATATGCCAGGGACACGGCTCTTTCTACATTAAAAAACACTATCCATAGTTCAGCGCGCAGCAAAAGGAGCATTAAGGCTACGGCTTCACAGTAAAAGCATTTCACTGGCTAAACATTAATAGCATTTCACTGAACAAACATGAGTCAACTTTTATTTTGAAGTACACCTAACAGGGAAGTAGCCGCTCACAAAGCCCCTTCACTATCAGCATGTCTTCTGTTTTCACGAGTTCAATGCGGTGAAAAAGAGGACAGAAAGCTTGTAATTTACAATACTTGTAACCACAAGCTTACACCAACCGCTTTATGAACGTTAATGGCATTCATTTTCGGTTACAGTATGGTTTTATGCATCAAATTGTACCGAAAGAGCTATCTACTAGGCTAAGTGTCACCGCTGACTATTGGCTTGGCATGCGTACTACACTCTGAAAACATGTGTACGAGTGACGATGTCAGATAAATCGTGTCTGAACAGGTTTTTTTTTAAAACCAAAAACGGGAAAACTGTCACGTTTTCACCGAGTAAAGTGCCCCTCACTTTCCTGTTTTAAGCTGACAGGAGTGGCACCCGGTGGGGTCTTCTGCTGCTTTAGCCCATCTGCTTCAAGGTTGGTCGTGTTTTGCATTTAGAGATGGTATTCTGCTTACCCTGGTTGTAAAGAGTGGTTATTTGAGTTACTGTTGCCTTTCTATCATCTTGAACCAGTATGGCCATCCTCCACTGACCTCTTGACTTCAACAAGGCATTTTACGTCTACACAAATGCCGCTCACTGAATATTTTTTCTTTTTCAGGCCATTCTCCTTAAGCCCTAGAGATGGTTTAGAGTGAACATCCCAGTAGATCAGCAGTTTCTGAAATACTCAGACCAGCCCTCCTGGCACCCTCAACATTGCCATGTTCAAAGTCACCTAAAACCCCTTTCTTCCCCATTCTGTTGCTCGGTTTTAACTTCAATAAGTTGTCCTGTCCAGGTCTACATGCCTAAATGCATTGAGATGCTGCCATGTGATTGGCTGATAAGTAATATGTGTTAACAAGAAAATGAACCGCTGTACCTAATAAAGTGGCCGGTGAGTATACATATATATATGATTGATTCTATTCCAAGATACAGTATATTTTAGTTATGTGAGATACTCCGCTTAACCTGCCTGTAAGGATCTAAAGAGCACGTTGTATGTGTATCTATACATGCAGGAGAGCAGTATGGAGCAGGCCTAGACCATACTCATTGCTCTATAGAAACCCAACATGAGTATCTCCCATAGACAAGCACTGGCGAGGAACAACTGCCCTTTAAGGAAGAAAGATTGGGCAGAACCTGGCTCTATGGTCACTGGCCATCTGTCTCCACCGCTTGAGATTGAGGGAGAAAGAGAGAGGGATGGGAGAGAGACAAAAAGAGGCATATGTATGTATATCAAAAAGGCATAAGGCTAAATAATAGAAACACCTCTCCTTATAATCTAATATAGCACCGCAGCAGCACACACTGCATAGCCTCCACGATGATCATACAGTTTCATCAACAACACAACTGAAGATTAGAACATACAGGATGTACTGGACTGTTGCATTACACTGACTTACTTACTGACTGAGTGGATAAAGATGGACACTAACACGTTGGAAAAAAGAAATAAAGATTTGAACTCTTTAACTGGCTTAATCCAACATCTAGAATGTTGTTTTTGGTAACACTTTACAATAAGGTACACAAAAAGAGTAGTTACCCTTTTAAAAAGGTTAGTTAAGTTTAAAATGTTAGCCTAAGGGTGTATTCACACATGCCGTGTTTGTCCCTCCTCGGCTATGCATCTTTAGGAGGGTGAATACAGCAATCGCACTGGGGGCGGATCAACAAACGCCCGAGAGTGGCGAAGTAGTGGTAGGGTATTCCAACGCACTCTGCTGTAGTTGTGGTGTGAATTGGTCGGGACTCGATCCGACCCAAATGCAGGACTGTGCCTTTTCTTCTTTTTAAAAAAAAGCCGTCAGCCACATTATGTGAAAGTGTGTTGTCGCCATTGTTAGGACGAAGTTGTGGTTAGAGACCAGAACAATATATTACATTTGATCGAGAGGAATAAACATGGAATGTGTTCAGATAATGAAGGAGAGCGCTCCCGCACAGTGTCAACAGCTTCACGCTGCGCAAGAAGTGTGTTTTATTTTGCTTCCCATGTACGGGACCGTCAATACATCCCGTGTCAGTTTGGAGCTTAACTGCGCCGACCCAGCTGATACACAGCTTAATCAGCTGAGTGTCAGCTTGAGCTCTATTCGGTGTCCAGCAAAAATAAGTAAAAATGATGTTTACATTGTAGGCTAAAGCCACATAACGTGGCATTGACATAGGGCTACGTATTATAACCATATGAAACAACAATCCTTTTATGTTTTCCTCTTTATTTATAGGTTAGATGTAGGCATTTTATTATTTTTAACCCCATATTATATCAATTATATATTTCGCAGTTTTAACTTCGTGCTTCCTGTTTCTCTCAGAATGTCTGTCCAATGAATGAATGACCTAGATCACGTGTGGTTTTGCTTTAATGCTGGTTCACTTTAAAAGAAAGTGGACACAAAAAAAAAATCAAAACTCTATTTGGTCTGGACCAAAGAAAGTGAACTAGCGGACTTTCCCAGTGTGAATACACCCTACGTATTAAATATGTAGGCTATGCAAGTAGTACGCTGCTCTTTATGATAAAAAAATACACGGCACGACATTCAGCTTAACATTTTATTTATTTGACGCACTTTTTAGATGTTAGTTCCTCTTTTAATGTGTCATTGATCGCTTAAGCGAGCGATTTATTTCCACCATTAACCGGCAGGTTTCGGCTTGTTATTCCGATCTGCTGGTGGAGCAGGACAGTGGGCGCTCTCACAGCTGATCGTTGCCGGGTCGGCTTGTGCAGCTGACGGCCGGGCTGACCACTGGTGCCAAGCTGTCACGCAAAATGTGTTATTTTTAGTTTTTAAAACCCTTTTTAGTAGGCTAGTGCTATGCTATCTAAAAGGGCCAATACATTCTAATCATTCAAATCTCTGCAGACGTGTATTTATTTCATGGGGACCATTATCGGACAGTTGGTCTGTTTCTCCTCTACCACTTAGCCTATATTATGCCCACACCTCCAGTTGGTGTTGCATTTCAGAGCAGCAACACACTTTTTTAGTTGCGATTTTTGAGTCAGACCACCTTTTCTTCATCTATGTAAAGAAATGGCGACATATAATTGTATATGCTGTTTTATAGAATTTGAGCGACAGCAGCCTACTGATGTAAACCTCAAATGCAAAATCCTCAGCTGGAGATCGTTTGTTGTCAACACCAACGCTGTTGACCGCAGCAGTGATTTCCTTCCTAACTTCTGTCGTTCTTTGATGCCGCTTGTAATGCTCCTAAATGAAACTCTTTTTTTCTACTTTCGCTGTTAATCTGTCACTTTCTACTTCAGAGAAGTTCCTCTTCTTTGCCATAATGCGCATATCCATGTCGTACAACCTCTGGGCGAGGTCTCTAAACTGAGAAAATATAGGGGCGTGATATTCAAATTACGATTGTTATCAGCCGCCGCATTTATCAATAATGGCCTGGCGTATGCCGAGATTGGCGAGATACGACTGTTTGATAAATACCACGCGATACCTGGCGTAGGGAGGTATTTGCGCCAGAACCTGCACCAGTTTCCACGCAAGTTTGATAAATGAGGGTCATTCATCACACTGTTTCTAGTGCGAGTGTCCCAAACTTTGAGCTTCCCTCGCTCTCCATGTGTTCCATTGGCCGACGCTGGTCGCTGTCTGTGGTGCTGAACGCGTGGCGCTGCTGAAGAGGAGGCGCCCCAGCACAGTGCGCACAGAGCGGGGATGCAGCAGCAGCATCAGCGGTACAGGCTCCAGCCGTCAGTCAGTCAGCAGAGGCGGCGGGCTGTGGTCATAGCGACGGAGCGGAACTAAAAGCCCTTCATCTCCGTGAGTCAGTACATTCAGATAAAGCCAACAACACTTAGCAGGAGTCAGTGACGAGAGAGAGAGGAGCGCTCTCTGTGTATGGACGCTGTTTGGCTGAGCTCCCTGTGTTTCAGCCCGCCAGGAGAAAAGTCTTGATCCCAAGGACGTTCACCTCGAGAAGCGCAAGACGTGATGAAGGCGACCAGAGAGTATGTTGCTCTGCTGCTTGTGCTGCTGGCGGTAGTGACGGACTTGCATGGCGCTAAAGGTAAGAATGTTCTACATATTTACTCCGTGTTTTTCATCTCCCCGTTGTTAACGGGAGTGTCCCAGAGAGCTTCAGCCCCTCAACCTCCCCTCTCCTGAATGCAATGTTTGTGTTTCGGGTTTGCTATTATTGTTTGCCGGGAAGCTTTCCCCTTTATTTTGTCGGTCCATCCATGTGCTCACAGGGCGCACCGAAAACAGACTTAACGTGAGGGACACAGAATCTCTCACAAGGATGAGGTATTGTGTTATAATTAACGCTGTCTAAAACACAAACAAAGATAGATAAAATATGCACAGTCCACATCCTCAAAGCCTTTTAAAGTTTACAGTCCAAACACATTTTAGGCTACATCATATATCCACTTAATACTTCTTCTATAGTTTTCATTTTTCAAGAATAAATACAACTCAAAACAGGCTGATTAAAAATTGAATTTCCTTGCCTTGAAATAAACTAGAAGTGCCCCCCAAATGAATTGCGCTTATCTCCTGGTACTCCATTGACAACAGCAGAACGGCTGATGGTGTTTTTTGCAGACCAGCTGCATTATTCATATCCCCTGACAGAGTAGAGAAGGCTACAAAACATGCTGGATGATCCAGAGTTGTCTTCCCCGGATAGTGGCATCAATTTGAGCAATCACTCAATATTTTTTCTTCTTTCTTGCACTTCAAATGAAGCTCCACATTCTGTATTTCATATGAAAGTATTTCTCGCTCAGCATGTTGTCTGGGCATTACAAGCTATTTAAATCCCATGAACACTACTGCTGTATCGGATAGATGAAGACAATTCAAGTTGGCATGGAAAGAAGACAGGAGAAAGGAGTCATCTGAAGACACACTCAGTGATCAGTCAGTGCCCATTAATGTAACGTCATGTGTAGACACAGCTGAATCCAGAACCTTGATCATTGTGCTTGTGATGCTTTACGCCTTTGTTTGTGTTTGCATAATGGCCCTGCGGTGCCGAGGCTTGGTGGAAAATGTGTTGAGTGGCTTTGTGCATTCAGCTCTACAGTCTGCCTGCTGACACGTCAGGGAAATGTGACATAGATGGATGGAGGGCCTCACTGTATTTAGTCCAAATACGGAATAGAATCTTTGTTTTTTTAAATGGGAGTTTGAGTTTCATGCATTGAATCAGTCCTTTAGAAATGAGACTGCTGTAATGAAATGAGACTGCTGTAATTCAACTTATCAGTTGAATGATGAGGCCAAGTCATGCGGATTTTCTGTTAGCTTGCCTTCTCACCAAAACAAAACAGAACAAGCCGTCCTCCTCGCCTTTACGCTTTTATCAACAGAGCAACGTCCTAATTCCATTTTACATGCTCATTCTATGCAGATTTGAGTGTGCAGTGGGCTCCCACAGGGAAATTAAGCAGATATTTTTTTTAAAAGGACGTACGGTATGTAGACTAAAAGTGCTTTTGACAGCACAGTACTGTTGGTGAGCACTATCGGCCCAAGGTGCAGTGCAATACAAAAAAGGAAATGTATAAGATCACGGCTAGTCAACAGAAAATAATTTAGTTCAAGTTCTGTCATTTTTTATGTTGGTATAAAACTGAAATTGAAGTTGACTTTTTGTAAATTTTGAAAATGAACACCAATTCGGTACTGTATGTACATAATCAGGCTGTGATGCATTTATCAGATGTAACAGTGTGTAATGTAATGATGTAATGTGTGATTATTTCTGTTATTATTCTCACTAGAGCCAGATGGTAAAAACCTGTGTAGAAAGAAAGAACAATAGGCGCACATTTGTGATTTATTTTGATTATTTTGATTTATTCGCGCAAAATGATTCGTAATGCGCTTCTCATCAAAGTGATGGAGGAAAAAACAGTCCAAGAATATCTGACATAAATATGACAATTCTGATTCACTATCACTATGCATTTACTGAAGCTCAAACGCTGTCCGTGGAAATACACAGAAGATATTGTATAAGTATCTGAGCCACAAGGCATTCAAACATGATTTATCCAAAAATAATGGATCAGCTATTTACGACTTACGACCCTCTAGACTCCTGTAAAAAGTTAGTCTTTTTATAAGGTGTTAGTGTATCAAAACACAGGACTTAACATCACTCATTACAAGCTCCATGCTCTTCCAACCCTGACGCTATATCAAGTCAAATAACATTATTTACACACTGTCACATTGTTCCTATTTTTAATTGAAGATATATATTTTTTTATATGTATATCTTTGATTGTGGGAAATACTTTAAAAATCCTGATGCTGAGTTTTTGGAGCTGCACTAGCACATCATCTTATTGAAATATTCTCTGCCAGTGCATCCTTTTGGACACATTTCCACAAACTTGGCTTGACATCTTTGTATTTATTTGTATTGTTTGGTACGCCATACGGTTGGGCTCTAGGAATACAGATATGCAGCATACTACTCTGAAGCTTCTATCACTGTTTCATGTTTTTTTTTGCATGTAGTTAAGTTTAGTTTAGTTTATTCATACACATACATAACAGAAAAATTTCAAATGAAAATCATCTTATGTCATCTTCATTTATACATTGCCATTCTTTATACTCAATACTGAGCGGAAAGCTGTAGGTTGAAGCACTTGCTTATTGCACCTTCCCTTAAATACATTATTTTTGTATTTACTTGTTTTCCGATGGTCCCTCAGGATCTTAAAATATTTGTTTAAATAATAATAATAATAATAATAATAATAATAATAATAATAATAGCTATTGCTATTATTAATTCCTGTATATGTTATACATATTACACATATTACATGCAAAGTTATGACAAATAACAAAATGTATGGACATTCATATCCACAGTGTCATACGTACATGCCTCACTTTGTAGTTTTTCTTCATTGTTTGGCACTGTTGAGATGAATCAGCTTTATGAGCTTCTATTCTACCTTAAATAGCTAAAACTAACCTCAGTAAGGGATACTCCATATGGACATCATGCCCTGTGATTAGCAGAGCCAGGAGCCTGCAGCCTATCTGTCAGACTGACACGTCTTACTATGACACTGATTCAAAAGCTCCACACTGTCACTGAGGCCCAATACAGTGTGTTCCTTAAAAGCCCCACTCGCATTGCATTAACCTGGCATGAAAGAGAGGGGGCCTTTGGCAGATGTTAGTCAGTCCGTCCTGTAGCGCTGCTTGTCTGTGGCTGACCTTGACCCCCTGACCTCTCTGGAAGGTTAGACAGTTTCCATGCCAGATAACATTAAAGGAATAGTTCCACATGTTTTGTTTTTTAGCCTTTTGCCTCACTCTAGAAAAGATGAGAGGAACAGTTCTTGTAACTGTGTGTCTATTTTTTATGAAGAAATAGTCAAAGGTCTCTCATCCAGGTTAGCTTAGCTCAAACACTGGTAGTCAAGGAGAGCAAGTCAAAAGATTAACTTTACAACATCACTAAACGCTTGTGTGTGCGTGTTGCTTTCCTCCCACATGTGCAGTGTTAATACAGTGTGCAGTGTTAATACAGTGTTTGAAATGAATCTTCAGGCACAGCTTTACAGACATGATGTTTAACTCTACAGATGGATGTGGTGTTCACAGACGCCGGATAACAGCTCAAATTTAGTTTCTGTAAGTTGATTTTTAGCAGTATGTTGAATTCTACTTTTTAAAATGAAAGTGACATACTGAAATGAATGGTTATCAGTAGCTAAGTGGAAGGTAAAACATGCTTGGCTTTGCCTTCGTGGACAACAGTGAGCAGTTGTATTGCCTGTATACAGTACAAAGCATTTTCAAAAGATGCTCCTATATTACTTCAGATAGTGCTTAGATATGTTTAAATGACCCAAAGAATGAGAATCCTTGTGAACAAAGTGGACTGATTAAGCACAATATCAATTCAATGAGCGACTATGTATTCTTTAAACCTACATCTAAGCCCCTCAGTATTAATGAGTGATGCAGGACTAACAATCAGGGATTGTGCCATGGCATCGTCCATCAGCCATTGATGGCACGTTTGTTTTTTAGCCGATTCCATCGGGAGTTTGCCTTTTCTTTGCAATGCTGTTGGAGTGACTGAGTCTGCAGTGAAGAAAGACAGAAAGACAGGCAGACCGATAGACAGAGAGAGGCAGACCGATAGAGAGAGAGAAAGACAGAATGAGAGAGAGGCAGAGAGAGCTTTATTTTATCATTTTGCTTTTTGACTTTAGACTTACTGAAGACTGACTCCAGCTGTCCGCTTCGCTGTCGGCTGGAGCCGATCAGCTGTTTGACACAGAGCTGAAAACAAGAGTGAAACTTAAGTAGCAGTTAAATATAAATGAATACATATTGTAACCAAACACAACTAATGTGATTTGTGTGAGGAGCCTACAGTAGCCCACCCCCCCTCACCCAACCCTACTTCAATAAGATCCCACAAATGACAGTTGTTGGTGTGGTGTAAAAGTATATATATTCCAACATGCGGAAATAAAATGTGCTTTCGATTAAATAATCACACACCAATCAATTCTAATAAATAAGGCTTTTATTCAGGTCTGGAACCCTGCTCTATTCGCCTTGTGGCTAAAACATGTAAAAGAATTGGGACGGTCCTTTTAACATTTGCAATGTACAATTATATTGACAATGTAAATGAAAATATATTCGTATTACTGAAGAACTCTACCAGTCCTCTTACATGTAATACTACAGCCTTGCAATGAAGGAGTGTCTCCATGTGCAGTTAACCACTGTGCAGACAGTAGAGTCAGTAGTGAAATTACAATATTTCTGTTGGAGCTTTGGGCTGGTACAGCAAGTGTTTGAAATGAATCTTCAGGCACAGCTTTACAGACATGATGTTTGACTCTACAGATGGATGTGGTGTTCACAGACACCGGATAACAGCTCAAATTTAGCAAATGTACACTTTCTGTAAGTAGATTTTTAGCGGATTTATTGAATTTTACTTTTGCAAAGTTAACCATCTCACCTTGAACATCTCTAAAACCAAAGAGATGGTCATAGATTTCAGGCGCTCCTCCACCAGCCCCCCTGCTCTTCAGTTAAATGGCCAGATAATTGAGAGACTGGAAGAATACAAATATCTCGGTTCAATCATTGATCACAAGTTCACCTTCAAAAGCAACACAGACCGCATGTTCAAGAAATGTCAACAACACCTGTACTTTCTCCGGAAGCTGCGACGACTGCAAGTCGACAAGTCAATACTCCAGTCATTTTACAACTGCTTCATCCAATCCACCCTCACCTTCGGCATCCTGGCTTGGTTTGGCTCCCTGAGTGAGGTGAACAAAGGTCCCCTCAACAGGATCATAAAGATGAGTGGGAAGATCATTGGACAGCCACAGACCACTCTCACAGCCAGATTTGAAAAACAGGCCATCAGGAAAAGTAGACGGATCATATCGGACCCCACCCATAACCTCAACAACCAGTGCCACCTGCTACCTTCAGGAAGTAGACTACATTCCCTGCCCCTGAGAACCAAACGAGCCATGTCCACCTTTGTTCCAGCATCCATCAGGCTGTTGAATAAACAGTAGGCCCCCCAGCCCGCCAAACCCAACCCATTACTCCAGGCTTCAACCTATTGAAGCCTTCTCCCTACCCACAGGGTTTTTAGCTTTTAGCTTTTAAGAGTTTATTTATTCTCGTACATGATACTGACTATTTATTGTTGAAGTATGTCTTGTTTGTATGTGTCTGACCACAAATAAAGTTCCCTCACGGGAAAAATAAAGTTCTTTGAATTGAATTTGAAAATGAAAATGACATACTGAAATAAATGGTTATCAGTAGCTAAGTGGAAGGTAAAACATGCTTGGCTTCAGGCTGCTTTCAGTTAGAAGCGTTTGGCCCTAGCTGCTACACTCACTGCTAATGGCTGCTCTAGGATCAGCGGTCTGTTTTGTCTGAGAATAGCGAAATGGCAAGTTAAGGGGAAATGAAATAGGAGCTGTTTTCATGACGTCCCTGAGGGCTTTGGGGTCAGGCATTGTCCTTTTCCTGCAGATTACTGTCCAGTGAATACAGTGGCCCTGGCTGACCCAGAGCAAGCTTTGGGCCCTGGAGCTCCCCAACCACTGCCTGTCATCATTGTCAACACTCTGCCCCAAAGTAATGGCTGCTGCAAGGCTGACTGGGCTGAAGGCAAGCAACAGCAGCAACTCAGTACAGCAAACACTCATCATATAGCCTTCACATTGTAAAGGCTGATGCTCACTGATGTTGGCCAAAAGAACGCATGAGAAAAAGTGTTGTTTCAAATATCACTTATCATTATTCTTACATTAGTGTATATTTTTTTAATACATAAGCTTTCAATCAAATATAACCCAACTCACCAGGGGCCTCATTTATAACGGTGTGCGTAGAAACCATCCTAAAACATTGCGTCCGCACAAAGCCAAGAATGTACTGTGCAAAAAATTATTCAGATTTATAAAACTGTGCGGCGCACAGTTGCACGCAATCTTCCCTTTATAAATACCCACCTGAGGTGAATTGTCCGCGGACGATCTCCTCCCCGTGTCCTCCCACTTCACCTCCCAGTTTCATCCCACACTCTACCATACTTGGTCAATGCTAAATAGCTCCTGAATATGGTGACGCCCTTAATAAGCACAGCATTTTGACTGACACGAGGAGAAAAGGGAGGCAACCGGCCGCAAAGAAAGCGACTGAGAAGGAAGAAAGCCCGTGATGTGCATGTGCTGCAGTTTCTGTCACACAAACACACATACACACGCACGTGCGCATTTATCACGTATCATGATTGGCCCAATGTCAGTAATCTTTGTAAAGCAGATTCGCCCAACTTTGTACTGTATGAAATATCACGTATTAGCATACCTAGTAGCCTATGTAGGCCTATATAAAATGTGTTGTGAGCACGTGAGATCCACACATTTCCAACTACGTCATCTTGTAGTTAAAACTTCCAGAGTGAATTGCTTTAGGAAAGAGATGCATGTAATGATTTGCTAAATTCATAACATGATTTTATCTAACGAAATATACAGTTTTAAATACATTTGTTGGCTTTAACTTTGTAAAAAACTTATTAGACACACCGCCTAAAATATAGACTTGCTTTCCCGCTGGCCACTCACGGACACACCTCCCGACGGATATTATTATAGAGTAGCGCTTTAAGATTCAATTAAAAGATATAACCAAAACATGTAAAGACCTACTTGATAAGTAAATCAACCAACATCATATCTGCATGCAATATACTACAGTGGCCTATATTCACAACTATAGGTAGGCTCATACATATAATTGATTAAATATATTGGGTGTCAAGCATTTCACATTAATATGTGTGTGTGTGTGTTTTTCTGATGACTGCGCTTCATTTCACGGTGTTGCCATTGAGCGTCGCTAATTCCCCGAGTCAGGAAAACCTTGCGTGAGCTCAACACATTTTCGAAAGTTTGGCGTAGGAATATAAGCACACTTCTCCGCAAATAATTTCTTTATAAATACTGTAGCGTTTACGGCCCGACACCGCGGGGGGGCTAGCTAGCGGAATGACGAGGACACAGAGTAGCTGACGTTTAACCGGAGAACCGGGCTTTATTGTGCCTAGTGTACAGGCTAACCCCGGGGTTGGAGGAGTGCCCAAAACAACAAAGGGGTGATAGCTAACTGCGGTTTCTAGCGGGGTGGCTTGTTAGCTAACTGTGGGTTGTAGGAGCGTGTCTTCTTCTCTGCCTTATTTTCCGAACTGGCGCCTACTTGGCTCAACTTCCCACTTCTCACGCTGTCCCCGCCCCATAACCCAAACTGGCCTATCAGGCTGAACTAGGGCAACTCCTTCCCCCCACAACTCCCCATCAATCCCCCCCATAGTTCTGCTGGGTCGCTACAATACCAATGTTTTGCCATCGCACATTTTACCGCCATTTCTGCCTGTATACGCAAGGTTTTTGTGCGCAGCAAGCTTTATAAATGAGGCCCCAGGTAACTCACATGGTCCATGGATTAATCCGGCCCTTCCTAAATAAGACTGTTAAGGCCGAATTCCACCGGCTGCCTGTCCTGTCCTTCTCCGCTCCAGCATGGCAGCGGAGCTGTCAGGTTTTTACTTTAGTCCACTAGCTCCGCTGCACCGTCTCTCTGCTCCGCTGCTGCTCCAGCTGTCCGGTGAAATACACACTGCTTCTATTTTTGCTGGATGCCAGAGCTCACCGCATCAATTTAGCACAGAACACATTGAGATAGACAGGAACACAGACGCCGACAAAACAATAAAAACTACGGTTAATTTTCAAAATAAGACATTCGGTTTTCAATGCAGGTAACAATCCCAAAACAGAGACACATACAAGCATGTCCACTGTTCTTTTACTCGTTCGGATTTAACAATAAACTTCCGTGCGTTTGTTGTTGTGTAAATACCATATAGGAGAATCATATTATCAAGAGCAATCGCCCGTCACTTTTATTACCGCGGGAACTCCTCGGTCTCGCGACTCCAGCTGTTCAGCGGAGCTGGCCGTGCCTGCTTTGAAAACGGAGCCGGTGGGTGTTGACGGACGTGGGCGCACGGAGCAAAACCTTTGGACAACGCACGTGCAGCCAGTGGAATTCCGGGGTTATACATACTTTTGCTCACTGCTAGGATTATGATTCTGGTGGTAAAATACAGAATCATGTTTAATTGATCTAATGTTTTTATCTCGAGTTTGTGAAATAGAAGGAAGTTAATCACATCACCTTTGGAAAAAACAGAGTAATTTTTGTAACTGTAGAATGTATCATTGCTTATAGCAAAAATACAGCATTTGGAATTAGCACATCCTTTTATCCTTCTAAGGGGTTGATCTACTAAACATTTACATGTAAACGTGTGCAAAAAGGATTTCACCCGCAAAAAAACTTTCAAGATGATCAACTAAGGTTTGCTCACTGAGAATCAGGCCTTTCTTGCCGAGTGCGCAAAATATGGGAGGAGTAGGCTAGATGCAAAAAGATTTATTTAACACACACTGTGATTTACAAAGTCTGAAAAGAATTGCAGTCATTGTGAAGACAGCGGATACATGTTTCTTTCTCCTCGTGTTATGTTTAGAATGATAGAAACACATATAACCCAGACATATCTCCCAGCCAGCAATGACATTCTGGAGCTTTTTGATGAGTTAAGGGCTTATTTGTAGTCACACAATGCCTACATACATACATAAGGCATTTCCTCTCGTCTGGGTCGTTCCAGCGCAATGAGCGCACTGTAACTATTTCTGCTGGCGTCTCCCCAGCAGTTTGTCTACTGTCCAGAGTCCTTAATGTTCTGTCAGGCAGGATGGACAGGTGTGCAGTCTGGACACACAGAATGAATCCAAACAGGGCTTTACACGTTGTTTCCAACAGGAGCAACTGTACTCATGTGAAACCTGTTTTGAAATCCAAGGCGTTCAGATAAGATGTGTTCTTTTGTTCTTCTTCAAATGTCCTGCCATATTCTCTTCATTTCATCAGTCCTTGTTGTTTTACTCACAGCATTTATTTCCTCACAGATACTCTCTCATATCGTGTTTCTTTGAGTAATATTAATATTAATTGGCTGTAGCTCAACACCTCTAATTCCATGGCATTACATTTCTCTTTGCGCTTGCTGTCACTCAGCTCTCCGTCCAAACACAGAAACCAGTAACACACGCTAAACCCTAATTTCATTCCGTTTGAACCCGTTGTCATTAGCGCATTTAATCACACGCAGAACACCCACAAACTAAAAATGTAGTGCACCTCAATATGTCTGCACGTTGAGTGATGGAGTGAGCGCTAGCCCTCAGTCAATGTGTGCTGCTATTGATCAGTTGTTAGTGGACTTCATCTATTACATGCTTCTCCCTGGGGTTAGGAAGACAAACACTGGCCTTATTTCTCCTAGCTATTTACATTTCAATCAATCCAGGTCCACTAATTGGTAGAGCTTCTGAACTCAGGCAGTATCACATAAAGCCAGTGTTGTTTAGCCATAGTAGGGTCTTTTCTTGGGATGGCCATGTCCAGTTTTTCCTTTTGAGATTTGTATGAATGTGTATACTAATACTAATAATAATAATAATAATAATAATAATAATAATAATAATAATAATAATAATAATAATAATATAATAATAATAATAATAATAAAATAATAATAATAATAATAATAATAATAATAATAATAAAGAAGAAGAAGAAGAAGAAGAAGAAGAAGAAGAAGAAGAAGAAGAAGAAGAAGAAGAAGACTTAATTTATACAGCGCTTTTCTCACACTCAAAGCGCTTTACATAGGAGCACAACAGTTAAAAAGGAAAACTATTTAAAGTATATATGCAATATCTAACTTGTAATTTTTTTTTATGTGTTTCCAAGGATTGTGTGGGGTGTGGGGTGAGTGGGGATTGTGACTGTTTGTTTGTTTCAAAATTCAAAAAATAGTTTATGAAAAAAAGGCCATGTTGGTCTGGCAGTGCATCACTAAGGCCCAGACTGAAATATCTCCAGGACTATTGGATAGGTTGCTCTGACATTTGTTTCAGACAACCGTGGGGCCCACTGGAGGATTTACTAATAACTTCAGTGATCCCCATGACCTTTCATCTCTCATCCAAAATGTTATTTTTAGTCTCATCCGTGCTGTCTTCAATATGACCACTAAATTGTCATGTCTTTCACCTGTCTTGTCCTGTATTGCATCACGTTAAAAAAAAAATTAAAAACAAAAAAAAATCAATACTTTGGTTTATGAGTAAATTCTTAAAAGAATACATTTAAAAAGCACATTTCCATCAGCCTCAGGTGTACTTTGTGCTAATTCGTAAATGTGTGCAACGATAACAGGCTAAACCAACATGGGGAACTTTGTAAACATCAATCCTGCCAGCATTATCATTTGAAGTGAGGTAGCATGCTGATAGTAGCATTTGATCACAAACTGGCCAGCATAAAAGACTCCTGGTCCAACTTCTCCTGCAGCTCAGTGTTTAGGCTTCAACCTCCTCTTGACCCTAACACTTAGGTTCCTTTCACACATGCACTGTGTCCATGGACATTATCCAGGGTTTAACTGGGTGAGTGAATGTCCAGGTTATCAGACCCACTATTAGCATAGCGCTAATGACTCTATGAGCCCCTGAGTAGATCCATCTCCAACAGCCCCACACTGGAACCATGCAGTCTGTTACATGTAACGTGTCTTTCTGTGGATCTTTCTCCCCATGTGCTATTTTTCTCCCAGTTTCTCTTCACAACTTGCCAAGCAGAATTGTGTGCAACACTGAGAAAGAAAGCTAAAACATAACCCTAAGATCTTTATAATATAACACACACATGCTCTTGAAAAAAAAGGCGGTGGAGTGGAAGGACGTGCATGAGTGAGCTCTGCACTCGGGCCTGTCTGTCTAAACTATATTGAACTAAAAAGGCATGCAAATAATTAATTGAAAAGGATATCAGACTAATCAACAGTTCCTAACTTGGACCGAACATGTTACCCCCGAAAGCTGCAGGTGTGTGTGTGTTTTTGAAACTCTGCGCTGCGTGAAAAATTTGACCGCGAGCAGAACAATGGAAAACACAATGGAGACTATTCTCCGCGCAATCGAGGACAGCAAGCAGGAGGTTCTGTCAAACATCCAAGCACTGGACAAAAAGGTAAACCAGCTGGACACCTCTATGAGCAACTTGGCAGAACAAAATATTGAAATGCAGCAAAGGATTAGGAAAGCCGAAGATGACATAGTAGATGCGCTCAAACGCATTCACGCTCTGGAGAAAAACACGGCCTCGCTACAATCCAAGGTGGACTACATGGAAAACAAAAGCAGGCAGTCAAATCTGTTGGTCGTTGGCATTCCGGAGGGTTCCGAAGATACGAATACTACAACTTTCCTGCGACGCCTGATCCCGGAACTACTCGGGAAGGAAAACTTCACAGAGCCACCTTGCATGGAGCGGAGCCACCGGCTCGGTGTGCGCAACAGGACCGACACATCTAAGCGACCTCGGCCGATCATTGTGAAGTTCCTTAACTACCAGGATAAGATGAAGATCCTTCGGCTGGCACGTGAGAAAAGAGAGCTCCGGTTCAAAGATAACAGAGTTCACTTTTTCCCTGACTTCAGCGAAGCAGTGCAATCCAAGCGCAGGGCGTTCCTGCCGGTGAAACAGAGACTCTAGAAACTGAGAATACGTTATGCTATGATCTTCCCAGCAATATTATCTATTGAGCATAATGGTATTCAATCGAGGTTTCATTCACCAGAAGAGGCAGAAATCTACGTAAATAGAATACAGGTCAGTGAACCTGCCTCACCTATGGACTGACAGGGTCATATCGGTGTGTATTATTAAGGCCAGGACACACCAGTCCGACTCGTTCCGACTACCCAAAAAATGGAGTCGCCGTTTCAGGAAGCTCCAGTCTTCCCGTCGCGGCCAAAAAACACACCGAGCCGACTTATTTTCCGTACGCTCTGCGCTTGCACGGGACGTAATATCTCCACAACAGCAGGCGGCGCTAATCTGTATTGTGGCCCGAAAAAATACGAAAGCCGGAAATGATGGGACAGCTCTCTATAGCATAAACATAGATAGAAATATGTATTTATATTTATGGACCATAAGAGCACAATTTTTAGCAGAGAGTGTTGAGCATGGTGTCGAGCAGTCAACAAGGGTTGATGCATGTGAGTACTCGCAAAACGAAACAAACAAACACATTAAAACGATGGCTAAATGTTGTTAGCCGTTTGTGCTACCCGCCTCACTTCCGGGCTTCACTGATTCGCAAGCCCTCCACCAATCAAATTGCTCCAAATGAAAGACAGTCGGCCGCCGATTGAACAGATTCGTGTCCCGACCCCCTACCGACTCTACGACGGCGATTATCGGGCCGGTGTGTCCTAGCCTTTAGACCCCCGTGCGCACCAATGATAAAGTGATCTCTTGAATATTGTTGTCATTCAATGTTGTCAGAAGTGAAGGAGAGGGGGGAAAAGTCACTGAGGGGTGCAAAGTGAAAAAAACAAGCAAATACACACGTGAAATAATAGCACTTAGTGCTGACAGATGGGTTTTTTTTTCTTTTCTTTTTCTCTTTTTTTCTCCTCTTTTCTCTCCTCCCTTCCCCAGTTAACATAACATAACAGATGAACTCTTGAATTAGGTCCTAACTAAATTATATTAACTGATGATTTGCTTTTGCTTTATCAAGATGGTAAGGATTATGCTAGAGACAAGGTCTGTTTTTCTTTTCTTTTTATTTGTATTTTGAAAAACAGCAGTTCTTGCTTGAATTATGTTGCTAATTAAAATAATTGACAGACATGGGCTCCTTCCTGCAGTGGTTAGGGTATGGCTGGGCACAGCACATGTCCTTTGGACTTGGTCTGGGCCTTTTGCTGTTGGGGTGGGAGGAGTTGGGTTATGTGTTTCATGTATTGTGAAGTCAGTGTTTCATTTTGTTTTTGTTTTTTCTATGTTGTAAATGAGCTAGGTGTATTCATGTTTGTTATCAACAGAGCAGTGCCTTGTACATTACTTTATATGATATGGTGGAATATAAGCCTCAGTAAAATATATAAAATGTAATCCCTCATGTCATTCAATAATTCCATTTTCACTTGTTCCTGGAAAATCAAAGGATGCAAACACCCCATAAAAAGGAGCAACATCTTGTCTTATTTGAAAAAAGAGAATGTAGCTATTGGACTGCTACAGGAGACACATCTAACAAAGGCTGAACACTCAAAACTAAAGAGAAATTGGGTTGGGCAAGTATTTCTGCCTCATATAACAGCAAAAGTAGGGGAGTTGCTATTTTAATTAATAAGGACCTTCCACTAAAAGTTGAGCATTGTGAATCTGATCCAG
Source organism: Hyperoplus lanceolatus (assembly GCA_026929865.2). NCBI lineage: Eukaryota > Metazoa > Chordata > Actinopteri > Uranoscopiformes > Ammodytidae > Hyperoplus > Hyperoplus lanceolatus. The sequence goes on along the minus strand of CM049398.1, from coordinate 36,765,674 downwards.
ATGGTTGCTTTGTGTTTCTATATGGCTTTCTAAATGGCAAAATGATAAGCATTTTAAATGTTTATGCTGCACCAAATATCCATTGGAATCTATTTACTAAATTGACTTCATTGCTTGTACAATATAGTGCCCCTAATGTTATTATTGGTGGTGACTGGAATTGTGTGTTAGATGGGAAATTAGATAAGCATCCTAGCAATCTATCAACCATTCCAACCCGTAGACAAAAAGCTATCCGTCAAATGTTAGATGAAGTTGGTCTGATAGATGCTTGGCGTCTGCTGAATCCAGACAGTAAAGATTATACATTTTACTCCAATCCCCACAAGTCTTACTCTAGAATTGACTTTTTTCTTGTTCGACAATCCTCTATAGAACAAATTGAAAAATGAAATATTGGATCTATTCATATATCAGACAATGCTCCAGTCTTTTTGGGTATGCACATTTCATATAATCAATTAAATTAAGAACCCTTAAAACATGGAATCAAGTACGTAGACACTTTGGGATTAAAAATCAACTCTCTATTCTGGCGCCTATTGTTTGCAATCCTGATTTTGAATTGTCTTGTTTAGATGTGGGTTTTAAAACATTGAATGATGCTGGTATCTTTCGAATACAAGATCTCTTCTCAGATGGGACTTTAAAATCTTTCTCTCAACTCAGGACTGAATTCGATCTCCCTCAAACACAATTTTTCCGTTATTAACAGTTTAGGAGCTATATTCATTCTATACCAACATATATGAGTGGCTTGAATATCAATCCGCTTGAAAAGACGCTATTAAAGAAAGTTTTAAGTTATATTTACTCTCAAATGTTTGTCAACATCCCTACGATTAATAGTAAAATTTCCTGGGGTGAAGATTTTGGATCCCATCTGGATGAGGGGATGTGGAAGAAGATCTTGTTGAATGCAAAGAAAATGACTTGTTCTAATAAATCCTATGAGACTCAATATAAGATTTATGGAGGACGAAACCTGTCATATGTATAAATAAATAAATGAATAAATAAATGAATAAATACTGGAATAAATAAATAAATAAATAATTAAATACACAAATAAATACATAAATAAATAATTAAATACATGATTAAATAAATAAAAGAAGGAATAAATAAATACATAAATAATTAAATGTCATTTATTTATTTATATATTTATTTATTTACACATTTATTTATTTATACATATATTTAATTAATTATTTATTTATTTATTCCTTATTTTATTTATTTATTTGTGTATTTAATTATTTATTTATTCCTTATTTTATTTATTTATTCCTTATTTTATTTATTTATTTGTGTATTTAATTATTTATTTATTTATTTATTCATTCATTTATTTATTTATTCATTTATTTATTTATGCATTTATTCATTTCTACATTTCCTCATTTATTTATTTATGCATTTCTGTGTCCATATGCTAATGAGGTAGGCGGGACTTGCCTCAGTCTCATACAGGATTGGTCACAGGGTACGGATCTAAAGAACCAATCACAAGCCTGGGCGTTCTCTCCCCTCTGTGTACGAGCCTGAGCGCATTCACGGAGGGCAGAGAAAGCGTTGTTGCCATGGTAGTGCGTGACAGTGGACTAGACCTAGCCGAGGACGAGGTAGCCTAACAAGCTTGCACAATGGAAGAGAAACAAACCGGTAGACAGAAGTTACCACTGCCACCGTTACTTGCCCCTGCTCACCGTTTACAAAAGGCAAAGAAAAGAAAGCCAGAAGCTGAAAAGGCATCAAGAAAAGAGCAGTTAGGCCTACATACAGCTCGAGGACAAACGCGAGTCAACATTGGAATCACTGTTCAATGATGGCAACAGCTGAGGATGCTGAATGGCTTGGAAAGTGACGCAATGGTTGCCGTCTTTCTCTTGTTGGACAGGTAAGCCTTTGTTTCGTTTCCTGTAAAAGTGTGTTATGGCGAAGTCTAGCCAAGTTTATGCCTATTTATGTTGCGTTAGCCATATTAGCCCGATGCTAACGTTAGCTCCCCAGTCGTCCAAGGCTAGTAGGCACATTACAAGCTGCATTAGCTAACGTTGCCATACTATATTATTAGTCTAATGTTATGTGGTCGTCAGCGTCTGAACATGTGCCATTTTAATATTGGCTTTTCAAAATGTGCTGATGCAGTGTCTGTTTTTCTTTTTTAATTATTGTTTTATAGTTATGACAACAAGGCTAATTCATCAACACTTGAAACACCGATCGATGAGACCACCTCGCCTTTGTAAAGTATTTATCCAGAGTCTCTCGGTGAGTAAAGCTTGATGTAGAAGGGAATATGTGTGCTACAATACTGTTCTATATGATGGGCAATACATAGGCCTAAACAATGCGTGATAAATTATATAGGTATCAAATATATGTGCAGACAGTGGGTACATGTCAGTTAGTGTATACTCTGTGTATATGGGGGGAAAGAGAAACAAACATGCCAACATACATTTTTAACCATCTTTGGGTATCCTGCTTCGAATTGTCCACCTGTAAAAGCTCCCCTATATAATGTATACACAGTCTAAACCGAAATTATTCATACCCCTGGCAAATTTTGACTTTAAGTTACTTTTATGAAACCAGCAAGCTTTTTCTTGATTGGAAATGACACAGGCTTCTCCCCAAAGATAATTGTGGAAAAGTTGAGTTGAGAGTTGGAGCTCATTGCTAAAGATGAATGGGCAAAAATACTACTGTGGAGACATACTAAAAGCTGGTCAGCAATTATAGGAAGCGTTTGATTGCTGTACTAGCAAATAAAGGCTTTTCTATTGATTATTGAGAAGGGTATGAATCATTTTGGACATAATTTTTTCAAAGTTTTTTCCACAATGACACCTCTTGTACATCGTCTTATTATCTTACTATCTTTGCTTGACAGAATTTGATAATTAGTTCAACAATTTTGTATGTAATGACTCAAGCAATGAAATGAAGACTATTAGTTTTATTGGGAACGACTATTCAGCATCCATAAGTATATTTAATTTTGACTGACATGACATAAGCAAATGACAATGTTATAAAACAGCAGAGAATTGTATGAAAGCAACTGATACATGTCCAAAAGCATTTGCAATTTGTTCAGAGGAAGGAGAAATTGCTAGTATGATGTGCTCAAATGACTAAATGTTGCGGAGGTTGAACTAATAGTTATGAGAATTTTCATTCTGATCTGAGAAAAGCACCAAAGCAACTGAAAGCAAAGGAATGTCTGAAGAATTTCACACGGTGATGCAAAATCAAAAACACAATGAACTGTATCATCTGTTGTCAGTGTGGTCCAAAACATGCTGGCAATACAATATCAATAGGCCTAATATAGTTAAAATTGGGAAACATTTTAATATATGCGTTGCAGGTCTATTTAATGTTTGCCCTAAATTTTCTGCTTGCTCCCCTAAAAATTCTGAGTTAGGGGTGCCAGTGCTCCTAGTAAAAAAGGTTAGTCTGGAGCCCTGTTGTATGATCATAAATGTTTAACTTTGCTGTGTAACACAGCACATGAAAATCCATTTAGCTCTGGTCTAAGGAATGCCAAAGTGTAAAGATTGGTGTCGGGTTCCACCAACCATCATGAGGTATAATATTACAGATCCAGAAGTGCTGGTCAACCTATTATCTGAAGAACAACAATAATGATAATGGATTGGATTTTTATAGCGCTTCTCTATGCAATCAAAGTGCTAGGATAAACCACGTCATGAAGGATTTTCTCTGCAGCTCTGTGTAAAACCCCTAATACTGTTATTCATTGTGTGTGTCTTCTGATAGTCTCTCCTAAGGACAGTCACTGCCACAGCTGATGCAGCCGCATGCAGAGCCGAGCCAGACCAGACCTGTCTGCGAAAACTGGACCCCTGGACAAAGTTTATGACCATGTTTATATTGAATTAAAAAAAATATTGTCACACAACATTTACAGAGATGATGAATGTTATGTCTTGATATCCGTAATAATAACAAATTAAAAGTCATTTGGCAACATGACCTCTTCAAGTATTTAAATGTAACCAAACTGATCCATGATCCATGGTATGCAATGAATTGACCCAACACCATAGTATGAGAAACATCCATAACATGATGTCTGTGCCAAAGTCTGTCTTCAGACTGTCTTCAAAGTGTACCGTGGCTTGAATTCAGTGTTTGGGGGTCGTCTGACTAACTATTCAAGCCACAGTACACTTTGAAGACAGTGAAGCATGGTGGCACAGACATCATGTTAAGGGGATGTTTCTCACACTATGGTGTCGGGTCTATTTATCTCATACCATGGATCATGGATCAGTTTGGATACATTAGAATACTTGAAGAGGTCATGTTGCCTTATGCTGCAGAGGAAATGCCCTTGAAATGGGTGTTCCAACAAGTCAACAACCCCAAACACACCAGTAAGCGAACAAGATCTTGGTTCCAGACCAACAAGATTAACGTTATGGAGTGGCCAGCCCAATCCCTGGACCTTAATCCAATAGAAAACCTATGTGGTGACATCAAAAATGCTGTTTTTGAGGCAAAACCATGAAATGCAGAGGAATTGTGGAATGTAGTCCAATCGTCTTAGGCTTAAACACCTGTTCACAGGTGACATAAATTGGTCGGCTCCCTGCAACACAGATGCTCAGAAACAGAGGTTATACAACTAAATATTAGTTCAGTGATTCATAGGAAAGCTAAAGCTTCATGCATTTTTCAGTTGATACAGTAAATGTTTGAGTTGTAAAGAAAAATGCAGACACTGCTATTTTTTTGAACAGTCTAATATTCCTTTTTCTTCACTTTCTGTAAAGATGAAGAAACATTTGACACATGTTTCTTCATATTTGGAGTTGGAATAGAATGTGCAATGTCCCCAATGCATTTGCGTGTTTGGAAATAAAAGATATTATTAGGATTTTGATCTTTATTACATTTTTTAAAAACACTGCTATTATTTTGAACACAACTGTACATCATTGTAATAAATAACTTATAAGTACAGATAAAATTAAACTTTGTTTATTGCAACCTGTTGGGTATAAAGCCTTTGTATTGTCCATGTGGATCTGGGAAGCGGTCTCTTATTTTCTACACACAGCAACTAGGTATGACCACTCTGTTCCCTGCTCCCAATGCCCCATATTGCCACACAACAAATTGGCAGTATGCTGCATAGTGAAATAGTTTTTTAATCTCCGCTGGGTCTGGATGGTCATCCAAAACACATCGTGTTTAGGTGCCCCGCTTGCAAAATGTATGCCTCGATGTGGGGCATCATTGCGATACAGGAGTGAGGTTGTTGCCCACAGCACTTGCGCTCCACATCTGTTGGCACTTCCCTGCAGCTCTGGCAGACGCACCAGATGGGTGTATCTGTCTTCTGAGGGCCCGATGGAGGAGGATCTGCTGATGCCAATGTTAGCCGGTCCAACATGAGGCTGGGGTCGCATGTCAAGCAGAGCTGAATTCTTGCCTGTAAAGTAATTCATGATTATTATTTATTAAATAAAGTTTTGTATTGTCCTCTAATAGGTAGGCTATTGTGTGTTCATGGTACATGGCATCTCAGTACACAAAGTTGCTGGTAAGGTTTATGTCTTATATGGGCCTACAGTTTGCTCATATGCAATCCTTAAGAGTTTTGCAAAAAAAAACTCATCTTGTGAGCTCTGACAAGCAAAACAATGCATGATAAAAAAAAAAAGGTGTAATGTACTACACAAAATATGCATGAACGTGGGTAAACTGTGATATAAATAACATGCTGTATTGGCAATACTGCCGAACTTTTTCTTTACATTTCTGTTACCAGTCCATCTGATGTGCTAGCCTGACTGCTGTGAGAAACACTACTAACAGTAGGCCTTATCATGTTTGTTTTAAACAGTTAGCATTATAATATTAGGTGTGTTGTTACCGGTGAATGAGACATTGTAGTTTGTCGAGAAATGGAGGAGGAGGTGGTCTCATCGATCGGTGTTTCAAGTGTTGATGAATTAGCCTTGTTGTCATAACTATAAAACAATCATTAAAAAAAGAAAAACAGACACTGCATCAGCACATTTTGAAAAGCCAATATTAAAATGACACATGTTCAGACGCTTACGACCACATAACATTAGACTAATAATATAGTATGGCAACGTTAGCTAATGCAGCTTGTAATGTGCCTACTAGCCTAGGACGACTGGGGAGCTAACGTTAGCATCGGGCTAATATGGCTAACGCAACATAAATGGCTTCCTTGGCTAGACTTCGCCATAACACACATTTTACAGGAAACGAAACAAAGGCTTACCTGTCCAACAAGAGAAAGACGGCAACCATTGCGTCACTTTCCAAGCCATTCAGCGTCCTCAGCTGTTGCCATCATTGAACAGTGATTCCAATGTTGACTCGCGTTTGTCCTCGAGCTGTATGTAGGCCTAACTGCTCTTTTCTTGATGCCTTTTCAGCTTCTGGCTTTCTTTTCTTTGCCTTTTGTAAACGGTGAGCAGGGGCAAGTAACGGTGGCAGTGGTAACTTCTGTCTACCGGTTTGTTTCTCTTCCATTGTGCAAGCTTGTTAGGCTACCTCGTCCTCGGCTAGGTCTAGTCCACTGTCACGCACTACCATGGCAACAACGCTTTCTCTGCCCTCCGTGAATGCGCTCAGGCTCGTACACAGAGGGGAGAGAACGCCCAGGCTTGTGATTGGTTCTTTAGATCCGTACCCTGTGACCAATCCTGTATGAGACTGAGGCAAGTCCCGCCTACCTCATTAGCATATGGACACAGAAATGCATAAATAAATAAATGAGGAAATGTGGAAATGTAGAAAGGAATAAATGCATAAATAAATAAATGAATAAATAAATAAATGAATGAATAAATAAATAAATAATTAAATACACAAATAAATAAATAAAATAAGGAATAAATAAATAAAATAAGGAATAAATAAATAATTAAATACACAAATAGATAAATAAAATAAGGAATAAATAAATAAATAATTAATTAAATATATGTATAAATAAATAAATGTGTAAATAAATAAATATATAAATAAATAAATGACATTTAATTATTTATGTATTTATTTATTCCTTCTTTTATTTATTTAATTATTTATTTATGTATTTATTTGTGTATTTAATTATTTATTTATTTATTTATTCCAGTATTTATTCATTTATTTATTCATTTATTTATTTATACATATGACAGGTTTCGTCCTCCATAAAGATTATCCACAGACTGCATGTTACCCCTGTTATTCGATTTCAATATGACCCTATGTGCTCATCATTATGTGTGAAATGTAAAAGTAGTTCTGGCACTCATGGACATCTAATGTGGTCATGTCCAAAAATATCAAGTTTCTGGCTATCGGTCAAAAATGAGATTAAGAACATTTTTAAATTTGATATTCCACTAAACCCATATCATTTTGTTTTGGGACTGGATGCAAATTGTGAGCGTAGATACAGGTACATTCTTAGAGTGGCTTTGTATGCTGCACGCCTCACAATATTACATAAATGGTTAGATGAAGATCCTCCTAATATTACAATGTGGTATGAAAAATGTATGTCCATCTTGCCATTGGAGGGACTGTCACATGTGGTGCGAAACACGCTTGATGTATTTGTAGGAGAATGGTCCCCATTGGAATTGTGCCTGGGGGAGGAATGGTCTAGAGTGATGTGTATAGGGGTATGCATTTGAGGAGAGACTGGAGAGCCACACGAGATATTTGATTTGGCACTGCATCTACTTGTTATATTTTAGTTTATGTTATTTTTATTTTATTTATTTTTGTGACTGTCTGTTTGTGTCTTGTGGTCTACATGTCTGTGTCACTTTGTGGTTCCTTGTGTTGTCTCACATAAAAAAAAAAAAATAAAAAATAACACATACATGCACGCCGCACACACACACACACACACTGTATTTTATCTCTAGCATCACATCATTATTATGTGTTGTCTTGAATTCCTTTCAAAGGAAGAATAATTCTGAGGGCAGCACAATGGAAATGAAGTGCTTAAATCAGTTACAGGGATTAACAATACAGTGACCTGCTCATCAACATGTTTCCTCTCTGAGTAGCTCCATCTGCATAATGAACTATACATGAGTATAGACTGTGGTCTCCTTCAGGTCCAATGCAGAATTATTAAATGTACTGCTGGGCTGAAAAATATTTTCTGCTGAATGTTGATATGTGAGCTCTGGTCTGGTCTGTGAGCTTCCTGTTGGAAATCTGCATACTTCCTCTGTGTGTCCCTGCCTGCTTTGACTCAGCCACAATTAATTTTGCATCTGCAGCCCCTCTATCAGCGCATGCACAAACACACACGCATGCATACACACACACACACACTGATTAGAGGGCGCTAGAACTTGTTTTGCACAATTAATAACACTAAGGGCCGGTTTCACAGACAAGGCCTAAACCTAGTCCGAGACTAAAATGCCTGTTGAGCTGGATTAATTCAAAGCTACTTGCACAGACTCAGTTTAAAATAGTCCTAGATTAAAGATAGTCTGGATTAAACAAAGCCAGTTGCAAGACGGACGACTAGAGCTACTCTAGGTCTAAATTTGAATTTAAATTAATCCTCCAAAGAGGCAGGTTTAACTTCAGTTTAGTGGTGTTTGTGAGAGAGCATGGACTATTTGGAATATCTAAATGAAGACCAACTCCCACTACTGAGGCCAGCCAGAAGAGTACTTGTGGATAGGTCTTATCCAAAACATGTATTTGATGAACTTACATTTCGAGACCGCTTTCAATATGGAAAATGCACTGAAAATAACAACTTTGCTTGAGTTTATTAGATGGATGCATTTAAATTGAAGATGCATTCAGCATAATAAAATGAGTGTCTAAAACAATTCTGTTTTCAAATGTGGTTGTTGTGATTTAAAACACTGACACACATGAATAACAAAAAGACAAAACACAACATGAACACCTTTTATTTTCTACTTATATCTTCACTGTGATTAGTAATCACATTTGTCTCAGTACTGTATCTTGTTTGAATCATAGCTCTCTCTTCCAACTTCATGTCCAATTCCACCTGTAGCATTTTAATTTTCACGTCATACTTCCTTCAGATATTGTATTTTCGTTCATGGAATTCTCAGGCTAACCTTCATGCAACGTCATCTTTTTTGTCCTTTGTTGAAAGGTTGTGGCAAGCTCTTCTTTAAAGATTCGGGTTTTTCTACAGAGTCTATCAGTGCAGATATCATTAAATATAATGTCAAAATTATAAATGAGAAAGATGTGAAATACCGATAATATTTATTTATTTATTTAATTAATTATTTCAGGACAATGCACATTGATAAACATAGTCATTCCAACATGTAAATGTGCCAGATTGTAGCCCAGGGGCTAATTTCCTCCATGCTAACCACGCTGTCCGAGGACATATCTGACTCTGCCAAATCTCTTTTTGCGTTTTTCTTGCTTCTAGGCATTTCTCCAAAACAGTATCAGTGTTACCGGCAACACAAGCACAAAAAAAAACGACGAAAATAGGGTTTAATCAGTTAGGTCTGAAATATTTTGTGGGCGCTTTAGAGCGATCGTACCTACCCCATGCTCTGTAACCCGGAAGTCCCACTCCAGGTTTTTATGATCACCGTTGGACCAGTAGCATGTGCTCATGGGCAGGTGTTTACGATCAGGCTTACTTACCTTACTCCAGGACTTCATAGTCTCAGACTAACTAAGCCAAACTTAAGCCATATCCATGAAAGTGACTTATGCTGGGTTTACACTACACAACTTTTCACGCGATTTGACAGTCGCAGACAATCTTCCAATGTTGGACTGAAATCACGGGAGTCTTGCTGGAGTTGTGGCGCACGCATGTAATCTCAGTCGTTTGGTGTATGGTGGTCTTCTTCCCGTCTCGACGTTCCGACATTATCAAACAGGTTTGATATTATCGTTAGTCTTAAGGGGTTGGCTCAAGCAACATTACGTATACACTCTCACCAAGCACGACGCAGGAGGAGCGGCAGTAGTCGAACCTGTGTCCGCCTGTGAGGCACTTATTTCGGATACTTATTCATATAAGCCTCGGTGGAGAACCAGGCTGACAGCCGCGCAACCTTAACACTTTACCGTCAAATACAGGGTTAGGAGTTAAAGTTATTGGGGGACGAAATCAGCAAATAAAGCTGGTCAAATAACTAAAGGAAGTCCCCCGCTGGGAATATTGAATTAACTTGTTTTTAATTAAATAATCACAATCGCGTTTGCGGAAATAATATTAATCTCAAAAGGAATCTAGTTATAGTCTTGCAATATGAGACCCCTGTCTTTTCAAAATCTCATTCTGTGACTGAAAACTCAGAGAACTAATGACTAGTTGTCTTCAGGTGTGAGTTGATTGTCTTTAGATGTAAGAGGGTTTCAGTCTTCAGTCTTTTCAAAGTCTTTTAAAAGTCCTCTAGTGTAAACCCAGCATTAAACGTCCCAGTTTAACTAGTCCACATTAAGGCCTTCTCCTGGCTTAATCTAGGCCCTGTCTGTGAAAGCGGCCCTAAAGGTCTGCAGTAAAGCTAGCATCTTGGTAAGTCTGTACTCGGGCACAAGTTATCAAAGTCGTCTGGAGAGAAACATTGTATTTTATAATGTCCTTGTTAAAGAGATCCTATTATACTACTTATCTGGTCTTAATTTCTTAAAAACTGCTATAGAGCAACCTGACACGAATCACATCACAAAAAACTGTGTAGATTTTCGGGACACTCTTCCTCTTACCCTAGCAAACACAGCAGTCTCTCTCTACACACTGCTTTGAGCTTCTCCGCTCCTCCCCCCCCCCCCGCTGCAAACCCCACTCCGTTGTGATTGGTTACCTTCCTTCCAGCAGCGGGAAACTTTCAGGAAGGTGGGGGCATGCAGCCGGAGCTTGCCTGAGCGGCAGCATTACCTTACATGGAAACATGACAGAAACAACCCGAGCGTGACAGAAACTATCTGGAAATTTGAGTTCGGCTCGACCGGCTGCCATAGTGTTTAGTGCTCTGCACAGCCACCCCAGACGGTCAGCAGGGAATACGTCGAAATGCATGTACGTAATTATTTGATACTCTAGTATGGTTAAACATGACTATAAATCATTATAACAACATTTATAGGTCATAAAAGTCGAAAAGTATCATAGGTCCTCTTTAAAGACTTTTATTAGCAGAACAGTAGCATGTGACTTCATGCATTTTAAATAGTATGTATGTATAAATAGTATTGTGAAGAATATTCACTCTAATTTGATACAAACTTGAAATCCTAATTTTCCACGGCTTGAGAAGAGTCATTTTGTAGCATCTTGAGATTAAAGTCACCATTGTGCCTCTCCTGTGATAATCAACACTCTCTTGCTATCGCGCGCGCGCAGACACACACACACACACACACACACACACACACACACACACACACACACACACACACACACACACACACACACACACACACACACACACACACACACTGTTCCCACCCCCTTCATCATCCCTTGCCAGGGCAGAAAAGCAATTTGTTCTCGGTGTCACTGATCTGATGCAATCAGCGCTGCTTCATGCTTTTTGAATAAGGAAAAGACAGCGAGAGAAGGACACAGTTTTTAATTAAAATACGCACACTTTGGCGATCATATAATTTGGGGGGTGAAGGATTGTGAGGTTGCGTGTTCTACACCTGCTCGTCGATTAGGGCTGATTAACCTATCAAAATGTGTCCATTGCTCTCATCAAGGGCTATTCAAGGCCAGCCGGGGCTACGCTCTCATTCTTAATTGTCTCAGAGTTTTTTTTCCCTCTTTGAAGCGGCTCAATTGGAAATGAGTGTTATCAAAATGCAGCGCTACTCCCTCTCAGGAAAGGGGGGCACACAGCGTCTGACACAAGCTGAGGGGTAGAGGGTGGAGCACTAACTCTCATTTTCTCTCCGTCTCTCTCCCCCCTGTCTTTGCATAACAGTCCCTGTGAAGCCGGGCGCTGCTGCATGTGAAGTGTTTACCCTCAGCTCTCTGTCAGTCAGGCTGCATTCATCTGCTTTACATTATCTCTGTCTCCCTCCCTCCCCCTCTCTCTCTCTCTCTCTCTCTCTCTCTCTCTCTCTCTCTCTCTCTCTCTCTCTCTCTGAGATTTCTCTATCTGAGTTCAATTATAGAGGATGTGAATAGGGATGTGCTGTGCTTTGAACTGCAGCTGCTTTATGTGTCACCATCACATCCCTCTTCCTGTCCTCTTTGAACATGGCTCTGTGGTGGATTGCTCTTTGAATAACACGCCTTGATGCGAATAGTCACAGAATGAACCGAAATATCTCTTTGTTTGGTTCCTAAGTCTGACTACAGAACATTCGCTAAATTCAAATCCTGCTCACAGACACACTTCATTCTACCATCGTTCTTAGAATAATTCTCAGGGCAGCTGCACTAACACTTAGCACAGTCTAATTGATTGCTGTCATGTAGCAGCATGCCACTCAACATCACGCCTGGGGCACTTGACCATATTTCTTCTTGCAAAATCAATGGCCAATATACAGTATATGAGCTAATCCTTGGCTCAATGCATTGCGTCAGCCTAAACAACGCATGTGCTACCTTTGTCACTGCCTGTTCCAGAGAAAGATTTAGAATCATGCAGCTCTTATGGCCTGTAACTGTTCACTGATTGACAGGTTCCAGAGAGGATTTGATGGGCACATTGTCAGTAGAGTAAAAGCAGACACTGTTACGGTACCTCAGACCCTCAGTTTGTCCGTGTGTCATCTCATGGTCATTTGACCTTTTAAAATGTGTTTAATAGTATTCACCAGTAATAACTAGGGATGTGTATTGGCAAGGACTTCACAATACGATATGCATCAGGATACATGGCTCACAATATTAAATATCATGATACACATGGATATAGTGCATATTGCGATAAATATTGTGATATTCCACATAGTTCAATGAAAATGTCACGACAGAGCTGAAATACTAGTTGCTGTTTACAGTTTTTGCTGAATGCTTACACACATGTTGCAGACCTTGGCCCACTGTGTCAAAACTTAACACACAGGCCGAATAGGACAAAGCACATGGAGATAAACTTCTAACTTATACGGCAAAACGAAACTTCTTGAAACAAAACCTAACAATCCCATTTCAAAACTGTTTTTAGCATCAAAACAATACACACATGCACCTTTGAATTACTCTTTCCTAGCAGCAACAACACACAGATGTGCTTTATGCAAAACACTTCTATATTCAGAACTTTGGATGGTTTTTGACTTTAAAACTCTCATACAGATTTCTTTTGTGAAAGGTTGATCCACTACAGTTGATCTAGACACATGAAAACAAAATGTAAATGCTTCAGATTTTTTATTTTATTTTGCCATTCAGGTTTTTGCAAAAGTAAAAAAAACAACAACACAAATACACACAAGAAATGGTACAACTAGAATGTTCTACAAATGATTGGAATGATTGGAAGACATTTAGGCTATGGATCCTGTCTCCTGTTGGCATCTGGCCACATCACCTCATCCACGTCACAGGCAATGTCCTCCCTTGCCAAGCAATGGGGGAAATATCGCAACCTCTAGAAGAACTTTTTGGAAAGATTGATCCACTATATGTTCAATTAGACATGAAAAAATATAGAAAAGCTTCTGAAAAATTTATATTGCAATTTCATGGTTTTTGTCATGACTCACGGCTCGGCAGTCTCTCCTTCTCCTATGTGTGTTTTCCCTCGTCTGTCTCTCCTTTGTTTTGTTGTTCCATGTGTCGGCCTCCCTGTTGGCATGTGGGCGTGGTGGCACTCCAGGGCAGGCTGTTCCAGGTGTGGATCGTTGGGCTAATCAGGGCAGGCTGTTTCCAGGTGTGGATCGTTGGGCTAATCAGGGCTCCCTATTTAAACCTGTGGACTCCAGTCATTCGGCGCCAGAGTATACTACGTACCAGAGCGGTAACACACCCGAGATCAAGGATATCTTTGTTTGTTGTTTTCTTCATGTCTCCAGTTGGAGTGAATTCTAACTCTGCTCCTTTTTCCTTCCGTGCCAGTTGCCTCCGCTGTTCACCTTACCTGCTCGCCTGCCTGCGGGTTTCCGGATATCCACTTGCCTCTGCTCGCCACGCCGTCCAGTGTCCCGCCTGCCTGCCTGAATAAACATTGTTCTAAACTGACTACCTGGTGTCCGTTCTGCTTTTGGGTCCAACCTCGAGCTATCACAACAGAATTCTCTGGCCAACATGGACCCAGCGGATACGGACAGGCTACACCAAGCGTTGGGAGTGCAAGGCACTCTTGTGGGACAACATGAAGTGGCTTTCCGAGACGTTATCTCCTCGCTGAAGGAACTGACCGCGAACGTGGCGGCGTTGGGAGGACAGCTCCACGGAGTCGTCACGCATCTAGTTCCTGCAGTTCCTTCCATTCCTGCTCAGCACGACCAAGTTCCAGCACCTGGTCTTCTGTCTGCCCGAGAGCCTTGAGTCCCCGCACTGGAGCGCTTTGCCGGGAGTTTTGGGGTATGCAAGTCGTTTCTCCTCCAGTGCTCGTTAGTTTTTGAGCAGCAACCCAGCTCTTATGCCTCGGAGCGAGCCAAGATTAGTTAGGTCATAGGCTTACTCTCTGGACATGCTTTGACTTGGGCGTCTTCGGTGTGGGAGAGGCAGTCCGCCGTATGTTTTTCGTTTCCTAGCTTTGTAGCTGAAATGAAAAAGGTTTTTGACCACCCGGTCCGGGGTAGGGACGCTACTAAGCGGCTACTCCAACTACGACAGGGGGCTCGCAGTGTTGCAGAATATTCGGTGGAGTTCAGGGCGTTAGCAGTGGAGACGGGGTGGAACGGCGAGGCATTACAGGGGGTGTTTCTCAACGGATTAATCGATTCCGTTAAGGACAAGTTAGCAGTGCGTGATGAGTCAGCAGATTTAGATGAACTCATAGCTCTAGCAATTAGACTGGACAATCGCCTCCGAGAGTGTCGTAGGGAAAGGACCGGTCGCCCTCTTGGACCTTTTCGTCCCTCTCCAGTTGACGCTGGATATGTCTCCAGCCATCGCACCGTGGAGTCGCCTGTGTTTCCTGCTCTTCCTCCCTCGTCTACAGAGGAGCCCATGCAGTTGGGTCGGAACCGACTCACACCTTCCGAGCGGAGTAGAAGATTCGAGGGTGGATTTTGCCTCGACTGTGGGGAACCTGGACATCAACAGGCAAGTATTGCCCTGTTTGCCCCGAAGACGCATTAACATTGAAGCTAGTATTTTCATTAACGGGAATACTTATCAGCTTGTGGCCCTAGTCAATTCAGGTTCTGACTCTACTATTCTTGACTCTAATTTTGTGAAGCACAGTCAGATAGTCACCAATCCCATTGTCCCTCCGCTCAAGGTTAATGCACTCAATGGTGACGTGTTGGCTCTCATTTCCGAGCAAACGCAGCAGTTGCCTCTCCTGTTGGCTGGCAACCACAGAGAGAAGATAACATTCCATGTTATGCCTTCCACACATGCTCCCCTAGTGCTCGGGCTTCCGTGGCTGCAGGTACATAACCCTGTGATTGACTGGGCCACTGGGAAGATTGCTAGTTGGAGCTCTTTCTGCCATGCTTCATGTCTCAGATCAGCTCAGCCCCCATGTTCCGTTAAGGAGTGTGTTGCCTCACCAGAACCCCCTGACTTGTCCTCTGTTCCTCGGGAGTATCACGACCTGGCCGAGGTGTTCAGCAAGCACCGGGCCGTATCCTTACCTCCTCACAGACCTTACGACTGCGCCATCGACCTGCTGCCTGGTGCCCCTTTTCCCACCAGCCGGCTCTACAATATCTCAGCTCCGGAACGTGAGTCCATGGAGAAATACATCACGGAATCACTGGACTCAGGTATTATCCGCTTCTCTTCTTCTCCATTAGGAGCTGTTTTTTTCTTTGTGGCTAAGAAGGATAAGAGGTTTGAACAATATTACTGTAAAGAACAAATATCCCCTGCCACTGATAAACTCTGCTTTTGAACCACTCCATGGTGCCACTGTGTTTTCTAAATTGGATTTACGTAATGCCTACCATTTGGTTCGCATCAGGGAGGGGGACGAGTGGAAGACTGCGTTTAACACCCCTTTAGGGCACTTTGAGTACCTGGTCATGCCTTTTGGTCTTACCAATGCCCCAGCAGTATTCCAAGCCCTGATAAACGACGTGCTTAGGGACTACTTGAACCACTCTGTGTTTGTCTACCTTGATGATATCCTGATTTTTTTCCCGCAACATTGAGGAGCACGTTGTGCACGTGCGCCAGGTCCTCCAGAGGTTGTTGGAGAATAAATTGTTTGTTAAACAAGAGAAGTGTGAGTTCCATGTCTCCTCAGTGTCGTTCCTGGGTTACATCCTGGAGTGCGGACAGGTACAGGCCGATCCAGCCAAGGTCCGGGCAGTTACGGAATGGCCGCAGCCTTGCTCACGGAAGCAGCTCCAGAGATTCTTGGGCTTCGCCAACTTCTACAGACGGTTCGTGAGAAACTACAGCCAGGTAGTAACACCGCTCACTAAGCAAACCTCTCCGTCTGTTCCATTTGTCTGGTCGCCTGCAGCCGAGGATGCATTCTGCGAGCTGAAGAGACGCTTCTCCTCAGCTCCCATCCTGGTGCAGTCCGACCCAGCTCGTCAGTTCGTCGTCGAGGTGGACGCTTCGGATCTTGGAGTGGGAGCGGTGTTGTCGCAGAGAGCCGAAGGTGACTACAAGCTTCATCCCTGTGCCTTCTTCTCCAAGAAGCTGTCCCCTGCGAAGAGGAACTATGACGTCGGCAACAGAGAGTTGCTAGCTGTTAAGCTGGCTCTGGAGGAATGGCGCCACTGGTTGGAGGGGGCGGCATCTCTGTTTACGGTATGGACAGATCACAAGAACCTGGCTTACATTCAGACTGCCAAACGGTTAAACTCCCGCCAAGCACGTTGGGCTCTGTTTTTTGGTCGGTTTAACTTCAATCTCACTTTTAGACCTGGTAGCAAGAACATTAAACATGATGCCCTCTCCAGACAGTTTAACTCTGATAACGGCAGTTCCTCAGTCTCAGATACTATTCTTCCCCAGTCCTGCCAGGTGGGCTCACTGACTTGGGAGATAGAGTCCATGGTGAAGGTGGCTCTCCAGGGGGATCCCGGTCCTGGGGGTGGGCCTCCGGGTTGTCTGTTTGTGCTTGTTTCTGTCCGTCCTCAGGTGCTGAAGTGGGTTCACACTTCACGTTTCGCCTATCATCCTGGAGTTTCCCGTACCCTGGGCCTGATTCAACGCCATTTCTGGTGGCCGTCCATCGCTGCCGACACGCGTGAATATGTGAAGGCCTGTACCATCTGCGCTCGTGGCAAGTCGACTCATCGCCCTTCAGCCAGGCTCCTGCCTCCGCTCCCTGTGCCTGGTCGCCCGTGATCTCACATAGCTCTGGACTTTGTAACTGGGTTACCACCATCTGAAGGTAACAACACCATACTAACCATTGTGGATCGTTTTTCCAAGGCGGTGCATTTCGTGGCCCTTCCCAAACTGAGACTGCTGAGCTGGTGGTTAACCATGTGTTTCAGATCCATGGGATTCCCCTGGACATTGTCTTGGATCGAGGGCCTCAAGTCACCTCTCAAGTTTGCAAAGCGTTTTGCCAGGCGTTGGGGGCCTCCGTCAGCCTTTCCTCCGGCCATCACCCTCAGTCCAATGGCCAGACCGAGAGGGCTAATCAGGATCTGGAGACGGTTCTAAGATGCATTTGTGCTCAGAACCCAGCTTCGTGGAGTTCACATCTCACCTGGGTTGAATACTCTCACAACTCCCTGACGTCGGCAGCTACAGGTATGACACCTTTTGAAGCGTCTCTGGGCTACTTACCTCCTCTCTTCCCCACTCAGGAGAGTCTTGGGCAGAATCTTGGGAATTTTTTTGATGTTTTGTCTTTGCGATCGCACTTTGAGGTCACACACTTTTACTTTCAAGAGTCTGTTCTGTGTACACAGCTTGCAACTTCTCTCCAGCTTGACGAAGCGCCTCTCGTACTGGTCTGGAGTCTCTTCCAGGCTGGTTATGTGGGAAGACTTTGAGGCCAAACTAGTTTTCACCTCAATGAGGGAGGACTCTACTAGGCTGTCATATGTCTTAAGTTGATAGTTTTCCAGTTGTCTAATGGCCTATATGATAGCAGATCAGTGTTGCAGAGAGGTCATCAATGGCGCTAGCCGAGCCTGGTGAGCTGCTAGCTAGCTAGCTCGACAAAAAGTCACTTTCACTCCCTGAAAGATTGTCCAACGTCTTTGGGCTCTTTTTCTTGGTCTTACCCATCCTTAAGAGCTTTATGCGTTATTTGCCACAGTCAAAAGGCTTAAAAAGAAGAAAAAAATACCTGAGTAAAAACACAACCTACTCCATGGCCTGCTCACTAGCGTCTCCCGAAATTTTCATCCTGAGTTGTCAGTCTGATATTAAGTATGATATAATATAATGATATTATAGATTATATAGATATTATAGATCGATGATAAGGATCTCTCGAATATAAATGAAGGTAAATTAAAAAATTTAATTAAATGATATCCGATAAGTAGATTCAGCCTTATCATACCCGATACCAATATTGGATTGGATCGGTCCAATCCCTACCAAGCCGGCTTTAAGTGATGTTGTTTATGGGCTCCTCATGTCCTCCTCTTGAAGCCATGTGCTGCCCGCTGCACAGCCTCCAGTGCTCTGAGTCCCAGTCAGACCCACATCGATCCACCAGCGGTGACCCATGCCCGGTGTTGGTGCAGAGGATAGTGGCCCGTCCGCTCTCCTCTCATGCACTGCCACACTGTGTACACCTGGCTAATTGAGCCTGGCGTCTGCTGTGCATGCAGAGCCAAGGGCCTCTCCACAACCATTAGGACTCTGACAGGCCTGGCTCTTTTTTTTTATTACCGCCTCCTCTAATCCACAGAGCTGTGTGGATGAGGGAGGGGAGGATGGACATAGTGTGATGCTTAGTGGCAGCAGCAAAGGAAGTGTGTGTGTGTGTGTGTGTGTGTGTGTGTGTGTGTGTGTGTGTGTGTGTGTGTGTGTGTGTGTGTGTGTGTGTGTGTGTGTGTGTGTGTGTGTGTGTGTGTGTGTGTGTGTGTGTGTGTGTGAGGAAGAGAAGGAGATAAACAAGACTTGTCAGCAGGGGCAGTGATTTTAATCCTTGTTTCATGTCCTCTTCTTTGGATCTATAGTCCAAAGCGGAGTTGCCTGGGGGAACAGACTGATCTCAGCTGAAATCTTGCCAGGGAGACGCAACATTTTGTTAAGGGCGGAAGTTAAGACCAACTAAAGAGGAGAAGTGAACACACCAAGAGCACGATCACTGATGTAAGCCTAAGCTGACTACAGCTGCGGTATCAGATGATCACATTTTTGTAATTGTTGGAAGTGCAGTATTACTAGTACAGAATATTTTGCTTTTTCAAGAGATAACTTGTTACAAGAATTAAGCTATCCACATATCACATAAATGCAGTACCTTTTAGTGTGCAAATATGATGAGAATGAACATTAGCACAAAGTAATAATGTTCATTATTAATACATGGTTATTAAGCATTAACTGTAACATTTGACCCTCAGTGATTTAATATCCGTTTTCCACATTTTGTCACATAACAACCACACACGCATAAATGTATTTTATTAGGATTGTATGTGATAGACCAACACAAAGTGGTGCATAATTGTGAAGTGTAATGATTTATAAATAAAAAACTTAAAAGTGTGGCGTGCAAAGGTATTCATCCCCCTTACTCAATACTTCGTAGAACCACCTTAAAGCTGGAAGTCTTTTGGGGTATGTCTATCAGCTTTGCTCATCTAGAGCAGGCCTTTGGGCAGGTGGCTCGCATGCTTGACTTTCCCAAAAACAAAACATACTTGCCCGAAATAAAAAATGTAGTCCTTTTAAAACCGCACTTCCTAATAAAACTCTTATATACGGAAACTTCTCAGTCCAACTGTTTATTCCTTGAATTGATAGCCCTCCTACCTCTGTGCTATATTTTGAGGTTCCTTTGAATTGTGTTACTTTAACCTGGTGCTTGACCAGTTATAGGAGGCTGGAGGAACATAACGAGACCATGTGAGTGACGTAGCACAAAGACCATGACATCAGAAGCAGCTCTGCCACCGCGATGTAGGAGGCAGTTTATTTTGTATGAGGTGCATTTTCAAATTTTCAGTTGCCCGCACGGGCAACTACATGTCACATTTTAGTTGCCTGAACACAAAGTTCACCTGCCCCGGGGAAGCAGGCAATCGTTGATGTCGAGCCTTGTAGAGACTGACATTTTTACCCATTCTTCTTTGCAAAATAGCTCAAGCTCAGTCAGACTGGATGGAGAGCATCTGTGAACAGCAATTTTCAAGTCTTCTAGAGATTCTCAATTGGATTTAGGTCTGGACTTTGACCGTGCCATACTAATACATGAACATGCTTTGATCTAAACCATTCCATTGTAGATCTGGCTGTATGTTTAGAGTAGTTTTCCTGCTGGAAGGTGAACCTTCGCCCCAGTCTCAAGCATTTTGCAGACTAACAGGTTTTCTGCCCTGTATTTGGCACCATCCTTCTTCCCATCAACTCTGACCAGCTTCCCTCTTCCCTGCTGAAGAAAAGCATCACAACAGCATGATGCTGCCACCACCATGTTTCAAGGTGGGGATGGTTTGTTCAGGGTGATGTGCAATGTTAGTTTTTCGCCACATATCGTTTTGCATTCAAGTAAATTTCAATTTTGGTCTCATCTATCCAGAGCACCTTCCTCCTATCCTTAGACCTAGATATGTTGTTTCTATTTTTGGATTAAAAAGAAGGCATGTCAGTAAACTACACAGTCCTGTCAGACACAATCAGCTGCATCATTATTTACCTTTAGTTGTTGTCAGGTAAAACAGCGCTTTGAGCTAAACAAACGGCTGTTTTGGGCTCAACATTGAAAATCTTCAAAATGAGGACATACAGTATGCCCCAGTGTGTGATGGGTGTAGACTTTTGCATAGGGTTTCTCTTCATGACAGTAATACTAAGAGCGTGCCACAGACGCACAAGAGCAAAACCCAATAAGGACATTTGTTTTTGCAGTCTGAATTCCCTAGTCACCACCTGGTTTTTACTTAGCAAACACGCAAGAGCCCTCCATCGGTCAAAAACTGCAGTGATTAATGTTTCAGTTTGCAACAAGTTATTTAACCCTAACTGCTGCAGTGAATAGCTTCTTATTTCTTAAACAACCATGTCAGAAGACATATGTTGTGGTTTTGGAAAAGATGTATATTCTTTGTCACAAAAAATAACCTAATCCAACAACTCCTATAGTGTCATCCTGGTAACGTTCCGCCAAGAAAAGCATGATTATCCCAAACAATGCAGTGAGGCCAATGGTACGGATGAAACCATACAATTCCTCATAGACCGGTGCAGCATTGCTTTTGAACACCTCCAGCACCCCATCATGACTTATTCCCTCTCATTCTCTCCACACAGATGCAGGCTCTTTTCATACATTGATTGAAAGGCTCATTCTCAAAGGGGCTGATGCTGAACGGGCTGACAACACCACAGAGCCAGTAATGGCTTCTTGCTCCACAGTGAAGAAGGAAGGTGCTTTCAGTGTCATTCTTTCTCAAATCATGCGTTTGTAGCCACCCACAAATTAACACTTAAGATCAGGGCCACTGTCTGTGTTCAGCACGAACTAACACAAATTCCACACGGGTATCAGTCTTGCCCAGGACATTCCATTAACTGAAGTCAATTTTGCAAAAAAGTCAAACAATACATACATTTGATCTGTTAATAGTCTAAGTATGATGTAAGGGATTCACTTAACTAATACAAAAGAAAAAATGTGAAAAAAAACTTAACAATTATGTTCCACATACCTTTGATATCACATGAAAACAGGCAGATATAGCATGTCATTAATAAACAGCTGTCGGCACATAAGCCCTGCTAAATTGAACTGTACTCTCGTACAAAAGGTGCTTTCAGTGTCATTCTTTCTTAAATCGTACGTTTGTAGCCTCCCACAAATTACATTCAGGACCAGTGCCAGGGTCTGCTCTTTATTTCCTTATTTCCACATCAATACAAGGTCAACCACTATGGTATTTTTCCACGTGGGCGTCTTTTGAGCTGATCCGCTACTGAAGTCTTCCATCTTCAATGGAGTACAAGGCCGATCACACTTCAATCTGCACAGTCAATGAAAAAGAGCAGAAATGTACCTTTCTTTGAGAGTGATGCACTCTAAAGTCCCTGTAACATGTTGACACATGTATAGAACATGTCAGCCAAGTGTTTCTCTGCACTGGCCTCTTTCTCTTTATATTGCACGATGCTTGCGGTAGCAGGGTAACAGTTACATGGAAAGGTACCATGAAATATTTAACAGTGTAGACCCGATTCTGTTAGTTTCAAAGTGAATGTACTGGAGCAGTGGAGGGAGAAGTGCGTCCACAGAGGCAACACACAGTGTGTGAGGTCACACTCGGCTCCGCCCCTTCTCTAATAGAACATTATACTGTACATGCAGCATATCGACAGAAGCTTAGAATACAGAAATCCTATGTACATAGTTAGCGTCGTTATATAGTTGAACGCTTTTGAGAAGGTATCAGCTGGTCCATATTATATAACATTATATAACATTTTCTTTAGACTGAGGCTAAGAAAGCTTTATTACAAATAGAGAAAATATACACGTTATGGTTTGGCAATTTGGACTTTGCCGATATTCATTCACATTTCCTCTGTGAGATAAGCATACTTACTTGATAAGCCACAAACAGTATATCAGCTACTCTTCCGACAATATTTGACCCAAATACAAATTTCCTTCAAGGGAAAGTGCACCGATCACAGTCTGTTTACAGGTATTAGGGAGAAACACTGCATATGTAAGACAAGCCTTTTTTGTCTCCAGAGCCACATGAAGAGCAAATATTTCCCTCAAGAGTTGGTATATAGACCAAAAACAGAGCTACAAAGAGTGAATATATGACTTTCTAACAAAATATGTATGTCAATACACAGTGGACTTTGGTGATGTGTTTAGCACAAACACACAAACCAACACAAATTCCCCCAGGAGCCTGCCTTCCATCAACTGATGTTAATTTTGCTTTGTCAAAATGTCAAACAATACATTTGATCTGCTAATAGTTGAAGCATGTCGTTAGCGATACATTAGGATTAATGTCAAACAAAACCTTAAAGCTCCCATATTATACACTTTTCGGTTCTATTATACACCATATTATATGGTCATAGTGGTCCCTAATACGTTTTTCTTTAATTGTTTGCTGAAAAAAACTCCCCTCGTAAATATACAATCTTTGAGCTGCCCCCGCCCCCTGTCCGGAAGCGAAGCCAGATACGCCTCACCCTCTTGTCTGTAAACAATGATGACATATTTGCTAGGCCTGTTAGCACAGTTAGCCTACCCATGAGAAGAACCAAGTCTAGTGCCAGTAACGCACTTTGAACAGTTTGACATGACCTATCCTTGTCTACATGAAAGACTATGTTCATACAGATGCACTGACTTGCCGTTTCCATTTGCTTGGAAACGGCATGTTCACAATAAAAATGCTGCAAAAGATGGTGGCTACTGCGAAGCTAGCTCGGGAGTGTAGTGAGAAAAGTGAGATCTTAAGACTGTAATAATCAAACAAAGTGTATTTAATAATCAAGCAAGGAGTATTCAATCAAACAACAGAGGCTTCATGTTCTATCCAGTAAGAACATGGAGGTCCATTCGACCCAGCAAGCCCCGCGATGACTTTCTGAGCAGAATGGCCCCGATCAGATGGCAAGTCACATCTTAAATACAAGTCAGTTTAGCATAGCAAGAATGCTGTGTGTTTCAATTGGCAGTCAGGAAGGGGGTGGGGGAGGACTCAGAGACAGACTGTTTACTGTTGCAGGGGGGGTTTACAAGGGAGGGGGGAGGGTTGGGGAGGTACAGTCTGAGTACTCTTCAATACACATTTGAGGAATTAACCTTAGACATACAGGAGTAATACAAGACTAGAAAATCCCGCGGAGATTTTGAAAGTACGGGCCGCCCATGTAAATTAGGGAAGTCAAAAAATCATGGCTGACCCCTATGGTCCGAGAGGCTTTATTGTAGAGCAACATGAGCTGTACATGTCTTACAAATAATAAGTCAATCAGAGTCAGGGGGAAAGGGGCGTGGCCTGTCAAACATTGCATTTTTGAATGATAGTTTTCGCATTTGTGGCGTCCCCTATGGGTTAATCTCGACAAGCTTAAAGGGCCATGCTGCCACATGTGTTCTGCACATATCCTGCAAGTTTCATGATGATAGGACCTATGGTCAATTAGTTATGGCCAATTTGTTATTATGCCCCGCCCCTGTGTAAACGTTTTAGTCAATGGCGGCCATATTTTTCAAGCTGTCTTACTAATATTTTTCGGAGATGTGCGTCATAGTCCCCCGGGGTTTCGTGAGACATTTGGTGTTGATTGAGTACAACTTGACACAGTTGTTGATAAATCCCTCTTATTCAGTTTATGCTAATTAGTCGAAAATATTTCCAGGTTGACTCTTATGGTCCAAGAGGCTTTTTTGTAGAGCACCCTCAAATACACCTGTGTGAGAAATTTCAAGTCAATGGGACTTACGGTGTGCAGGGCGTGGCCTCTCAAACTTTCTTCAGTCGGGGCTTAATAACAGCGCCCCCTAGCGGAAATTCAAAAAACTGTCCGAGAGGCTATATTGTAGAGCACCATGAGCTGTACAAGTGTAATCAATTTCAAGTCAATCAGAGTCAGGTGACATTTGTGGCGCCCCCTATGGGTTAATCTCGATAAACTTCGAGGGACATGCTACCACATGACTTCTGCACATACCCAGCAAGTTTGATGATGATAGGACCTATGGTTAAGGAGTTATAGCCAATTTGTTAATAAGCCCCGCCCCTGCGTAAACGTTTTGGTCAATGGCGGCCATGTTTTTCAAGCTATTCAACTAATATTTTTCGGAGACCCCAAGGTTTCGTGAGAAATTTGGTGTCAATACAGTGAAATTTGGGGAAGTTGTAGTTAAAACCCTGTTTTTCTGTTTATGCTAATTAGCGGAAAATATTTCCAGGTTGACTTTTATGGTCCAAGAGGCTTTTTTGTAGAGCACCCTAACATACACCTGTGTGAGAAATTTCAAGTGAATCGGACTTACGGTGTGAGGGGCGTGGCCTCTCAAACTTTATTCAGTCGGGGCTTAATAACAGCGCCCCCTAGCGGAAATTCAAAAAAGTGTATAATAGCACACTCTGTGGGGTGGGGACGCACGTTCTGTGAAATTTTTGCATGTCTGCGTGTAACGGTGTGGAAGGAGTAGCAGCTAGAAATTTGCGGAAGACTAAGAAGTCAGAAGAAGAAGAAGTTAGAAGAAGATAAAGTATGGTGGAGAGTAATAATTACGAGCCCTCAATTCTTTCGGGCCCGTACGGTGGAGAGTAATAATTACGGGCCCTCAATTATTTCGGGCCCGCACTTAATAAATACAATGTTTCCTATTACATTAATAAGCATTCCAACATTCAATATCTGCCACCACAGGAGCTACCGGCTAAAAATACCACTAAAATCAGTGAAAAAATTATCTTCAAAGTTGACTTCTACACTATTAACTTTCAATCCTTTGTCCTGTTAAAAAGGAGGCATTTCCAGACTGGTGTGGGGAATAGAAATATGTTTTTATGAGCAAAAGCTGAATGCTTGTCCCAAAGCTAATAGCTATATACCAGTCAGGCAAAAATACCAATAAAAACATTTCTTTCAGTTTCACTGTTTGAAAAAACTCACAAGTAGCTTCCTATCCGTTGTGTTATTAAAAATGAGGCTGCTGTGGTTAAAATAAATTAGTGGATTATGCAACATTCACCATGCTTTTCTGTACTACAGGCATCTTGTCGCTTAGCAACAAGCAAACAACATGGGGGTGAAGGAATATTTTTCCAGAGGATCTCGGGGCCGTGGACCAATAAGAAATAGGGGTGTGGGCTGCACAGTGGAAGCTTCTGGCTTTACAGTTTTTGACGTCAGAAACGGGGAGAATTCTGACTGGAGTATATTGGGGGGAGGGTTGGGGGTTTCAGAAAGGGGGAGAGTGAGAAAAGGAGAGATTGTTATTTTTTTTAATATTTTGGTAGTCTCTAGGCACACCGTGGACCCATGGATATGTTAGAACACATTTAAAAAGTGCATTTAGCATAATATGACCTTTAACAATTATGTTCCAAATACTTTTAATATCACATGAAAACAGGCAAATATTGCATGTCATTAATAAATAGGCATCTGGCGGCAAGATAGCCCTGCTACTGTACGCTTAGCCTTAGAAATTCCTAACTATTACAATGGTTAACAATAGGGTGATTTTTAAACTAGAATATGGTGTAAACATTCCTCCTTGTTCTTTCCTCCAAGAACATTTCTAATGAATCAGATGTCAAAACAATGATACCCAGCCTTTTAATAAAGTCATGAACTCCTTATGCTTAGCACTGGTAGTGAAGATGGGACGTTTGGGAGACATTCATGCAGTAAAGATGAACTGTGTAGTGTAGTAAACTGTGTTGTCTAGCTGCTGCATGCAGAGGGGAAGATTGCACATCAAATATAGAACTTATAGTACAGTTTGATCACAGTACTATACTGTTGTGTATACTATACGCACCACTGGTGGAATGTTAGTACAATTATGAATAGTACGATTGAAAAACTCAAAATAATATTATTCATTATTTGGGTTTTATTTTCATAACTGTGATTTACATTTACGTCTCAATTACAATAATAACGTATTCACCAAAGTAAATACCTGTCCAGGCAAATGTTTCTGTTTTACTTGGAGATAATCAGACCCAATCAGTGACAGAAAACCACAGCAGATAATGAATAGCGGAGCCTGCGGAATTCAGTTCCTTTATCACGGGGTATATAAGAAGTGGCGGGGACGGTCAGCCTTGAATGGGCTTCTTTGACACTCACATCCACTTCCTATACAACCCATTCCTCACACAGTGACCTACGCACCTTTCTCAGGTGTCTCCATGGGGCCAAATCTCAAAGGAAAGGCAATTTAGAACAGCATTAACCGCAGCCTGGCCCCTGACCCCACAGCAAAGCTTTAAGCCTCTGACAGAACAGCCATGCTAACTACTGTTGGTAGGGCCGGAGTAAGAAAAAGGCCCACTGAACACCCACAAACACATAGCCACGCACACACTGCCCCGGAGCGCCTTCACCCGCTAACCTCTTACAGAAAAGGGGATTATAACAGGCTGTGTGCTGTGAATGCTAGAATTCCATGTTGACCTTGCAGCAAAACTGCATTGGGCTTGAGATACATTGAAAATGAATATTTTGGTGCTGAATCTAGTAAGACACTACAGGTTCAGTTTAGAGAATAATGTTCTGGAAATACAACGCGGCCAAAATGAGTAACAGTTAAGATGTGTTAAATGAAGTCTACCTGGAAAATGCTGCAAATCTTTAAAAAAAATATATAAATTTGTAAAATAAGTTCTATTTTGTTCCTACTGACCGCCAGAGGCCGTGCTTTCAGCACTGGATGTTCCATCGCGCGCATGCGCAGGTCGAGATCTTATACCAAAATAGTCACCTGTGACACCTGGGTGACCCGAGAATATTTATATATTCCGGAAGTCACTCGAGGATCTGTTCCTTCTATCTTCTCGCGGACTAGCAGGTCACACACATTGTTGTGTGATAGTATACCATTTGCTTGTCGCAAGTAGCTCTGTAACCTAAGGGTTGGTGCTTCGATTTGACTTCGTCCACCAAAGGCTGCGACTTGCAATTCGTTCGACTTCGGCCGGTCAGGGGTGAGTAAAGTGTGAAGGCTACGAGTAGCCGGCGGCTATCGTGGAAGCTAATATCACCTTTCCACCTTGCTTTAATTGAGCTTGTCAGGCGGCGGCTGGTTTCACAGTCGCCGTGTTATTCTTTCGTTTCGTACCGCTGCTTGTGTGTTTTTCGCAAAGCCCGGTTGCTAATTGTATGCTCGAATGTATTGTTTTTCTAGCATTGTTGACTGTTGCTCGGGTGCTAAGTTCGCCTAGACCGGTTGCTTACTTTGATTTAATCGACAGCGAGCGACTTGGGGTCCAAGCCGCCGCCACAGTATTTTGTAGCATTGTCGCACTGTTGCTCGGCTGCTGAGTTCGCCTAGAGCGGTTGCATAGGCTACTTAATTTGCTCGTCAAGTGGGCGGCTTCGGGTCAGAAGTCGCTTTCACTGTTGTATTTGAGCTGTGTCGCACCAGTCATGTGCTCTCACCTAAGCCTTGCGTTGCATAGCTTACTTTATTTGCTTGCCAGTGGGTGAGCCGTGCCTCACACTAGTATGCTGTTGTATACATTGTATGCTGCTGTATTGCTCGCCGGTGGGCGAATTCGTTTCCTAAATCGCCTTCACCGTGTTATTTTAGCTGTCACACTGTTGCGCGTGTGTAGGCTGCTGTAGTGTGTCGCCAGTTGGCAGCTTAGTTTCACACCGCTGTATTATTATAGCCGTGTCGCACCGTTGCACGGTAGCTCACGCCTTAGCCTGGTTGCATAGGCTACTTTATTTGCTCGCCAGTGAACGTCTTGGTATCCAAGTGTTGCCGTCACTGTGTTATTTAAGGTGCATCGTTGCTTGGGTGTGCTCTCGCCTGAGGCTCGATTGCCTAGCCTTTGTTGATTTGCTCTCCAGTGGGCGGCTGGGGTTACCTAGAGCCGCTGACACTGCCAGGGGACTACAGATAAAGAATAGAATTTTGGCTAATTCTAGCATTTTAACCCATACATGATCATGTGTTTTATTAATTTGCACTGTCCCCTTCTTAAATAAACTGAATTAAATTGAACTGTGTTGTTTAGGGGATTGCATTGTTGCTTGGGTGCGCTCTCATTTAAAGCTCGATTGCCTAGCCTACTGTAACTTGCTTGCCAGTGGGCAGCATAGTTTTACACCACCTCTGTATTATTCTAGCGGTGTCGCACCGTGGCTCGGTTGCTCTCGCCTGAAGCCCGGTTGCATACCTTAATTGGATGCATCTTTTAATTGGCTCGACAGGTCGCATTGTTGTTTGGGTGTGCTCTCGCCTAAAGCTTGATTGCCTAGCCTACTGTAACTTGCTCGCCAGTGGGCGGCATAGTTTTACACCGCCACTGTATTCTAGCGGTGTCGCACCGAGGCTTGGTAGCTCTCGCCTAAAGCCCGCGGTTGCATACATTAGTTGCTAGCCAGTGAGCGTCTTATGTTTCCAAAAGTCGCCTTCTCTGTGTTATTTTAGCTGTCACACCGTTGTCGTGTCTGTGCAGGCTACTGTATTTGCTCGCAAGTGGGCGGCATAGTTTTACACCGCCACTGTATTATTCTAGCGGTGTCGCACCGTGGCTCGGTTGCTCTTGCCTGAAGCCCGGTTGCAGGCATTATTTACTTGCCAGTAAGCGGCTTATTTGCGCATATTTTAATTGGCTCGACAATGGGCAGCTTAGGCCTCCTAAGGTCGCCGTCACTGTTACTTTTAGGGGTGTCGCTCCGTTGCTCTGGTGCTTGCGCCTGAAGCTCGGTTGAGTAGGCTACTAATGCCTCGTTTCCACCGAGTAGAGCGGGTCGGATCGGAGCGGTTCGGTCCGGGTAGTTTGGCTTTTCATTTGCCAAAAGTTGGGTAGGGTACGGTTTAAGCGCACCTAACCGCTCTGAGCCGCTCCCGATCTCAGTACTCCTCCGTAGGGGTACTGGCCGCCTGAAAGCGGGCCGAAAATGCATGAGAAGGCGGAGCTACACACTGCCGTCATTTGATTGGTCGAAAGAATCATTTCCGCCATGTGTAGATCTCGGCAAGAGTGAAGAGAGTCTTGTGTTTTGGCGAAAATGTGAGCACAGCTCTGTTTATTGTGTGGTGTTTTTCCTCGTCAATAAATTAATCAGTTGGTTACACTGTGTCCCATAGTCACGTAGCTGCCGCAGCCAGCACTGTTTGTTCGCTCACTGTGTCTATGAGTTTGCGGAGCGGTCTCTGTGTGTTTACGCCATAGATAGTAGTAAAATACACGCTCACAACAACACGGGGGAATAAATAAAGAAGCGGCTGGTTTGAATCATTTCCGCCGTTTGTAGTCACCTCGGCTAGAGTGAAGAGAGTTTTGGCGAAAATGTGAGCGCGGCACTGTTTATTGTGTGGTGTTTTTCCTCGTCATTAAATGAATCAGTTGGCTACACTGTGTCCCACTGCTACGATGTCACGTAGCTGCCAGCGCTGCTCGCTCACTGTCTCTATCAGTTGCACCGAGCCGTCTCTGTGCTCTCAACACGGGGGGAATAAATAAAGAAGCGGCTGGTTTGACCAAGCAAAAACAAGAGACCGCTGGCTTGACCACAGTTCTACAGTCCGATAGTTTGACCCACTTTCTGGCGGCGGCTATCGCAGTCCAGCCTAAACCCCGCCCTACCAGTAAGGGTAGGGTCGGCGGTGGAAACAACACCGAGATTCTTAAAAGTGAGCTGTCCCGCTCTGAGCCGCTCCGATCCGACCCGCTCTACTCGGTGGAAACGAGGCATAATTCATTTAGCCTAGCCTGCTAAATTGCTGACATGTTAAGCAACCATAATTGTGACACCTTCATGGCCTCCCTACAGTGGAGAATGGCCATGACAAGTGCCCTGCAGGTCTCGGGGTGAGCACCTGAGGGAAACACTGTCAGATAACCCATGCATGAACTGTAGTTTCATGCCTCAGGCACTGAGGCTTGCTAGGTAAAAGCTCTCCTACCAGCTCAGGGTACCAGCAGCAGTGAGTAGCCTTGCGGCTGTGCTTCCTTCCTACTCAGGGGATGACATGCTGTCCACAGCTGCGTCCTGTAATGTCATACAGGTGGGCAGCTCGGCTAGAGGGTCAGTGTCTGTCCGTGACTTGCCAAGTATTGGGTTGGATGAAGCTCTGGTTTCATCTGCACCTGTGAATGCCTTTTTTCGGTGGGCCCTCAATACTCCGTTTTCTCTGGGCCTCCCTCTGAGCCTTACTTCACAGAGCTCCGTGTATGCTTGCCAGATTTAAGGGCTCTCCCAACACACTAGTGACAGCAGAGCTCTGGCAGCCATGCACAATGCTGATAGTTAGGGCTTGGACTGGTTAGCTCCGATTGAGCCTGCTATAGCATCCCTGGTTGTCTCCCCAGACGAAGCTCTGAGAACTGCTGCCCTCGGCCCCAGTGCCAGATTGCATACGACCTCCTTACTAGGAGTTACGACATTGCTGCCCGTGTGGGACGTCTTGGGAATTTGTTTTCTCACATAGTCCTGGCTTGGTTGCAAACCATACAGGAGTCAGGTGCTGGTCACTCAGCACGGACCCTCAGTGATGCTTCACTGCAGACTTTGCATTATGACTTAGGCAGGTTGATGCCAACTGTGACGCGCCGCCAGGGTTGGCTGGCGCAGTCGTCCCAGTCGGAGGTGTGTCGACAGACCCTCCGTTCTCTTCCAGTGATCCCAGGCCGGACGCTTCAGGCCCTGGTGCGAAGTGTTCAGGTTGACCAGGCTAGACAGTAGTTGCACGCTGCGACGTGCGCCTCGGGAACCTCTGTGGTACCCCGTGCCAATATCTTCAACCACGTCCAGGTGGGCAATCAAGGGGCCAGTGCTTCTCAGCACATTCTGAACAGCGCCGTAACACCGTGCTACGGTCGGCATTTCAGGCGCCAGGAAGTCGGCGTCCAGCCACCGCCCTCCAATAGAGTCCCTGGGGGTGCTACCCTAATTTCAGGTACCAAGGAAGTGGGGCGGGTTTGTCCCATTCTGGACTAAGAGGGCGGAATCGATGCCTCACGGTTCTTCCTTTCCACATGCTGCGTGTTGCAGGTGGCCTCCAGTCTATCGCTTAGGCAGACTGGGTTGTGTCAATAGCCCTGAAGGACGCTACTTTCAGGTCCCTACTGCCCAATGCCACAGGTGGTCCTCCCCTTTGCATTTCTGGGCAAAGTGTACCAGTTCAGGGTTCTTCCGTTTGGGCCGTCCCTGGCTCTGCGTATATTAAACAGTGTGTGGCAGCATCCCTGTCGCCATTACAGCTCAGCGGTATGGTGTACTGCCATACCTAGACAACTGGTTGATCATTTCGCCCAACTCAGGAGCAGGCGGTCAGGGACACAGCCACGCTCCTTAGCCAGCCGGGAACAGGCTTGGCCTTACGATCAATCTTACAAAGGGCAACCTTACACCATGTGTTGGGTTGTGAGTTATTTGGGGCTGGTGCTCGACTTGGCGGCCATACGAGCCTGCCTTTCTCCAGAGCGCGTAGTTACCACTACTACAGCACTTCATGCAGGGGAGGCTGCTGGAATACAGCCTCTTCCTTTGACTGATAAGTTTGCTGACAAGTTTGCTGACCTCGGCATCCATGAGGGTCCAACTAGGCCTTCTCAAAGTGAGTTCTCTTCAGATCTGGGCGAATGGTCTCCACTTGGACCCCAAGTGGTAGAGACGCAAGATGGTCAGGGTGTCTGGGCAGTGCCTTCGGGCCCTCAGACCCTGGAGAGAGAGGGCATCCCTGATTTCAGGGTCGCCCTTAGGGAGGAATCTCCCGGTGTGAGGTTGTAGAGACAGATGCCTCCTCGTCAGACTGGGACGCAGTCTGTTAGTGCAGGACTGTCGTAGGCCAGTGGGATGCCCAGCAGAGACTGGAGCATGTTGTAGGCTGGAACTCCTTGCAGGGTTCTTAGCACTCAGGCTTCAACCACCAGGTGGGCACCAGATCGAAGCAGGGCCTGCGGGTTACGCAAGGGCTCCTTATGGGGGTGCTCCCCCATTATCTAAGCTGTCCATGTTCCAGGTGTCTGAAACACAGCGATAGACCTTCTCTCTCGCCAAGGGCCACCCCCCGGGGAGTGGAGACTCCATCCGGAGGTGGTAGGCATGATTGGGACAAGTATGGCAGGGCAGTGGCATATCTCTTTACTTCCGAAGAGAAGACCCACTGTCCCCCTTGGTTCTCCTAGAGTGGAGAGGACCAGTCCCCTAAGACAGGAGGCTCTGGCTAATGCTTGGCCAGTCAGCCTGCTTTATGCATTTCCTCTAATTCTCTTTTTACTGGCAACATTGGACGGGGTCCAGCATTGCAGTTACAGCCTACGTTTGGTGCCTCCACATGGGCCCGGAAGGCCATGGTTCCCGGCTTTACTAAAACTCCTCAAAGGAGACCCTTGGTGCCTTCCAGAGAGACAGGAACTTCTGTCTCAGGTAGGCGTACACATGTAGGGCACCCGAACTCGGGGCGCCTGCAGCTGGGCGTGTGGCTCCTGATAGCCAGGACCCACTGTTAATGTATTGCGACCAGTCAGAGGTCCAGACCTATTTTTTTTAATACTTATTTTTTATTTTGAATGTTCTTCAGATCTCCTTTTACAGCAATTACTTTCACTTAGAAACAATATCCATTACAATGGGTCATAACATTCATACGCTCTTACGTATCTAATCAAATCGACAGGAGAATATGTTCAGAAGCACAAGAAAGAAGAAATAAAAAATAATTAACAACATTGAAAATAAACAATGTAAACAGAACAAACATCAACTTAAAACAAAACATGGGTTGAATACAAGTTCACCTGGAATATACAGTATAATTGGGTCTAGTTCTAACGGTCCTCCATCACAGACATTAATGGTGCCCATCTTTCAATGAAAAGATCCCTCTGTAATCTTAAAGAATATGTAATTTTTTCCATAGTGTATATATTTCTTAAAATTGTTAGCCATTCAGCTTGGTTTGGTGACTCCTTTTTAAGCAATTTTATTGTAATTGTCTTCTTTGCTGCAACCAGTAATATCTGTAATAAATACATCTTTTTTCTACTGTATATCACAACTGGTTTAATTCCTAGAATTGCTACCAGAGGGTCTCTTATCAATTCAACCTTCAATACTTTATTGATATAGGCAAATACAGATTTCCAAAAGTTATCTAACAATGGGCATTGCCAAAAAATATGTGATTGAGTAGCCATTGTCTCTCCACACTCCCTCCAACATTGACTGGGTTGATTCGGATTCATTTTAGCCAAAACTTGTGGTGTTCTAAAAAATCGGTTATTTATCTTCCTTTGAAATTCCTTCCACAAATTGGCGTTTGTGACTTTGTGAGCCTGAGTACATGTCTCCAACCAAACGTCCTCACTTATTTCGAGCTGTAGCTCTCTAATCCACTTGTCCTTCACATAACAAGAATTATCTTTTGTCATTGAAGCAATGATTCTATACACATTGGTTATTGGTTTCCTCATATGTTCTCCACCTTGAATCTTTAATAAATACTGTTCTAAAAGGGTGGGCTCTATCAATCTGTTCAGTTTGGGTGTTTGAGTATAAAGCTCCTTAATTGTAGATACCTGAAAAAATCTGTTCTTGGTAATTTAAAATCTGTTCTCAATTGGTCGAATGATTTGAAGTTGTTATTATTAAATAATTGGTGTACATAGTGAAGATTCAGAAGTTTCCAATTTTT
Source organism: Hyperoplus lanceolatus (assembly GCA_026929865.2). Classification (NCBI taxonomy): domain Eukaryota; kingdom Metazoa; phylum Chordata; class Actinopteri; order Uranoscopiformes; family Ammodytidae; genus Hyperoplus; species Hyperoplus lanceolatus. The sequence goes on along the minus strand of CM049398.1, from coordinate 36,731,067 downwards.
GAAACCTGTGTCAAGTCTTAAGGGAATAAAATCCCTAATTTAAATAATTGAACTCAAAATAGAGAGATCGCCTGTCAACTTAAACATTTCATGTATTTCCTTCCAAGCTACACATGTTGTGTTCGACCATTCTCCCAAAAGATCTCTGGTGGGTTTAACCCTATTAAAGGGGATCACTGACAAAGGCATATCAGGACTGTAACTTTTTTCCATACTGAGCCATCTTGTACTTGTGTCATCTGATAACCACACTATCATTGTGCGTAATTGTGAGGCTAACCAGTAATGCTTCAAGTTGGGTAAGCCTAAACCCCCTTTAGTTTTTGCCAGTTGTAAGACTTTATATCGGACTCTGGGTCTCCTACCCTGCCATATAAATCTTGAGATTAGACGATTCATAAGATTAAAAGTAGATTTAGGTGGAGAGATTGGTAGCATTTGAAACAAAAATAGGAGCCTTGGGAGAACATTCATTCTAACAGCTTCCACCCTGCCTATTAAAGTAAGGGGAAGTGTAGTCCAGCGGTCCAAATCTTGCTTAATTTTGTCTATTAATTTAATATAGTTACTTTGATATAAACTGAGGTCAGGGGATATATTTATTCCCAAATATCTAGTCCCTTCTCTGGGCCATCTAAATGAGAAAGCAGATTTCATCTGTGGGGACACTAAATTGTTCATGGGGAGTGCTTCTGTCTTAGTCACATTTATTTTGTAACCTGAGTAGAACCCAAAGATCTCAGTACATTTCATTAAATTTGGGACAGACTTTGTAGGATCAGAGATATACACAATTACATCATCTGCATATAGTGACAGCCTGTGTTCCTCTCCGCTCACCTCAATACCACTAATGTCTGTACTATCTCGTATTAGCTGTGCAAGGGGTTCTATACTGAGGGCAAAAAGGAGAGGCGAAAGAGGGTCCCCCTGCCTACAACCCCTCCCCAACTGAAATTTTTGTGAGAAACACCCATTTACCTTTACTGATGCTTTTGGAGACGAGCATAACAGTTGGACCCATTTAACAAAGCCAGGACCTAGACCGTTTTTTCTCAAAACTTTAAATAGGAAAGACCAGGAGACGCCGTCGAATGCCTTTTCGGCGTCCAGGGCTAGTGCCATACATGGCCCTGGTTTAGATTTGGCACAAGACATAACATTCAATAACCGCCGAATATTATCAGACAGTTGACGACCAGCAATAAAGCCTGTCTGGTCAGGGTGCACTAGAGAGGTAATAACAGATTTAAGTCTCTTTGTCAGTATGGAGGTCAATATTTTACAGAGTTTTGAAGCGCTATGGGTCTATACGAACTGCACACTGTAGGGTCCTTTCCCTCCTTATGAATAACCGAAATGATTGTCTCTTTACAATTTGGTGGGAATTCTCCCTTTTCAAATGCATGAGCGTAAGCTTTTTCTAGAATAGGGCTTATGTCGTCTACAAAGGCTTTATAAAATTCATTACAGTATCCATCTGAACCCGGGCTTTTGTTGTTTTTTAACCCCTTAATTGTCTCTACAATTTCTTCTCTTGTAATGGGTCGATCTATAGCTTGTGAGTCTTCCTCTGAGACCTTTGGTAGGTTTATGCCCTCTAAGTAGGCATCGATTTTTTCAGATTCTGTGCATGTGTCCGTATTTGAGTACAGTTTTTTATAGAAAGTGGTCCAGACCTTTTTTAAGTTCAAGGGGCACTCTCCGCTATATGCAAACAGGTGGAAGTTGTTTGCACAGTAGTGCATGGCACATGGCGAAGTCCAAGGGACTTGCTCATTGAGAGTGATACTACATTTTCTGCAGTCTGTGTGGGCAACAGGAGAGCAGCTTCCACCCTGCACGTTTATGTGGCTGCGATATCGGCCGAACATGCAAGGGTGGATAACCAGACGGTAGGGTCCCACTACCTAGTCAGGCAGTTACTGAAGGGAGGCCAGAGGCTTCATTCAGCCACCACGACCCCTGAGGGCACCATCATGGGACTTGCAAGTAGTCCTGAGGGCCTTAGGTCTACCCCCATTTGAGCCGCTGAGTCAGGCAGACCTGACGCGGCTGTCTATGAAGACGGCATTCCTCCTTGCCATTGCGACTGCAGACGGTCAGTGAACTCCATGCCTTGTCAGTGAGCCAGGCGTGCTTGCGCTGGCATGTAGAAGGGTCAGGAGTGGTGCTCTCGCCAAATCCATCCTTCCTATCCAAACGATTGTCTCCCCACTATGTAAACCAATCGATCGAGTTGGCTGCTTTTAATCTCCTGGGCTCACCAGGGGGTGCAGAAAGAATGTCAGACCCACTGTGCCCGGTGCGGGCGCTTAGGGCATATGTTGTGGCAATAACCAGCTTGCGTAAGACAAATAACCTCTTTGTCTGCTATGGGAGCTGTAGGAAGGGGGCTGCCCTGTCCAAACAGAGACACTCCCACTGGCTTGTGGATGTGGTCTGTGAATGCATATAGAGCACAGGGGCTCCCCAGGCCTTGGCCGTTGAGTGCCACTCTACCAGGAGTATGGCTACATCTTGGGCTGCCTTGCAGCGGGTTCCACGTCAGGACATTTGCGCCTCGGCTACATGGTCTTCATCATGTACGTTTGCGCGGCTCTACAGAGTAAATGTTTCTGCTCCTCATCCTGTGGGATGGCGGCTGTCTTGTTGACGGCTGTAAGCCCTTAATTGGTGAGGACTCTTCGTGACCTTTCTGGTATAAGTCATCCAGTGCTGAAAGCACCGCCTCTGGCGGTCAGTAGGAACGAAATAGAACAATAGTTACGTATGTAACTACGGTTCTATGAGTTCCGGATGACCACCAGAGTTCTCTGTCACTCAGACTTCTCAGATACCGCGAGAAGATCCAGTTGGAACAGATCCTCGAGTGACTTCCGGAATATATACATATTCTCGGGTCACCCAGGTGTCACAGGTGACTATTTTGGTATAAGATCTCGACCTGCGCATGCGCGCGATGGAACATCCAGTGCTGAAAGCACCGCCTCTGGCGGTCATCCGGAACTCATAGTACCGTAGCTACATACGTAACTATCGTTTTATGTGCCCATTAATCCGTGTATCTTCCGTTCAATCCATATTGGTTTGGAATTCAAAACATTGGCCTAAATTTTGATTTTGAAAATTACATTTAGCAATTTAGTAGTCGAGGTTCCGGTGTCGTACCAAAGTTACCCCCATAAGAAGTATGTGTGTGTGTGTGTGACGTGTTCGCAGAGGGAGAACTTAGCCATTAGACAAGGGTAGGCAATTGCCTTGGGTCCCGGACTACCAGGGATGATTAAGATTTGTTTCCTCATGAATGAACGTTATCCATTAATCAGCAATGCTGGCGTGCAGACCGCCGCATCGCATCGGGAACCCCCGTGCAACACCACCACGTGCCTAATTCTGCCTATGTGCACCTCTGTGTAGGCTACAAATGAAACAATCGATCGCTGATTAGGCCCATTTGAGAAAAGAGATTGAGGAGAGACAGCAGGCTCAACACAGTTTAATCTTAAAAGTTTAAAGAGGCCATATTATGTTTTTTCAACTTTTATGACCTATAAACGTTGTTATAATGATTTATAGTCATGTTTAACCATACTAAAGTATCAAATAATGACTTACATGCATTTAGACGTATTCCTAAACACTAGGGCAGCCGGTCGTGATTCGCTTGTTAAAATTTCAGGGATTTATAACGTAGAGAATCCGGAGTTTTCCATGTATGGTAATCCTGCAACGTGCTCAGGCACGCTCCGGCCATGCCCCCATTTGCCTGCTCAAATCTGCCCGCGCGCCGCTGAAAGTGTTCCGAAAGGTAACCAATCACAACGGAGTGGGGTTTGCAGGAGGGGTGCGAGGGGGTGGAGAAGCACAAAGCCGAGTGTGGAAAGAGTATGCTGAAATCGCTGAGATGAGAGGAAGAGTTTCCCGAAAATCTACATGGTTTTTTGTGCTGTGATTCATGTCAGGTTGCTCTATAGGAGTCATTAATGAGAAATTAAGACCAGAAAAGTAGTATAATAGGACATCTTTAAAGTGTCACAATGACAGAAACACAGTACTGGCCCGGGCCGTTGCATGGTGTGAGTGTGTGTGTGTGTGTGTGTATGTGGGTTTGAGTCCATATTTGTAGAGGAAATAAGAATCTTGTCTGGCTATTGTCCAATGTTATCAATGATCTGAAGTGAGTTATTTGTAAAATAAAGCACTTCATGGTAGGACAGACAGTGAGTGTAGAGTCAGCCGCGGGGACACACTTCCTATCGGGGTAAAGCTATCTTTTCAGCCAAAATATGTTTCCCCTCTCTATAAACATTAAACATTTGGTTTGTTCAGTTTTGATCTGGATGGTTCATCTGATGAGCTGTTGATGTGGATCTCGTGACCAACAGCGCTGAGGTTTCTGAAACTGTTTAGATTAAGCCTCGTTTCCTCTGAGCAGCACAGATCGGTTCGGCATGGTTCGGCAACTGCGGCACAGTTACCCTACTAGATCTGACATGCGTTTCCACTACAAGACAGTCTATGGGTCATAGCCAAATCGGCGCTGGACGCACATAGCTCGTCTCATTGTAGCAGCGGGACACAGTAGCCGCTGATTAATTCAATGATTATTTGGAACTTCACTAACGAAAATGCAAATTTTTTACATTTTCTGTCTGTCTCATTTCCCATGTTCTTGTGTTAAGGGAGACATGGATAATACAAAATAAGAAATTCCAATCAATTCATGTTTTACAGGCATATTTTGAATGAAACAGTCAGTTTTTTGTTTAAAAAAAAAAAAAAAAAAAATCAAACTGTTTTTTTTTCGTTTTTCCTGTTTCAATTTCCAAACGGATATGGATTGAACGGAAGATACACAGATTCAATTTCAACTATTTAAAAATGTATTTTCACAAACTTGTATATCATAGTAAAAAATAATTCCTGTAGCCTCTATTAATCCGTGTACCTTCCGTTCAATCCATATCCGTTTGGAAATCAAAACACGAAAAACGAAAAGTGACCTGTTTTTTTAATAATCATCCTCTACATTATATATTATACTAAAACACATTTTTATTAATTTTTTTATCACATTTCATGACCAGGATATCAAATATGAGAATACTGGCCTAAATGTTGATTTTGAAAATACATGTTTCAATTTAGTGAAAGAAGTGTGTGCGCACGCGTGTGTGTGCGCGCCCAGAGGCGAACTTAACCATTGCGCAAAGGTAGGCAATTGCCTTGGGTCTCATAGCCTAATCATCTAATAAATGTTTGTTTTACTCTTCATTCATTAATCACCGATTACGTGCGGACGTCAGCATCGCACTGGGAACTGAGGGACACATCCTACATTATTGATAATGTTATTGATACTCGTGATCAGCTGAGGCATGAGCCCCAGTGGAGACAGCTGCATATGAAAGCGATCGTCGTCTCTGTCTCTCTTTTTTTCCCTGTCTTCACTTCACTTGCCAAGTCAAAGTGTTTAAGGGGGCGCGTGTGTGTGTGTGTGTGTGTGTGTGTGTGTGTCCCACGTTTAGGCTATAGGCTATCTGAATTGAGCTTTTTGTAAAATAAGGCTCTTGATGGTAGCCTATGACAGACAATGACATAGCAGCCTTTGGCAGCCAGCCAAAATATGTTTCCCCTCTCAATAAAGATTAAACATTTGGTGGTTTGTCCCATTTTGATCTGGATCAACAGCTGTATGTCTGTCGCTGTTTAGATCATGCCTCGTTTCCTCTGAGCAGCACAGTTCGGTTCGGCAGGGTTACCCTACTAGATCTGCCATGCGTTTCCACTACCGACAAGAGGCTTTAGCCTACTTAAAAGACGGAGATAGCCACGGTCAGAAAACAGTCTATGGGTCAGAGCCATCACGGCGCTGGCCGCACATAGCTCGTGTCATTCCTCTTCAGCCACAGTCGGCTGAAATAAATCGGGGTGACCATGTTTCGAACACACTAAATTTAGCTTTATTAAACATCAGATCCTTGGCAGGAAAAACATTTTTAATAAATGATTTAATTACTCGCACAATCTTAATTTTATGTTTTTAACTGAAACTTTTAGGTGAAGACAACAGCTCAGTTGTTCTTTTGGAGTCAGCCCAGAGTGCATAAGAAAGGAGGGGTGGGGGGGTTGCTATTTTGTTTAATGAATCTCTACAATGCAAAAAGATGTTTTATGGAAATTTTGATTTGTTTGAGTATGTGGCTCTCCAGTTAAAATCAGCCTCTAGAGCTATTTTCATTAACATATACCGCCCACCGAAATACTGTACAAGCTTTTTGATGAATTTGCTGAGCTGCTGTCTGTAATCTGTATTGAGTTTGACTGTTTACTAATTGTGGGAGATTTCAATATTCATATTGACAAACCCGAGGACAGATGTGAACTGTGCTGTGTCCTTGAAAACTTTGGATTCCAACAGCATGTAGACCGGCCTACACATAACAAAGGACACACTTTGGATCTTATCATTTCCAGGGGCATGAATATCTCAAAAGTGGGGGTGACTGATATGAGTCTCTCAGACCATTACTGTGTATTGTTTGAGAGTACAACTTCTGTTCACACAACTGATCAATCAAAAGTAATCAAAAAACGATATATTACAGAAAATACCAGTGAAACATTTATTCAAGCCTTTTCTTCAATACCCCCTCCCCCCTGTAACTCAGTTAAGGAGCTCTAAGACCACTTTAACGCCAAAACTACAAGCGCTATAGATGCTATTGCACCCACTAAAATGAAGGTTGTCTCTAGTAAGAAAAGATCTCCCTGGATAAATGCCCCGCAGGTCAGACTAGAAAAAAGAGAGTGCCGTAAAGCAGAACGCAGGTGGCGAAAAACAAATCTCCAGGTTCATTATGACATCTTCAAAGAGAAACTGTGCACGTTTAACTCAGAGATGAAAAGTGCAAGGCAGTCTTTCTTTTCTGACATCATCACCAAAAACAACAACAATGCACGTGCCCTATTTGCTACTGTCGACAGATTAACAAACCCTCCTGTGCCAGTAGCATCTGAACATCTTTCCACGAGAGCCTGCAATGGATTTGCCTCCTTTTTCACAGACAAAATTCACAAAATTAGACAAGCGGTCACCGCATCAATACCAAGTTCAACATATGTATTTTCCCTGTGCCCACTTAAAATCAAATAAAAATAAAATGACAGAATTTTATCTAATCAACCACAAAAACCTGGAGGACGTTATACAACACCTGAACTCCTCATCCTGTTGCCTTGACATTCTGCCCACAGGCTTCTTTAAAACCGTTTTTAGCTGTATGGCCTCAGATGTTCAACAAATTGTAAACATGTCCCTTCGCACAAGTGTATTCCCACAGGCCCTGAAAACAGCAGTCATCAAGCCACTCCTAAAAAAGAACAATTTAGATACATCACTCATGAACAATTATAGGCCCATATCTAATCTGCCATTTCTAAGCAAAATCATTGAAAAAGCTGTTTATCAGCAGCTAAATAACTACTTGGCAGTGAACAACTGCTTTGACGTCTTCCAGTACACCACAATACTGAGACTGCTCTGGTTAAGGTCCTCAATGACATCCACTTAAACACAGACAGTGGCAAAAGTTCTATCTTAGTTTTACTTGATCTTAGTGCTGCTTTCGACACAGTTGACGACAGCATATTACTAGATCGCCTTGCAAACTGGGTTGGACTTTCTGGAACTGTGCTAAGCTGGTTTGAATCCTACTTAAAGGACAGAGAATACTATAAGTCAATTGGCAATTTCACATCCGAGCGAACAAATATTGAATGCGGGGTTCCCCAAGGTTCTTTTCTTGGGCCTCTTCTGTTTAACATCTACATGCTCCCACTAGCTCAGATTATGAATAAGAACAAATTATGTTACCATAATTGTGCAGACGACACACAAATGTACTTAACCATATCACCAGGAGACTATAGTCCAATTCAAACACTAAGTAAGTGCATTGAACAAATCAATGATTGGATGTGCCAACATTTTGTTCAATTAAACAACGACAAAACTGAAGTCATTGTCTTTGGTGCCAAAGATGAACAATTAACAGTCAGTGCATAGCTTAAATCTGTTATGCTAGAAACCACACACCAAGCCAGAAATCTTGGTATTGTCATAGACTCCGACTTGAATTTCAAAAAACACATTAAATCAATTAATAAGTCAGCTTATTTCTACCTTAAAAACATATCAAGAATTAAAGGGCTTATGTCTCAGCAAGATTTAGAAAAACTTGTCCATGCATTTATCTTTAGTAGACTTGACTACTGTAACAGTGTTTTTGCAGGCCTTCCAAAAAAATCTATCACACAGCTTCAGCTAATTCAGAACGCTGCTGCTCGAGTACTCACCAGGACCAAAAAAATGGATCACATTACCCCAGTTCTGAGGTCTTTACACTGGCTTCCTGTCACTCAAAGAATTGATTTCAAAATACTGATGTTGGTTTATAAAGCCCTAAATGGTCTAGGGCCAAAATATATTACTGATCTGCTGATACGTTAGGAGCCGTCCAGAGCCCTTAGGTCGTCTGGGACAGGTCTGCTTACAGTTCCCAGAGTTAGGACTAAACAAGGAGAAGCAGCTTTGAGTTATTATGCACCAAATCTCTGGAACAAACTCCCAGAGAACTTGAGGTCTGCTGCAACTCTCAGTTCTTTTAAATCAAGTCTGAAGACTTTTCTGTTTCCATTTTAACCTGTCATTTTTATTTTATATAAATGTATTATTCATTCGCTTTTCTGATGTGTGTTGTGTATTTTAATCTTGCCCCTGTAAAGCACTTTGAGTGGCCTTGTGTCTGAAATGTGCTATATAAATAAACTTGCCTTGCCTTGCCTTAAAATGTACTATAAAATGTTTAATTGATATATTGTGATAAAAATACATATATTTACTTTATATTTACTGTATGTATATATAAATATGGTGGGTATCACAATTAAATTTAAAACCTGATCATATTTGGTATCCAGCCTGTACAAACCTCAATACACAGTTTGCAAAGGTTCATTGTGGTTTCATTTTCACTGTGATATGTTTGGATGACATTGATCAATAAAGTTTTGAAAAGATATACACTTCATCTATCAAGAATAATTCACATTTTCACAATCAGTTCATGAGAAAAGGTCAGAAATATTTTATTACAACTTAATGGTTGACCGTGTAGTAGCACCTTAAGGGTCAATAAGGGAATCAAAGTATACAAAATAAAAACACAAAAGACTTGCCACTAAGAAGCCAAATATTTTAATTCATTTAATCCACACAGATGAGCTAAAATAGAGTCAATATGGTCGAGCATCTTACAAAGAAATAAATTATATATATATTATCAAAGCAATGTATTATCTTGTCTATCTGTAAATCAGGGCTGAGGAAGCATACGTTGTTTCTGTAATTATGTAACATGCAGGGAGCAGAATAATTGCAGAAGACCTAGAGTAGAACCCAGGGGAACACCACACAATGTGGAGAATTGCAACCTGAATGCTCATTTGCTCTTGGTATCATTCTGTTTGGTTTCTTATATTGTGGTGGTATAGGTCTTGGGCGCACAGATTGTGTAGTGTTGTAAATATAGTAATAATAGTTGTGAATAATAGTTATTTACATCTCAACATAGGAATACAATGTGCTGTGTATGAAAGATATTGGACAACCAAACCAACAAGGGTGTTAAAATGTATGAATGTTAACAGTAGCCTACACACATTATAACCTTATAACAACACTTTGTAACTACTTTGGCAGTAGAGATTTATTGATCTACTGAACTGAAAAAGAGAAATCAACTACTTTTTTTCACTACTTGTTTTGAATGAAACTCCCACCTTGCAACACACACTGTGCTAGGTGTAAAATGAATAGACTGACTTCTCTTATTCCAAGGGGGGAAATGTCTGAGAAACAAATGCCTTTAAGGGGGGTCATGTATAACATATGCAAAGTTATTAATACTGCATCACTTTATTCATATAACTAACTTTAAGCATCACCAGAAACTATAACTGGCTGCTTTTTTTTTTCATCCGCCACATTGCAAATTGTGTGTCTTGTGTGTAAGAATTTACTTTTATAAATGATTCATGTTTTAACCGGGCCTCATTTTTTGTGTTAGTAATGCATTTAAATATGTATTACAAATGTGCTATATTGTTGTACATGCTATAGCAATCTGAGCTTCACTCTTCTTTGTCATGAAGCAGGATGGCTAGAGAGCAGTGCCCGTGTACACACAACTCATTCCATTGCTCATATGCTATTCTCAATGTGTTTGAACATGATAGCAGTGTTGACTGTCTGAATGCTAGTACTGTATTTTAAGAATAGTTTGCAGTGTAAATACTGGGAAGAGTGAAGTAGTGAATAATAATGAAATAGAGCCCAGAGCTTTCACTATATAAGTTCAACTCTTCAAAAAGAAGATTATTCTGTATTTAAAATGGGGGCGGCAGTGGCGAAGTGGGTAGGGAGTTCGCTTCTGGTGTGCAGGGTCGGAGGTTCGATACCCCGTCTCCCCGCCACATGTCGAAGTGTCCCTGGGCAAGACACTGAACCCCGAATTGCTCCCGATAGTTAGCTATCGTGGTAGCTGCTGCTATCGGTGTATGAATGTGTGTGTGACTGGGTGAATGTGTACAAAAAACAATGTAAAGCGCTTTGGGTCTGTGATAAACGGAGATATAGCGCTATACAAGTCCATTTACCAATTACCATTTACCAACTAATTCCGGAATTGTGGCTTCTCCAGTAACTTGTACTGCCTGTTCTATGTTAAGTTTAGTTGACTTGAAAAGGAGGACAGAGTCGGTGAGGTCAAAGGTTATTGCTTTTTTTGGGGATCTTCACTTTTAGTGTTTTTGTAGAAGTTATATTCTGCTCTTCTGTTTAACATTAACTCAAGCTAGAAATGATTTTAGACGTTTCAAAAGGCAAAAGAGTAAAGCAATAACACACTTGGGCTTTGTTCTATATGCATACTGCATACTGGTTGTACTGTAGATCCCCCTAATTAATGATTGTGAACATGTCACAGAGCACAGCTGCTGAATCCATCCCAGTGAGTATAATTCTTATTTTAATGAGTTCTTCTTGATGTTAGCCAACACTGGGGCTGATTTATGCAGGATGTTAATCAGCACCGTCTTGATTATGATTGCTGGGGCTGTTAGTAACGCGGCTACAATCACCATTATCAATTTGCTTTATCATTACTTCAAATGACTTTACTGCAGGATGTTTGGGAAAACATCGCCCGCCATGATGGAGGACTAGATTTATCTTGCCCCAGGGCAGAAAAAGCTGCGTCGAGATGTACAACATTATAGCAGCAAAAACAGTAGTTCCATTGACATTTCTCATATATTTTACAGTCGACAACATCCACACCTTTATTTCCCTCTAGATTTGAATTGGTCCATAACGGCTGGAAGCAGAAGATATAAATTAAAGAGACTCTTCCTGGCGATGCCTGCTTTACTCATATTAATAGCAGGGAGACCTCTCTTTGCCCCAGGCTCTATAGTCTTGTCTGCTTCACATTCATTTAAGGCCTTATTGTCTTAGCTCACATATACAGTATGGCACTATTGATTGGTTGAGTCATTTAACACATATATATATGTGTTTATTTGACAGGGACAATGCACAGCTCAGTAGCAGTACCTGAGTTAGCTATGAGCAAATTTTCATCTTTAAGTCCAGGGGCCTATTTCAGGTAGCTGGTTTTACATACTCTGGGTTTAATCCTGCGCTCTGAGTTGGTCAACTCAGAGCGCAGGGTTGACGAGAAACTCTGGGTTTTTTGTTTCAGAACAGTGGATCAGTGTTGGGTTAATCAACTCTGAGCATGTTCACTCTGGGTGGAGCGTGTGCATAAAAGCCATCGTCAATGGATCGCTGAAAACATGATTCACCATGGAAACAGAAGAAACAAATGCTTGATCCTCCCACTTCTCCACTTCTCAAAAAAGAAAAAAAAAACTTCTCCGCTCCTCCCACTAGAGTAAGAAATATTAACTTATGAGCTTATGGAGAAGAATGAACGGGGATAGTCTCATAACTCTGATCTAATCACTTCGGCAATTCAGAAAAAAACGGTGCAAACGTTTTTTGTCAAGAGCATCATTGCTTCCGTATGAGAAGCAAGTCTATTTTAAGAATTAAGTTACGCATATCAGCAGCAACAAAATTATCAAGCTGCCGCTGCACAGCACTGCTGACAGTGTTTTATATTCGCTGTAGCCTATTATGTAGGCAAGCTATAATAGGCCTACTGTGCAGTAAACAGACTGTCGATTCTTTTAAATGGGGAGTGAAAGAGATTAACATCAGACACATAAGGTGACAGTTTCCATTGTAGATCCTGATTGTTTTATTACCAGATCCCTTGTCCTCTAGTGATCACAGTTTAAATTATTATATTATTTCTATATTCATATTGGGCTTTAAAGAGGCTTGTCTGTGACTTTGGGATGACACAAGTGAACAGTAACGATCGCGTGCAGCCGCAGAATTACATTTCAACCTGACATAAATAGCCTGTGTTCAGTGGCACAGATGTTAAAAAACTCCTGATAATGATAAAAATAAATAACGAGATACATACAATACAATAGGTTTATTAATCTGAATGTAAAGCATGTTCACGATGTGTAAGGTGGCCGCATATGAACGAACGAGGGCTGAGAACAAGGCTACTGATCAAATGATCGATCAAACGTAAAATCATCAGGAAATGATAAAAACATCCCGATGGAGATTTCTATGGAGTGATTTTGCTTTAAACGGTACAGGGACGCGTGTGACAGTGACACTCTTTCTTCAGTCGGAGCTGCAGCGTAAAGTGAAAACAAACTCAGGGTAGGTCTAACCACCTATCCAGCAGGTTAGACCCACGGCGTATGTTGCCGCAGTAACTGACTCTCGGTTGCGCTGAACCTGCTTCTTGAACCGGAAAACCGAGAGTTTCCACTAACTCAGAGCGAACAAACTCTGGGTTGCCTCAAAACCAGCTACCTGAAACAGGCCCCTGGACACAACGGGCCGATAATCGGGTGTCGGACATGGTCGGAGAGTCTGGAGGGGAGGCTTCTTTTCAGCCGATTCAACATGTTCAATCGGCGTCGGCCAGTCTTTCAGCCGGAGCAATCTGATTGGTGGAGGGCTCACCCGTCTCTGCTCTGCCACGGCAGCGGAGCAGATATTAGTTTCACTTTTGTCAAACATGATTTAGGAAGCTATCGATAGAATCGGAGAATGTTCGGATTGGTATGTAGGCTAAACACAATCAGCACACAGCATTAGATTGTCCGTGCATGATGTTTTTACATGTTTTCAGAAATAGTCGAGGTAGTTTGGGTGAGGAGCGGCCACAGGTGTGTGTGTGTGTGTGTCTGCAGCATGCATTCTCTCCGTTATAATGACAGCCTACGTTATGACAACACCCTATTTAATGTCATCGCGCTCAAGCGCAGAGCGTACGGCAAGTCAGTAGTCGGCTCGGTGTGTTCTGGCCTTTAGTATCTGGACTACTCATATTAGCTCTCATTAGGTGCTGTGCTTGGTGATGCACCTGCAACTGGAAAACAGCTTGGGGCCAGTGAGAGAGAGAGGCTGTATCAGCTGCCTGTGCTGCAGGGGTCACCATTGTTGACTTTGGATAACCTTGACTACTCGGACATTTGAGTATTTTGAAAATATAGATGTAAATTTAATGCATTAGCTTTTAGAACATGTTGCTGGTATGTCTCTTTATTTTGATTTCATTTCTAAGAAATTATTCTTATATTGGTAATTGTTTATTTGTACTTCATTATAATTGTATGGCGTCGAATTTGGGTGAAAAGTCCGAACGTGCAGAAAAATTGCATCAGTTGCTTCATTGTCAGTGTACGCTTCCGTAATGTCAGTGTATGCAAGCTGGACAAATGGACTAATGAAACATCAGAGGCGGGGCTATATTAGAGTGTGCCCGATGTCCTACTCTTTTAAATGGTCACTTTAATGCACTGACCATCACCTCTGATTGGCTGTGAAGTTTGTCCAGCCTCAGAAAAAAAAACAAAGGCTGTGTTCGGAAAGCCATACTAACGTCCTACTCATACTCATTTTGACGTCAATTTGAGTATGTGACGGTTGGGTATGAGAGTTTGGGTATGCAGGAATTGCCCGGATGAGTACTAACTTCCTGGAAGATTTTGGGTATGGATCGAATGGATACTTTTCCTACTCAACCGCCCCACAATGCATTGCGTCTTTTCAAACGACAAGGAAGTTTTTTTTAAAATTCTTTATTTACAATTCTGCATTTCCTGCGCAAAACAGGACTGTATGTAAAAATCTAGTTCTCTATCTAACCTGTGGAGGGCGGCAATACGCTAAACAGCATCTAAACGGCCGGAATCTTATAAGAAGAAGCAGAAATTCTTTATTGCTTGAGTATACTTCAGTGTGAATGTTTCGACGCACCTCGCATACACAATCGAACTTTAAGTAGACAGTATGTAGTATATAGATGTTGAGTATGTAGGAGGGAGGATGTTAGTATGGCTTTCCGAACACAGCGAAAGAATGGCAATACACAGTCGTCACATTTCCTGCACGTCTCCTTGACATACACACATAGAACACATAGAAAAACAGCAGTGATGTGTAGCATGCACATGTAATACACAGAAAGGCAAACAGCACAATGAATCATGTTAGAGCAACTCATTAGAAAGTATTTATTTATTGTTCTGTATGTGCTGGCCTATTAAAGGCTTCTGTGCTGTACGGCTGGTCCAAATAATTTTAATATTCTACTATGACTTTGTTAGGTTAGTATACAAAGCTCAATACAGTATCAGTAGCTTTTTTTATTTATTTTTTAAAGCAACACAACTTGTCTATTACCATTATTAGTGCCATGAGTGCCAGAGGCCTTTGAGTAAGCTGGCTGATTGATGCCACAGATATCGGCAGAGTGGTTTGGGAATATTTCATTTACACTGGACTAAGCAAAGACAGCATACTGACGAAGCAGGCCTCATTTCTGAACGAAAGCGAGGTCGGTGACACAACAGCATTAGCAGTGCACCGCCATAAGCCTTACATTGAGAGTTGTTGTAGGTGGGGAGTTGTACAGTTAATGCTGATTACAGGAGGATATTGCCTTCTCAACAGGAGAGGTTTAACACAAATCAGAACTCACACTTTTACAACCTCAATATGTATGTAATTCCTTGCTACTGTACATTCATAAACCCATTTACAAATCCTATAAATAAGGCACTTCTCAGAACTTGATCTTGTTTTTAATCTGTCATTGTAGGACATTTTCAGTACACATGTTGTGATTGTGCTCTGATGATTTGAAAACAGAATGCAAAATGTGTTTGGTGTTTTTGTGATCTTTTCTTTTTGACAGTGTTATACCATTTACAACCTGCTTATAATAATTGATAAGATTTATGTAGCGCTTTTTTGGAGGTCACTCAAAGACGCTTGTCTTATGTGGTTGTCTTTCAGGCATTGTGTGTGTGTGCATGTCTGTGTGTGTGGCTATACATTTGATCTGCTTCAGAGGAAGACAGGCTATCAGCTTCCCACCTAATGCCTTCAGTGTTTTATTAATCCAAATTGGTGGCACCTTATACGTCGAGCCATCACTCAGCTTGGCTCTCTGGAAGCCTTCCATTACGGAGGTGAAATCCCCTCCTGGCCCTGGGCCCACACATTAGTTCAATCTCCTTTTCTAGAGGTCACACCATTTCAATTGGCCTCCAGAGACAGTGTGTGACAGCTGCAGTCTCTGTGGAGGCCACACACACACACACACACACACACACACACACACACACACACACACACACACTGAGTGAGTGAGTGACACTCGGCCCGGGGTGAGGGAGATGGAAAGATGTAGTGTTTATCCATCACCACAGACGAGATGAGTTGACTGTCTAAAGCAGTCAGTTGTTCTGTAGTCTGGTGTTCTGTCTGGTACATCATGTAGCCACAGCACCAGTGCACATCACTTTAAGGATATTTCACCCTGCGTTCCAATCCCCTTACTTTCTTCTTTTAGTACGGTAGAAGAAAGATTTAGGATGTCCCAATTATTATGGTCAGATTTAAGATGCCAAAAAATACACGAATGTCTACTACATCCGGCCGAGATTTTTAGTGATGAAATCAGCATGCTATAGTGGTGATTCGGACCCACATCGGATGTCACATCGGCGGAGCCTACATATGAAAACAACCAGGGATGCAACGAATAGAGGCAAGATCAAGGCGCACTTTTATAATGAAAAAACTAAGTAAAAGTATGTCCCAATTGTGTGCCTATTGCATACTAAATACAATACAAATTCCGAAAAAGTTGGGACGTTATGTAAAATGTGAACAAAACAAAATGTGATCATTTCCTAATCCTTTTCAACATGCATTTAATAAATAACAGTATAAATACATCATATGTATTTCTTTAAACTGATAAACTATTGTTTTTTGTAAATATACACAATTTTTAAATTTGGTGCCTGCAACAAGTTTCAAAAAAGTTGGGACAGGGGCATGTTTACCAATGTTTGACATCACCCTTTCTGTTAACTCACTGAGTGAGCGATTGGGAACTGAGGATTGTTGATATTTTGAAAGCAACATTATTATTATCATTCTTGCTTGAAATACAACTTCAGATGGGGTCAACATTCTGGAGTCTCCATTGTGTTATTTTGTGCTTCATAATGCAACACATTATTTCAATGGGAGACAGGTATGGACTGCAGACAGGCCAGTCTAGTACCTGGTCTCTGTTCCTATGAAGCCAAGCTGTATTAAGACGTGCAGCATGTGGCTCGGTATTGTCTTAAATAAGAAGGGACGTCCCTGAAATAGACGTTGTCTGGATGGCAGCATGTTGCTCCAAATCCTGCATGTACCTTCCAGCATTTATGGTGCCTTCATAGATGTGCAAGTTACCCATGCCATGGGCACTAACCCACCCCAAGGCCGGATTATCCATATAAAGGATCGGGCGAGTGCCCTGGGGCACCAACCAAATATAGCCTCTAGGGGGGCACCAAATGATCAGGGGCCGGTTTCCCAAAGCCTTCGTAGAGCCTTCTTAATGCTACGTCATTCGTAACCCCTACGTAGAGTTCCTACTTAACAATTCGCCTGTTTCCCAAAACGTTCTTTGCTACGAATCTCTTTCGTACGTCATACGTTGGTAAGGTTGGTATGGAGCGCCCTCAGAGCCTTCTTAGCTCTACCGTAGGGATGTTTCAGCTCTCATTTGTGTCATTTAACTAATGAATCTGACTGTATTTCATATCAAACAGACACAGCGATGACTGTATTAAATGACAAACTGTTAAAAACGATAACTGTATATAGCGTACATATCACATTTAAAGTAAGCTATATATTTTAGCAGAATACCATTCACTCTGATTCACAAAGTGTTCAAACTATATGAACAAGTATTAACTGATTGGATGCGATGTCCGTCAATATGAAAATACTTTATAAGGCCTACGTGATACACTATAACCTACAGTCAGATCGTTTTTACCAGTTTGATATTTAATAGTCATCGCTGTGTCCCTTTGATATGAAATACAGTCAGATGTATAAATTTAATGACAAGTGAAGTCCCTGCGATCGCTGTGGCATCGCCAGAGATAGGCTACTACAGACCCCCACATATCCTTCCGTAAGCACCATGCGTAAAACGGACACGAGTGACATCCCTGTTGCGCATGGAACTGCCACAAGTCATTCATGAAGAAAATAATTGCTGGAAACAATCTTAATCTCCTCCGCTGTTTCTATATTTTTCTATAGCCTAGGCTACCTTTTTTTAAATCAGTGTAGGCTATGGTAGTACGTTCGACCAAGGTTAACACTAGAACCATCGCACTGCGGAGCTGTCAGCTGAGCTGACACCAGAGCCGGCTCAGCTGACAGCAGAGTGCGTCGGATTCTCCGTCTCAAAACATGTAAACGTGTGAAAAAATTAATGAATAATCAATTAAAGCTTACCTTAAAATAAGTGTGCCATGTTACTGTTTATTGTAATTAGGATTTTAGCTCATTTGGACGCTGTTTGGGCCGTCTGTTTTTATTGATATAGGCTATTGGCGATATTATATCTACTTTCAGTTTCCTTACTGACCCACCACGAAACGTGATTATTGTTCTTAAAGATACTTAGATTATAAAGCAAGAGGTGTTAAAAAAATGTTTCGGCTTAGAAGGATTTCTAGTAGCCTAATCTTTTATTCGCAAAGACTTGTCATGCAGCTTCGCATGAAATAAGCAGGAAATGGAAAATCGAACTCTGAGCAATCGATTTCAGCAGTGTACGTACGACGTAAGGAGTGTTTCTCATAAGAGACCGTTCGGGAACCACGACTACAGAGGTAAACAACTTTGGTAAGTCATAACGTAGGAGTCTTCGTAGCTCGCTAAGAGATGACGTTATCGGGAAACCGGCCCCAGGACAATGATTAGACCCTAAACATTTTTTTCATATTTTATATCGGCCATATACTGGAAGAGACACAAACATGTACAAAATGAACCATTGTAAAGATTATTAATGAAAAAAAAAATATTATTTTGACTTGGGTGTAAGCAAAGTGCCCCCCTCCCCCATCATGGACCAGCCCACAACGACACGGCGGCAGCGGAGCCAAACCGCGCTAAATTTATGTAAACAAAAGCCTCGGATCAAAATGTTCCTTCAGTCGGAAGTTTTTTTTGCCAGCAAGAAATGGAGGAATAAGTTATAAAAGGTAAGACTTATCGACCATTATTTCTATCTGCTAATGTGTAGCTGTGGTGAGTTTATAAGCCGATGTGACGCCACGAAGGTGTGGAGAGGTGCAAAGAGAGAGACACTAGGCTCAATAGAGCCCAGTTGCGGTTCGAGAGTAGCCGAGTGCAGACGGGGGAGTGAGCAAAAAGGCTGACTGAAACCCGACAGCTCCGAGTTGGCTCGACTTTCATGTGCCGTCGGAAGTAGCGTCTTTATTGCGGATGCAGTTCGTTTTCTAGTTTTATTTTGAAGGCCTGTTAGAAACATATTCGTAGAAGAGCTACACATACTACAACCGGTTAGAAGCAGAATATGAAACCAATAGGAGTAACAATTCAAAAGCGAGGGACATTTTCAAAACAAGAAACGAGATATATCCCCATTCCCCACACATCTTTATCTTTCTTGTTATTTTACGAGATAAGTATACTTTTAAGTGATAAAACAATACTTTTCGATCCAAATAAAGGAGGTTTAGTATTTCTCCCTTTGCATAACAAATATGATAGGCCTAAAGAAAGTTAAGGTAGGTTACATTTCAATAGAGTAGGCTAATTTCAGTAATAAGAATGTAACGTTGATGAAGTGTATGTAGGCCTAATACAAGATCCTTTTTTTAGAGATGAACATGATGAACTTTATTATGCTGATGTCTAACATTTAACATAGCCTACAATTCCCAGAGACCATTTAGATCAATGTCAATTAGGCAATGATTTAATCTTAATGGTATAAAGATATCACTTCACTACAAAGTAATGTGACTCTAGGTAGTCTTCACTTTTAAATACATCTATGCAGGAGAGTTAAACCTGCATGCTAATTATTGTTTTTGTATGCCCTAAGGTCATTTATTATGGAAATATGTATATTCATCATGACGTGTTGCATGGTGATGGGTGTTGCATTCTGATTTGAGCATCAGTGAAAGGCTAGTATGAGACTCCTGTCAGTGTCAAGATGTTTGGTTGGATCTAAATGTGTCTGTAGTAGTCTATGTGTGGTGAGTCTGTACTTGTCTTTAGCTACACGTTCCTGTAAATCTGTGGCCTTAATGCCATAGTAAATTTAAAAAAATTGTGTAAAGTTGAAGGACAGGGGCATTTCATGTGAAGTCACCCTAAGGCACTCTAAGGGGTTAATACGGGCCTGACCCAACCCCATACCATCACAAACACTGGCTTTACAACTTGTATTGGTACCAATCTGGATGGTCCTTTTCCTCTGGAGCCCGGAGGACACAACGTCCATGATTTACAAAAACTATTTGAAATGTAGACTCGTCAGACCACAGCACACTGTTTCACTTTGAGTCAGTCCAGCTCAGATGAGCCCAGGCCCAGAGAAGTCTGCAGCATTGGTGGATGTTGTTGATGTATGGCTTTCACTTTGCATGGTAGAGTCTTAACTTGCATTTGTGGATGTAGCAATGAACTGTGTTTACTGACAATGGTTTTCTGAAGTGTTCCATGGCCCATGTAGTGATATCCTTTATAAAATCATGTCATTTTTCAATGCAGTGCACTTGAGGTCATGGGCATCACATTTTAATGTTGGACCTTGCCCCTTACATGCAGAGATTTCTCCAGTTTCTCTAGGTATTTTAATTATATTATGGATTATAGATGATGAAATCCTCAGGAATGTTGTTTTTAAACTGTTAGACTGTTTTCCTCTCTAGTTCTTCACAATGTGGTCACCCCAGTACTGCTTGTGAAGACTGAACCTTTACAGGATGCTCCTTTACAGTGGCTTGCAAAAGTATTCATACCCCTTGAAATGTTCCACATTTTGTCACGTTAAAACCACATACGTACATTTATTTTATTGGGATTTCATGTGATAGACCAACACAAAGTGGCACAACATTGTGAAGTGGAATGAAAATGAAACGTGGTTTTAATTGTTTTTATAAATAGAAAACTGAAAAGTGTGGCGTGCAAAAGTATTCAGCCCCCTGAGTCAATGCTTTGTAGAACCACCTATCGCTGCCATTACAGCTGCAAATCTATTGGAGTATTTCTCTACCAGCTTTGCACATCTACAGACTGATATATTTTGTCCATTCTTCTTTGCAAAATAGCTCAAGGTTCAGATTCAGCATCAGATTGGATGGAGAGCGTCTGTCAACAGCAATTTTCAAGTCTTTCTCAATATTCTCAATTGTTTTTAGGTCTGGACTTTGACTGGGCCATGCTAACACATGCCTCTGCTTAGATTTAAACCATTCCATTGTAAAGCTGGCTGTATGTTTAGGGTAGTTGTCCTTCTGCAAGGTGAACCTACACCCAGTCTCAAGTCTTTTGCAGACTCTAACAGGTTTTCTGCCCTGTATTTGGCTCAATCCTTCTTCCCATCAACTTTAACCAGCTTCCCTGTACCTGCTGAAGAAAAGCATCCCCATAGCATGATGCTGCCACCATCATGTTTTACAGTGGGGATGGTGTTTTTCTTTTGACATTCTACAGCTTTCCCAATGTTTTTATGCCCCTGTCCCAACTTTTTTGAAATGTGTTGCTGGCATCAAATTCAGAATAAGCATATATTTATAGATAGGGTAAAACATGAAATAAATTGTATGTGAAAGGATTAAGAAATTATCACATTCTGTTTTGTATACGTTTTACATAACGCCACAACTTTTTCGGAATTTGTAGATTATTTTTATGGTCAGTAGTTGTAGTATGTGGTGTTTGCTGTCAGATGTTGACCTTTCTTCACATTTATATAGAAACGATTCAAAGTGTTTCTCCATGTTCCTGCCAGAAATGAAAACTACTAAATGTTGTAATGTAATGTAATGAAAATGTAATGCTGTCTAGAATAAACGTACTGTATATTTAACACAATAATTCATAATCTGATCCATTTTGCTAATGGATTGTGTCAGTAAAATCAATATATAAAACACATAAAAAAATACATCATAAAAACGTTCAGCGGATAAATTGTCATGATGTTAAAGTGCAAAGTGTAACATTGCACTAGGGGTTATGTTTGTTTGTTGAGAGAGATGATTGCGTTCAGAAAGAAACTGTTTGTGAATTCTGAATTTAATGGATCTGTAACCTGAAATAACATGAACTATCTGCTCGACACAACTACTGCATGATTTAAGTTTGAATGGTCATGTTCTAGCATCCAACACTAATAAAGCCACCTACAAAGAGGAAATGTAGTATATTCAAATTACATTGTGATACATATTTTAAAGGTAGATTCAACGATTCTTGAAATACATTTTTAGCAAAATCTGTGATGGCCGTTAGTTTTGTTGAAGACAGCATCAGTGAGAATGTCTGTAGGAGCATCCAGTGAGCTAGATTATACTGAGAGGAATTTAAGAGTGTAAATATTGCAGCAGCAGGGTGTGAGGCATGCTTCATACCAGATTTGATTTGATAATTGAGACAAAGCCTCCTTTAGATGAGCCCTGGTATAATGTACCCTTTGGTATGATACAAAAGCAGCTCAATTAAACTCTGAGCTCATAGACACAGACAGCTTGTATCAGCACTGCCAGCAGAGCAGATACAGCACGTCAGATAGCAAGTAGAACAAGACAAGAAGAAGTCACATGTCTGTAGCCTTTCTTTTACTGTCTTGTTGCTTGGTGGGTGGCCAGTGTGCATATCAAATTAATTGGCCATATTTTATGTTGTATTCTTAGTTTACAGCATTTTCCACACCTGCATAAAACCTTTGCTCAGTACTGTATATGAATAAACATAGACTAGTACAGTATAGATCTTCCTTATCTGGAATCAGGCACAGGTAGAAGGGTTGAGGGGTGCATAACACAGTTAATAACACTAATAATAATAAACTTTAGTAGATCAAATTAATATCACATGTTTTGAATATTTTATTTATTAGGTGTTGTTTTGTCAATGTGGAGAGGGTGTCCGTTTTCAGGGTACTTTGAAAGGGTCTATTTTCTCACATTTAACTTGTTGAATTTCAACATTTTTGTGTTGCCACATATAATGTCCTTGTTCTTAACTTGTTCTCATTTATTGGAGATAGTGTAATATTTAAACTGGATTCAACTACGGTGTTCCTGGTTTTTACTACATTGTAGTTCTATTTCAAATAGATATGGAAGCTTTGTCTTCTTCATCCTATATAAAAAAGCAACAATCCGTATTACAGTTTTTGCCGACTGCTTACACACATGTTGCAGACTTTGGCCCACTGTGTCAAAACTTAACACACAGGCCGAATAGGACAAAGCACATGGAGATACACTTCTAACTTATACGGCAAAATGAAACTCTTGAAACAAAACCTAACAATCCCATTCCAAAACTGTTTTTAGCATCAAAACAATACCCACATGCACCTTTAAATTACTATTTCATAGCAGCAACAACACACAGATGTGCTATATGCAAAACACAGCTGTATTCAGAACTTTGGATGGTTTTTTACTTAAAAAGTCTCATACAGATTTTTTTTGTGAAAGATTGATTCACTACTGTTGATCTATTCTAGATACATGAAACCAAAATGTAAATGCTTCAGATTTTTTATTTTATTTTGCCATTTCAGTTTTTTGCAAAAGAAAAAAAAACACAAAGACACACAAGAAATGGTACAACTAGAATGTTCTACAAAACATAGTGTTGTAGGGGAATGATTGGAAGACATTTAGGCTATGAATCCTGTCTCCTGTTGGCATCTGGCCACATCACCTCATCCACATCACAGGCATGTCCTCCCTTGCCAAGTAACGGGGGAAATATCGGCTTTCGTGCCATATCCGACCTCTTGCAGAATTTTTTGGGAAAGATTGATCCACTACATTTTCAATGTACAAAAAAAATATAGAAAAGCTTCTGAAAAAAAGTTTATATTATATGGTTTTGGCCAACAAAAGAAAAAAACACAACGAATAGGTAGGATCGCATTTCAAAAAGCAATTCAGTGTGTCTCTTTGAACTCTGAAACAATTACAGTGAAAAAAAAAAAAAAGAAGTGTTGTAAGGAATGGTGCGAGTGGATTATGAATCCTTTGGATACCGCCTCCCGTTTGTGTCTGGCCACATCACCTCATCGACATCACATGCAATGTCATCCTTTGAGATGCAACAGCGAAAATATTCCTGATATCCAGTCTAAATGTCCTAATTATGGAGCTATTGTGTTGTTGGGCTGGAATCCCAGACCAGCCTCCTATATTGTTAGGCCATGATCTATAACATGGTCCTCTATAGTGACCCTGTCTCCGTCTGTTGTCTCCTTTGTCATCGTCCTCCTGCCTACAGTTTTTGCAAAAAGCAATTCAGTGTATCACTACTACACTGTAAACTCTGAAACAATTATGAGGAACATAGAAAAACAGTGTTGTAAGGAATGGGGCGGATGGATTCTGAACCCTTTGGATACCGCCTCATGCTTGCGTCTGGCCACATCGCCTCATCGACATCACATGCAATGTCATCCTTTGAAAACCAACAGCGAAAATATTCCTGATATCCAGTCTAAATGACCTAATTATGGAGCTACTGTGTAGTTGGACTGGACTCTCTACCCAGGCTCCTATATTATTAGGCCATGATCTATAACATGGTCCACTATAGTGTTTCTGTTGTATGTGCCTCCATCTGTTGCCTTCTTTGATCTTGTCCTCCTGTCGCTCTCTCTCCTCCTCTTACTCTGACTCTTACTGTCTCAAAAAGAAGCTGAGCTCACCTGGAGGTCTATTTGTAGTGCTAAGGCTCATACTGATTGGTATTCAATTAGCTTATTTTTTTAATGTGTGTGAGTCTGTGTGCTTTTCCAATATTAGTTGTGTTTTGAATTTTAAATAAATGTGTTTTCCCAGTGATTGCAGGAGATTTCCTTTTTGAACAATGTGTCTTATGCAAAACACTTTGTGTAGTGTTTTGCAACAAGTGTTTTAGAGAATTTCAAACACAGTGCAAAGCACATCTTGTGTTTGTAGGGTTGGTGCTTGTGTTTAGGGCATGGTCACCAAAGTGAGAGGTTGTGATGCTTTGGGCCTAGCAACCACTATTAGTGTGTAAGCATTAGGCAAAATCTGTAATGTCTCACAAAGGTGCTGAGCTCACCTTAGGTCTATTTGTAATGCTAAGGCTTACACTGATTGGTATTATATTAGCTTTATTTTTTATTTTTCATGTGTGTGAGTCTGTGTGCTTTTCCAATTTTAGTTGTGTTTTGTATTTTAAATAGATGTGTTTTCCCAATGATTGCAGGAGATTTAATTCTTGAACAATGTGTCTTATGTAAAAAACTGTGTGTAGTGTTTTGCAAGAAGTTTGTTGGAGAATTTCAAACACAGTGCAAAGCACTTATTGTGTTTGTATGGTTGGTGCTTGTGTTTAGGGCATGGTCACCAAAGTTAGAGGTTGTGATGCTTTGGGCCTAGCAACCACTATTAGTGTTTAAGCATTAGGCAAAAACTGTAGTATGGCTTCATTAATCTTGGCAGTCCGTCCTCAAACTGCTAAGCACTCACTATTACGTCTCACTGTAGTCAGTGTATACTCAATACAAGAGAAGCTTGTAATTTAATGGGGCAAGATTAGGGTCAAGAGAGGATCTACATTTCCTTGAAGATCTCAGGCTGAATATTGCTTAGGGGAATACTGGTCAGCCCAAACCCCTGCAGGTCCCTTGGGGAAGTCCCAGGGACAAGGCATGGCTAGATTAATGAGCTTTAAAGCAGATCTTTGACTTGTGGCAGAGTGTGACCAGCAGAATCTCTCCTGAGACCTGCAGCCGGCTCAGTGCACTCTTTAATTAAAGGAAATCATTGTGCGGTGGATGGATCCAGAGGGGCTTAAGGCGAGACACTGCAGGCAAAAACATAGTTTTTTGAAGCACTGGTCAATTTTGAGATTTGTGTCTATTTATCTTCCATAACATGTCTTCTTTCATACTAGTATGGATAAAAGGTCCAACATATACGTTTTAGGTGTTTATTTTACTAAACTTTGACTGCTTGCGTCTGTATTTTGCTCCTAAATTCGTCAAAAGTGAGCATTCTAACGTACCGCGACCGCTGTATGAATCATAATAACCATGGT
Organism: Hyperoplus lanceolatus; assembly: GCA_026929865.2. Lineage (NCBI taxonomy): Eukaryota > Metazoa > Chordata > Actinopteri > Uranoscopiformes > Ammodytidae > Hyperoplus > Hyperoplus lanceolatus. Next base: position 36,705,185 of record CM049398.1, on the reverse strand, counting down.
ACTGTTGGAAAGCTCTGAATCTCAAGTGCAACGTTATCGGATCCAAATATGGTCATTTCCTTTGTATCAGTAACCAATCGTGAAAGTGTGAGGAGGGATTCAATGCTAGGAACGCAACCTCATTGGCTAATGCACATTTCTGACGATGTGATTCGCTAAAAGGCATCACGTGATGCTAGCCACGGGTAGCTCAAAAATCACAAAATAAAATGGGAAAAACGTCGAAAATATGCCAAACCAACACAAAAAAAATACTTAATCAATTGGCTACGGACATTACATGATCGCCATTTGAAGGGGAGAAGTGTTAAAGACATGTAAATCACGCCGATCACGTCGGAGAGACACAGACTGTCAGAGGATCAGAGGGGAGATGGTGGGGAGAGAGAGCGTCTGTGCCGACTCCGGAGCAGGTTGACAGACAGTGGCTAATAATGAATTAATCACGTTTAAATTAGCATGTGGATGTAAATGTTACTATGCTATGGTTTATATATGTTAAGCAGTGGTAGGCCTATATGGCATTGAGGGTTGTAGGGCCTAATTCAATAAATTGCTCTAGCTATAATCAGTGATTATCAACAGAATTCACGTTTTTATCTTTAACGGCCGTTTTCTCAAAATGAGCTTTTTCCAATACTCTGAGAAAGATATCTCAACTTCTAGACCACTGACATCAACCAAACTTTCTATAATCATTCATAGCACTATTTTAAAGGTTTTTACACAAGGATTTGTTAATATATTGTTAATTGTCTGATTTATGATACATTTTCCTCCTAAAAACATGCCTAAAATGCATTTATAAGACATGTACATAGTATTTTTAGATTTATTAATTGAAAAAAGGCTGTATCCAAAATCTGTTGTGTAAAAACTTTAGAAACTAATATGTGCTTAAAATAAAATAGAGATTTTAACTCTGGCTTTATCCAACATCTTGATTGTTTTCTCGAAAAACGACCCACATTTACGCATAATTTGTTAAATATTGCCATATTTGCATATTTAATAAAATATTAAAGAAAAACATGTAATACAAAAACTAATTGTGTTAGTGTCAGTAATCAACTGGCAAAGTTTCATGATGATATCTATAAGATATATTATTTAAAAAAAAAATCCCTATTCACCTGGGGTGTCTCGCCTTAACTTAATACTTTAAACACAGTTCAATCATACCGGCTGGGTTTCAAACAGCAGCTCCTGATAGGGCTCCACGGAAGTGTCCAGGTGAGACAGACAACGGGGGGGAATTCTTGTTACAATAGCGCTATGTCACACATTTTCTTTGACCAGATTTGAAGATTTGTAGTTATTATTTATCACTGAGGTGTGATCTGAATTACTTTACACTAATGATTTTTTTTAATACAAAATTATTATCAACGGAGAATTTACAACATTGGCTATTCTTTTAAGATCTTAAACAACTTGTTTCCATTAACAACCTTAAGACAATGAAAAAGGACCTATTTAGGGCCCGAGCACCGACTGGTGCGAAGCCCTATTGTAATCGCCAGGATTCTTCTTCTTCTTCTTCTTTATTATTTTTAGTAATTTTTGGCACTTTTCACTCCCTTCCCATCATGCATAACTTGAAAAACTTTGCGTACCCATCACACCTGCAAAAAATTGCAACTGATCGTTGGTTTCGAGACCGGGCCAAAAAAACGGCAACCCCTGTGGCCACAAACAGTTTTTCAGGAAATGCATGCTCGAAAATTGGGCTAGAAGCCTGAAATTTTAGGACAACATGTATTGGCCCGAGGCGCACCTAAATGCAATTGTATGTCCTGGTCCAAACTCAACAGGAAGTCGGCCATTTTGAATTTAGTGCCTAAAATCGTCATATTACAAAATTTCACATATCGACGAACTCGTCCTAGAGTTTTTACGCCAGGGACGTCGAACCACTTCTCAAATACTCAAGACGCTTGCCCGATGTTAAATTGCGAAAAGATTTCAAAATTACAGTAGAACCAGGGAGCTATTGGGGGTCAAAGTTGACGTAAACATCATAAAAAACCAACCTCATGAAACTTTAATTCATCATAACTCAGGCTGTGTTATACCTAGCTCCAACAAATTAAATAAAACCCAAATGTATCTTTGCAGGCCTCTTGAAGCCCCACCCCAAAATCAAAAGGAAGTCTTTTAATTTGAAATATGTGAATTTCTGACTCGAAAATCATCACAATGTTCAAAAATTCACAACTCCTAGCAGGAACATATTTAGCAAAACGAAAACTCCAGGGACACTCATAAGACATGGAAGATACACCAAAAAAAGTTTTGTTTGATTCGGAATAACTATGACGAAATGCCGGCAAATATTCACCAAAATGTACTAATATGTCATAACTCCACATTACTCTGCAGGATTGCAGAGTAAAGTGCACACATAACGACTTTTTGTGCAAAAGAAAATATGATAGGGTAAGTCCTCCAACATGGAAGATGATACACCCGAAAGCTCGTTTTATCCGGAACATCAACCGTCTTGCAGCACCGGCGCCTCCTTTGCCAAAAAACATCAAAAACTAACCTCATGAACCCTTTGATTGATCATAACTCAGGCTGTGTTATACTTAGAACCACACAATTTCATACAGCAATGTACAATCCCAGTACAAACAAAAAAGCCTCTTGACGCCCCGCCACAAAATCAACAGGAAGTCTTTTATTTTGAAGTATTCGCCAAAAAAACAGGAAGTTGGCCTAACTCCACCATACTCTGTCTCATCTTCTCCAAAATGTTCATGGTTAATGAGACCCAAGGCCTGAGGAAGCCCACACACTAATATTCATATAAAGTGAGAGCGCCACCTGCTGGCAAAGTAAATATTGCATGTTGGTTATTTACCTCCAAGTCCTACACACTTGATCAAATCAACCTCAAAGCTGCTCAGATAGGCCTTTCACACCAAAAAGAACCATGAGCCAGTTCCGGGCTGATGCTGGGGCCAGTTCAAAACTGGTTACAGCGTTATCCCAGTTGTGCGCGTGTCGGTTTCATTAGCCTCTCTATTTTGGCCTGAGTACACCTTTCCCAAGTGTGCCGTGGCCGAGGAAGTGTACCATGCCTGAGTACGGATGGCTACTCACACTGGTCAAACGTTAGGGGGCAAACGTACTTGGGCACGGTACAGATGGCCTAGTGTGAGTGCTGCCTTAGCAGGACTTGACCTTCCAAAGCTCTTCCAAAGCTCAAAGTGTATTATCCCCATATGTACAATCCTTTGCTTCTAGACTTCTAAAAAAATCCAAAAAAGCGCCAAAGCTTTAGGAGAGTGTGGAAATTAGGAACAGGTATAACCTTTGGGCATGGTGGAAGGAATGCCATTCAAGTCGGTTGTTTCAAGCATCTGAAGTCCCTAACTGATCATCAACAGCTAGCTTTCAAGTTGTATTGGCAACTTAGGAGTCACGGGAATCCTTTCCCCAGCAAGCGCACACAGCAAAGACATCCCGCAGAGCATCTCTGCGGCTCTGTGGGGGCTCTGCGCACAGGTTAATGCAGAAGTATAAATAGAGCTCAATGCTGCTGTTGACTACCATTTTATGAGATAAGCTAATAAGCGATGAGTGACTTTTGCACGTCTCCTTCAAAAATGCACACACGGATAAAGGAAGGGTTCCTGTCGCTTTGTCTTTAAAACTGAGTGAGGCAACAAGCAAATTCCTTTAAGTGCATTTGAACATGAATGCATAACTGGAATCCCTTAACTTCGAAACAAGACAAAGGGACCTTGTTTAATCATCAAGATAAACAACAGGAACTTTGTGCAAAAGAGCTAACTGAAGTGGAATATAAATTAGAGGGTAGGTGATTAAAACAAACACTCACTGCCAATTACATCTCAAAAGCTCAACAATTGGGATCTTGTTCCACCTCAAATCTGCAGCCAGAGGCAGATAGTGTCTTTTTAAATATTGAATTAATACATGACCAAATCAATCTGACACTATCCAGTTTGAATTCAATTGTATCACACATTATAAATGGTCATATCATATTGTAAAACTTGACATAGGCTAATTTGCAGTAGCCTGGTGTCGTACTATCAACATAATGTGTATTACTGTTGCTTTCAGATGGCTGCAAGGATTTAAGGAAGTGAACTAGGTTTTACACAATAAATAGAAGTTGTAGGTAACACATGATGTAATATATAGACTGATGTACTTTGTGCTTTAATACTGTAATCATTACATTAAAAAAACCTTACTCCATAACATGTCAGTAATGTGGAAAATGTAACACAGAGGACAACTACATAGCTATTTATGTCACATTACATGTATTGCTCATCATCATAATCTCTATCCGGCACAGCTTTGCTCAATACTTTTGATTTGAGAGACTTTGACCCTCTAGCAGTAGCCTGGTCCAACCAGACCATCGTACTTCATTTCATTTGTACAGAAGGTCTGGAAGTGCTGTAATTGGCAAACGTTCACTCACTTGGAGGCGGGTGTCTGTCGAAGTTTAAAACTATTGGATCTGCCCAGTGCCACTCTGGATTAGCCAACCAATCGCATCACGTTTGGTCGTCACGTGTGTCATGAGCCGGCTTTTGACGGTGCGTTCCAGTTGGACAGGGAACTCGGAAGTTTCCGACTTCACTACATATTGTAGTCTATGAATCTACCGGTACCTGGCAACAGTAACTTGTTAGAGCCTAACGTTTAGTTATTTGGACGAGAAAGGTTTTAGGCGTCCATACTTTCGCGAGCAGATGCACTGGAACACAGACAGGTCAGAACTCTGAACTACCAAGTCGGAAATCTCCTTCTTCCGAGTATAAAGGAACGCAGCATTCAAATGAAACTGGAGCGTTCTCAGCCACTCGCTCTGTTCGCTGATTGGACGATTGTAGACTCTCCGGAGAATCTGGGAAATGCGCTGTACACCCAGACTGACTACTGAAGGGAAAATGAAATTTGGCCGGAAGTAGGCGGGCGGGCGGAGCCAGTCTACTCTAGCAGTGTCTTCAGCTAGAATATGTGTCTTTGGATCAGATCTGCAGCAAACTTCTTTTAGCGTACCTAGTTTTCATTAATATTCTTCACCTGTACACAGGGATGTGTGGGAGATTTGCAGTATCCAGCCTAAGAGGATAATGGTGAAATCCCATTAAGCCTCTTGTGTTTACTGAGACAAAACAGCAGCCTTTACCGCGAACGCCTCTCCTGTTTGGACTCCCCTGTGTTTCCTGTGTAGCTGTGAAACATATGGAACTGTTGATTAGCTGCTAGCTTCAAGGCCCTCTGTCTGCCATGATGGAGAAATCACAATCAATTCCAATGTTCTATTCACACTATGTATTTGGTAACATATTTCTATCATATGTGCATTGCATCCTTCGAGCATTAATAAGAAATGCCCAATGCTTGGTCGAGGCATGATGCACTCATAACTACTTTGACATATCAGCATATCAGCACATTATTAAGCAGGATCACCAGGCATTGTGACTGTCCTTTTAATGGAAGTGCCCATATACTGCATTATAAATAAAGCAGTAGTAAATACTGTAACCACATAATGTAGCAGAATTCTAGTTGCTTCAATCTGTAATTTAAATGTTTGAGTCTTAAAATGCTGGAAAGGTGAGAGACATACCAATCCATGGCAAGAAAAATCAGTTGGAGGAGATCTATCTATAAAGCAAAAAATGTATGTGTGTCTGTGGCTGATAGTCTGAGCTTCCTGATGTGGCACAGCACAAGGGTGTGCATCCTTGATTTTGCAGTTTTTTGGACCAAATACGTAGAAGTTATCATATTTATATCATGCTGAAGGCTGGAGTGAGGACGGGCATGAAGTAATCCCTGAGTAAAACCCCACGTCCTTCTGATTTGATTGGCTGATTCGACCAATACTTACATTGACGAGTGGGACACGGCAGGCACAGCCTTTTGTTATCGCCTCATTCCATGTTCACCCTCAACAGTGACTGCCAGGAAAACTTCCCAAACAAAACGTTCTTAAACCTTTCCAGAGACATGACCAACACCTCAAACCTGTCAGCTTTAGTGTTAAAGATCACACTTTACGCTATTTTCACTGTAATACACTTAAAGCTAGGGTGGAGGATTTGGGGAGAAAATAGCAGTTGGGATAGAGATTGGAATCCAAATACCTCAACCGCTCCACTTGTTCTTGTTGGTCCCTCCCCTATGGTCCCTCCCTGACACGCTCTACACCAACCAAGTCGAGCCAAAGTGAATGGACAGTCCCAACAGCCAATAAGAACAGAGAATTGAAGCCTCGCTCTGATTGGTCAAAGTGTACAGCTCATGTTAACTGTGACCAATCAGAAATCATATACCCCAGCTTTAATGTATAGTTAAAACACTACTGCGACAGTGATGCTAATTTCAGTTAGTGTGTCGATAGCGTTTTCCATTCAAATTAGTCTCGGATAGGTCTGATACAGGTAAAGGTAAACACGATCGCTTCCACAAAATGTTTTATATCCGTTAGAAAATAAAAGCTCATCGAGCTAAACCCAAAGCTGGGCCGTGTGTCACAGCTGACTGCTATTGACACGTTAAGGTTATTTGACAGTTATCCAAACTCTGTCTTACCTTTTAAACTTCTTCTGTAGCTGGCAAATACACATAATCTATTCTCCTTGCATCCATCCAGCTTATTACAGAAAGACCAAAAGTGACATTGATGAGCGATGCGACTGCCGTCTTAATGTCTGTGTGACACTGCCTATGTGTGTAGGCTACATCTGTTTCAGTGTCCCACTTTCATAGACAGGTTGAATTTAAGCATGCATAAGCTAATACCTGCTTCCTGCAGGAACTGCAATTTGAAGGACGGATGCATTTACTACGCTCCAATTTGGGGAAAATATCTAATCCTGATTTGACCTTTAATTTAACCGCACAGGTCATTAAGAATAACTTCTTATTTACAAAGACAGCCTGCCGATCACAGCCTTTGAGTTGATGGAGTTTCAAATTGTGATTTCGATTTTAAATCAGGGCTTGGCCGATCACATCTCCGATAAAGGTAATTTCATATCCTGATAACGATACACAACCTGATATTCCGTAAATTCAATGATGTTTTATAATAAATGACACATGTAAAGGCCTATCTCATGTTACATTCTGAATAATATACAAATAAAATCTATCTACTTGTAATTGATGTTCTCCTCTTATTTGAACACTTTGTGAAAATGTTCAAGCATGTAGCAAAATAGAACCATGCTAACTTAAAAATGAAGCACTTTTCCTAAGTCAACTTTGCACAAAAGCAGTTTGCATTATATTCATGCTACCATTTCAATAAACCACTTTGATTTAATTGTTTTTATTCTAAGACCATTAACATTGTAATGTAGCCGTACATGCACTGCTTATGGCCCATATTTAATCTTATTAAATATACTAGTACAAGATTTAGAATTGACATTTTAATGTTAAGCTATGGGGAAGCATTGTGTTATTTGCATAGATTGATTTGTGTGTATTTAGATCGCCCGTGTGAGTGTTTCAGGGCTCAGAGCAGAGGCAGCCTCAGTATAAATGAATGCAGGATTTAGCAGGGTGCAGTGTGTGGTGCCTAACCATCCACTATATCAAGCCATGGTGTGGAGGTCTGAAGCTGCCATGTAGGTGACTAATGAAGTTCCAATGCACAGCCCATGGCACTGATTCCTGCTGAAGGAACATGATGCTAGTTATTATGTATTAACGTTCACTAGAAATAGATTGCTCAAAAAATATGACGGAGCACAATGCATACACTGTGAATTTAACTTTCCCAGACAAAGCAGAGTTGTACTTTCCTCTGCAGGTATTATTCCGTTTTTCTCTCCCGGCTGTATGAGTGTTGCTGAGGTGTGCTGTGCAAATGGAGATGTCTTCCTGGAGATGGGGAGGTGATAGAGTGAAGGAGCCCGACGTGGCCCATCACTCACAGTAATGCCTCCATTACTGCGGTGGTGTGAGTGCTGTGGGTGTGTACATGTGTGTGTCAAGCTGTAAGTGTGCCTTATTCAAAAATAGACATGCTCCACAAAGCCTGAAAAGTCAGCAATACAGTCCAGGCATTTTAACACATTCTCTACTTCGCAATTGGTTAACATTGCCTCGTGAAACACTGCACCTTTTGGTATCAGCTAAACTATGAGGAAATCATTGAGGAAATTATAATCTCCTGAAATTATAGGAAGAAAAGAGTGTTGGGGGGGGGGTATTTTGAACTCTCAAAAGACAATAAGACAGCACTTGGTCAATGCATAAAAATAGACGCATTTCACACAGTTTCAAGTGGTGGTGTTTACCAAAATTATACCCCACATGATGATATTTGCTTCACATTTTGGGAGCCATGGAATGATTTGAATCTGAAATATGGATGCTATAAAAGCTAAAGTGAAAAGGTCTTTTTGGATGCAAAATTACTTTTGTTATGGATAAATATAAACTATACTACTGCTTCTCCTACTAGTACGGATTCTGTTACTAGTTGAAACATTTATCAAAATTCTTTATTTTTAAATTGTTCTGTTGAATAAAAAGACTGTAGGGCTCCTGTGATTGGTGTAACTTAATGTGCGTCACACCTGTTGCTTTTAATTATGTCTAATTGAGGTATATTTTTAGGCCTTAAATGTGGTCACATTACATCTGTCAAGGTCATACCTTGGGGTCACAGTGACCCCTTCATAGTTCCCCATATCTTATTTTGACTCTTACTTAATTCATAGGCAGCCATGGGCCTGCAACCCTCACAGACAGATGGGTACAGGAGTTCTCTTAAGCACACGTCACATTTTTTACACACTTAATGGTTTTACAGACATAGTTACTGGCTTTAATTTGTCTGTAGATCTCAGTGCGGACCCTTGGGAGACAGCCTTGCTGGTATATTTTAACACTCACAGGACAATCATATTGACCTCATAAGGAAACTGTTACAGGATAGCATTAGCAATCAACATAGTGGGTAGGGATGTCCATGGTTAACCGTTAACTGTTAATAAGAGCTTTAACCGGTTATTACTAAAGGTTCAAAATTAAATCATCTCTTAATCCCTGTATGTTACTGCTCCATGCAGGACTCTTATTTTGATATTGCTAAACCGGATGTAACAATGCCAACTGCCAGCAAAGAATTAAACTAGCATTGCAAAGCCAGACCAAACTATACCTAGGGGGCAAAACCCCTTTTTTTTGAAAATGTGCCGGCCCCCTCAATGTCCCCTCCCCCTCAACGTGGGCTCCGTCTGCGAGCCGCAGTCAGGGGCTTCTCGTCTGAGCCGATAGAAGAGAAAGCTTTGGGAGAGTGCTTGCTGAGGGGCAGAGCTCGCGGACAATAACGTTCACAAACAGTGCCCTGCTGATGCAGCAGCATCGTGAGAGGAGGAAGCAGCACTAGGCTTGTTTACAGGCTTAAATAAGCGATACGTTACACAGAAAATGTTTTAAGTTTGTTTGAAAAGTAGGAAGTGAATGAAGTTTTGCACACAGCATTTAAAGAACTGGTTAACGTTGTAACAGTCGGTTTTATACATGTAGCGCCACTAGGTGTCGCCTCCTTTTGTTTTCTGTCCGCTTGTATATCAGTACGCTGAGCATTATTTCTTGCCCTGGGTTTGTAATGGCTAACTTTCCATGGAGTAATGTATTACGAAAGCTAAGTTTAGTTAGGTTGCTTCTTCTGCTGTGTACGGCTGAGGACAGCCGTATTATTAACAGGGGGGAATATGTAACAGTCGGTTTTATACATGTAGCGCCACTAGGTGGCTCCTCCCTTTGTTTGTTGTGGAATCTAATGTTGAACATGAAGAAGAAGAGCATGTGCTTCTCCGCTCTGTTTGAGTAACTACGCAGTCTACGAGTGAAGTTGTATTCTTTATTTTGTAAGGAGTTGGTGTAGGCAGGAATCTGGGACTATGTTCCTGAACGCATGTCTGCTTAATAGATATAGTGCCGTAGAGACCTGGCTTGATATGGTCAATGTGTAATTAAAGTACCATGAGGAGAATCCCACAAGTTGCCTACCGAGTCTTCATGCTAACCGGAGCTATTGCTATCGGACCATATCCATAACCTGCACCATTCACCATTACAACGTGTGAAAAAGGTTGCAAAGTACCGGTAGTGTTCTAACTGCCTTTGCAAAGGAGAGACTGCGCTCTGTGGACGTGATTGACACAGTGTTGCCAACTCTTCAGTAAGGAAAGTAGCTATTGGCGGTCCAAAAAGTCGCTAGAAGTCGCCAGAAATTAGATGACGTCATCGCCTAATTTGCATATTTTTAGACAGTGGTTTTATACAGTAATATTTGTATAGATGAGGTTCTAGTGTTATGAACGTGACAATCGCATAAACAACCAATGTGGTAATGTTAAGTCTAGCAGTAATCATACATGCTCATGGTTTAAAATTGCATTGCATAACATTTTGAATTGCACTACTCGTAGACTGCAGAAGAGGTGGGAAAAGCTGCTAACTGCTACTAGTGATGCTAACGGAACACGAGCGAGAGAGGTGTATCTCCTGCTCTGACTGCAGCTGGGAGGGACTGCTGCGCGAGGACCGGGCCGCCTGTCAGTGCTCTGTTACGGGAGAGGGGCCGGGGAGTCTCCCGCTGCTCGTTGAGAAGAGTTAAAAGTGATACTTGCTTTGGCGAAAAAGTCACCAATTACACCAGAAAAAAAAGCTAGATTTGTCGCTTGTCGCTGTTTTGAAAAAAAGTCGCCAGGGGGGCTGAAAACTCGCTAAATATAGCGACAAAATCGCTAAATTGGCAACACTGGATTGACAGGTAACCACAGAAAAGCAGATGATGGGTGATTTTGGAGGCGGGCTGTCGCCGTGCCCACCCAATCAGAAGCTAGGAATGGTCCTGGTATAGTAAATACACATATTTTAATTGGCTGAAAGAAAAAACAATCTTAAATTTTGATTGGGTGGACAAGACACACATGGGTTGCGTTCCGAATCGCATAGTCTTTCTTTTTTCTAGTCTACATACTACATCCGACGATAAAAAGAATCTAGTTAGGATGCAGTAGGCATACTATTGGGACATACTTTACTCTCTTATTTCATCATAACATTGCGCCTTGATCTTGCCTCTTGCTTTTATATCCGTCGCATTTGTTTTCATATAGAGGCTTCGTCGACGTTACGTCACTTCACGTGCGCACTGGATTGTGGGCCAGAATCGCCCAAATAGGATGCACTTTTCAACACTAACAATTTTGGCCGCATGAAGTAGGACATCAGGACATACTTCTAACCATCCTAAATCTGGCCACAAGAATCGGGACATCCTAAATCTTTTTTCTACATACTATATAGTAGAAAGTATGCGATTCGGAACGCAACCATGTGCTAGCGCCGGCCTCGCTCATGATCATTTAAGAATTTTTTCCGACCACATTTTTTCCTCAAAGATTCACCACTATCTATTTAGGTTTTAATAATGCATTGGCCAGTTCTTAACACGATGTTAGTAGTTTAATTTTCTCCTGAGTAGTTTTCTTTGTTTTATGCAGGTCAATAATGTCACCCCTCTGAAACAGTTACATCTTTTCCAAAACCACAGAATATGTCTTCTGACATGGTTGTTTAAGAAATATGAAGCTATTCACTGCATCAGTTAGGGTTAAATAACTTGTTGCCAACTAAAACATATAAATCAGTGCAGTTTTTGACCGATGGAGGGCTCTTGCCTATTTGCCTAATAAAATCCAGTTGGCAGCTTTTATTTTGGCCGGGCAGTGTATATAGTTGACCTTTTACATCAGAGGCTCCCTCTGGCATTTAATCATACTGCTGTGGTTTAAACTGCCTTTGTTTAGTGTCTAAAATACCCCCAGAAAACTCATATGTTTCCCATCTTTGGGCCAAGTTATCTCTCAAATCAATCAGCTTATCAACTCACATGTCCCCTCTCCTCTATTGATCCTAACATCTCTCCACAACAGAACAGACTTGCACATCCTTTTGGTTCTTAGGAGACCTGTATTTAGATATTTACTTCAATTCAATTCAGAAAACTGTAGGCCTTGTCTCTCACAAAGTGACTGAAAATTGCCTTCAGTTTGATGCCCACAATATAAATACAACATAAGACTCATTAAAATCACACAAACAGAAAAGCACGTGTTAGATGAAAGAGTTCTTACATGTTCTTTTTTTAGCCAGAGGTTGTCTGAATGGTCTGCCTGAGGGGAGTAACTGAAATGAAGGGGGATGTGAGGAGTCCATGGTGATGCAAACTGTTTTCCTTTGAACTGAACCACTGTAAAGTTGAGTTTTGTCTTGCCCTTAACAGTGAGGAAGCTGTACCAGGAAACAATGTAAAATGTGAGGACTGATTCAATGAGTGAGTGGTATATTGTATTCAGCGGCGGCGCTTGCCCATAGAGGGCGATAGGGCGACGCCCTCCTTGAGCCATACCAGCAAAAAACCTAAAATATAATAATGATGATAATAATGATGTTTTTATTTTCTTTGTATTTATAATCATACTGTATTATTTCAATACAGTTTTTACCTGCATCAAAGTCTGAATATCATTGTACAAACAGCGTCTGTGCTCTGTACCATCACTCTGGGGCGATTTCGGGCTGGTTGACAATCGCCCTGAGCACTCTCATAGACTTCAAAGTAAAACTTTTTTTTTTTCAAACTACAGGCATCGCAATGCAATCTCTATGGGTTCCGGGGGTGCTCGCCCTAACGTGTTGTCGTCATACGTACAGTAAACAATGAACCAATTACAGTGACTGATACAGTCACATGTTCGGTCTGCTACCCAAAGCGGTCATATTCAAGACAAACATAACTAATATCAACTCAGGCTAGGCTGGCAAGCTACTTGATCATGTCATTAAAAGGGCTAGGTCCTTTCCAGACAAAATGTAACCATCAAGCAACTATCTACCAAGATGGATTGGGGGATCGTACACTCAACAAAAATACAAACGCAACACTTTTGTTTTTGCTCCCATTTTTCATGAGATGGACTTAAAGGTCTAAAATTCATTCCAGATACTGAATATTACCATTTCTCTCAAACATTGTTCACAAATCTGTCTAAATGTGTGATAGTGAGCACTTCTGCTTTGCTGAGATAATCCATCCCACCTCACAGGTGTGCCACATCAAGATGCTGATCTGACATCATGATTAGTGCACAGGTGTGCCTTAGACTGTCCACAATAAAAGGCCACTCTGAAATGCAGTTTTTTGCTTTATTGGGGGTCTGGGGACTCAGAACCAGTCAGTATCTGGTGTGACCACCATTTGCCTCATGCAGTGCAACACATCTTCTTTGCATAGAGTTTATCAGATTGTCAATTGTGGCCTGTGGAATGCTGGTCCACTCCTCTTCAATGGCTGTGCGAAGTTGCTGGAAACGGCTTATGGTGGAGAAATGAACATTCAATGCACGAGCAACAGATCTGGTTGACATTCCTGCTGTCAGCATGCCAATTGCACGCTCCCTCAATGCTTGTGGCATCTGTGGCATTTTGCTGTGAGACAAAACTGCACATTTCAGGGTGGCCTTTTATTGTGGACAGTCTAAGGCACACCTGTGCACTAATCATGATGTCAGATCAGCATCTTGATGTGGCACACCTGTGAGGTGGGATGGATTATCTCAGCAAAGCAGAAGTGCTCACTATCACACATTTAGACAGATTTGTGAACTATGTTTGAGAGAAATGGTACAATTGTGTATCTGGAATGAATTTTAGATCTTTAAGTCCATCTCATGAAAAATGGGAGCAAAAACAAAAGTGTTGCGTTATATTTTTGTTGAGTGTATAAACACAGATTTTCATGGGGCTCGTTTGAACGGCTAACGAGGCTAGCAGGATGCTAAGGAGCTAACGCTATGTCCTGCTGCCGCTGCATGATGATTATGGACTGTATAATGGCTTTTTATCCATCCTGATGGCAGCACAGACACCGCATGGATAACTTCGGGTGTCACCCCTATACATCATCTCTCAGAAAAGGTAAAACAAACATTAAACATCAATCTGCATATGGACGAGCCTGCGCCGTTCAACAGACTGTTTACTCTGACAGCTGCTGTCCGTCCGCGGCATAAACCCGCCTACAAAGTAACGGTGCTGTAGACAGCATGGACATATAAAGAAAGGTAGACAGTAGTAACGGTGCTGTAGACAGCATGGACATATAAAGAAAGGTAGACAGTAGTAACAGTGCTGTAGACAGCATGGACATATAAAGAAAGGTAGACAGTAGTAACGCAAACCAATGATGATTGCACATATGCTATGCCAGCATCCATTTTTGTTTAATCAGAACACAACTGTCAAGTCAATCAGATTATTGTGATTAATTGTAGAGCAGGTCTCTTAACTTTTAAAGGAAGCCTATCTGAGGAGCACACTGGTAGATGACAAGTTATCTGTGATGGCTACAGCCGGATAATTAAATCATTTTAGAGCTAAGATTATTTTATTCAAGAGATTGTCATATTAGCAATCTCATTTAGGTTCATTTTGGGTCATTTTACCCATCATGGCAACACTTGACCCCCCTGAGATTATTGTCAGGAGCCGCCACTGATTGTATTTCAAATGTCCCGCCTTCCTCAGGAGAGACATGCGCTGTTGGGCCTTTGTTTCATGTTGTGTGAAGGACAACTTATTTGGGATAGAGTGATATAGCGTAAAAGGTACCGTTGATTGAACAAACTATTTTCATAAATAAAAGGAGTTTGAGCTGTGTTTCCTTCTGGTGTCACCTTGTATTCCGAGCCTTCATAGAAATGTGCTTTGCTGATTCAGCAGTGTGAATTATTAATTCAGACTGTAACTAATGTAGTTTCCCTCAGCGCTCAGTGTGACATACCTCTGTCCTTCTCCGGAGAATTGTCATTGAAGTGGTGGACTGTTTATGTGTTCTCATTGAGCAACTGTAAAGGGAAAGGTTTAAACATTGACAGCATTTTATCTTAGATCTAATGCTGTGGTCAATAAACTAACAGAGCTTGGCCTAGTTGTATGCCTTTTATTGCCATGGTGTTACCCTCATACTGTATATGATCACACATTGATATTGAAACCTGTTCTTTTCTGTCATAAAAAAGATGTAAGGGACATACTTCATGAAACGTTTCAGTGTAGATATGAAGCCAGGACAAGCCCCTGAGTATCTGCTAAATGAGGGCACATTAATTTAGGTTAGCTAATGCATAGTAAATACTTATAAAACATTAACTAAACATTAATAAGTGCTTAGTTGGTGCTCAATAAGCATTAGCTATCTGTTATGCATAGCTGCATTAACAGTTATTCCACTTTTCAATAAGCATTAACTACGCATGAAGTAATTTTTTACTTTTGACTTACAGGTAATTAATGTAGCCTCAACCCCCAAGTGTTATCACATTTTAAAGTTAAACAGTTGCCTAAGAAGATTGTTGTTGGACTGGAAGTTCTAGGAATAAAGCTTTCATTGAAAGGCAATTATTTTATATTATTATGCTAACTCCATGATTTGAGACAAAACTTTCATGGCTACAAAATATAATATCAAGCCTTTTTCTTTATGAGTGACATCAACCCACAGTACTAAAAAGAATGTTCCAACTTGAAAAAAGATTTGAGTTACACCGGTGGTCCTTGGGGTCAAATCCCCACCAATTTAAAACTCCAGAAAATTATTGCAATCAAAGTTGTTTCTCAAGTTTATATGTCAGGTACTCTATGTGTATTTGTTGACTACTAAAAAGCATTTCAAATTAAACATAAAACCTTAAACACCTTCCTTTACATCCCGAATACCTATGATGTGATTAAATATTTATAATATTTGGAAGAAAAACCTTTCTTTCAGAAAATATGTTTGTATGTGGTTAACTACATATTTCAGAGACAATACTTTCAAATATTATAGTGACCTTAATGTCATCCTAAACAACCAAGACAAATGTAGGTCAAATATGTATATTTTATATGTGTTTTATTCAGCTAAAACAGCCTGGGGTCAAATTGACCACAAGGAAAAACGATGTAACAAATATGTAGCCTGGCACCACCCGCCTATATATAGTCATATGAAAAAGTTTGGGACCCCCTTCTAATTTTGGGGATTTTTGTTAATCATTAGCTGGGATTTCAAAGAAGCAAATTCCTTTTCATATATGACATACCTTAGGTAAACAGAAGCAATTCAGCTGTGTCATTTTGTTTATTGGAATAATACAAAATATGCAATAGGCATCATAGCAGAATTTGACTGGTGCATACATTTGGGCACCCCAAAAGAAAAAAGGTCATCAGTACTTAGTTGAGCCTCCTTTTGCAAAAATAACAGCCTCTAGACGCCTCTGGTAGCCTGTGATGAGTGTCTGGATCCTGGATGGAGGTATTTTTAACATTCTTACATACTAAAGCGATCCAGTTCAGTTAAATGTGATGGCTGCCGAGCATGGAAAGCCTGCTTCAAATCATGCCATAGATTGTCAATGATATTCAAGTCATTGGACTGCGACGGCCATATCAGAACATTGTACTTTTCCCTCTGCAGGAATTTGTACTGTGTTAAGAGTCATTGTCTTGTTGGAATATCCAACCCCTGCGCAACTTCAACTTTGTGACTGATGCTTGAACATTATCCTGAATAATCTGTTGAAACTGGGTTGAATTCATCCGACTATCCACTTTAACCAGGGCCCCAGTCCCTGAAGTGGCCACAGCATGATTGAACCTCCACCAAATTTGAAAGTAGGTAGCAGGTGTTTTACTTGAAATGCAGTTTTCTCCTTTCGCCACGTAAAGCACTTTTTATAATGACCAAATAACTTATTTTTTGTCTCATCAGTCCAAAGCATTTTCTTCCAATATGAATCTGGCTTGTCTAAATGAGCTTTAGCATACTCCAAGCAACTGTATCTGTGGCGTGGGCGCAGAAAGGGCTTCCTTCTCATCACCCGGCTATATAGATGTTTTGGTGCAAATTGCACTGAATTGTTGAACCATGTACAGATACACAATCTGCAGCCAGATGTTCTTGCAGGTCTTTGGAGGTGATCTGTGGGTTGTGTGCAACCATTCTCACAATCCGCCGCATATGCCGCTCTTGTACTTTTCTTGGTCTGCTAGACCTGGGTTTTACATCAACTGTGCCTGTGTCCTTCCATTCCCTGACAACATTCCTTACAGTAGAAATTGACAATTGAAACCTTTGGGAAAGCTTCTTGTAGCCTTCCCCTAAACCATGATAATGAATAATCTTTGTTTTTAAGATCTTCTGGGAGCTGTTTTGATGATCCCATTCTGTCTCACTTCTGCAGAGAGTCAAAGAGAAGTGCAACTTGCATTTAGGCACCTAAAATACCTTTTCTCATGATTATGAGGTTCAAGGCTTAACAACATAATCCAACCAATTTTGTGTTTAAAGTCCTCAGTTTTACATGCTGTTACAGGCATTAAAATCAGCAAAACCACAAGGGTTCCCATATTTTTGCACAGCCAGTTTTTCACATTTTATTTAATTTCATAAAACTAAATACTGCTTTTCAAAAAATCTTTGTTTGGAAAACATCCCAGTACTTAGCTGTTCCTGGTAAATGAAAGACATACCACTTTTATCTTTTTTGTGTGAAAGCAGAGTCAATTATAATGCCGGCTGAGAGGGGTTCCCAAACTTTTTCATATGACTGTACTTCCGCTCAATTTTCATTTCCCTGCAGTATTCAGTCTGGGCCTGCGGTATATTAGTGGGTTTTCGCCGGTCCAATCAGCGAACAGAGGGAGTAGCTGAGAACAATGATATGCGCCAGTTTCAGTTGTAGTCAGAAGCGATTGGTTGGCAGATCCGGAGTGGCACTGGGCATATCCAAAAGTTTGTAACTTCAACAGACTCCTGCCTTCAAGTGAGTTAACGTTTGTCAATTGAGCAATTCCAGACCTCCTGTACAAATGAAATGAAGTACGATGGTCTGGTAGGACCAGGCTAACAAATATGTGTACAGGACAATTACAAATATAATCATGTCAATTTGATGTTTTTCCAGTTGTCCCCATACAGTTAGAAAAAGTCATTGAATGTGAAGCAAAACAAATTATGTCAACCCCTTGTTTAGAGGTGTCAAACATAAATGGGGTTAAATTGACCCAAAGGACAATATGAGGGTTCACAATATCAACTAATGTGACAAACATTAGTTGATGTGTAGAGTTTTTCTCGCTGTATAGATAACTACACATTGGCCATAGAATGGGGGGGAGATAATGGATTATAAGGGCCCAGTCACTCCTTTCTGCCCTGAGACTGAGATATGCCTACCACATCTGGAGGAGATTTTTGGTGGGGAAATCATCATGCTATTTCTCCAATTCTGACCCACAATCCAGTGCGCAACGGAAGTGACATCGACAGAGCCTGAAAACAACCAGAGATGAGGCGGATATTTAAGCAAGAGGCAAGATCAAGGTGCAATGTTATGATGAGATAAATAAGTAGTCCCAATTGTATGCCTACTGCATCCTAACTAGATTATTTTTATGATTAGCTGTAGTATATACAGGTGAAACTCGAAAAATTAGAATATCGGGCAAAAGTTCATTTATTTCAGTAATTCAACCTAAAAGGTGAAACTAATATATTATATAGACTCATAGCATGCAAAGTGAGATATGTCAAGCCTTTATTTGTTATAATTGTGATTATTATGGCTTACAGCTTATGAAAACCCCAAATTCAAAATCTCAGAAAATTAGAATATTACATCAAATCAATAAAAAAAGGTTTTTAAATACAGAAATGTCGGCCCTCTAGAAAGTATAATCATGCATATGTACTACTTACTTGGTATGGGCTCCTTTTGCATGCATTCTTGCCTCAATGCGGTGTGGCTTGGATGCTATCAGTCTGTGGCACTGCTGAGGTGTTATGGAAGCCCAGGTTGCTTTGATAGTGGCCTTTGGCTCGTCTGTATTGTTGGGTCTGGTGTGTCTCATCTTCCTCTTGACAATACTCCATAGTTTCTCTATTGGGTTCAGGTCAGGAGAAGTGTCTGGCCAATCAACACAGTAATACCATGGTCAGTCAACCAGTTACTTGTGGTTTTGGCACTGTGGACAGGTGTCAAGCCTTTCTGGAAAAAGTAATTGAGCATCTACAGTAAGCTTGTCAACAGACAGGAGCATGAAGTGCTCTAAAATCTCCTGGTAGACAGCTGTGGTGACTTTGGAGGTATCATGTCATCTGCTGCTGTTGGTCCACTGTGTTATCAAGTCCAAATCCACCACAGCCATCTACCAGAAGATTTTAGAGCACTTCATGCATCTGTCTGTTGGCAAGCGTTAAGGTGATGACAATTTCCATTTCCAGCTAGACTTGGCACCTGCCCACAGTACCATAAACCACTGGTAACTGGTTGACTAACCATGGTATTACTGTGCTTGATTGGCCAGACAACTCTCCTGACCTGAACTCAATAGAGAAACTATGGACTATTGTCAAGAGGAAGGTGATACACACCAGACCCAACAATACAGAGGAGTTGAAGGCCACTATCAAAGCAACCTGGGCTTCCATAACACCTCAGCAGTGCCACAGGCTAATAGCATCCATGCCACGCCGCATTTAGGCAATAATACGTGCAAAAGGGGTCCAAACAAAGTACTTAGTACATATGCATGATTATACTTTCTAGAGGGCCGACATTTCTGTATTTAAAATATTTTTTTTATTGATTTTATGTAATAGGGGAAGGTGGGGTGATTTGTGCATTTTGGAAGTTGCAAAACCCCTTGTTTCTAGAAAACCGTGGAAGAAATTGGAAATGTGACCACATATTTAAGAAGAGCCATCCATTTGACTCATCCTGTAAAGAAGGGAGACACAAGGAATAAGATATAAGCACATTTAAGCTCAAAAAACTGTGTTTTGCCTTTCAAAGTAAAATTTCCATGATCAAGGTTTTTTGATTATTGTGTCTGAACAATTATAGACACGTTTGAAAACATTTGACACATGTTTTAGTGCTTTGGTATGCTACACTTTGAGTCTATATAGTTAGCACAATGTCAACCCTAAATTGCTGCATCATGCCTATTATCCAAAATTCTGGGGATGGGGTGATTTGTGCGCAAGGGCCTGGGTGAGTTATAAGTAAGTAAGTAAGTAAAATGTATTTATAAAAGCACATTTATGACAGTTTGCACTGTCCAAAGTGCTGTACATAGTGCATTCAGTAGGTAAACAATGAAGGTAAAATAACAATAACCAAAATAAAAGACGTAAAGCCCATACATCCACATAAACACAGATAGTAGTGCAGAGGTAAGTAAGTAGTGCAGAGGTTAATGGGGAGGAAACACCAGGGTGTACATATGGGTTTTGAGCCTTGATTTAAAGGCAGAAATGTAGGGGGAATCACATTTGTCAGGTGGCAGTTGGTTCCACAAGCACGGAGCAACTAGTGCAAAGTACATTTCTGAGAGTTGTGCCAGTGGCATGGCTGTATACGCTGGTCACCAAAAGAAAGTGATAGTCTACAGTAGCTCAGGAGAGAGTGACATCTCAATTCCACTTAACGACACCACTGATGAGAGTTCAGATGGCCAGAAAGATGATGATGGTGACTTTGTCATTGTGACACAATGACGCACAAATCACCCCAAGACAACTTTCTTTCCGAAAGCTATATTTCTTAAACAGTTTATTCCAGATCCAAAGTTTTTATTGCCAGGGATGCACAACATCCTGAAATATATGTACATATTTGAGTTGGAGACATAACTGTCAAGGCCTCACTTTAAAATCACTTTGAGTAAAAAGTTGCACAAATCACCCCACCTTCCCCTATTATAATTTTCTGAGATTTTGAATTTGGGGTTTTCATAAGCTGTAAGCCATAATAATCAAAATTATAACAAATAAAGGCTTGAAATATCTCACTTTGAATGTAATGAGTCTATATAATATATAAGTTTCACCTTTTATGTTGAATTACTGAAATAAATGAACTTTTGCACGATATTCTAATTTTTCGAGTTTCACCTGTACAGTAGCATAGGAAATAGAGAGTTTGAGATTTGGAACACAGGGTGAGTTTGTGTAACAGGCCTTTTTAGTCAGACAGGAAACACATGCAGAGCACTTGCACCTGCACATTCTTCCGACCGCCAATCAGCCGTCGCCTGCCAGCACTGTGCACAAACAAGCTTATTGAATTAACGTTCAAAAGCAGAGCGGAACCCACAGCTTGCTAATTATATATCAAGAGTAATCAGCAGAACATAATTGATTTAGTAATTGTGTTTGCTTTTCTTGAGCTAGACCCAAAACCTTTTGCTGGAGTGAAATAAGGATGCTGCCATAGCAGTTTGGAGCACTGCACTCAAAATATAGTACAAAACATATACTCTTTAATGCTTTGTAATATTTTTAAGGCACTCAACTTCAGAAGAGAATATGCAAAACACCATTCATTTGTCAGTGTACATATTATAATGTGGAACTGGCATAGTTTTCAGAAGCTGCTTAGTGTTCAACCTTCTGTTATATCTAGTAACTGCTATGAAAAGTGAAGTGGAGTTTATCTGTTCAGTCATTTGCCATAGCCAGCCTCAGCAATTCAACATTTAATTGATAATGTGCTATTTGTGAGACACTGAAAGCAACAGGACACCACACCGTCTGAATTCAATCCATGAACCACAGAGAAAAAAGAGGATGAGATGTGAAAAAAACATATACTGTGCCAGAAACTATTGCAAGAGGAAAACGTCTTGTGTCGAGTCTGAACATTCCTAAAGTCCCCAAATCTAATGTTGAACTGATTGTTTTCATGCTGCTTCATTGTAAACACTGGGGTGGCTGAAATGTGTGGCAAAAACCTTATTAATGGGGCAACTGTGGCTCAGTTGGTAGAGCGGGTCGGCCGATGATCAAAAGGTTGGAGGTTCGATCCCCGCCCTGCCACCTGTGTCATAGTTGTTGTGTCCTTGGGCAAGACACTTCACCCACCTTGCCTCGTGTGAATGTCGATAGTTGCTATCGGTGTATGAATGTGTGTGAATGGTAACATGGGAAAGGAAAACAGGTCTCCCTTGCAAAAGAGTCTTCGGACTCAATGGGATATACCTGTATAAATAAAGGTTAAAAAAAATTAACTGCTTCAGATAAAAGTGCTCTATAAATAAAGTATATAAAAAGTGTCCTGTTTAAATCATTCAGATTTGTATTTGTATTTGCCCATTCTATTTTGAACTAACAATGTGCATTGTATCCAAAATCTGCAATGAGTTTCATTGTTTCCACTGGTGTCATAATTCATTCATTACCATGAACACAACCTGCACTTTATTTGAATTCACTTCCACATAAACCATCCGGATGCCCAACATAGCCTACTCACTACGCATCAAATGGGGATTTCATCGCCACCTAAAGTAGTCCCCAACAAAAACACAATTTACTCATATTTTAATAATATTTGCTACAACTGCAGTGTTTTACGTCTTAGGGTTAGTAGGAGCATATCGCTGAAGACATACAGGCCTGTATTAAGAACGGAATCAAATATGTGATGGTGATATTGTTCTTTTTTATGGGGTTTTATGTTACAATACTTTTATTATAACAATACCATTTTAAGAAAGAAATCCATAGGTCAAAAATACAAATACAAATACAAATCAAACGTCTGACTCCTCTGCTCATAGAGATCTACTATGTCTCTTTAAACCTGCACAGACATTTCAAAGCATGGTAAAAAAATGATAGAAATAATTAAGAAAATAATGCTTTCAAGTATACTTTAAAGCTAAATGAGATGCTGCCAGATAAGATGTTTAGGTTATAATGTTGTACACAACACAGGCAGCAGTCAAACACATTTGTGTCTGTCATTTTAACACTTCAGTACATATTGTGCAAGTGTTGAGTGCTGGTGTCACACCAACCTCTAGTCTCCATCTCCCTTTTGCTCTTACGGTACATCTTTTAGTTTAATTTAATTTTATTGGGATAACCCCTTGAGATGAAACCATCTCGTTTTCAAGAGGGTCCTTACAAACAAAAAATACATTAAAACATATTCTTAACATAAAAAAATGAAAATATATATAATACAAATAACATACCACACACACACACACACACACACACACACACAAACACACATGCATATTAAGTGCTTGACATCAATCTTGCATAGTACTTTTCCAAGAAAAATATATATAAAATACATGGTAAAGTGATAACAGTAATAACAAAAGGTTAAATAATACATTTCATTACAATACATGATTAGTAACATGAACAACTGTTTGTAAAGTGAGATGACAGAGCATTTTTAAACATGTGCAGAGATGAAATAGAGCGAATATTGACAGGCAGATTGTTCCAATCAGATGGAGCTTTGCACATAAATGCTTTCTTCGCTATACTTTTGGTTACAAAAGGAACAGAAAAAAATAATTGTGAAGAGTGTCGAAGTTGGTAAGTGGAAGAGAAAGGAACCATCAGCTGTTTCAAATAAAGAGGATAATTGAAATGAATACATTTGAAAATAAATTGAAGCCAATGATGTTGTCTTCTTGATGGGAGAGAAGGCCAATTCAGTGATTGATACATTGTGCAATGATGAGTAGAAAAAGAACAACCAAGGACAAAACAAGCTGATCTATTGTAAACAGTATTGAGAGGAAATAATGTGATATTGGAGGCACACTGATAAATAATATCGGCATAGTCAAAGTTTTGGGCTGTTCTCTTCACAGCCTGAACATCAAAGGGGCATGTAACTGTAGAAATGTGTCCACACACACACACACACACACACACACAGCAGCAGCAGCAGCAGCAGCAGCAGCAGGATTTCCCTGCTCTGTTTTGTTTCTTCCAGTGATATATGAGATGAGGGACTTGAAGGGGCCAGATCGCATGGCCATCTCCAATGGAATCAGCGCTTGTCTGCTGTCAGTTATCTTGCGTTGTGTGTGTTGGGGAGGAAACTATCAGGTATAGTGCTGCTCGGTAACACAGACAGGAAGCCGCACATACTTGATCCCCACCACTCACCAACCGCTGCATTTTAGACAAAAAGACAAAATGAAGTCTCTCTCTTTCCCTTTTTTTCTCTGCTTCTGATTATTCAAAAAGCAAGTTACAAAACGCCGCCCACTCTTTGTGCATTATTCAAATATTTGTATATTGCTTAGTGGGGGAGTATTTTAATCACGCCACTGTCAAACACTTCCCACTTTTCATTCTACTTCTAAACTAACTCTTCCAATAGCTTTCCTCTTTAGTCTGTGGTTAAAGGTTCAGTAAGCAGAATGGTCAGTTTAGCTAACTTCCTGTCACTGACTGCAGTTAGCAGTCCCTTCCCACATTAATGCACTGTGGTCTTCAAGCAGCGAGTTATCTAGCATCATCTCAGATAATTAAGTGTGATAAAACATGATAAAAAAAACCATCAAAACATTTTTACCTGCTCCGCCATTGTAGGCGCATAAACATTCACCCATCTGTCGCTCTGTGTGTGCACCGGCAGTGAGACAGGTGCCGGTTTGTAGCGTTCTCTCTTCTGATTGGATATCAGTTGGATATCGGGATCCCCGAAAAGTTTATTTGCCGATTATATGATGAGCGGGTGACTGAGAGATCGGCTTTATGAAACCCGCACACTATGTAAGTGATCACTGTATGAATAAAGAGTGATTTAACACTTACTGTATATTAACATAAATAAATCGCTCACTTCACCTTTAAATTCACACCCCCGAAACATACAACCGGCTTGTTTGTTCTGTTCTTTCTCTGAGATGAATCCCCTTTGGCTATCCGTCTCTCACACTTCAGTGGTTGAGATACTGCACTTGGGAAATCAAGGCTGGGCTGTATATTCCAGCTGGTGAAACAAGCGTGGTTGGACCCTTGTGAGACATCAGCCAGCGTAAGGCTTATTTTTCCTGCTGAGTGCCCCCCTTCTCGCCCGCCAGTGTCCCCCTTTCCCATTTTGAGTTCAAAGGTTTTTCTTTTAGAGCGCTGTAACGTTTCATCTGGAGCTCCCTTCACCCTCTGAGCCACTGGATGTTGACTTGTCCTTGTGCCGTTCCGCTCCACTGCCGTCACTCAAATGTTACACATGTCCGGCTGCCTTATCCCTCAAACGGCCACAAGCACAAGTGTTGAACCCTGCCTGTCTGCCGTCCCTTCTAGGTTTGGATGGCTTCAGGTTAAAGGAATAGTTCCAACAATTTTCTTCATTTGTAGCTTTTCTCATTTTATAACTAAATATATATGTGACGATTTGTGCCGAGCAGACAGCGCCGACAGTGCGCCTGGCCCATTTGAATGCACTTATTAAATGAGGGAATATTCAAAATCCAGTGCAAAAAATGCTCCATTCCTATGCAAATAAGCCTCATTACAGATAGCACCTTATCCTCAAAGGACAGTGCTAATTGCAACAGGCCGTTTTAGTGGAGCAGTATAAATTGTGTGTTGTAAAGCAGCACAATCTTTCTAAACTACTCTTATATCTGTCCATCTGTCTCCCTCTTATATTGAATTGATATTGAGTCATATTAGGGGGAAATCTACAGTAGTGGGTTGTGTACTTATATAGGAAAAGACAGTTATGATTTAGCTCAGGTTTATTTAAAGGTGAAGTAAGCGATATATTTATCTTTATATTTGTTAAATCGCTCTTAATTCATACAGTGATCACATAAATAGTGTGCGCGTTTCATAAAGCCGATCTCTCAGTCGCCTGCTCTGCCTGTAATCGGCAAATAAACTTTTCTGGGATCCCACAACTAATATCCAATCAGAAGAGAGAACGCTACAAACCGGCACATCTCACTGCCGGTGCACGTGCAGAGCGACAGATGGGTGAATGTGTATGCGCCTACAATGGCGGAGCAGAGGCCTGTTTCAGGTAGCTGGTTTTGAGGCAACCCAGAGTTTGTTCACTCTGAGTTGGTGGAAACTCTGGGTTTTCCGTTTCAGGTAGCAGGTTCAGCGCAACCGAGAGTCAGTTACTGCGGCAACATACGCCGTGGGTCTAACCTGCTCGGGAGGTGGTTAGACCTACTCTGAGTTTGTTTTCACTTTACGCTGCAGCTCCGACTGAAGAAAGAGTCACTGTCACAACGCGTCCCTGTACAGTTTAAAGCAAAATGACTCTATAGAAATCTCCATCGCGATGTTTTTATCATTTCCTGATGATTTTACGTTTGACCGATCATTTATCTGATCAGTAGTGCCGTTCATATGCGGCCACCTTACACATCGTGAACATGCTTTACATTCAGATTAATAAACCTATTGTATTGTATGTATCTCGTTATTTATTTTTATCATTATCAGTAGTTTTTTAACATCTGTGACACTGAACATAGGCTATTTATGTCTGCACGTGATCGTTACTGTTCACTTGTGTCATCCCAAAGTCACAGACGAGCCTCGTTAAATAGCCCAATAATAATATAATAATTTAAACTGTGATCACTAGAGGACAAGGGATCTGGTAATAAAACAATCAGGATCTACAATGGAAACTGTCACCTTATGTGTCAAACGTTAATATCTTTCACTCCCCATTTAAAAGAATCGACAGTCTGTTTACTGCACAGTAGGCCTATTATAGCTTGCCTACATAATAGGCTACAGCGAATATAAAACACTGTCAGCAATGCTGTGCAGCGGCAGCTTAATAATTTTGTTGCTGCTGATATGCGTAACTTAATTCTTAAAATAGACTTGCTTCTCATACGGAAGCAATGATGCTCTTGACAAAAAACTCTTGCACCGTTTTTTTTTTTCTGAATTGCCGAGGTGATTAGATCAGAGTTATGAGATAATATCCCTGTTCATTCTTCTCCTTAAAGTCATTCGTTAATATTTCTAACTCTAGTGGGAGGAGCGGAGATTTCTTTTTTTCTTTTTTGAGAAGTGGAGAAGTGGGAGGATCAAGCATTTGTTTCTTCTGTTTCCATGGTGAATCATGTTATCAGCGATCCATTGACGATGGCTTTTATGCACACGCTCCACCCAGAGTGAACACGCTCAGAGTTGATAAACCCAACGCTGATCCACTGTTCTGAAACCGAAAACCCAGAGTTGCTTGTCAACCCTGCGCTCTGAGTTGACCAACTCAGAGCTCAGGATAAAAACTCAGAGTATGTAAAACCAGCTACCTGAAACAGGCCTCAGGTAAAAATCCTTCCCAATGTCTGTTTTGGTTGGTTTTTATTATGCTTTATTACACTTTATCACAGTTAGCTGAACTGACCATTCTGCTATTTCACCTTTAATAAGGGCTGCTTTATCAAAAATATGTAGCCATATACATCTGTGATCTGTGTGTAACAGCCGACCTGTGTGGATGTGAAGCAGATTATAGAACATCTATTACCATCAAATCCCATCCGATCGTGTGTAAAGAGTAAAGTGCACGGAGCTGCCTGAAACAGTCCAACCTGGGAAGAGACCTGTTACTGCCCGCTGTGTCTCCATCGTACCCCTCCTGCTCCCGGGACAACTGTACAGGTCTTTCCACCTTGACGGCGGGGCTGCCGGTATATACTTAGTGCAAATTCCTTGGTGGATACTGTGCTAAAACGGAGCAGATTGCGGGCGCTATTTCGCCGCAATTGGTGGAGCTATAAGTGCGCTAAATCCATTGTTAGTGGATGTGGCCGTAAATATTTGTAAGACGTGGGGAAACATAGCCTGACTGCATTTGGGACATTCAGCTACTATCAGACACTCACTTTGACTAGAAAGATGCTAAACAAAAAGGCACTAGTGTCAGATACCGCAGATGGGGTGAGGCAGCACAACAAAAGTGGTACATTTTTGAAAAACAATATTTACATAGACAGAGAAAATACAGAAAGGTGGGACAGACTAAGTGGCATGTAAAACGCAAAAAAATTAAATAAGATTATGTTTGCATTTTACATGCCATTTATACTGCTACTCCCATCCTACTTTTCTGTATTTTTTATGTCTTTGTAAATATTATTTTTCAAAAATTTACCACTGTAGAAGTTAAGCAAGTCAGACTGCGTACTGCTGATTTACATGTAGTATTTAATATATAAAAGCAGCTTCTGAGAAACAGTTGTAGTCACATAGTGATGGATGATCAGAATCAATGTTGATAAAATACATTAAATGTCATACTGGCGATGTATTGTATCAATTGAAAATGAATGGGGGAAGAGCCTCTGGGGAGGGAGGTTGGAAGGGGCAAACAACCCACTCATTGCACTCTGCGTTCTAAAACTTGACCGGAGACTTACAGTTTTTCACAATTGCTTAAACACATTTCCTGATAGACTACCTCACTTTTTCAAAACCCTAAACACAAATTTCAAAACTCAAACTCAAACACAAAATGCAAAATCCTTCACTTCTCTTGCAAAAGCACACTTTACCCTCAAAACAATGTTAACTCTTCACTAAATGGTGTTTTCTTTTCAAATGACAAACACACACATCATATGACAAGACATTTCTAGCACTCATTGAACACTGGTGTGCAGAATGGAAAACACTGTAGTATAAATGCAAAACACTATATGAATGCTTTATCAGTAGAATTATGCCTTTGCATGTTCATACACTTTCACCTACAGTAACAACAAATACTTTACGCTTTTTGCCAAATGCTAACACACATGTTGCAGAATAGTTTATTTTGTCATTTCAAACAAACACAATGACTAGGTAGGACTGCAGTTCAAGCAATTCAGTTTGTCAGTATAAACTAAGAAACAATTACAGTAAAATTAGGGAACATTGGTAAAAAAAAACAGCGTTGTAAGGAATTGGGTGGTTGGATTATGAATCCTTTTATGGATACCGCCTCCTGTTTGCGTCTGGCCACATCGCCTCATCAACATCACACTCAGTCATCTTTTGAGAAGCAAAAATGATCACCTGATATCCAATCTAAATCTCCTAATTGTGGAGCGACTCAGGTTGGGCTGCACTCTCTGTCCAGGCTCCCTCATTGATAGGCCATGATCTATAACATGGTCCACTATAGAGTCCCTGTTGTATGTGTCTCTGTCTTTGTCCTTGTCCTCCTGTCGCTCTCTCTCCTCCTCTTTCCTTGACTCTTACTGTCTCAGAAAGGAGCTGAGCTCACCTGGGCTTTATTTGTAGTGCCAAGGTTTAGACTGATTGGTATTCAATTATTTTTTTTTTTCAAGAAGTGTGTTGGAGAATTTCAAACACAGTGCAAAGCATATATCGTTTTTGTAGGGTTGGTGCTTTGGTTTAGGGCATAGTTACAAAAGTTAGAGGTTGTGATGCTGTGGTCATAGCAGTCACTTTGAGTGTTTACAGCAGGGGTGTCAAACTCATTTTGGTTCGAGGGCCACATAATAATAATAATAATAATTGATTGGATTTATATAGCGCTTTATTTTGATGTTGTTGACTCAAAGCGCTTTACAGGGTTCCAGGTTCAATTCGTTCACACACAGTCATACTGGTGGTGGTAAACTACGATAGTAGCCACAGCTGCCCTGGGGCAGACTGACGGAAGCGAGGCTGCCTTTCCGCGCCATCGGCCCCTCCGACCACCACCTCAAACACACAGCAATCATACACATTCACACAAGGCAGGGTGGGTGAAGTGTCTTGCCCAAGGACACAACAACCATGACACAGGTGGCCGGGCGGGAATCGAACCTCCAACCCTTTGATCATTGGCCAACCCGCTTAACCACCTGAGCCACAGTCGCCCCATACATACAGCCTCTCTGATCTCAAGTGGGCCGGACCAGTAAAATAATGGCAAAATAACGTACATATGTCAACTCCAAATCTATAGTTTTATTTTTCAGTGATATGCTTTATCATTCAGCCTACATATGTAACCTACATTGTCACGGATCAAAAGGGATCTCTGTACCCTCCAGGAAATGTATAGTAAAGGCTGCTGCTGGCCATGGGAAGAAGAGGTGCGGCGCAGAGCGCCGCAGCAAAAATTTTGGGGGTATTTTGCTCAAAGATGCCAATACGCACTAATAATGCAGTATTTGTGTATTCCTTGTTTGAATACACAAATACTACAGGCACTTTTGTCCAATTTTGTTTACTATATGTACAGTGACACATTTTGTGCAAACATGCAGACAGTACACTGTTTTGATTTATTTTTAAATACAATATTGGTTGTTTTGGAATAAGTTTTTCCCAATTTAAAACATAAAAATAAAGCAGCATGGAAAATTAGAAAATAAATCTTGTAGGCCTACACTAGCATGCTCCTGCTCGTTTCGCGCGCGCAGAGCCACAGACACACCGCGCTGGCTAGTACATTAATTGTTCAGCACTTAAAAATATATTTTTTTTATTTCATTATTATTTTTTTGGTTTTTACTTTGCCATAAAGCACTGGAGGAAACATTAATAGCGGTGAAGCAAGATTGCCATTTACCACGTTGCTAAAATCTGCTTTTTTTAATTTTGGCTGCCCCGTAGCGGCTGGAGTGAGCAGCTCTTCTTAGATGCAAGTTCATCAATTCATGGCTTAAAATCCTGAGCTGTGGAACTTTCAGCAGACATTCCTAGCTGTAAGCCACGTAAGTTTCCTAACAGTTGGGAGTGTATGCGACGTGCGGATATGGCACAGACTCCATTAAAAAAAAAAAAAAAAATCATGATTTTCGCGGGCCTTGAGTTTGACACATGTGGTTTACAGTATTCGGCAAAAACTGTATTTGTACCAAAATGTGCAGTCTACTGTAAATCACAGCAAACAGGAGCTCATCTCTGACCCTTCTATAGCTAACTGCACAGAAGCCTTTTGAGTTTAGAAATGTGATTGGCAGTGTGTTCTGTGTGAATACCATGAGGGAGAATTCAGGAAGAGTGTGCAAGATATAGAGAATTGTGTGTAGTGTTGTAAAAATTGTGTGTTTTGGAATGAGAATATGAGTCTAAGGCAGGAAATGTGTTTGGAGTTCAGCAGAATTGGTTAAGCTGTTGGTAAATTAGTTTCAGATTGTGCACATTGTGTCTGATGTTCCAAAAAATGTGTTTAAACAATTGTGAAAAACTGTAACATGTTCAGTCTTTGGGGACTCCTTGCAACGGCATCAGCCACGGCGCAACTGTCAGTCTACACTGCTGCAACTTTCCCCTGCAACGTTCTAAAACCGTTTCGTCTCGTCGCGAATCTTTGGTGTAGACGGGCCTTTATACATGATAAGGTGTGTCAGACCAGAGCACTCACACCATGTTGAACTAGTGGCTTTGTGAATCTCCCTATCTGTGCCCCCTTACCCCAGCCCTCTGCCTCTTTGCTATGGCTGTCCTCTGGACCTGATGGAGTGCAGAAGCCCGTCTGTTGGCTTATCTTGCTCCGCCGGAGAGCAGTAAACACTCATTTTTGTGGCTGTCAGTTCGGCGAGGTTGTGCGCCCATGTGGAATACAGCGCACCATTCCCAGCAGTGGAAATAGAGCCGGCTACTACAATGCTGCCACAACCACTCTCTTCCTCTTTTCTCTGTCTTCTCCTCCCAGGGAAACAATGGCATTGCCTTTAAAGCAGCTGCCACATATTGATTTACAGGATATCTTTGTAGTTATGTTGTGCTCATGTGTAGAAACATATTACTGCACACTGTTTTCTTACTGCTTTTGTTGTTCAAAATGACAAAGACACACACACATAGTATACATATAGAATACTCTAGATACAGTACAACATTCAAGGCATAACAGCTGGACCTGGAAACTAAAAATAAATACGTTCACAGAAAACATTATTTTACAACACTGAAATATTTTAATTTAACTTGAATTAAAACATAATAATCAACACCATTTGGTAGATGTCATGACTTGATGAAAGCTGATCTCCTGACCAACCAGTGCATTTCCCTTATTTTGTTTTGCCAGCCAGCAACAACAATTCAGTATACTCTGTATCCATTTAGTGTGTATAGCACATCAATTCATATAAAATAAACATTGAATATATTCTGAATATAAAAGAACTAGGTTATAATTCTAAAGTCAACCTCAACTTAAAATACATTTTTTGTAAATAATGTTATACACAGTACAACTGTTTATAGTTAATATTTATAACTCCATTCTGGCAGTAGGAGATTGTCTCCTTGAGCTCAGCATGCTTTTAGGGGACCTAGGGTTAGTATTTCATATATTTCCTCACACATATAAATGTGGAGAAATAAGAGTTCAATTTAATTTATGACAATACATGATTAGCTCCTTTAGTGGAAACATGGTATTCCATTAACACCTTTTCAACAGCACAATGGTCGGTTACCTAGTGTTTCATATTAAGTGTGTACAATTTCCAAAATTAGGAAGAAAAATGATTTGCTCTGTCTTTGATAAAATTGCGAACAGGAATGGCTTATTCCACAAATTGCCAGACAATAGGTTCGATTGCTTATGCTTATTGCAGTGGGGGAAAAGCTTGTATTTATGTGTGACACTGGACAGTCAACATAGCAATCCCATTCTCTAGCTAAACAACCCTGTTTGTTAATCTGTGTACCAGTTTCCACTAACTGGGTTCGGTCCAGATAGTGTTGACAGCCAGGACACACTCATGCAGGTGAATCACTCAGTATCACGCATAGGCTTTTGATGTAGCAGGCCCACAGGTCCTCTGAAGGACTCTATTTCAGCTCCTTAATGGTACGGAGAAATGGGTTTTCAGGCATATAGCCGATAGGATCTTTGTGTTTTTGTCTGGACATAGATGAAAGAAGGCCCAGGCTCCATATGTGTGGCTGTGAAGATTGTGACTCGCTGCCTTTCTCATCTTCAGCCCATTCTACAGAATTAATGACAGCAGCTCTATCATGCTATGGACTGCAGGCTGGAGAGAGACAGTGGGGGTTGAGGAGGATTACTGTGTTGAATCCCCAAATGGAATTCTCTTCTCTGTCTCTTTGGAATAACTTGGCAGGGCTTCTTTCTCTCTTTACACAGTCATGTCCTTCTCCTCGCTCTGTTCTCCAAACTCCCTACTACCAAATCCTGTTAGCTTTTACTCTGAAGATCTTTGCTTTTTTGCATATTTGAATTATTGTATAGTGGACCCTGGGAAGTGTCAGGCAAGACCAACATTCAAACAGGGTTCTGAAGTTGTTTGTCATGCAGGGTTTTGTCCATAGGGTAGGTTATCTTTACAGAGTGATAGAGAATATGCTGTCATTATTCATTGCGACCTATGCTATTAATATGCTTTCCTATGCTATGAATATGCTATGCTATCCTGTGATTTGAAAATGCTTTCCTTGCTATCTTAGTTTGAGTAATCGGACATTGTGTAAATGCTGATTTGGGTTGGCATCTGCTGTTGTGTTTAAAACTTAATAAGTTATTTTTTATCAGTATTATGTGTTAATGTGGTAAAAACCTGATGAATTGTCTTAGCATGATTTTGATTTCTGTGGCTCAAGTTTGTGCTTATATGTTTTTTATATTCCCAAGTGCAAGACAAATTTCCGTTGGGGAAATAAAGGTTTATTTCAACTCATCTCATTTAAAAGTTCCTCGTAGGAGGTTGAAGCTTAAACGGCAATTTCCAACTGTTGAAGAGTAGCCTATTATAAAGGCATTACAGGACATTAGCAAAAGATAGCATGCTAACACATTGAACTAAAAGGATGACCGTGATCAAATTATACCTGCTAAACATTAGCAAGTCATTTTAATTGTTGGCATTTTTGCTGAGATGATCTTTTAGCTCAAAGCACCACTATGCCTAAGTAGAACATCACGTCATGTATACTTGTGAGATATAAAGTGTTTATATCGTATAAGTGAGATATCAGTGAAAACTTGATGACTACCATATTTATTGACTTATCCTTGTACTTGAAGCGCCGCTACACGAATATTCATGATCACAATAATAATGTGTCTTGGGTGGACTGTGACAGTTCCCTATACGTATTTGTGTGTGTGTGTGTGTGTGTGTGTGTGTGTGTGTGTGTGTGTGTGTGTGTGTGTGTGTGTGTGTGTGTGTGTGTGTGTGTGTGTGTGTGTGTGTGTGTGTGTGTGTGTGTGTCAGGTGATCCATCACATTTGGCAGCTGAGGTGGTGAAGTGCTTGATCTTCCCCCAAAGCTGCGCGCTGCTGATAGGTCCCACATCTCAGCGCACCAGCCCTCATATTTCTTCATCTAATTGGATTGCCACTTGTCAGCGTCTCATTTGTATACGACCACCATCACCAACCACCTCCTCCTCCACATTTACTGCATTTTGCTGCTGATTACTTAGCCTAGGGGCTTCCCGACACCAATCCAAGGAATGACTTTATCTTCTTCATTTATTCCTATCCATTAATATTCTTTTCTGGTCTTGTCCTACATCTCACTATCTTTTTTCCTCAAAGTGATTTTCTTTTACAGCCTATACCTATTTTTTTCTCTCCCTCATAGAGTCAAATAGTCTCTGTCCGTTCCCCTGTGAGGCTGCACAAACTTTTTTCAGTGGCAGTGTGTCAGCAGTAGAGCTGTTCTAAAATATTGATACTGCAATATATCGCAATATTTATTGTCGTGATATGTATCCTATCGTCAGCTCCTAAAATCGATATTTTGATCAAATGTTTTTCAAGTATTAATGGGTTGTGAACTACAACCCGACTCATGTAGATGTAGCAGTACCGCTATTTGTCCTGCATTACCGGGTTAAAATCTAAATCGAAATTATGCATCATATTGTAACGTATGGAGATCATAAACCAATGTATGTGATGTGTATCGTGAAGTAATTGCCATAACACAGCCCTAGTCAGTAGGGAACAGTATGTGGACAGATCATAGACAGTAAATAATATGGATGTAGCATCCGGGCTGACCTCAGTTATTCACACGGCATCCAATAATCCTGGTTTGTGCGTGTCGCCATTTTGTGAGATTTTTACTCCGCCTCACGTCGGGGGGAGGGAGATAGCTGACGTATACCTCCGAGGCAAAGTGAGGGACAACGGGCGGAGAGCTGTCACTCAAGAGATCGCGCCAATACATTTTAACTTCCAAAAGAATATAAACTAGCGTGGTCCAAAAAAATTCACCCCCCTCAGTGTTGTCATGGAGATATGACCTAAACATACAGACTAGAATGTTTTTTTAATCCAGGCCTGAAATAGGATTAATAATGCTGTGAAAACGGCATGTTTAACATTGGAGTCAATGAGAGATGGCTCTCTTCTGCATACAGCCCCCAGTGGCACTTCCGGGTTACTACAGTTGTGGTCACTTCCTTATTGGATGCTGGTAAAAATCGCTGAGGTTGGGGCTTGGAACAGATCCAAGGAGACAGGTGTTGGGATGGGACTGATCCACCCTGTGGAGTAAATGTGGTAGTACAGCATAAAAAGAAAAACCTAACAAAACAATTGGGACCATATATTTGTAAGTGTTGCATTAGCCACTTAGCCACAGCCTATAGATATCACTGGCAACAGCTGAATAATGTATAAACACAAGTTACTCTACATGCAAACAACGGGCTGTAGACACTGCAGAGTTATATTTGCGTGTAAGGAAACATTGTACAACATCCCCTTTAGCAATGACTGAATATAAGACATCCTATCCTATTAACTATTAACAATATATTGATTTATGGTAATTAACGCGTTAACGCAGGGTGATTCATTTCTGGAATTAACGCGATAATTTTTTTAACGCATTTAACGCATGTGCAGAATGATCCGCCCCGTGCATCCCACCCGCTCTACACTACAGTCACTCTAACGCTGTGGCTGACCCAGGATCAGTAGCTGTGCGCGGCCAAACATAGCAGCACGCTAGTCTGTGTTTTAAACTACTAACCACGGACCTATAACTGCTGCTAACGGCCACGTCTGTGTCGCGCTCTGCAGTTGCTCTCGGAAGCAACAGGAGAAACATTCTGCTCCGTTCACGGGAGGAAACCGAAACAAACGTCTGCAGTTTTCAGAGGTTTGTGTGATTAATACGTTACATCAACATAACGTCGGCTACACACAAACACACACACACACACACACACACACACACACACACACACTGTAGCGGAGGAAACTGGTGGATGTAGCCTACCGGTACCGCGCTGATCTGCTTGTATCACAGGTTTCACTTCAGAGGTGTCACCACTTATGGCCAAAAACGTCAGACTATAAGCATGAGACAAGGAGAGTAGGAGTATGGTTTATCCGCTCTTTATTTTCCTTCTTTCACAGACACAGGAGCATAGATCGCAGGAAAAGAAACAAAGGCTTAAACTCCGCTCGTGAGGAGACGTTACAACAGCTGTTGCGACCCGCGAATCGTGGCCGTTAATAACATGCATAAACTATAGCCTAACTTATATCAGTGATCGGGACTGCATGTAGGCTACTTACTCACACACGGGTGATTCACATAAACTCAAATAAACACGTTTTACATGTGGAATGATCGATTACTGTGGCAACATGCACGCTCACACATGTGACCGAGAGAGAAGAGAAAGGAAGCTTACTAAACAGACTCTCCGGCCGACTAACGTCACGGCCCTAACTGACAGTTATCCACACTGAATAAAACACATCTTAACACACTGTAAGAAATAGGCTATCAAACACTAACTTGTGAACTTTGGGGCCTTTTCTACACACACACACACACACACACACAAACTGCAATCAGGTTGTATTCAGGAATGTAAAACCATGGATTCACCAAATAAATGCCATTATATAGCCTATGCTATTTGCTCAAATACATAGGAAACAAGACAGTTGAAGTATGGTGTGGTAGCATATGTTTTAGTTGATTATAATTTATTTGCAGTATTTACACCATCATTTTGATTTTCAATTAATAAAAAACTACATTTAAATGTATATTCACCTTCTGTCCTTTATCTTTCAATTCATATAACAATATACTGAGAAAACGGTCATTTTTTAGGCCTATTTCGAATGGTAGAATTAATCGTGATTAATCGTGATTAATCCACAGAATCCTGTGATTAATCTGATTAAAAATTGCAATCGTTTGACAGCCCTAATTTATGGACATTCCAGAGTTACGTATCTGTATAAATTAGAAAGGAAACTGAATAGACAGATTTCTGAATGCAGTGTTGTACCCGTGTGTTACATTAACATACTTTCCAATTGTCACAACAGTGCAGTTGTATTTTGGCATTTAGATGTCGCCAAACCAAAATGCTACTTTAAACTGGCGAATATTGCCTATATTACAGTTTCGCTGAATGGTGTTCCTCCCTGCTTGTTATCTCTGCACACAGACACTGGGCAATGGCCACTTGTATTTTTCTTCACCATTAACAGCATACACCTGTGTGCTTGCTTGCCACAACAACGTCCAGTTATCAATCTGTTTCCCAGTTAGCATTCAATCATTTCCCCAGGTCTGAGCGACTATATGCTAGGTCAGACATATCAGGCATGGAGAGCATTACTTTGTGTTGTCTCAGCAAGAAGTACTCTCCCTCTAAATCACAATTCCTGGCATTGCTGAGGAGTGAGTGAGGCGGCCAAACAATTTTCCTTTTGAGGTTGTTTGATAGGTGGATCCAGGCTTCTCTCTAGGACTGGTATATGTGTATATATTTTGATTATTGCTCTAAACTCAGACGACAGAGCCACGGGCCCTGTCTGTCTCTCAGCGTTTTTGGCAAAAGCAGCGAGCAAAATCAAATGCAATAAAAGCATGTCTGGATTAGAGCTTGTTAAGTGAGAGAAGAGCCTTTAATTGCCCAGCATTGTACAGCTTCACACAAAGAGCCAGCATTGCTAATCTGTATCATAAAAGAGCCAGCAATGCTAATCTGTTAGCTCAAGGGTGAATGTTTGTGACGAAACAAGCAGAGATGTAAGGAGGAGTGCAAGGGGAAAGAAAGGCCTTTCAGGGAGGTGGATTTGAATAGGAAGACACATAAGCTATTAGCTGCTGGCAGACTTATGACATGAGTCTGCAGTTGGATTGTCTATCACACATCAGTGAAGAAATGACAAACTATTGAAAGTGTTTTTATTCATTCTGGAATTCAAGATTTTTTAATTGTTCATACCAATCATACATGATCACAATGTTTGCTAAAGTAATGGCTGTACACATCCACCTGACTAGGATTAATCAAAGTGATATGAAAAAACTTAAACTTAGGTAAAGTGGATAAAACGCAAAAAAAAAAACAGGACCCTGTATTTGACAGCCCTCCGCACCAACAAAACACATTCAAACCCGCTTCCAATCCGACTCGTGGTCAGTTCTCTGCATGTCCTCCCCTCTATGCCCCAGTTCAACTCTGTCTCTCCAAATCTGTCTAATGAAGTGAAAACTGCAGTAAAAAATAATACAGTAGTCACATTTAACTGGGCCATAACATTACATTGTCAATGATTTGACATTTAAGACACTTTCTTTTAGATTTACTAGCCATTAATGTTTCTCTGTTGGCCAGATTAAAATTCTGATTACAATCTGTTTTCTTGTCTACATGCAAATCAAGGTCTGCACTCCTTCAATCCAGATGAAGAATCATTTCTGCATATTAGTAGTTTTATTTTATTATCTTAACAGATTAGCTAGTGTGAGAGCTATCAACTCATGAATCAACTGTATTCATGAACTGGAAAACAAAAGTTTTATTTTTTAGAGATCAGATCATTGTACTTGTAGAAAACTAAATATTTTTTCGTGTTGCTTCAGGAGAGAACAGCAGCTATTCTAATGAACTTCTGTTGCGGTTATGGCACGTATATAGATTCAGGCTATGGATGTTCTGTATTACAGTAAGAACATCCCACAGTGAGTGTATATTCCCACAGACTGCAGCGCTGAGTTAAGATGCTCCAGAGAGAGACAGCCATTTACACTTTCTCAACATCTGGCAAAAATTCTTGATTTGAGCAATAAGATTTCAATCCATCTTGAGTAAATACATTTATAAGAAATTAATTCATTTTTCGCTATTTTGAGATCTTATCTGCTCAAGACACTTGAAGACTTCGTCATTATAAAGGGATGTGGATGTGTGTGTCTTTAGAAGGAGGCCAACACCACAAGTGTCCATGTACTCTGAATGGTACCAGCCCAACATAATGTCTTCTATTACTCCTAGACCACTCAGTACTTAAAAAAGTATAATGTATCTACCCGTCAGTTACATAAATCTGATAAGTTCAACATATTTCATACAGTATATATGATTTATTTTGTGGTGCTCGTGGTGTAGCGGTTAGGTTTGAATCTGGCTTGTGGTCGTTCTCTGCATTTCATTCACCTCTATACCTCATTTCACCTCTAATTATTATTATTGTTACAATTATTATTAAAAAAATAAGAATGGTTCGGATGAAAACTGTCATTGGATTTAGCATTCCATATTGTTACCAGTCCTTGTAAAACTGTATTTTGGGATCCTGGATAAAATAAGGTGTGTCTGCGTGTGTGTGTGTGTGTGTGTATTTGTGTGCATATAAATAAATGATATCAATTATAGACAGGTTGAATCAAAGCCAGTCCCTGGCATTAATCTAACTACTGCAATCGACTCTTCAAAGCATCACTTCAAATTCAGATTTCCTTAGTGTTCTTCCTAATCCTGGACACAAATACTTTTACATACAAGTTAAACTGTATATTGATACACTAACTCTCATTATACTTCACACTCTGTCATATGTATTCAGTCTCCATGCAGTATAGGCTTAAAAGGATTGAAGTATGTTTACTGCATGTACGTATGTATGTTGGTTGACTCGTGGGTTAGGGTTAGCCAGTATTCCTCCCATCTGCTGCTCGATAAACAGTCGGAGCCGTCTCATGGCAGCAGACATGGCTGGTCTTTCTCTCTGAGAAGCCGATCAATAGCGCTGCACTGATACAGCGCTGGAGCTGACTATTGATCCACTCTGCCTTGTCTTTGTCCTCTGTCTTTATGTAGATGACAGAGTGACCTTTTCCCGAGGTGTGCGGGTGGAAGGGAGCCTGTTTAACAGCTTTGAGATGAATACACCCTGGGTGAACCTCAGTCTGGGTCCATAGAACTCACTTCAATTTCTAAAAGGCAAACACTGATATTCCTCTGCTGTCCTGTATACATATGACCACTCTGATATACAATTCACTTTGAGACCACCATAGTACCAAGCACTTGTAACATTTCTCTTTCTGTGATGTCACAGAAAGAGAAATGTAGGGTTAGACAGTGAGACCATAAAACACTCTTTCTGCCTTTTCTCAGGCTAGGATTATCCGATTTCATTTTTTTTTGCACATTTATACTTCATAGGATCTCCGAGTTCAATACACCTTCATATTCCAACCGGTGAAGTAGGCCTTTAAGTTAAATATGTTTTAAACGGTTAATCTTTCATTACTGCCACATACTGTTTAGCTTGTATGTGTTTTGTTCTTTTTCCATCTATGGAGAGGTTAGCAGAAGATGTACGTATGTGTCCATTGTATTGACATCAATAGCAGCAGAAGTCATGATAGTGGTGTCAATAGTAGCAATACTTCCATGATGGGGCAGTGGCAGGACATCAGTAGCTCTCCTACTGCTATCAACATTGACAGGAGGATCGGTACCAGTAGGTCTACAGGAGCAATCATGGCTGAAGTAGGAGGAGTACATAATGTTCCACCACCACTGGCAATAATATTTAGAAATTCTACTAAATGAGTAATATTATCCATGGCAGTAGCAGTAAGTGAGAGTGGGATTGGTGGTAATAGTTACACTGGGAGTAAACGTACTTCCTCTTGTTGTTTTTCATTGATTTTCATTAAGAAAACAAGGCATTCTAATAGAAAAGCAGCCATCTAATCTGCTAAATATAACCATGCAAAATGGCATATTCCCAAACCTTCCAGTCTAATTGAAAGTGTTGTTGTTGTTGTGTCTTTAGGCTTTGACTTACAAGGACAAACCACATGCGGTGTCGCTAACACAACACATTTTCCCTCTCATCTATTTGCCACAGATGTCTGTTTGGATAAAAGAGATTCTTGCTGTTTGTACCGCAAAGCAAAGTTGGTCACTGGTCGTTTTTTAATGCTGTAATGTTTGTGGTGTTGAGTTTTCCGCAAGGCCCAGGCAGACAGACAGGCTTGTGTGTGGATAGAATGGTGGTGGCCTATACCTGCTATTATTGCTATTATTAAGATTGCATGAATGAGAATCCCTGGCAGCAGGTGTAAGGAGCTGGATCAATATGATGAGGGGAATTTTAAAGTGGGTTACATTTTGCTTCAGGCAAACGCTGGATTAAGAGTCCGGTTTGAATTCAGAAA
The DNA here is from genome assembly GCA_026929865.2 of Hyperoplus lanceolatus. Classification (NCBI taxonomy): domain Eukaryota; kingdom Metazoa; phylum Chordata; class Actinopteri; order Uranoscopiformes; family Ammodytidae; genus Hyperoplus; species Hyperoplus lanceolatus. The sequence goes on along the minus strand of CM049398.1, from coordinate 36,663,875 downwards.
GAGTGAGACACGGCCTTTCAATCAATTCTGCCTCATTTAAAAATCCAAAACATGCTGCAGCTATGTTGTGGTTACACATAAACTGTGCACTGAAAATGATTCTTATATTCCTTCTTGATTCAGTATTCAGTTCATTTGCAAAGACAACCAAGTATTAATTTGTCTTATATTTCATTCATCATTTTTCCTGTTTTAATAAGTGTATTTTATTGAGATTTAAAGGTATTCATCGCCTTGGAAACATCTTGATTGACACATCGTTGTTAAAGATCCAGCTTTTGTCAGAATTGTTACCACCCACTGATTAACAATGTGAGATGTGTGTATTTTATTAGATTTTTTTTCACAATTTTACTTTTTCTTAGAACCCCAGTCACGCATTTGTGCGTTATATCACGTGCCGATCACGTGATCACGTTCGAGCCGACGCAGCATAAAAACCACAGCACGGACAACTTCGACGCCGGCGTATGTCGAAAGTACTGTTTTGAAACTATCTGCCAGTCTTTGTTTCATCCAAATAGGCCCAGTATAACCGGAGATACGATGGTTTGAAGTTGATTCTAACTTATTTTATCTTTGCGGGCTCAAAAGTATGAGAATTCGATGGTCGGTTCAAACGAGCCGGTTCAAAGAGCCGGCTCTTTTAAGTGAACGATGGGAGTCGGCTCCCAACCGAGAGCCGTTTAAAAAAATTAAATAACAATATATATTTTTTTTTCAAACGTAAAGTTTGCCTAAATCTGTATAGGTGTTTCTATCCGGGCCACTTTGTGTATCAGAGAGGTCTAGAAACAAGTCAGTGCATTTATTTGGTGGTTTCAGAGATTTACATGGGTCTGTAAATGCAATGAAAAAAAAACGGCTACGCAATGTATTGATATTAGAAAATGTAATTTTTACTTTTGAATACTACTGTACAACGGTATTGGATAAATGTAGTGATATATGCCTACACACACTCATCAGAAGTCAAAACAGGGCTACCTTTGGCTGAATTATATGGTAATATGGAGAGCCGTTTGGGAGCCGAAAGAGCCGGCTCTTTTTGGTGAGCTAATCCAAATGATCCAGCTCACTAAAAAGAGCCGAAATTCCCATCACTATTATTTTGTCATTTTACGATCAGAAAATGATGCTGGAAACTAGTTACTGCACAGCAGGCTGCATTTACCAGGGAGGGGAGGAGGATAGGGAGGGGTTGGCCGAGTGATACGAAGCTACACCAAAAGAGACGAAGAAGAAGAGTGAAAGGGGGCGGGAGCTGGGCTGGAGCATGGACATATAAAGAAATGGACAGCGGACTGAAAACCGTTGGAAGATGGCCGCCCATTCATTCCTCTGAAAGCTGCTCACTGGCGCAGATCAGTCACAAGGAAGTGTCTATACTGCTTTCATGGGTCTATGACGTCACCGTGACGTCGACGGATGTCAAACAATTCTCTCGTTAGCATTGTAACATCGCATTGTTTACAGACCTTGGAAGTATAAGTTACTAAACCCCCGATGATTCTCTATTTGTGATCTTCAAATGACACTCCCGTTTTTGTAAAGTGATATAAGGGTTAACAAGTTGTAAACGAAGATTCTTTCTGCCATTTGGGCAACAATGATTAGTTAATGTAAGCTAGGGCTGGGCGATATGGACCAAATCTTATATCACGATATAGGTAATTGTATATCACGATATGGATATATATCACAATATAGTATTTTTCCTTAAAATTCAATGGATTACAATAACAGTACTGAACTTTAATCACATTAGATTAATTTCATCTTTTGCTTGGAACTTAAATTTCCATACAAAAGAGAAACTGGTGAACAATACCACACCAGTCTGGCTTTAGTCAGTCAGCGCAAAATAAAAATGACAGCATCAACCAAAGAGCCTACATTTTCCAATTGATAGTAGCCTATATCAAAATAATGAAAGACTTGAATTTTCCTGCAGTATTTGCTCATCTTCATTTTAAAAAGCTGTCAAAATTAACTAATGAGCAAATGTCTGGTAATACTTTAACTCCAGCTTCAACACAAATAATATTTTCAAGTTTGACATGTTTTAAAGTTACATACAACCAGCCTTGCTGGCTGTCTCCAACAATAACAGCACGGGGGTGAAGCCCCGAGTAGGCTAAAGATGTCATTATTAGCCAGCTAGCTCACGAGAGCTAACCCATGTAGTTTGCTGCTTAAAACAAGCCAACTCTGCGTCACGGCAACAGCACGTTGAAGCAGCAAGCAAGTTTCCTTTCCAGCTAAAGCAACAGATGAGGCTTCTTCTGTTGGGGGTAGAGAAGCTGTATTGCAGCCCAGAACTTTGCTGCATAGCCTCCGTGTGGCGTGGCGGTGTAACTGCAGTGTAACTGTAGGGACTCGGAGGGACAGCTGCCTCCCGCTCTATCTATGCTCCCGCCACATTAACTTTTTTTCTCCGCGATATAAATGGTATGGCCAAATCTCTCCCGGTAGACACTTTCATATCGTCCACGATATGATATCGTCATATCGCCCAGCCCTAATGTAAGCTAAAGGCTAAGCTAGTGGGGTAGCGCTGTTTGACGGCGTGTGCTGCTATGAGCAACGTTCTTAAATCAGATAGATAGATAGACACTTTATTGATCCCTCGGGAGTGTTCCTTCAGGGAAATTCAAAAATCCAGCAGCTGTAGTACATACAACAAGACACAAAACAAAGTATCACAAGCTAAAATGCATCAATATACATAGTAAATAAATAAATACATTTAAAAAGAAGCAGCAGATGTTAGCAACAGTTATTAAATTATATTTGTGTTGACCTTGTTTAAGAAATGGAGTGTGTAGCAATAAATAAATAAATAGATCATGCAAGCTGTTATTGTTATGTTCCATCAGCCACTGTACTCCTCCTGCCCCCCCTCCTCCCTCCATGTGTGGAGTGTGATGGCACGATGGACAAATGAGTTCTTGAGTCTGTTGGTGCGGCATCTGGGGAGGAGCAGCCTGTCACTGAATGAGCTTCTCTGGTTGCTGACGACAGTGTGCAGAGGGTGGCTGGTGTCCTCCAGGATGGCCAGAAGTTTCCTTGCGGTTCTCTTCTCTGACACTGTCACCAGACCATCCAGCTTGAAGCCGACCACAGAGCCGGCCCGCCTGATTAGCTTGTCAAGCCTGGAGGAGTCCCTCTTGGTTGTGCTGCCTCCCCAACACACCACAGCATAAAAGAGTATGCTAGCGACCACCGACTGGTAAAACATAAACAGAAGTTTGCTGCAGATGTTGAAGGATCGCAGCCTCCTTAAAAAGTACAATCTGCTTTGGCCTTTCTTGTACAGGTGGCTGGTATTAATTGCCCAGTCCAGCTTCCTGTCCAGACACACTCCCAGGTATTTGTAGCTGCCCACAGTTTCCACCTCTACCCCATCAATTTCCACTGCTTGGGGGCGTGGCCTTGCCTTCCCAAAGTCAATCACCAGCTCTTTAGTTTTAGATGTATTGAGCTGCAGGTGGTTTGCCTGGCTCCAGGTGACAAAGTCACTCACTAGAGTACGGTACTCCTCCTCTTGGTCCCCCCTTATACACCCCATGATGGCTGTGTCGTCAGCAAACTTCTGGACATGGCATGATGCAGAGTTGTGGCTGAAGTCTGAGGTGTATAAGGTGAAGAGAAGAGGGGCCAGCACAGTCCCCTGAGGCGCCCCAGTGCTGCTGATTAAGATGTCCGATGTGGTGTCCTTTAATCGAACAAACTGTGGTCTGCCTGTTAGGTAGTTGGTGATCCAGGTTATCAGGTGGGGTTCCACATGCATAGCTGACAGTTGTTTTTTTAGTATGAAGGGCTGGATTGTGTTGAAGGCACTAGAGAAGTCTAGGAAAAGAATCCTGACAGTGCCCGTCCCCTTGTCCAGATGTGAGTGTGCCCGGTGTAGGAGATACAGGATGGCATCCTCCACACCAACCCCTGTCCGGTAGGCAAACTGTAGAGGGTCTTGAGCGTGCTGCACCTGAGGCCTGAGGAGTCGGAGAAGGAGCCGCTCCAGGGTCTTCATCAGATGTGATGTGAGTGCCACCGGTCGTCAAATCAACCACCAACGTCATTCCTGTTAAGTAAAAAGAATAACCTACGACATGAGATGTTAACAGAAATGTTTAGCCTACTAGCAATGTTATACGGAGCACTGAGCCCGGAGGCTGGGCCGAAACAACATTTGTTTCACTACGGCTCCTTTCAGCTGCCCACCCCCCTAACTGCTAAAAACGGCTGATACAACGGATAATAAAACGGCTATTAAACGCTTGAGGTGGCGTTTTGAAACGAGAAAACTTTCATTTTATTAGTACATGGTCTAATGATAATTATGAGCCTTTGATTGCTATCTAGACATTTTTTGTGAAGACACATTTCTATTCCCCCCGCTGTCCCGCACTCTATTTGAGTGAGCGGTGATATCTCCTTCTGACACCATTGTGATTTGAGGGACCCATCCAGCCAGCGCAAATAATTACGTAATACCAGGCTTGGCCACTGGGCACTGCTGTATGCTGGGAGAAGGCACATTCCTGGGGGCCTGGCCTGGAGTCCCTCTATGCTGCTAGCAAACAAAAGTGACAAACACACGGAGGAAGATTGAGAGGTACTGAGAGTTTTGAAGATAGACTACTGAGAATGTTTTAGTCATATTGAAGAAAACTTTGAACGTGAGTCAAGCTATCAGCTTGTTCTTTGACATGAAGGAGGAGGACAGCTCACCATTAAGGTGCGAACTCACTGCACACCGCCGCGCGGCGAGCTTACATAGAAAGTCAATGTATTCCGCGCAAATGGGCGGCCGGCGGAGAGCGGTTCACGCGCCGCCGCAGAAGTTGAAAATATTGAACTTTATATTATATATATAATATATATATATAATATTGAACTACCGCTTTTGTCCAAAGGGGACGCCAACGTGCCATGTTACTCGTAGTGGCTTTAACTCCTACATCAGTGCTTCTCAAATGGTGGGGCGCGCCCCCGGGGGGGGGGCGCCGTGAGTTGTCAGGGGGGGGCGCGGACTGCCTTGATTTCCAACTGACCAAAAAAACAGGATTTATTTATTTATTTTTGCTAGCAAGCGCGATGTGTGCTTGTGTATGGTCATATCCGCGCGAAAAGCCGCGATTTGCAGTAAATAAATGTCCACATGTGTCTCCAAGTGTCTATTTAGGCTATTTAAAAAGAAATCAAGCAAATAGACTAATAACAACTTTAATTAATGATTGGTTATCTCATCACAGAAGGCCTATTGGCCTATAATAATAAAAAACTTAACTATGTTTACAGTTTAATTTTTTTTGAATGAAATGCAAACCTCAGTGAATCATTTGCTCTCGTTTCTCTGTCCTAAGATTCACACAGACTGAGAAGTCTTGTTTAAATGTTACAAATTGACCTAATAAACTGAACTTTGATTTTTGTTTGCTGCAGAAGTTATCTCAGCTATTTTTTGTTATCTAATTTGATAATAAGGTGATTGTATGCAGAATGTTTGTGCCAGAAACTCATACAGTGCTTTTGTACAGATAAATAAATAAATATTAGCAGGTTCTCAATAGTATTTCAATTAAGGGGGGGTGAGGAGAGGCGCGAATAAAAATGGTGTTCCCTAGGGGGGGCATGACAGAAAATAATTGAGAACCACTGTCCTACGTTAACTTTTAATGATTGGGATTTGTATTGGACTAATGGTTTATTCAAGGAGCTTAAACTCTGTTGAGGCTCTTTGACAGCCCAGCTGAAAATACATCAAAGTCTCCCTCATGGTGCTGCTCTTTTCCACATTATTGTTGCATCACAAAGCCTGAAAACCTGCTGAAGTGAAGAAAAGGCAACAGAAGGGAAGAGCAGCAAAAACTGTGTCCTCTGTGGAGACGAACATTTAACACAGATTGAGGCTCGAGCACTATGTGTTACTGTGCTGCTTTCTCATAAATTATTCAGCTGTTAAATATTTTTAGCCAACAAGCCGGTCATGACAGTTCAGTAGGCATTAAGGATTATTTTAATGATTGTAACGCAAATGTCTTATGATATTTGAATATAAAATCACATTATGTTTTTTCCTTCACACTTGTTGCATGTCCAAAAACCTTTCTTTGATATAAGTGGATTGCCTTATCTATGTTTGTGTTTTATCTTTGTGGGTTTTATCAGATTTTTTTTTCTTTTAAATAATGTTGATAGTTTGAGATAAATAGAAAAATCAAATCAATCAAATGCATGGGAGCGCCATTATCTCCATTCATACAATACACATATGTCAATTCCACACAGACACTGGAAGTCTTGGGGATCTGGGAGGTGGTGGAATGCAGCCAGCAGAAGACTATCCCTGAGTTCCAATCCCCATACTGCCCTTCTATTTAGTATGCCAGAAAAAGATTTAGGATCGGTCCCACGTTCATGCACGTTAATTTTAGTATGCTGAAAATACACAGATGCCCCACTAACTCCAATTGCATTTTGGAGTATTCCACTTTATTCTTGACATTTCTTATCAGATTTTTTTTTCTCTCCTGTGGCCCTAAAACTCTTCTTTACTTTAGTATGCAGTGTATTTAAAAGAAAAAGTATGTTTTTTGGAACGCAGGGTATGACTGTGTCTACCTTTGAGGGTGCCCATTAGACGGTGTGGAAGCTTTCCCCACATTTGACATGTCACTTCACACCATTCTTGGCATATGTGAGTGTTTTCTATCCTTTGTATTTATTTTAACTGTCATAATGTGAAAAGTTGTCTAGTTGGAAAGTGAGAAGGATTTCTGGATGCCTGTATTCTTACCACAAGCTTATCTTGATTTTAGACGGATCTTTTGTACATTTTGCCAACAGCAGATTTAGTTAAAGTCACATGCTTTGTTAACCTATCCAGCAGGGTTTTGTGGCTCTCTTGTCTTTATCATGCTACTTCCACTATCCGCTACTAACAATAGTGTATATGTACAATAATGGAGCCCCTGTGTTAGTCTCTTGATATGTGCATGTTGCATATACTGTATGTTGTCAATGTTTTTTGTGTCCTTTAAGGCTTTACGGACACAAATGAAAAATAATATACAAGAAACATTGAAAATGTCAGGTTCAAGATGATCTGCTTTAGGTATCGGAACACCTTGATTTATCAGTGTGCGTATTAACAAGGATGACTACTTAATGCTCTACCGTGCAGAGGTAATATAAATATCAACCGTAGTATGACAAGTCAACTATGAGCAATTTATTACACCCTATAATACAGCAGTACAGGCTACAGAAAATGAATGACCTCTGTCCGTTTACCATGAGCGCTAATGCATTCTACCACAGCTTAATGATAACTCCCAGTGACACCTGTCAAAGTAAAGCTAATGCATCTACTAATGTACATTTACATAATGGAGTAATATCTTGATTGTCTGTACTCACTAATTACTTTTTTTGTGCTAGCTACCAAAAACTTGTTCAGTTCAGTACTATACAATTAAATGCTTCTAATGCACAAGCTCATTAATCAATCAGTCTCATTGAATAAAATGCTAATTAAAATAATTGCTTGTGCTCAGAAGTATATGAACACAGTGAGAAATGTGATTCTGGTTAAGCAACACACAATAGAGAAGCCAATTACATATGGACAAGGGCATGACCCGCTTCACTCTTAAACATTTAATCTTAACTCATCAGAGTTATCTGTTTTGTTTAGGGTTTTTCGGACTGCCTGGGGTGACATTTTGTCCAAACCGCTGTCTAAACGCAAATATATTTTTCAATGATTTGAAATGCTAAAGAAAAAGCAACACATCCTCTTATGTGACAGGCCGGGCGCTATATCATGTATTCATCATCAATTATTATAGTTGACATATTATTTTTTTGTTTCTCTTTGATGGTTGATGTGTGTAAATGCAATTAATTGCGTTCCTGAATTTGCTTTCAGCCAAAATAACTGACAAAACACATAGCTCACCCAGTGTGAACCAAACCTTTTCACACCTTTGCAGCAGGCTAACGACAGCCCTTTTGGGCAATCATATTGGGATTCTGGTGTCATTTACTATTTCTTCTGTTGATTTACCCTGCCAGACAGTGTGTGTCTTTTCATATTCTGTGCAAAAGAGCTTGTGGGAAAGTGAGTTGCTGGCTTTGGGAAAAGGCACGGCTACAATAAAGCCCTGATTGTTTGAAACAGATAGCTATTAGCCTGGTGGAGACAGGGAGCTATTATGGTGAAAATGAAGCATTGTTAAGGAAACATAAGACTTCCCTGGGCTGATAGCCTCCTGAAGGGGCTCAGATTAGATCACAGGTTGGAGCCCTGATCGTTCCACTGGGAGAATTATAGCGGCTCATCACACCTCCTCAGGAATGGATATTAAGTGTTATTGCGAGGGAGAATCTGGAGCTGAGAGAAGCCACTGATGGGAGCCATTTAACCAGAATTATTTGGGTTGTAAGCGCTTGGCATTTCACAAGAGGTATTCAGTCTAGCCAATTGACAGTGGTGTTACAGCGCTAATGCTCTGAGCCACATAAAAGCAAATATGGCAGTTCTGCTTTGAAAAATATGGAATAGCTCTGTGAGTGAATGTTCCCTGTGGACATATAGAAGCAGGAGACAGTTTCTTTTTTTGTTACATTGCTATCATAGTGAAGTACAGTGAAGCAGAACAAAAAATAAAGAGGATGACTGCATTTCAGATTTATTCGGCTATAAAGTTATATACTTTCTGCTGTCAAAATAAAACTTACATTTAAAGAAAGATACATCAGCAACACGTTATTAGAGAAGTGCTTGACTGAATATTTGAATTTTGATGGTGTCATCCTCTGTGAAGAGAAACAGGGTTATTGGGCAGCACAGTATAGACCCCAGAGCAGGGCTGGACTGGGACAAAAAATCGGCCCTGACATTTTGGACCCAGACCGGCCCACCACAATACATAGACCACCCACCAGTACACATTTATCGCGGTCCCCTAAAGATGACTGTTCTATTGAATTGTATAAAAATGTTGGTTTATTTTGAAAAAGTTGTTATTGGTGACTTTTTCGCCAAAGCAATAAATCACTTTTAACGCTTCTCAACGAGCAGCGGGAGTCTCCACGGCCCCTCCCCCTTCCCAGTGCACTGACAGGCGGCCCGGTCCTTGCGCAGCAGCCCCTCCCAGCTGCGGTCAGAGCAGGAGATACACACCTCTCTGCTCGTGGTCCGTTAGCATCCCTATTAGCAGTTGTAGTAGCAGCTTTTCCCCCCTCTTCTACAGTCTATGAGGAGTGCAATTCAAAATGTCATGCAGTGCTTTTTTAAACTATGAGCATGTATGATTACTGATTACTGAAAACGGAGGTAGTCCTGTGGTGCATTGTTATTTGGTTTTAAGTAAACATTGGGTGTGGACACATTATAAGTGGGGGTCCCCCCCCCCACAAATTGTTTAGCATCAAACTCTTAATTTCCTGCATTCTGGTGAATTTTTATGAAGCAATGTGTGCCTTTTCTGCATTAATTTTTATATAAAGTAAAAGAGAACATTCACGTTTCCGCTGACACAAATTTTATTGAATAGCCTACAATGCATGTGTAGTGCTTTCAAATATCTCCTGTAGCATATTGGTAAAAACATTTGGTTAAACTGTACAAAAGGTAATTATTCTATATCATTTCTACTATTGAGGGTTGAGTGGCTGGTGGTATTTTACTAGCAGCATTAGGCTTTATTCAAAGAAGAAAAAAATTAGAGAACAGTTCAACACCAATGCAAACTACTGAAATAAAACATCTGGGTTACTTGGTCCCTCCTCTTAGGCTACCTTGATTTGTGTTATGAAAAGTGCTATAAATGTGCAATACATAGGCTACAGTTCATTACACAGAAGAATAAAAGCATTTTTATTGGCGGATGAGTCATTTGTTACTTTGCAAACCTAATTTTCAAACAAAATTAACAAAAACAATGTACAAAACGATCCAAAGATCTTTATGTGCGCTCACCGGCCGGCGGAGACACAATACTTATCACCGATAACTTGGCACGCTATCAACACACCTCGGAAGAGAAGGTGCAGGTACGGGGCTCGCCTCCCGCTTCGAATGCACAGTGCACATCATAGCATAACGTTAATGCGCGTTCAGAAAGAGGAAGTCACGGCACTCATGTCTGTTAGCTTTTCAAAATAAGAATTTGAAAATAAAAGTCCCCCAAAACAAATGTTATTTTGGGGATTCATTTCTCTGCGTGAGAAATTTGAGGTGTGGCGTGTGAGAGTGTGAACTGGTTGATTTGCGTGTGTCTCACGGCCAAAGAGTGAGACTTGGCAGCTCTTATCTACTTTGTCAGCTAATGCTCCTAAGTTATTTGCTCGAACTCTGAAGTCCGCCATTGTTCTTATTTTCTTCTTCTCCTCCTCCTTTGGGGTGCAACCATAACTTTCTTGGTGCATATCGCCATCTACTGTGTTGGAGTATCTGTTGACCTGTGACCAATCCTGTATGAGACTGAGGCAAGTCCCTCCTACCTTATTAGCATATGGACACAGAAATGTAGAAATAAATAAATGAGGAAATGTGAAAAGGTAGAAATGAATAAATGCATAAATAAATAAATGTGGAAATAAATGTGTGTATAAATAAATAAATGTGGAAATAAATAAATGTGGAAATAAATAAATAAATAAATAAATAAGGAAATAAATGTGTAGGGGGGGGGGGGGGGGGGGGGGGGGGGGGGGGGGGGATAATAGATGCTTATTATCGGAATAGCTTTTTACAACATACACATACAATAAACATGTGGGGGAAACGGGAAATACATCTAGAAATAAATGAATTACATTTAATCATTTATTTATTTATTTATTTATTCCAGTATTTATTCATTTATTTATTCATTTATTTATTTATACTTATGACAGGTAATGTCCTCCATATGTGGATGGTGTCTCAACCTGTTTCATAAATGAGGAGAGATTGAGGTTTTAAGGATGTATCAGTTAAAGAGGTGGAAAGATGCATTACAATATATAGCTATATAGGCAAAATGCACAAATTGTTGTTTTACTAAGTAAACCAATGTGAAAAAGTGTACAAAAGGAATGGTGTAGGCCTACTTAATGTGTATTATTCTAAAGTACATGATGGGATAAAAAGTAAGTCTAGTAAAAGAAACATTAGTCAACAGCTTGTAAAAAAGTAAGTAAAATTATGTGTTGGTCTAATTTTCTGAATGTTTCTAAAGGAAGAGCTTCTTCTTTTAGAAACAGTGAGAAAATTATTATATATATTATAGAATTATAATAACTGCAAATAATTCACTTCGAGAAAAAGTACACATTTTAACCCCTGTTTATGATGTTTGTCTAAATTTAATTTATTTAGCTTAATAAGCTATTTAAAAGCTGGCTCACAAACAAGTTGTAGCCTATCTATTTTTTCATGTCCCAAAAGAGCTGTTTACCCATATAGCCTAAGCCTAATAAATAAATAAATAAATAAAGCAAATAAAACACTGACAGCTTCCTCACATTAATTTTGATCAACTACCAATAGCAAAGTAATGATACTCTTTCAAAACACAGATAACAGAGCTATAGCTCCCCAAAGAAAACACGAGAGCTAGCAAATGTTTAGTAGGCTCATCGTGGTGTTGATAAAATAGCCTCTTTGACCTGGCTCTATCATGGACATAAAGGGCTCTATAGATGGCTGGCTCTATACACCATGATGTTATAACGCAGGCAGATAGCTGCTGGCAAACTACACATGGATTGCGTTCCGAATCGCATACTTTCTACTATATAGTATGTAGAAAAAAGATTTAGGATGTCCCGATTCTTGTGGCCAGATTTTGGATGGTTAGAAGTACCCGGATGTCCTACTTCATGCGGCCAAGATTGTTAGTGTTGAAAAGTATTTGGGTGATTCTGACCCACAATCCAGTGCGCACGTGAAGTGATGTCACATCGACGAAGCCTCCATATGAAAACAAACGGGGATGCGACGGATAAAAAAGCAAGAGGCAAGATCAAGGCGCAATGTTATGATGAAATAAGAGAGTAAAGTATGTCCCAATAGTATGCCTACTGCATCCTAACTAGATTCTTTTTATCGTCGGATGTAGTATGTAGAATAGAAAAAAGAAAGAGTATGCGATTCGGAACGCAACCATGCTGTGTTCAAATTTAGCAAGCTAGCTACACAAATAGTTTTCTGATCAACATAATGTAACCTCTTTTCCTGTTTAGGCTCTTACTGTGAAAAGGGGAACACGGAAGTGTGGTTGTAATGTTGTTGATTTGACTTATGTTGGGAGCGCTTCAATAAAGTGGCTCGTTCCATTCCGTGAATGGAGTTTTCAGAGTCGTTATTCCTATAATACTGAAGTATCGGGACGGCCAAAACGCTCGGTTACATTGGTGGCAGCGGTGGGATTAGTTCTGCTTGGACGCCCATTGGAAGATAAGTGTGAAACGGACAAAACTGTTGAAAAGTTTAGCTAAGTAACTAGCCACTGCTAGCTCCGTTAGTGTAGCTGTACAGTCTAGCTAGCACGTGTGGAGAATCAGCGATGCGTCCAGCGTGAGGACTTCAGCCCTTCATCTCATCATCGTTGTGTACTAAGTTGAAAGAGCTACAAATAAAAGAAAGAAACAGCAAAAATGTGGAAGTTTGACGAGGACCCGTTGGACTACAGGCAGCGCCGCAGAGACAGACCGTTCTCCAGCAAGGTGAAGATTGAACTTCCTCCGTCCTTTGCGGGAGAGGAAAAGCAGAGTTTCCCCTGCTGGGCCAGGCAGTATGAGGTTGCAGTGAGAGCGCTCGTGGGAGGCACTGGAGGTGACTATGGAGGTCAGGATTTTGGAACATATCTTACCAGAGCTGCTTTTCTACTATGGGATAGCCTGCCCGCAGCCGTTCAGACTGACTACAGTGCAGTAAAGGAGAGGTTGCAGGAGGCATTTGGAAAAAAACATTTTCTAGACTGTTTCAGAGCAAACATCTCTGCCCGCCTTCGTTTCTTCCGGGTGAGAGCTTGGAGGTTAATGCAGCAGATATAAGTAAGCTAGTTCAGGAAGCATTCCCAGGCTACGGCGACATAGCTCAGAATGAAGAGAAGTTTCACAGGTTTCTGGCGGGGCTCAACCCGGCCCTGAGAGCTAAATGTCACGAGCAGGGGGCTACCGATCTGGATGAGGCCCTTATCATCGCCGGCCGATGTGAGATGGCTCGAGAGGCTTTAAAGATTGACTATGACAACAATCAGATACGCCAGAGTAGAAATGAGGCGAATGGCAGAGGAAAACAATAAACTGAAAAGCAGTGGCTGGGGAGATGACAGAAAAAGCTCTCACTCAGTGCATGGAGGCCAGTGCCAGTGTATGTGTGGTGAGCAGGGCTGCCAGTCGTGTCGCCCACAGGGGCGCTCACCGGACTGGCGTGAAAAAGAAGCAGAAGGAGGTCCTGGTGGAAGACATGATTACAAGGGATCATTTGGTGACAGAACCCCCTCTCCAACTTGGCGGGGCACTAGACCTGCCAGAGGCTCCTTCCAGGATGATTCACAGAGGAGACGAGGGGTGCGTTTTCTCTCTCCCAAGAGGGAGGAGCCTGCCAACCTGTCGGGAAAAGAGATGTAGCTGATGTTGCGGCCTAAACACCAGCTACTGCACTTGGGGGCCCTTGTGAGCGAGAAACGCTTCTCCTCTCAACAGGTAACATCCAAATACATGACACAACAGAGCAACCACATACCTCATATGTAAGAGGCAGCATTGAAGGGACTGAAATCAATATATTAGTGGACTCAGGAGCAACAGAGTCATTCATCAGTTCTGATTTTCGCATGTCAGTTCCAGCACCTTGTAAACGTCCCTTAAATGCTTACTTCATTGCCGCACGTGCTGTGAATTGCCAGATGCTTGATACATTGGGCACCGTTACAGCGACTCTACGTCTAGGGGAATACTCCTGGCAACATGTGTTCCATGTGCTGAGGGGGTCCACACAAGCAGCACCGTTGGGACTTGACTTTCTTACAGTTAACCATGCACTACTTGACTATGCCCGTGGCAAACTTCAATTGTGGGACACTGTAATTCCCTTTTGAGTGGCAAAGACTTGATTCCAGATTGTTGCAATATTTCCATTAACACGGCCACAACAATACCCCCACTCAGTGAGATGCTGGTTCCAGTAAATGTGTCCCCAGCTGGCCTCGTTGACCAGCTCCCTGACTTTGTGGGCTACTTAGCACCCAACCTCCAAAACAAATGTGGGTGTGTTGTGGCTCCCACAGTGATGTCAGTGAGAGATGGGGTTACTACAGCCCGTGTTTTAAACCCTACGGATCAGGACATTGTACTCAGAGAGGGTATGCACCTGGAGGAGTTTTTTTCGGTGGATGAGTCCGAGCATGTATCACTCCCACAGATTGCTGTCGAGACAGTCTCTGCTATTTCACCTACTGAGCTGCCCCCTTTGTCACTAGAGGATTCACCCGCCAGTCAGCAGCAGAAAGAGCTACTGGGTGCTCTGCTAGTAGAACACAGGGAGATATTCAGCACATCAAAAAGGTTGACAGGCAAATGTACACTTATAAAACACCACATCAAAACCAGCAACCATACCCCCATGCGACAGCGTGCCTACCGGACCTCACCAGACAAGCGAGAAAAGATAGACAAGCAGGTAGCGGCCCTGCTAGCTGATGGGGTGATTGAGGAAAGCTGTAGCCCCTGGGCCTCACCTGTCGTTCTGGTGAAGAAAAAGAATGGTGAGTGGAGGTTTTGCATTGATTATCGTCGCTTGAACAGTATAACTGTCAAGGACTCTCATCCTCTTCCCAGGGTGGATGACACCCTGGATGCACTGGCTGGCTCCCTGTGGTTCACCACCCTGGATTTCACAAATGGGTACTGGCAGGTGAAGATCGCTGAGGACGACAGGGAGAAAACTGCCTTCACAACCGGCAGGGGCCTCTACCAGTGGCGGTCGATGCCAATGGGCCTCACTAACTCACCTGCCACGTTTCAGCGTATGATGGAGCTAGTGCTCAGAGGGTTTCCCTGGCAGGTGTGCATGGTCTATCTCGACGACGTACTGATCTACAGCCCCACCTTTGAGGAACATCTTTCCTCACTGCGGGAGGTGTTCTCCAGGATCCAATCAGCAGGCCTCAGGTTAAACCCTAAAAAGTGTCATCTTGTCATCTTGGTGTTCCTCGGCCATGTTGTGTCCCGCCATGGCCTGCAGCCAGACCCTCGAAACACCGACAAAGTCAGAACGTGGCCCACACCAAAGACTCCGACCGAGGTGAGAGCATTTGTGTGCTCTTACTATAGACGTTTCATGAAGGACTTTTCCCAGCGTGCAGCGCCTCTGCACCGCTTAACATGCAAAGACACACCGTTCCAGTGGACAAATGATTGTGAAGCAGCCTTTGAGTATTTGAAGGGAGCACTTTCATCTGCCCCAGTTGTCACAATGCCGGACTTTCATATTCCCTTTAAAGTGTATACAGATGCCTCCAACAATGCTGTGGGGGCTGTGTTGGCTCAGGACAGAGAAGGGCTGGAGAGAGTGGTTGTGTATGTGAGTCAGTCGCTGGCTCCTACCAAAAGGCGCTGGTCCACATTCGACAGAGAGTTGTGGGCTGTGGTGTGGGCTGTACGCCAATTCAAACACTACAATGGATCAGCTGCCTTCACCATTATAACTGACCATAAGCCTTTGCTTGGTCTTCGCAGCATGTCCATTGACAAAGACCCCACACCATTCACACACATGAATGTGTGTGAATGGTAACATGGGAAAGGAAAACAGGTCTCCCTTGTAAAAGAGTCTTCGGTCTCAATGAGATTTACCTGTATAAATAAAGGTTAAAAAAAGAGATATGCCACTGCCCTGCCATACTTGTCCCAATCATGCCTACCACCTCCGGATGGAGTCTCCGCTCTCCGGGGGGTGGCCCTTGGCGAGAGAGAAGGTCTATCGCTGTGTTCCAGACACCTGGAACATGGACAGCTTAGATAATGGGGGAGCACCCATATAAGGAGCCCTTGCGTAACCCGCAGGCCCAGCTTCTATCTGGTGCCAACCTGGTGGTTGAAGCCTGAGTGCTAAGAACCCTGCAAGGAGTTTCAGCCTGCTCCAACATGCTCCTGTCTTTGCTGGGCATCCTACTGGCCTCCGACAGTCGTGCACTAACAGACTGCGTCCCAGCCTGACAAGGAGGCATCTGTCTCTACAACCTCATGCCGGGAGATTCCTCCCTGAGGGCGACCCTGCAATCAGGGATGCCCTCTCTCTCCAGGGTCTGAGGGCCCGAAGGCACTACCCAGACACCCTGACCATCTTGCGTTTCTGCCACTTGGGGTCCAAGTGGAGACCATTCGCCCAGATCTGAAGAGAACTCAATTTGAGAAGGCCTAGTTGGACCCTCATGGATGCCGAGGTCAGCATACCTATCAGTCAAAGGAAGAGGCTGTATTCCAGCATGAAGTGCTGTAGTAGCTGCCAAATGGTAGCTACGCGCTCTGGAGAAAGGCAGGCTCGCATGGCCGCCGAGTAGAGCACCAGGCCCAAGTATCTTACAACCCAACACATGGTGTAAGGTTGCCCTTTGTAAGATTGATCGTAAGGCTGTTCCCATTGCTGAGGAGCGTGGCTGTGTCCCTGACCGCCTGCTCCTGAGTTGGGCGAAATAATCAACCAGTTGTCTAGGTATGGCAGTACACCATACCGCTGAGCTGTAATGGTGACAGGGATGCTGCCACACACTGTTTAATATACGCAGAGCCAGGGACGGCCCAAACGGAAGAACCCTGAACTGGTACACCTTGCCCAGAAATGCAAAGGGGAGGACCACCTGTGAAATTGGGCAGTAGGGACTTGAAAGTAGCGTCTTTCAGGGCTGTTGACACAACCCAGTCCACCTGAGCGATAGACTGGAGGACACCTGCAACACGCAGTTTGTGGCAAGGAAGAACCAAGTGGCACTGATTCCGCCCTCTTTGTCCAGAACCCGCCCCACTTCTTGGTACCTGAAATTAGGTTGAGTAGAACCTACCGAGCATCGTGTACCCCCATGGACTCTGGGGGAGGGCGGCGGCTGGACGTCGACCTCCTGGCGCCTGAAATGCAGACCGTAGCTGGTGTTACGGCGCTGTTCAGAATGTGCTGAGAAGCACGGGCCCCTTGATTGTCCACCTGAATGTGGTTGAAGCTATTGGCACGGGGTACCACAGAGGTTCCCAGCCTGGAATCAGGCAGAGGCGCACGTCGCAGTGTGCAACTACTGTCTAGCCTGGTCAACCTGAACACTTGCTGGCCCCTGGGATCACTAGAAGAGAACTGTCGACACACCTCCGACTAGGACGATTGCGCCAGCCAACCCTGACGGCACGCCACGTCACAGTTGGCATCAACCTGCCTAGCTCCCAAAGTCATAATGCAAAGTCTGCAGTGAAGCATCACTGAGGGTCCGTGCTGAGTGACCAGCACTCGACCCCTGTATGGTTTGCGACCAAGCCAGGACTGTGAGAAAGCAAATTCTCAAGACGGCCCACACGGGCAGCAATGTCGTACCTCCTAGTAAGGAGGTGGTCTGTAATCCGGCACTGGGGCCGAGGGCCGCACATCGGTTCTCAGAGCCTCGTCTGGGGAGACAACCAGGGATGCTATAGCAGGCTCAGTCAGAGCTACCCAGTCCAAGCTCTAACTATCTGGATTGTGCATGGCTGCCAGAGCTCTGGTGTCACTAGTATGATGGGAGAGAGCCCTTCTCATCTGGCAAGCATCTACGGAGCTCTGCGATGTAAGGCTCAGAGGGAGGCCCAGAGAAAACAGAGTATTGAGGTATTGAGGGCCCATCGAAAAAAGGCATTCACAGGTGCAGATGAAACCAGAGCTTCATCTACCCAATACTTGGCAAGTCACGGACGGACACTGACCCTCTAGCCGAGCTGCCCACCTGCAAGACATTACAGGACGCAGCTGTGGACAGCATGTCATCCCCTGAGTAGGAAGGATGCACAGCCACAAGGTTATTCACTGCCGCTGGTACCATGAGCTGGTTGGAGACTTCTACCTAGCAAGCCTCAGTGCCTGAGGCATGAACTGTAGTTCATGCATGGGTTATCTGACAGTGCTTCCCTCAGGTGCTCAACCCCGAGACCTGCAGGGCACTTTTTATGGCCATTCTCCACTGTAGGGAGGTCATGAAGGCGTCACAATTATGGTTGCTTAACATGTCAGCAATTTAGCAGGCTAGGCTAAATGAATTAGTAGGCTAGGCAATCGAGCTTTAGGCGAGAGCACACCCAAGCAACAATGCAACCCCCTAAATAACACAGTTCAATTGAATTCAGTTTATTTAAGAAGGGGACAGTGCAAATTAATAAAACACATGATCATACATGGGTTAAAAATGCTGGAATCTGTATTCCCCTGGCAGTGTCAGCGGCTCTTGGTAACCCCAGCCGCCCACTGGAGAGCAAATCAACGAAGGCTAAGCAATCGAGCCTTTGGCTAGAGCACACCCAAGCAACAATGCGCCTTAAATAACACTGTGACGGCAACACTTGGATCCCAAGACGTTCACTGGCGAGCAAATTAAGGCGTGAGCCACCATGCAACGGTGCGACACGGCTATAATAATACAGCGGTGTGAAACTAAGCTGCCAACTGGCTACACACTACAGCAGCCTACACACGCGCAACAGTGTGACACGGCTCAAATAACACGGTGAAGGCGATTTAGGAAACTAATTTGCCCACCAACGAGCAATACAGCAACATACAGTGTATACAACAGCATACTAGTGTGTGGCACGGCTCACCCACTGGCAAGCAAATAAAGTAAGCTATACAACGCAAGGCTTAGGTCTTCTTCTCTTCTTGCGTATGTCTTTAGATCCTCAGCTCGGTTGTAGCAAGCCACTCCAGCGTCATCCAGGTTCGTTAGGCCAGGGTCACCATTTTGGTGGCCGATGTTTGGGATAGCTTGTCAGGACGTGATCTACAGTCTGTAGGGGTCTCCACATTCACAGTGGGCGCTGTCCGCTGTCCGCAAGTTGCGTAAGGCTTAGGTGAGAGCACACGACTGGTGCGACACAGCTCAAATATAACAGTGAAAGCGACTTCTGACCCGAAGCCGCCCACTTAAGTAGCCTATGCAACCGCTCTAGGCGAACTCAGCAGCCGAGCAACAGTGCGACAATGCTACAAAATACTGTGGCGGCAGCTTGGACCCCAAGCCCTCGCTGTCGATTAAATCAAAGTAAGCAACCAGTCTAGGCGAACTTAGCACCCGAGAAGCAGTGCAACAATGCTAGAAAAACAATACATTCGAGCATACAATTAGCAACCGGGCTTAGCGAAAAACACACAAGCAATGGTGCGAAAGAAAGAATAACATGGCGACTGTGAAACCAGCCGCCGCCTGACAAGCTCAATTAAAGCAAGGTGGAAAGGTGATATTAGCTTCCGCGGTAGCCGCCGGCTACGCGTAGCCTTCACACTTTACTCACCCCTAAAGTCGAACGAATTGCAAGTCGCAGCCTTTGGTGGACAAAGTCAAATCAAAGCACCAACCCTTAGGTTACAGAGCTACTTGCGACAAGCTAATGGTATACTATCACACAACAATGTGTGTGACCTGCTAATCCACGAGAAGATAGAAGGAACAGATCCTCGAGTGACTTCCGGAATATATAGACATTCCCGGGGTCACCCAGGTGTCACAGGTGTCTATTTTGGTATAAGATCTCGACCTGCGCATGCGCGCGAAGGAACATCCAGTGGTGAAAGGCAGTAGGAACGAAATAGAACCTTCTTGACTGTCAAGGAAATGTGGCATGCCACCATGTTCAATCTGTATTTGTCAGGTTTACACAAAATGGCAGACAAGAACCCAATAGCACGACAGCAAAACAGTTCAGGTGTAGCAACAAAGTTTAATAGGAAGTCAAACCAGGTAGTAGCGTGGCAAACAAGTCCAATAGGGGCAGGCAAAAGGGTAATCCAAAATCCAAAGGGGTAGGTCAAAAACACGAACAGGCAGGCAGGTATAAGGAAGCTGGAGAGCTATGTGAACACATAAGACAATCTGGCAGAGAACTGAGGGAAATGGAGTGGAATATACACTGAGGTGCTGATGGGGAGCAGGTGAGTATGGGGAGGCCAGGTGAATGTAATTAGGAGCCATTGCAGAGCAGGAGGGAGTGGCAGGGTCTGAAATGACATGAGAGATTAGAATCAGGAAACAGACATATGAAAAACTAAGGCTGTGTTCGGAACGCCATACTAGCGTCCTACATCCTACATACTCACCATCTATATACTGCATACTCTCTACTCAAAGATCGATTGTGTATGCGAGCTGCGTCGAAACATTTTCAGTTGAAGTATACTCAAGCAATGAAGAATTTCTTCTTCTTCTTATAAGATTCAGGCAGTTTAGACACTGTTAAGCTGATAACCGCCCTCTACAGGTTAGATATTGAACTAGATTTTTACAGTCCTGTGTTCATCATCTGTGTTTTAGACCTCTTGTTTTATAATTACGTTTTGAGGCGGAGGATCCCTCCGACGCTCTCTCTCCGGCTCATCAGCACTCAGCTGTCTCTGAGTTGAGCTGGACGAGCCGCGGTGTGTGGAACAGCGATCTGTTCTAATCTCTCTCCACTATCAGACTCACTTCACTCATTTCACTTTGTGACTCTAATGTTGTTAGGTATTTATCTTCATCTCTTATCTATTGTAAGAGTTTATGAATGACTGCACGTACAGTTGTCAGATCGCAGAACCCCAAACAATGTTGTTGCCTAGCAACTTGCTCGAAAATATTTCATTTTCCTGGGCGGGTAGAATTGACCCAATGCATTGTGGGGCGGTTGAGTAGGAAAAGTATACAATCGATTCATACCCAAAATCTTCCCGGAAGTTAGTACTCATCCGGGAATTTCTCACATACCCAAACTCGCATACCCAACCGTCACATACTCAAATTGAAATCGAAATGAGTATGAGTAGGACGTTAGTATGGCATTCCGAACACAGCCTAAATCTTGGCTGAAGTAGTGACAGTATTGGCAGATGGAGGCAGCACTAATCAACATTCAAAATGCAAGTGAGCCAGAGTTAGCCTAAGAGGCTAGTTTTCATCTGTTGTCCCCTGCCAGATATGTAAAAGGCAACCTAAGATTACAGAAATAAAATGCATGTATAAAGAAAGATTAAAAAACAACATAGTCAACTCAGAAAATACAGTAACACATAGTAAGAGCGAATTGACAGACCATGGCAAACTAACAATAAAATAAGCAGGCAATAAAACACAGCGTACATTAAACATTATAGGAAAGTGTACAAAACAGAAGATTAGAGCACGACAAACACCTACAATAAAAACACATACAGCAGCATAATGCACAAACATGCAGCACAAACATATACAGCAAAATAAAGCACAAACATGCAGCACAAATATATACAATTAGACACTCACATGGACAACACAGGACAGGAGCACACAAGAGACAAGCAAGCAGGACAAAACAGTTACTAAGAAGTTGGCAGGAGAAGCAAATGCAGTCCTAGTGTGTACATAATTGATTACTAATAAGCCATATTTTTAGTTGTCCTGAAAAGGGACGGTAAGAACTAATTTCTCTAATATGAGCTGGTAGTGAGTTCCACTCCTGTGACGCTGTAACTGAGAATGCTGAGTGGCTAAAGGCACTTTTTCTAAAGGGTACTACGCAGTCTCCCCGGGACGAGCCTCTGTTTGTCCGGTTTGTATTTGACCTCTGAGTGATACACTGTTGAAGAGGTGGGGGGGCTTTGTTGTGCAAAATTTTAAAAATAAGGCAAAGATTTGCATACCTTATTAGGTTGTCCCAGCTCAGAAGTTTATACTTTCTTAAAATAAGACAACGGTGGTAGGTGTTTGACTTCCGGTCCAAGACTTTCAGGGTTTGTTTATACAGTGTTTCAAGTGGTTGATGTATTTTGGCCTCAATACTTCTTGGCCTGTTTGTTGCAGCGACAATGTGTTATTACACCAGCTGTTGCATAGCTGTAGCACCAATCTCCATCATTAACCAATTGGAAGTGGGATTGGCAGTGTGTTAAATGGCTCTGGATAGGGGAGGATTGGGGGCCAGAGCAGAGATCAGGCAGGAAAGGTGAAGCCAGAAATCTCTGAGCTTTGGGGGGCGCTCGTGGTCTAGTGGTTATAGCCCCCATAGAGGACACAATCCAGCCCCAGCGTTCTCTGCATGTCATTCCCCTCTCTATCCCATTTCATTTCTGCCTCTCCAAAACTGTCTAATAAAGAAAGAAATGCCCAAAAATGATCTTTAAAAGAAGAAAATCTCTGTGCCTATCCTTGCAGAAACCACCACAATCGTTGATAAATTGAGTCCTTGGTATGAATCGACGTCCATCCAACAACATGTTTTATTCTCTTGTATTCCTTTGCAGCCTCTGACGATGGCCTTTCAATCCCACCGGAGAGTGGGGCCGGCCTGTACCCAACCACCACCCATCAAGACCTGGGCCGGAGGAGGAGGAACCATGTGGTCTCCACCGTACCACCTGTCAATGTCCCCAACCACCACCAGCCACTCTACAGGACCCTGCACCAGGGCCCCCTCGGCCCCCACGCTCACACAGACTACTTTGAAGACAGCGGGGGATCCAGCTCTCAGCCCCGCTCCTCTGCCCTGCCATCCAGGACTTCACTCAATAGACTAAAGGACAAAATGCCTCCAGACGAGAGCGCTCAAATGTCCAACATTCAAAGGAGCCTTGAAACGCACAACGCTGCCACTTCTCACTCCAGCACTCCCGTTCCAGTGAGCGGTTTGCTTTTAAAAGATCCAGAAGGTTCTGCAGTGAAGCCACAGGATGAGGGGCCGAGGCAGGGGGACGAAGAGGAGACAACCACCTCCACCATCACCACCACCACCGTCACCACCACCATGCAGCGTCCAGGTAAGACCACACTCTCATTAGGACTTGTAAGAATGACATTACTTGTGATTTTAAAAAAATCATGGGGGGAAATATTATGTTTATGTAAAAAGGGCTGTTGTGTGCATGCAGCTGTGTGTGAGTCAGTGTCTTTGTTGGTTGGGAGTAGGGCTGTGCCATATGGCGATATATATCGTCTGACGAAACAAAAACGTCTATCGTTTCATTTTATGCAATATCGTTTATTTCGTTATGTTGCCAATCCCACTCTTTAGGACACAAACTATACATGTAGCTCGCAGTTAAGTTACTGTTATTCAAACCGAAGATTTCCTTCAGCTGAACTTCACATTAAAAGCCTTTAACTGGTGAAATGTGAGGAATTAAAGTCAACTTTGACTTTAATTTTGAAGCAGAAACACTAAGTTCTTCCTAGTTCCTAGCCCTGCTGCGCTTCCATCACACTATTTCCGCCGACCGCACCAGGCTTTTCTGGCTTGTGTGATAATCAAAGTTCATTTCGAACACTGAAACCCATCGGTAACAGACCTGTCGGTGTCACCATGGGGAGAGGATCATATATAGGGCTGCAACTAACGATTATTTTGATAATCAATTAATCTGTCGATAATTTTCTCGATTAATCGATTATTAATCGATCAGTGTTTTGGCCCGTAAAATGTCAGAAAATGGTGAAAAATGTTGATCAATTTTCCAAAGCCAATATTGACATCCTCAAATGTATCGTTGTGTCCAAAACACACAGATATTTCAGTTCAAGAGGATTAAAGAAACCAGAAAATATTCACATTTGAGAAGCTGAAATCAGAGAATTTGGACACTTTTAATTAAAAAATTACTCGAAACAATTAATCGATTATCAAAATAGTAGACAATTATTTTAATAATCGATTAATAATCGATTTGTCGATGAATCGTTGCAGCTCTAATCATATATCCTCGCTGACAGAGCAGTCGAGCCGGCGTTACCCGGGCAGCGCTTGACAGGCTTGCGGGGTTAGCAGCCGAGCTAGCGGGGCAGTTCGGCTGCTATCCCCTCGGGCTGTCAAGTGCTGCCCAGCTCGCAGTGTAAAGTTCCAAGAATGCGCAGCTGCTGCTCTCTCAGCGGTGAGAAGCTCCTGCGCTCCCCAGGCCGGTCACCCTCTCCGCAGGGTGAATTTACAAGCCGTCGCAGCCTCAGCTAAAGAGGATAGCTCCATTAGGTTAAAGAGCTTAGCTAAGGAGAAAGCCACCAATTCAGTCAATTCTGTGCCCTGAAACCCCACATGGCCCAAAATGTCAGATTTGCATTTTCTATTTTGTTCAATGCTTGAAAATTTGCATTTGAATTAAAGCAGAAAATAATCAAATATATAAAATACTTTATTTGTTGAGAATTCAATTATTTATATGAAATGTTTATATTTATTAATTGCATTTACAGAAAATATGCTGATCGTTATCGGGATATGAAATTCCATTATCGGAATATGAGATTTGGTCAGATTATTATTATTATTATTTATGAGTGAACGCTGGCAACTTGCTGCCGCTGCTCGCCGGTAACTTTTTAACTGTTTAACTTTCAATACCTTAATTTTATTTATTTTTGGCTCTATGAACTAATCGGACAGTGTGATTGGGTTCACTTGGAATATTTTTTCAATCCGCTGGCATTACCATTTGTGTGGGAAAAACTATTCACTGGATGCTAGCTTACTTCAAGAATGAACGGGGACTTTATCTCTGGTGTGCTGGCAACTGAAGAGGCTGCTGCTGCTGATTGTTCGCCGCTTCTCGCCACTGTTCATATAGCCTGACACACGCGACCACACCTGCTGCCACTGTCCTCCAACACTGGCCGGTCGGGTAATCTCCGGGTGCCTGCTGACCATCATCGTTGGTCCCACCCGCATCAGCCGTCTCCCGGTCACTTCGATCACACTGTGTTGTGTACTCAACTGGCTACTGACTGTTGGCGGGTCACCCTCGCTCAGCTACCGAGTGGCGGCTAACGATCGCTGCTCCGTCGGCCACATCTGGTCGCGTCCATCCTCCTCACTCCGCATGGTCTCCCCTCAGTCAGACTCTTCCCCTGGTTCATCATGATCACCTATTCACCTGCACAGCTGTTTGGACTTTTCAACCACCTCATCCCATCATCCATCTCAGTCATTCAACAACTTGGACTCCTACGCCGCCGCCGCTACACCCACAGAGGCTCCCGCCGCGGGTTTGTTTTGACCCAGCACGGAAACTCCATCCCATTCGTCCGGTTACCTGCAAGCTCCGTCGCACCTCTGCCACGTCATCAGGACTCACCCGCTATTGGACCATTCACCGCTTCTGTCAGGCAGCAGCTCACTTCACTTAACATCTCATCTGCACCACCAAATGTCCAATCATCTATGTACTCATCCACCACCACCCCTCCACCCAGTTTCCCCCCCTCCCCCTCCGCCCCCCTGCACAGCTAACCTGGCTAACCTCAGACCTCTACAGCCTGCCCCTATCCCATCACCCTCTGGCTGTGCCAACTTTGCCCTCCTCAACACCCGCTCACTCAACAATAAAGCCCCCGTCATACATGAACTCACCCTCGACAATAATTTGGACCTCCTTCTACTTACTGAAACCTGGCAACAACCCAATGACTTTCTTCTCCCTCAACCAAGCATCTCCCCCTGGTTTCAGCTAAAAAAAACCCCGCCCCTCCAGCCGTGGAGGTGGCCTCGCCGTCATCCACAAACAGAATGATCTGATCAGAGAACTCACCCTCCCCTCAGTGTCATCCTTTGAATTCATTGTTTTTAAAGCCCCCTCCTCCACGACAGCTATCCTCATCTACAGGCCACCCAAACCTAATCCCTCCTTCCTTTCCGACTTCACCGAACTCGTCACACTAGCTTCAACCCTCTCTCCACACCTGCTGTTACTTGGTGACATTAATATCCACATGGACTCCCCCACCTGCAAGCTCTCATCTAAACTCACCACTTTACTGGACAATTTTACTCTCACTCAACATGTCACCTTCCCCACCCATGACAAAGGACACATCCTCGACCTTGTCTACTCCATCAATCTCCCTGTACGTGACCTCCACCCATGCCCCTTTCCCCTCTCTGATCACAAACGTATACTGTTCACCATCCTCCCCCCCACACTTCTACCCCACCCCCTCAGAGAAATCCCCTTCCGTAACCTCAAATCCATTGATCCCCACCATCTCTGTGACCTGCTCTCCTCCACCCTCCCCCTGGACTCAACCCTCAGCTCACCTGATGAGCTTACAAACCACCTTAATTCTATCCTGTGTTCCTCCCTCAACACCATGGCCCCCCTAAAAACCAAAGCCTTTAATTCCTCCTCGCCCTGGTTCACACCCGCACTCCGCAAACTGAAACAGACTGGCCGCCAACTCGAACGACTCTCCAAAAAAACCTCACTCACAGTCCACCACCAAGCCTACAAACTCCACCTCACTGCCTACAAAGATGCCCTCACCGCTGCCAAGTCTGCCTACCTCTCCGCCATCTTCTCTGACCCCTGCCAAAACCCCAGAACCCTCTTCTCCACAGTGAGCAACCTCCTCAAACCCCGGACCAGCACCCTCTCCACCTCCACCCCAGATCTCTGCAACTCATTCCTCCAGTTTTTCGCTGACAAAATCACCACCATCAACCATTCACTTTTCCCTGTACATGAACCCCCTGCACACTCAATGGCCCCTCCCCTACCCATCTCGCTGGACCTCCCAACCCCTCCTCCCCATTGCCGTCTCGACCTGGTTACCCCTCTTGCACTCTCCAAACTTATAAGCTCCTCCAAACATGCTCCCTTGACCCCCTCCCCACTCCCCTGCTCAAGTCCTGCCTCCCTGTTCTCTGCCCCTACCTCACTAAGCTCTTTAACTCCTCACTGTCCCATGGACTTGTCCCCTCTGCTTTCAAATCTGCTGCTGTCACCCCCACCCTCAAGAAACCTGGTCTCGACCCCTCCACCCTTTGTAACTACCGCCCAATCTCCAACCTCCCCTTCCTCTCCAAAACCCTTGAACGCATAGTCACCAAACAACTCCAATCCCATCTCCATGCCAATAACCTCTTTGAATCCCTCCAATCTGGCTTCCCTCCACAGCACAGAAACCGCTCTCCTCAAAGTCTTCAATGACCTCCTCACCTATGCTGACGCTGGTTCCCTCAACTTCCTCATCCTCCTTGATCTGAGTGCAGCCTTCGATACTGTAAACCACACCATCCTGCTCACCAGACTCAGCAACCTCGGAAGGTTATCGAAGGTACTGCACTCAGCTGGCTTCACTCATACCTCTCCAACAGATTTCACTTCATCTCCCTCCACAACCACACATCTGCCACAGTCACCGTCACAAGGCGTTCCCCAAAGTTCTGTACTCGGCCCCCTCCTCTTCAACATTTACCTCCTCCCCCTTGTTCAGTTACTTTGCCATTTCTCAATGGACTTCCATTGTTATGCTGACGACACCCAGATTTACCTCAGCACCAAATCTCCCCACAACCCCCCATCTCCCACATTGAATCCTACCTGTCTTCCCTTACACTCTGGATGAAAAATAACTTCCTCAAACTCAACAGCAACAAAACTGAACTCCTCCTCATTGGCTCCAAATCCACCCTCAGCAAACTCACAACCCCCCCACACTCACTATCGACGGCACCACAGTCTCCCCCTCCCCCCAGGCCCGCAATCTTGGTGTAATTTTTGATCCCACCCTCTCCCTTGAACCCCACATCCACCACACCGTCAAAACCTCCTTCTGTCACCTCCGTAATATCGCAAAGATTAGATCCTCCCTCACACCCCACGCTGCTGAAAGACTCATCCGTGCATTCATCTCCTCCTGCCTTGACTATTGCAATTCACTCCTCGCCGGCATCAACACCACCTCCATTAACAGACTCCAACTGGTCCAGAATGCAGCTGCCCGTCTCCTCACTCACACCAACTCGTCGAACCACATCACCCCAGTCCTCAAAAAGCTCCACTGGCTCCCCATATCATACCAGATCGATTTCAAACTCCTGGTCCTCACCTACAAAGCCCTCCACCTTCTGGCCCCCCCATATCTCACTGACCTCCTCTCCCCCTATCAAACCCCCTCGGGCCCTCAGATCCTCCTCAGCCAGTCTCCTCTCCTCCCACACATCAAAACTCCGCAGCCTTGGCGACAGAGCTTTCTCCAGGGCAGCTCCCAGGCTCTGGAACAGCCTCCCCCAACATATCCGTGACTCTGAGTCCCTCACCATCTTCCAGTCCCACCTCAAGACCCATCTCTTCTCCTCCGCCTACCCCTAGTTCACCCACCAACCCAACTCTACATGTTCTCCGTTTGTTTATTTTTGTGTTTTGTAAAGCGCTCTGAGTGAGAGAAGAGCGCTATATAAATAAAATGTATTATTAGTATTATTATTATTATTATTATTATTATTATTATTATTATTATTATTATTATTATTATTATTATTATATCGCCCAGCCCTAGTTGGGAGGTGAGCCAGTTTTTGATGTATTGGGTCAGTTACAACTTTCATATAGTCATCAGTAGAACAACATGCGGCTGCTATGATCATAACCTTTTTATTTAACAACATGTCAATTTGCTTATTCATAATACTGTATGGTTTGCAGATGAATATAACATACTGAAGAGCTGAGGAGGTTTTTTCTTTTCAATTTTATTTTTACAGCCAAACATCATGGGGCTGAAATAAATTGCAACGGTTTGAGTGCATCACTAACCTTTTCCAAGATTTTCAAACAGGCACCACAGCAACACCCATGACAGTGTGGGTTATGAAGATTTTTCTTGATGGACTTTTCAGATCAGGTAGTAGTGAGATGGGATCACCTTGATTAATTAGCTCTTCTGTGTGCATGGTGACAGCAGTACTGGGTAGTACTGTCCTCAAACTCCCACTGTAACACTGACACCCAGGCACAGGGTTAATAACAACACTGTAGAGCAGTGATAATGGCGGAGTGGACAGTCCCTGGGGTGAGGTGCCACGGAGACACAGACAGGATGTTCTTTTTCAAGCACTTCTGCAAAAGTTAACTTTTCCAAATAGAGAGAGAGAGAGAGAGAGAGAGAGAGAGAGAGAGAGAGAGAGAGAGAGAGAGAGAGTGGGGTGGGGGGCAGAAACCCCCCCGAAGACCACAAGGAAATATTCTGTCCTCAGCTGTCCCATCTCAGGACCGAGCTGCTTGAGATAGCAGACACAGTGGTGATACAACTTTGAACCCCATATGAACCCGGCTATATTTGGACTGTTTGTTAAGATTAGAAAGGTACATTTTAACCGGGAAAAAAAGAAATACATTTAATCAAGAGGAACCATAAAGGACTCCATATTCCAGGGCATATAGACAGGAAGTAGATGTTGTGTGTACAGAGTTTATATAAATAACAATATTAAAATTAACTAGCTTACCTTGTTGCAATAAAAAAGACCTGTGGTTCAAGGCTAATATTAACATACTGTATCCAGTGACAGATCCCATGTTATTACCAGATGGAAATGGGGGACTGAAATCATTGTAGTGGCAATATCTATAAATGACTCATTCACAAAATATTCATAAAAGATCAAATTGTCAGACCCTGGTGAAAAGTTTGGCCTCAGGTTGGTAACACATCAGGTTCCTAAATCATAATGAGTAACAACTGATGACAAACAATCATTTTGATCGGCAATTTTGAGCATAACCCAATAAGCCTTTTTACATACGTAAAGAAAGAGCAAAATAAAAGGTTTGTTAATGCTGCCCAAAATGATCCTATATCAAACCAATAGCACAACTCAAATATTTTGTTTAAGGTTAGGGAGAGATCATGGTCACCAACTGACTGAAAGCTGAGAGTTGTGGGTGTCCCATGGTGTCAGTGCCACTTTGGGAGGCTTTTATTGGGCAATAACTCAAATTAAGAGCAAAAAAGCCCCTTTCATATGGATGGATGGGGACAGTGTGTTTGTGTCCTGGATACTTCCATCAGAATCCTTGCCATGCTGCTGTTTTGTCCCTGCAGTGCCCTGCCAGCTCAACCTGACTGGACCAGAGGGATACATAGAGGCTCCACCACAGTCCAGCTCTGCTTTGGACTACCTCATCACTGTCTATATGGGCTACGGAGTGGAGGTCCAGGTAAAGATCCAGCCTACATTCATCCTGTTAACTTTCTTTATTTTGACAATTTACTATTAAACGATTAACATTTTTAATCAGATTAATCACAGGGTGCTGTGGATTTATCACGATTATCACAATTCATTCTACCATTCGAAATATGCCAGAAAAATTCAAATTTTCTCTGTATATTGTTGTATGAACGGAAAGATAAACCTGAACTAAAACAACATTGCCATTCTAAGAAACCTCATAAGCTGGAGGAAAGCACCCAAAGAACAATCACATTCAAATTTGAGAGCATTCACAGCCAATTTCATTTTTAAACCCCTCAGACTCACAAGTACTTACACTCTCAGTAAGTAAAACACTGAATCCACTTTGTTTAAGTCAGTAAATTACACCCACAACAAAAAATTTTATATTTTCAGTTTATTTTGATCCAGTTCTGAAGTGTTATATCAGTGATTCTTGAGAAGTGGGACAAAACAGGATGCAATGTTGAAAAAATACAAACCCTATGTTTAGGCAAATTAAATTACATGTATGTATCCAACATATACTAAGCTACTGAGCTAAGGTTTGATACAACCTCCCAGCTTTAGTCCTTTTTATCAAAATGGACTTTTTACTTTGCTTCTCCTTTTTAACATGGGCTTTTTACCATTCCTTATTTTGTGTCAACACCGTCAGACACCAAAAAACACAAATAAATGTTCCCTCAGTTTATGCTAGACCCATGAGATGTATAGTGATCACAAATATTCACCAAAACTGATAGAGCCACGAAAATATATTTTCAAAATGTATATGAATACATGTCTTTGATATCTGACGGCGTTGACATATTTAACGTCTCTTAAACAGAACAAATAGAGTTTTTCTAGTAGCAGTTTGGTTTTTCTGTTGATAGGTGCTAGTATGAACTACTTCAGGAAAATAAAATTATCGAAACATTTCATATAACTTCTTCAGAAATTTTAAGTCGGTGTTGACGTATCATGGTTGTGACGTAGGACTTTCAATATATGTAATCAAGCCACGAGGGGGGCTTCAGCCGCTGTGTCAGTCGAGGCGAGGGGGGGGGGAGAAACACAGCAGTGTGATATGAGCACAACATCACCTCGAGGTGATTGTTTATACAGCAGTTTACAACTGAAATTCACAAGTTAACTTTAAAATGTGATCTTTAATCATTTATGAATGTATTTGCTTCGCCAACACAAATAGTTAAACAGTCAGAGCGGAGGCGTTGCTATGCAACAACTTACGCGAGTGAGCTCGTCTTGCTTGTTTACTCTGGTAACATTAACCACGGCGGCCGATGTCCCGTAAAATCACCAAAGAAACGGAACGCGGATCTTAATCTAGTTGGTAATAAGGTCGCTGCCAATCCAAACCCCCACGCTTCATTTCCCAGAGTTTATGAGTGTATTTCGGCCGGGGAAGAACGTTATGCAATGAAGTGGGAAAGTAGGTAGCTAAAGCTATGAGGTCGTATTATTCAGCAGCCTGAGTTTATCTCCACACACTATTGTGTCTTCAGTAACGTGAGTGTGAGCGACTACCGCACACTGTTCTGTCTGTGTCTGTGTGTGGACGATGCCTCTCACAGGGGAGAGCTCCACAGTCAACCGAGTCCACACACACAGATACACACAAGGAAGCGGCTCATCAGTGAGCGGGAGTGTTTTGACAGTTGGTCTACAGTTTGGTGAACAGTCTGAGTGATGTTGTTCGCTAATATCAGCACTCCTTCAGAACGCTCAGAAGGTCTCTCGTCCAATCAGATCACTCGCTCAGAGCCAACTGCTGTATAATGTAAAATATTCTAAAACTACAACACTAATCAGAGCCTGTCTGACTCTAATGTACTCTGCACAGATAGCTTGTGACAATAGGTCCTTCACGGAGACAGCTGCCCCTCATATTGCCTGATTTTATTACATTTTAATGAAATGTCTGACGGTGGTGACAAAAAGTGTCCCCCCACTTAGAAACCTTATAAAACATGAATGTGTTGTAGAAAAACATTTTGATAACATTGATATGAGAGATTACTTAGTCTTGCCTTTGATGAGAAAAGCTCTTTTTAATCATTAAAGAACATTTTTAAAATGTTTTATTGCATATGAAAGATTGAAACCCTCTCTGTGGACACACTGTTTTTGACGTCATGAGAAGATAACAAGTGTCATAAATTTGACATAATAATAATAAAATTAAATTTAAGGGGATATTTGTGCTCCAGACATTCTATTCTTAATCCCTTAATAACATCTACAATTTTAAATATTTTTACATTTTGTCCCAGCCTTTTGTCCCGGTTCTCAAGAATCACTGATATATAATGGCAGTTATTTGCCAGATTCAATCTGTCTTTAAAGTGGCTCCCAACCCTGGGGCATCAACGGGCCAGAATATTTCTTAAATAGGATGAAAACCATGGGATTTTAATGTGACACAGATGCATACACAGTACACAGTATACACTATCTATCTATCTATCTATCTATCTATCTATCTATCTATCTATCTATCTATCTATCTATCTATCTATCTATCTATCTATCTATCTATCTATCTATATACAGTATATTTGTGTATAAAAGCCTTCTGACTGAAAGAGTGTGTTGAGTTGGTGCATTGACATAATGTTTAAGCATATAAATGGATTGGCTTCATAGTAGGATGGCATGCTGACATCACAATCAAAACTGTGTGGGTGACCTATGCCAGGCTTATTTTTTATTCATTAGTTAAAACAGACACATGTGCCGTCCCTTTGCTTGTAATTGCTAGGGTCCCACTCCAACATTGTCCATTTGTGTTCAAATCATGGTCCATATCTAAAATGTTAAAACACTGAGTGTTGTGCATTGGCCTTTTGTCAGATGGATTGCTTAATTTAGCATTTAAATGTTTCATCAACAACTTATCCAGCCTTCCCTGGGCCAGTAGTGCAGATATACACAGCTCTGACAAAAGAGGAATTGACTGTTCATTAAAAAAAAAGTTCCATTGCATCTTCTCTCCTATATATGCCATAGGCTTAGTTTAACCAGGAATATTACATGGATACAGATAATACAGTCCAAAACATTCTAAAGTAACAGTTTATGTTTCCTAACATGTCACACAAGTTAAAAGAGTTTTGGATTATGAGGTCAACAAGGAAATTATTCTCATGTTTAGATGTTAGACTACATTGCACACTTTGAATCAATCCATTGTTGATACCCTTCTGAATTCACAGTGTACATAAATTATAGGTCTCCTTTGTTGTTACTGCTATTATGTCCAGATGACTGACAAAAAGGCAAAATTCATCATTTGGTCTTCCGTGATCATAAGCAGGTTTGGTCACAATGGATTTTTGCGGTATGGTATTGACATAATAAGCTTACTAAGAGTTGTTGACTTATTTCATTTAAAACCAATCTAAAAACTAAAAACCCGCCAATGGCAATCCAGTATAAGAACTGTAGTCTGCATATTATGGATATTTTCGAAAAATAAAATCAAGCTCAAGTCAACCTACGACCATGGTTCTGACACATCCATCATGACAGGTACAACATTACAACACAATGAGATCATTCTATACAATTAGTCACATATTGGTTTAAGGGGATTGGTTTATGATTTATCATACAGAAGAGCTTAAAAGCAAAGCAAGTGGAAAATAATAAAAGACCATGTCTTATCATTATGTAACACAAGGTTTAGCCAAATATTCACCTAAATGTAGGCCTACATTTCGGACCTTTTTTTTTTGCATGCCCGGTCTCGCCATGAAGCTGGTGCAAGTCTTTATTTTCTGAGGATAAAGTAATAGAGTAGATATTGAAGAGATGAGAGAGAGAATGTGAGGGGTACTCATGGTGTGGTGGTTAGAGAACCCCCCCCCCTCCCTCCATTGAGGCTCAATCCTCTTCACAGCAGACCCAGGCCTTGAAATCTGGCCTCGGTCGTTCTCTGCATGTCCTTACCCCATTTCATCTCTGTCTCTCCACACTGTCTAATATAAGAAAATGTAATAAAAGGCAGGCAAAAATGCCAAAAATTATAGGGGAAGGTGGGGTGATTTGTGCAACTTTTTACTCAAAGTGATTTTAAAGTGAGGCCTTGACAGTTATGTCTCCAATTCAAATATGTACATATATTTCAGGATGTTGTGCATCCCTGGCAATAAAAACTTTGGATCTGGAATAAACTGTTTAAGAAATATAGCTTTCGGAAAAAAAGTTGTCTTGTCTACGTGGGGTGATTTGTGCGTCATTGTGTCACAATGACAAAGTCACCATCATCATCTTTCTGGCCATCTGAACTCTCATCAGTGGTGTCGTTAAGTGGAGTTGAGATGTCACTCTCTTCTGAGCTACTGTAGACAATCACTTTCTTTTGGTGACCAGCGTATACAGCCATGCCACTGGCACAACTCTCAGAAATGTACTTTGCACTAGTTGCTCCGTGCTTGTGGAACCAACTGCCACCTGACAAATGTGATTCCCCCTACATTTCTGCCTTTAAATCAAGGCTCAAAACCCATATGTACACCCTGGCTTTTCCTCCCCATTAACTATCTTACCTCTGCACTACTATCTGTGTTTATGTGGATGTATGGGCTTTACGCTTTTATTTTGGTTATTGTTATTGTACCTTCATTGTTTACCTACTGAATGCACTATGTACAGCACTTTGGACAGTGCAAACTGTCATAAATGTGCTTTTCTAAATACATTTTACTTACTTACTTACTTATAACTCACCCAGGCCCTGCGCACAAATCACCCCATCCCCAGAATTTTGGATAATAGGCATGATGCAGCAATTTAGGGTTGACATTGTGCTAACTATATAGACTCAAAGTGTAGCATACCAAAGCACTAAAAATGTGTCAAATGTTTTCAAACGTGTCTATAATTGTTCAGACACAATAATCAAAAAACCTTGATCATGGAAATTTTACTTTGAAAGGCAAAACACAGTTTTTTGAGCTTAAATGTGCTTATATCTTATTCCTTGTGTCTCCCTTCTTTACAGGATGAGTCAAATGGATGGCTCTTCTTAAATATGTGGTCACATTTCCAATTTCTTCCACGGTTTTCTAGAAACAAGGGTTTTAACTTAAAAGCCAAACACACTTCCCATATAAAAAAATAAAATAAAAAAGAGATAGAATGTTTTTTTTCAACTCCTTTCCTCTGAATTTGATAAGAGTGCTGTACAAAGGAATGGCACATACCAGCCTACAGTACAGTGGCGGTGGAAATACACTGCAGATCTCCAATGTCACCTCCACAAATGTGTTTGGCACCGTACACAACGGCAGGCGCTCCAAATGATTACAGCCACTCTATTCACTCTAGGGCATTCAGTGTCATTTTGAAGCGTCTGACCTTTTTGGGGAGGCTTATGTGATGATGAAGTAGTGCCCTTGTCTCTAACCTGAAAAAAAATTCCTCCACATGATTAACTCCAGGAGCTGTTGCTTCCTGCTGCTCATAAAATATACAATGGCCATTAGGCAGCTGACCTTCCAGAGGCCTGGCCTAATATATTTAGGATAAAAAATGAATATGGGGTTGGAAATCATCGGCAATGATATGTTCCAGCTGCTTCCTGTCGCTGGTGTGGAGAGGAAAATAAAAGGGGGGGGGCAGGAAAGGTAGAGCCGGGAGGGGGATTAGGATAATGCAAAGAACATATGAAAGACTTGATGAGAGTGTTTTAGGTTGACTCCTAGAAGATCAAGGTCCAGT
The DNA here is from genome assembly GCA_026929865.2 of Hyperoplus lanceolatus. NCBI lineage: Eukaryota > Metazoa > Chordata > Actinopteri > Uranoscopiformes > Ammodytidae > Hyperoplus > Hyperoplus lanceolatus. Next base: position 36,627,971 of record CM049398.1, on the reverse strand, counting down.
AAAGGCTCTTCTCACAGGGACTGGTATAGATGGACTACTAGAGATGTGCCTACTCAAAACTTATTTCATGTATAAAAGGGAATTTCTAAAATCTATCTAAAGCTGAAACACACATCCTGCGTCTACCTCTGGAGCGTGTCTGTTCTGATGCCTCTCTCTTGCTGTTTTCGGCCACACGTCTCAGCAGCTGCTGCTTCTAAAAGCCCTGCCTTTCTACATAGAGTTTTCATTGATAATTCCCATTAACCCTCCTGTTATGTTCATTTGTCAGGAACAGCAATGGTGTTCCGGGTCAATTTGACCCGGGGCATGTTTAAATCTCCAAAAGATGTCCTAAACCAAAAAAAATCCTAACAAGCAGTGTGGACATGTCATTACCAACTCCATTACTAATTATTCTATCAATATTTAGTGCAATGTTCCATACCTCTAACAGGTAATGGTTCAATAAGGATAATTCACTCGTTTTTCATTAAAAAACTACATGTTCAAACTTTTTTTGTAATGTTCACCACTTTATTACTTTTGAAACACTGGAGAAAATGTGAAAAGTCTCCAGAGACATTGTGGCTTGAAATATAGCCCTGCCTGTCTCTGCATCCCACATACTGGCTGTCGATTCATCCTTCGACCCCAGCCAGGATGAGGAGCCCCAAATACGCATCTAAATGTGTTTTGTCCAGCTCCTTCCACTTTTCCCTAAAAACACACCTCCCTTCTAGATTAGTCATATCCAGAATGATTTTCTGTATTGAATCTGACATGACCAGCTCAAAAGCTGACTTGATGTCAGTCACACCAGTCAGTGCCATCCTAGTGGGCCCTGGCACTGTCTTTAAGGTGAAACTCGAAAAATTAGAATATCGTGCAAAAGTTAATTTATTTCAGTAATTCGACTCAAAAGGTGAAACTAATATAGTAAATAGACCCATTACATGAAAGGTGAGATATTCAAAGCCTTTATTTGTTATAATTTAGATTATTATGGTTTACACAGTTTATGAAAACCCCAAATTTAAAATCTCAGAAAATTTGAATATTACATGAAATCAATAAAAAAAGGGATTTTTAATACAGAAATATCAGCCCTCTATAAAGTATAATCATGCATGTGTACTCAGTACTTGGTTTGGGTCCATTTTGCATGAATTTTTGCCTCAATTCCAATTCATTTTCAATGATATTCTAATTATATGAGTTTCACCTGTATGTTTTCAGGTTTACCTGACGCATATTTGGAGATGAATTTCACCATTGTTTGACATTGAATGTCTTGCTTGGAGGAATAGGAATACCAATTCCCTCATCTGGTTCAAAATCAGAATCATTAGAATCAGAATTTAGCTCAAGATACATCCTCCTCTATTTCACTGTCATGATCAGTGATGACTTCCAGAGCCTCCTGGACTGTCATCCTTTTGCTTCTGCTGCTCATTTTGTAAAGGTCTGCCTGACAGAGTGGAATGTTGGTAGGACTCCCATGCAGTTAATCTTTTATATGTTTTGCCCCTCCCCTGTTGAGTGTCCACTGAATGTGGGTGGAGTTTTCCCAAGGGAACATAAATGGTTCCCGTCAAAAGTCATAACACTTGCAACTGTGTGTGTGTGTGTGTGTGTGTGTGTGTGTGTGTGTGTGTGTGTGTGTGAGATTTGGGTGAAATATGTCTCACAGTTGTAAAGAAAGAAATAGTCTTACATTTCTGACACCCTTTTACCTCCAGTTGTACTGCCGGGTCAAATTGACCCGAACAGTATCTATGTGATATAAACATGCAGGGGGTGGTTGCAAATGTGTGAGATGAAATATTTTCATATTATATGTTGATTACCCTAATTAAGGCAAACAGAAGAAGTTTCATACTGAAAAAAATACTTTTAACTATTTTTCCTAGATCTTCAAACTTTGAAACGCGTCAATTTGACCCGGAACATAACAGTAGGGTTAATATTGAGTTTCATGTAATTTTATGATGCATATGATTAATATTGAGTTTTGACAGTAATCCTAGTGCCTCGTTGCCTTTTTGTCTTTTGACTTGTGGGATGTTTTATTCTGAAAGAGGCAAACCGGGAAATCATGAAACTAAAGTGAATGCTGCTGGTATGAATCAACAGAGTATTTCTCCATCAGTTAAAGCAGAGAGATGAGAGAGAGACGTGTCTCCCTGAAAAAATAGGCTTCATCTCCTGTTGTGAAGTGGTGCGTCGCTGCAAAATGTAAGTGTTGGACAGAAGTCACTTGATACTGATTGATTTGGGCAAAACCAAGAAGAAAAAATTGGCTCCTAACATTGTGTGGTCTCCAGTCGAAATGAGTGAAGAAGGTATGAAAGGAGTCAATTTGGAAGAGAAAGAAAGGGAAAGTTCAGAATAAAGGAGAAGGAGAGTGAAAATAACAGAAAAGATAAGCAGAGCAGAGGAGGAGATGAACAGACCAACACTTTAGATCAAATAAATGCAATCTACAATTGACTTTCATTATTTCAAATGACTCCAGTGTCCGGATGCTGTCCAGAGCAGCACTGGCTAATGAATTGCTCATGGATTATCTGTCCTCTCCTTTTGTTTGTTTACGGAGCTCTTTAAACGTGCCCGGGCTAAAATGTCTTATCAGCTCCTCTTAGCTAAATTAAAAGGGTCTCTCTCCCTCCATAGGCTGGCTTAAACAAATGTGGAATTCAACTAATGTTAAACATGCATCGATGGTGCCAGCTGGGCCTGGTGAGGTCAGCCTGAGCTGTCGATACACTATGGGCTTCGCTTCTAATTTGTCTTATCCAGAAATCACTCTCATTAATCTACTTCAGGGCTCTTGATGAGCCCTGGAGGTTCACTGAGGCCTAATTTGATTGTCTTTTTCTACAAGATAAGCCATATGTCAACCTTGATAGAGATTATTGAGTTTGAGTTTGAACCCTTTTACTAGATAAGAACCCCAAAACCAACACTAGGACATCGCCCACTGCCTCCAATGGTGGAATTACAGTAGTTATTTTAAAGAATTGAACAAAGTTTTTAATTCTAAAAACTGGTCATTCAATGTATGAAATATCACAATAGTTCCTTCTCATAATTTTTTTCTGTATACAGCAGGGGAGAATGGGGGAATCTGAGGCATCGGGTAATGTGAGCCACCCCCTGTATCTAGGCAACGGAAAACATTTGTGGTCATGTGAGATATATGTTATCAAGCCCCTCTCATTTCCCCATGGCCCTGAAAAAGAGGACCTCGTGGTGCTGTGGTAAGCATGTTTTTTTTCACCAAAATAGGTATTTTGCATGTAAAAGTACATTTTCTTGCTGTCAGCTTAATTAACTGTTGTGCCAAAGCAAATGTATTCACGTAGAAAAACTTCTATCATGCGTGTTGATGAACTACCAACAAATGAAACCATGTGATGCTGATAACTGAAGATTAGCCTGAAATGCTAAGAGAAGTAGTTTTTTCTCAAATTGTGGTGGTGGGGAAAAGTGAGCCAAATGCTGTGAGGCACTAGTTAAGTTTAGTCTTAAACATATTTTAATGTAATATTACATGACATATCCTTTATTTCAATGTCATACATATTGTAGAAAAGCCATCATGCCAAGGAAATACACCAGGAAGACGACCTGGGGCAACCACACGGAAAGAGCACCTTCTCATCTGTCCCTGTAACCTTCAGGGCTGGAATGTAGAGTAGGCCTAGTTGTAGAGTTTGACAGGCTGATGTTTTAATCCAGTTGGGTCTTCTCCTGTGTTCTGAGTCCCAGGCTGTTCTCGCTGGTTCTGATTTTCCTATGCTTTGGCCCCCAGACACTAGCTGGCTCTAACGGTCCTGTGTTCTGACCCCCAGACTGTGTTCTAATCTAACTGGTTCTATCTTTCATTTGAATCTTATTAAAACTTTTTGAATTATAATATGTTGTATTTGATTTTGTTCAGAGTTACTTTCAAGTGTTTAGAAAATTTGCTTTGCTTAATTGACCAAACCCCATCATTCTTTTACTAGTCCGACATTAGTTCTGGAATGTGTGGCTAGCTTTTAGGATTCTTACTGTTACAATATGTGTTGTTATGGTAGTTTCAGAATGGAAAAAGTAAGTGGATCAGTTTACCCCACAGCTGGGGTAAAGTGAGCCACATGACAACTTTTTTTAAAACAATCATATTTTCACTGCCCTTTGTCTTGAACAAAATCTGCAAATGCCCATTTCTAGGAAACATCCTGAATTAATGGGAAGTGTGTAAATTTGAGTGATAAATCATTTTAGCTCACTTAGAGGGGAGCAAATGTAAAAAGTGGCTCAGATTGCCCCGTTCTATATATATATATATATATATATATATATATATATATATATATATGTATATATGTATATATATATATATATATATATATATGTATGTATGTATATGTATATATATATATATATGTATGTATGTATATGTATATATATATGTATGTATGTATATGTATATATATATATATATATATATATATATATATATGGATACATTGCCTGCTGAGTTGGCGCCCCCCTAGTCTTGCACAGCCAGACCAAACTACAGCTAGTAGTATGGTCTGGAACCAAGCTATATCGTTTTCAGTAGGGGGGAAACTGGGCTGGCCTGTTTTCATTTCTTTAAACCAATCACAATCGTCTTGAGTGGCGCCAAGCCCAGGAAGCAGCAACGCTTCCTTTCAAAATAGTGACATTTGATGCCGACTATGGACCTATTATAAAGGATGCCAACCAACACTGTTAATGATGCACGCCGTGTGCGCGCACATGTGTGTGCAGCAACATTATGAGCTGGATACTATCAAACCCTCAGACGGGAAGAGAAAGTGGAGGAGTGTTACGCAGTTATCTAGCAGGAGCGCTATACTACTGTATTTTCCGCACTATAAGCCGCAGGTGTCTTAATGTTTAATTACCATATGTAAGCGATTGTGCACAGAGAGGATTGTCGGGAAAGTAATTAAATAGACGGGCCACAATTTAAACCGATCGAGTAGGTCTGCGGTGGGGAGAAAAAAAGCATGGGCTGTAGTTGTAACAAAAACAAATAGCCTATTCACCATTTAAAATAAGAAGGGCAGCAAATAATATAAAATGATTGTCCAACAATTTAAATACATATTAATAACTCACCAAAGCCGTAGACTTAGTAGTTGTATATCCAACCGCGTAATGTTCACTCCGTGTCTGTGAATAATTACCGCGACTAATTCCTCATTAATGGAACGTTACACCGGTCGGTTTTTGAATCTTATCCCATATTCCCTATTGAAGGCTTCTTAACTGTTGTTGGCTCGGAGCGAATGTGTCTGAAGTAAGCCTTGCTTCTTCTTTTCTTTCCAAGCGGAGAGCACCTTGCATGCTCACCTGGAGTCTACTCATTACTAACTGAGAGTAACAGGTGTCATCTCCCCTTTTTATAAACGTAACTTTATCATCTGCTTTGAAATAATTGGACAGTTATATTCCTGAAAATGTTCTGGAGAAAGGAGAGACCGTGTTCAGCTCCGCGGTGCTGTGGAGAACACAGGCTGCGCTGCGGTGGCACGGAGGTGGCAGTTATTTGCAGTTGCTGTTTGACACAACGCTCAGTTTATTGCACTTGCATCAAAATATTAAATTTTGTTCAACTGTTTTTTTTTCTTTTTGTGCCGTTTTGTACACGTATATAACATTTTAAAATAGGGGCGGCCACAGCCCGCCGGCCTAAAGGCTACAGAAAAAGAAAAAAAAAACGATTTTCCTCATCCACCAATCGAGTTCATTTGAAACGAGGAGTAGGCCTACTCGAGTACTCGATTACTAACGCCCATCCCTAGTAGCTACAGAACATATACTGTGCTGTGTAATTATTATATTATTAGCCGTACCGTTATATAAGCCGCAGGATCGAAAAATGGGGAAAAAGGCGCGGCTTATAGTCCGAAAATTACGGTAGTTGTCTATATCTGGTTAGCCAGAATAGCGCACCCCAAAACATTGATAAGGGAATCACTGATGTTGGCTCATTGTTTAGCCCTGTTGCATTAAGGGTTTCTGATAGTTCCTGATCTCTCCTTGTCCTCATGGGTTCCTCCTGTCCAAAGGAATCGATGTGTTCCTGTCTGTTCGCCCTGGGATAGACTACAGATTTGATCAGGCGGTAAAATGCATTTTAAGTAAGAAGTAATTTTTTTATACCAGTAAATTCAAAATAGGGGAGAACGGGGTAATCTGAGCCACTTTTTACATTTGCTCCCCTCTAAGCGGGTTAAAATGATTTATCACTCAAATTGACACATTTCCCATTAATTCAGGATGTTTACTAGAAATGGGCATTAGCGGAAGACAGTGAAAGTGAGACAGTGGCTCACTTTCCCCCACAGCATTTGGCTCACTTTCCCCCACCACCACAATTTGAGAAAAAACTACCTCTCTTAGCATTTCAGGCCAATCTTCAGTTATCAGCGTCACATGGTTTCATATGATGGTAGTTCATCAACACGTATGATAGAAGTTTTTATATGTGAATACATTTGCTTTGGCACAACAGTTGATTAAGTTGACAGCAAGAAAATTTACTTTTACATGCAAAATACCTATTTTGGTGAAAAAAACATGCTTACCACAGCACCATGAGGTCCTCTCTTTCAGGGCCATGGGGAAATGAGAGGGGCTTGAAAACATATCTCACATGACCACAAATGTTTTCTGTTGCCTAGATACAGGGGGTGGCTCACATTATCCGATGCCTCAGATTCCCCCGTTCTCTCCTATATTGAAAGTAAATATAGCTTAGTAACTTCTCACTGTGTAGGTCTGAAGTCCTGAAGGCTCAGTGTGTGCATTTGGGTTGAGAAGGCAGACTGAAGGTGTGAAAAGTGCCACCAGAGGAAAAGAGAGTTAATCACTCCGATGAGGTCCCCCTGGGGTGATCTTTGTTCAATCTCCGCTTTCTAACTTGGCCACATTCCCAAGAAATGCCAAGGAACACTGGGGTCACATTTCTCATCATCGAACATAATAAGACGTTGTGGCGTGTCATTTGTTTATTTCCACCTCTACATAAAATAAGAAATAAAATGACTAGAATTAGAATGGAATTTTATATGCATTTGTTTAAAATCTATTTTATGATTTAACTATCTTATCTGTGCAGCACTTTGGTGCACGAGGGTGTGTTTTTAATTATAATATACTATATATAGAATATATACTATAAGTAAAACTGGCCTGACTATTGATACTGCTTGGAGCTGCGACACTGTGTTCTGTGGTTACTTTGACAGTCTTCTGGTTTAATGAGCTCCTTCCTGATGTGTGCAGCCCGAGCATGAATCCCACATGAGCCATAGTAAGATGAGAGCCAGGGCCAAACAACAACCTCCCCGAAGAGCAGCTCCAAACAGATACAAACAACAAGTCAGCAAAGGTTTGGCCACAAATTGTGAAGAGTATATCGACTGGTGGATCGATTCCTTCAACTGCTTTAGCTAAGCCAGACTCCACCTCAGTTCAATACAGCACAGTTCTATCTTCTGTCCCTGTCTGCACTGGTAGCAGAGATTGATTAGGAAACATTTGTCAATGCTAAGACAGTGTCCATGAGCAATAGGTAACATCCACGTCCTGCCCAATCCACTTCAGCTATTTTTTTGTCTGCTCATTTGCAATATGTGCAGGTTTTTTTCTCAGGTTTCTCTGCATAAGTATTTAGCTTGTAATGATGAGACGCCATGGTGTATTAGATGGTGGTAGAGCTGTGAGTGGTTGAGCTAGCATGCTGTTGCTGTAAACAAAAACAATGAACCATGTAAGCTTGCTGAGGCCAGAGCCCTGTTTCAGGTAGCTGGTTTTGAGGAAACCCAGAGTTTGTTCGCTCTGAGTTAGTGGAAACTCTGGGTTTTCCGTTTCAGGTAGCAGGTTCAGCGCAACCGAGAGTCAGTTACTGCGGCAACATACGCCGTGGGTCTAACCTGCTCGGGAGGTGGTTAGAACTACCCTGAGTTTGTTACGCTGCAGCTCCGACTGAAGAAAGAGTGTCACTGTTACAACGCGTCCCCGTACAGTTTGAAGCAAAATCACTCCATAGAAATCTCCATCGGGATGTTTTTATCATGTACTGATGATTTTACGTTTGATCGATCATTTATCTGATCAGTAGCCTTGTTCTCAGCCCTAGTTCGTTCATATGGTATCCACCTTACACATCGTGAACATGTTCTACATTCAGATTAATAAACCTATTTGTATTGTATGTAGGCCTATATCATTCTTCTTTTTATTTATAGGGGTTTTTAACATCTGTGCCACTTAACAGATTTATGTCAGGTTGAAATGTAATTCTGCGGCTGGGGCTGCACGCGATCGTTTCTGTTCACTTGTGTCATCCCAAAGTCACAGACGAGCCTCGTTAAATAGCTTTATATGAATATAGAAATAAGATAAGGAATCTGGTAATACATCAATCAGGCTCTACAATGGAAACTGTCATCTAATGTGTCTGACGTTAATGTCTTTCACTCCTCATTTAAACGAAGCGACAGTCTGTTTACTGCACAGTAGGCTATTATAGCTTGCCTACATAATAAAGCAAATATAAAACTGTCAGCAATGCTGTGCGGCGCCAGCTTTTTTTCTGCTGCTGATATGCGTGACTTAATTCTTAAAATAGACTTGCTTCTTATACGGAAGTGTAATGATTCTATTGACATAAAAATTTCCCCCCGTTGTTTTTCTGAATGGCCGAGGTGATTAGATCAGAGTGATGAGATAATATCCCCGTTAATTCTTCGCCATACCATAAACTCATTCGTTAATAATTCTTACTCTAGTGGGAGGAGCGGTGAAGTTTTTTTTTCTTTTTTGAGAAGTGGGAGGATCAAGCATTTGTTTCTTCTGTTTCCATGGTGAATCATGTTATCAGTGATCCATTGACGATGGCTTTTACGCACACGCTCCACCCAGAGTGAACACGCTCAGAGTTGATAAACCCAACGCTGATCCACTGTTCTGAAACCGAAAACCCAGAGTTGCTCAGCTCTGAGTTGAGCAACTCAGAGCGCAGGATTAAACCCAGGTTGCGTTCCGAATCGCATACTCTTTCTTTTTTCTATTCTACATACTACATCCGACGATAAAAATAATTTAGTTAGGATGCAGTAGGCATACTATTGGGACATACTTTACTCTCTTATTTCATCATAACATTGCGCCTTGATCTTGCCTCTTGCTTTTATATCCGTCGCATCCCCATTTGTTTTCATATGGAGACGTCACTTCACGTGCGCACTGGATTGTGGGTCAGAATCGCCCAAATAGGATGCATTTTTCAACACTAATAATCTTGGCCGCATGATGTAGGACATCCGGGTACTTCTAACCATCCTAAATCTGGGCACAAGAATCGGGACATCCTAAATCTTCTTTCTACATAGTAGAAAGTATGCGATTTGGAACGCAACCCCAGAGTTTGTAAAACCTGCTACCTTAAACAGGGCTCTGTAGTTTCATCATGTTGTCACCTGGACTAATAATCCCATACATTCTAAATGACAGGGAATCTGAGACAAATGACTTACTTAGTAAGGAGACCTAAAGCGAAGATCATTTATTCAACCGAAACTGCACGCCTTATGCTACATTATGCATGAGCCTTATTAGCATTTCATCTTTACCCTTTGGCATGTTCCTTAGTTTTTTGGACTGTCAGAGAAGGAGAGGTCGATGTGGGTCTCCTTCAAACAGTTAATTGCAATCATTACATTAAAAAAAAAAATTCGGCACAAATCCATAAGACTGTAGCCACGGACTAGACTTTGTTTGTAGTAGGCTACAGTAAAGGGCATACTTTATTTCCTCATTCATTCTGTTGCTGTGTTTGTATAACAGAGCCAGAGGTGGTTTGTAACGCGCTACATTTACTCCGTTACAAATACTTGAGTAACTTTTTGAATAAATTGTAATTTTAGGAGTAGTTTTATTGCAACATACTTTTACTTGAGTAAATATTTGAAGAAAGAATGGTTCTTTTGCCGTTCCATTTGGCTACGTGGCGGTCGTTACCTTATTCTTTTATATATTTTATTTATTACATGCGAGAGCTATTTCTCTCATGATTTCTCTCCCTGGGGACATCTTCAGCCAACATCTCTATCACTTGACTATTTCAACCAATAAAACCACATTACAAAAGCTTGCCAATCAAATGCAGCCACTTCAGTCACATGACAAGTGTTGTCATGTTGTCATAGGGCTCAACCATGGGCACAACAATGTCCGCGGACTTTTTTAAAGGCTGCGGTTCCGCACAGATGTTGTGTCCGTGGCCGTGCCATGTAGATTAAACGCATATTTTACCGACTATCTGGGTGAGTCGAGAAAATGGAAGAAACCGCTGATTCCGAGGAGCAATAGCCACACCCCTGGCCTCAAATACAAACTCACACACTCGCAAGCTCTCAATCACACTAACTCACAAAATAACAATCACACACTCACAATCACAGTGACACAGACTCCCACACACTCGCAATTACAGAGAAACTGTTCTTCTTTGACACATGTCCTGTTCTCCCTGTAGCCTACTCACTTCGCATGCCCCAGTCTGGCTGTGTGAGAGTCTGAGAGTGGTCTCTTTGTTCAGCCACTCTGTAGTTTCATACGTTAAGTTAGCGTGCCAGCAGGTTTTGATGTGTTACGAAGTTTAATTTTGTGTTTTTATATTTTTGGGGCTAAACACAACCTAGATCATTTTCTCAGGGCCAGTGACATATTGTAGGAATTAGTTTTAAAATGTGTATGTGCAAAACAATTGCAACAGTGTTATAAGTGTATTGGTTTTAATTAATATAATTTTGGACAAGCCTAATTTATTATCATTTTAGTTGAAGGGTGATGTATTTAATTTGGCAGATAATTAATTTATTATTGTTTGAGTTCAAGGGTTATTCATTTGGTTTTTAAATACCTTATTTATTGTTTTATTTAAAATTATTTTATTTAACATATCTTTATTTGAACATTGCTGTTTTATATTATGTTCTTGTCTATTTTGTACCGTTTGTGTTGCTCTGTATATTTCAAAAATAAATCCGGAGTAATTCAGTAGGCCTACTTGTACTCTTGAGTACTTGAGTAGTCTTTTCACTGCATACTTTTTTACTCTTACTCGAGTAATAATTTTTATGAGTACTTCTACTTCTACTTGAGTAATTATAATCTTAAAGTAACTTACTTTTACTTGAGTAAATTTTTTGGCTACTCTGCCCACCTCTGAACAGAGCACCTCGTTGTGAGAAGGAAGAGGCTGTTAAGTCACTGAAGCTGTTAGCGCAGTGGTTTTCAAACTTGCGTTTAAGGCTTGTTTTATGGTGAGGGTTAAATATTTAATGTTCAACTTGTACAGTATATATTGTGATGAAACTTTGTCAGTCACTTTCTGACATTAAAACGATAATATTGTTACGGTTTGATACCGGACCCAAGAGCAGGCAGAGACAGTTGTAGAATATGATAAAAAAGGTTTATTTAACGAGATGGGGAGCAGATGGTGAATGGGGAAGCCAGGGGTAGTGAAGCAGGTAGGTATGCTGGAGGGAGTGGTCCGGGTAACTGCAGGCAGAGGAAAACAGCGTAAGGATAATGATCACAAAAACTACAGCAAGGCAAGAAACAGAGCGAGGTAAAAGAGTCAACTGGAGCCACGCATAGTTACCACTGTAGTGCATGGTACGATCTGGCAACGACAGCAGGGAAGCCAAAGGTGAAGTAGGTGAGTTGATTGGTGATGCAGACCAGGGGCCTCATTTATAACGGTGTGCGTAGAAACCTTCCCAAAACATTGCGTTCGCACAAAGCCAAGAATGTGCTGCGCAAAAAAAAAGTTGAGATTTATTAAACTGTGCGGCGCACTGTTGCACGCTATCTTCCCTTTATAATTACCCACCTGCGGTGAATTGTGCGCAGACGATCTCCACCCCGTGTCATCCCACTTCACCTCCCAGTTTCATCCCACAATCTACCATACATGGCGAATGCTGAATAGCTCCTGAATATGATAATGCTCTTAATAAGCACGACATTTTGACTGACATGGGGAAAAAAGGGAGGCAACCTGCCGCAAAGAAAGCGACTGGGAAGGAAGAAAGCCCGTGCCATGCGTCACTTTAACTGCCACTAAAACACAAACACACAGGCGCGCGCTGATCACATATCATGATTGGTACAGTCGTTATAGTCTTTGGTAAACTGTTTTGCCCAACTTTGTACTGTATGAAATATCACGTATTAGCTAACCTGTTGGACTATAGGCCTATATAAAATGTGTTGTGAGAGGTGAAATAATGCATTAGCCTATAGTCTATTCCAAAGCATTGTTCCCTTTCCGTGAGATCCACACATTTCCAACAACAACGCCAGATTATAGTTTAAACTTCCAGGGTTAGTTGCTATGGGAAAGGGATGCATAAAATAATTTGCTAAATTCATAACATGATTTTATCTAACAAAATATTTAGTTTTAATTAATATGTTTGGCCTTAACTTTGTACAAAACTACTTTTTACACACAGCCTAAAATATTGACTTTGCTCTCCCGCTGGTCACTCACGGACACACCTCCCGACGTATATGATATTATTATAGAGTAGAACTATAAGATTACATGTGAAAATATAACCAAAACATGTATAGACCTACTTGATAAGTAAATCAACCTACATCATTACTGCATGCCATAGACAACAGTAGCCTATATTCGCAACAATAGGTACGCACATGTAATTGATTAAATATATTGGGTGCCAAGCATTTCACAAGGATATGTGTGTTTTTCCGATGACAGAGCTTTATTTCGTGGTGTTGCCATTGAGTGTCGCTGATTCCCCGAGTCAGCAAAACCTTGCGGTAGCTCTACGCATGGTCAAAGGTTTGCGTGGGAATACGCACACTTCTCCGCAAAGAATTCTTCTATAAATACCACCGTTTTGCCACCGCACATTTGACCGCACATTCTGCCTGTCTACACAAGGTTTTTGTGCGTAGAACGCTTTATAAATGAGGCCCCTGGTGTGCAACAGGACAGAGGGAGTCGGAGTGGCAGAAGGAGGAGGAGGAGCGCACAGCAGCCAGCTGTGATCACGACAAATATTTTGTAATGAAGTTTTTTCAGAAATTTTTGAATATAAATATGCAAATTTGGCAATATAACTAATTATGTGTACTTTTGCATCCCTTTAAGAAAACAAAAATCTAGATGTTGGATAAAGTCAGAGTTGAAATCTTCAATTTAATTTTTACAACATATAAGTGTCCAAAGTTGTGTTGATGAGTTACGTAGGTAAATAGACACTGTGGATGGAGTTATCCATCTGCAGAGCTATCATGTGATCAAGGTCACAGTCCCCCCCCACCCTCCCCCACGCCATTCAGAGTGGCTCACATCGCTCAAATATGACAATCTAATGAAAGATCCCTGTACTGAGCTCATGGTGCCTTCAAGTGCATTCTGTCAAAGAGCTATTAGAATTCCCCCAGTGTCTGTGATTGCCTTTCAGAGAGGAAGTAAATTGAAGAAGGCAATAGATTGGGACCAGAGGATTAAAAGTGGAAGAAGTCTTCATTAGATAGCCGCAGCCTGTCGAGACCTGACTTGACCACAGGGACAGACATGAGTCAGGCAGCCGACCGTCGGCCCCACACAGGCCCAAAGTATGGATAGCTTTACTTTTTTACTGTGCGGGTTGTAGAATATTGTGGTTTTGTTGCTGTAGTCATTGGTTGTGTCATATTTTAACAAGGCAAAGGTAAATATTGATGCGTTGGCATCTTTTTACACTCACAGGTTTAGCGGTTAAAATGTTTGGTAAATGGGACGTACCATTTTGTTGTTTTATCGTATATTGTTAGAATTTTGGAAATTGTTAATTCCACTTCTAGTTTGTACCACTGAGTAGCTCTGTGACAATTGTCATTTTAAACCTGTTTTCTGGCTTATCATTGACACAGTTTTCAGTCATCACTGCAATTTTAGATGCCTGCTTAAACCTCGTGTAGGGTTTTTATTCATCGGATGTTTAAAATTGTCATTTTTAACCATGCGTCTTGACTGCTGAGGCCGCTGTTCACCGGCACAGCCCGGCGTGTTTTTTAAATTTTTTAGCATCTGGGCCCGACCACCACAAAACCAACTTCATTCGTCACGTAGACAGACAAAAGACACTTTGAGTTGTGTCACTACACCATCCACATTTAAAATGACTGTGTGTGTGGATTGCAAGTCGCAGTACTCACGCTTAATGGAGGATATTCACCGCCTGAAGTCCGAACTTCGGGCCAAGGATCAGCTGATTGCAGAGTTTGCCTCCGTTGCATCATTACAGTCAAAACAACTCTCAATCATGCAACGTTCCAGTCTTGGGGTTCCGGCTGACCCAATGTGGTCCTCCTCCGTGTCACAGTTGGTTTCTGACTCTGCCGCCACACTTCCCTGGCTGACTTCCATGAACACAGTCCGTCCGGATATTCCAGAGGCTGAGGTAAATGGTGACCTCTCTGAGCATGAGCCGGACGCAGGTGAGCCAGGCACTACCACCACCGCTCCGACCAACACTAAAACACCACCGACTGAGGCCAACCAGGGAAACATGTCCACGGCGGCGGCCCATAGCTCCACACCGAAGTCACTTCAGCGGCCGTGGTCCCTGGTGGTGCGTCGCGGACGAAGGAGTGGGCTGGCGGGTGAGCCTCCCGTGGCTCTCTCCAACCACTTCGAGCTACTAACGCCGGATGACGCCATGGACCACCCTGATGATGCCCACACATCCCAGCATCCACCTGAGTCAACGGACCCAACTCCGGTGGCGGCTGATGCGACCAGCGCAACATGGGCAGCTCGCAGCTCCGGCGCTAGGAAGAACAACCGCAGGACGATTCTGCAGGAGGCTGTAACCCGAAGAGCAGGTGGTCTTCCTCGGCCTGGATCTCTTCAATCAAGGTCAACGGCGGAGGTCTCCCAGACCGGGCCGTCGCCTGCCCCACAGACGGAGGTAAGTGAGCGCCCGCTTCCTTGCCCGGGCAGCTCACACACAACCTCACCATCTCCTCCGCCTCTTTTCCCCCCATTACATTGATTATCAGGGATTCCATAACTAGGCACATTATTTTTTTAAATGCAATCACATGCTGCTTCCCTGGTGCCACAGTCCCCGTCATTGTGGATAGGCTTTTAGAATTACTGCCCTCTCTCCCGACATCCATCACAAAAATAGTGGTCCATGTAGGGCGAAACGACACTTCTCGCCGGGAGTCTGAGGAAACCAAAGATAATTTTAAACTCCTTTTCACTGCCCTAAAACCCCGCTTTGAGTCCATTTTTATCTCTGGCCCAATTTCCTCCTCTCGTGGCGCTGAATCGTTCAGCAGAATCTTCCAGCTAAATGCATGGCTTCAGTCCAGCTGTAGATCACGCGATATGGTCTTTATCGACAATTTTGACTTGTTCTGGAACCAGGCAGAACTATTTAAAAGTGATGGGATTCACCCAACCCACCATGGAAGCCAAATACTAGCGGGTAATATCCAACATATAGTACAATCCTCCACACGTGCGTGACTGTTTACTCGGCACATGCCCACTCCAGAGATCGCCAACACCTCTCTTCCTCGGCACTCATCTCAAGTTGCCATTCAAGACACCAGCACCCCCTACTGTCCAACTCCGGCACCACTTTGTGAATTACTGTCTAAATCCCCCTTACAAATCGCACAGCTTTCTTCCTCATTCATGGTGCCTGCTGCTAGCACTATTGCCCTCGCCAGCGCCACCCACAGGCACAATAAGTCAACTACCTCGGAAACACTAGGAATGGAGCTTGTATCTGCTAAACCTACTACAGCACATAAACAAACACTTCCTCCAGTTACTGAAAAAGTGCCAAGGTTGACTTTGAATGCTGTTACTCAAAAACAACATGCTACAAAAATGTTTCAGACTGTAAACCATGCAAAAGTGTTGTGGAACCCAAACAATAAACCTAAGGGAATATTTGGTGGACACTTGAACATAATAAGTATAATATCTAAAACAGAACAGCTTGAACACCTCCTGATGAACTCTAATCTTGATTATTTATGTCTGTCTGAAACATGGTTGACCCCAACCACCCCCCAAGGTATTTTTAATGTTCTTGGTTATACAATATATAGGAAGGACAGAACACACAGCAAAGGGGGTGTAGTTGTGATTTATGTTAAAGAAAACTTCAAATGTAACCAAATTTAATTTCCTGAAAACAATGCGGAGTGCATTGGGGTTAACATTAACATTATCTCCTGAGATGTCCTTTGTTGTAATTGTAGTTTACCGACCGCCAACTGCAAAAGATGATTTCTTTGTTCAATTAAAGCCACTACGAGTAAGTCGGCACGTTGGCGACACCTTTGAACAAAAGCGGTAGTATTTTAACAACGCCAGCTGTCGTGAAGCTGTTTTCTAGCTCGTGCAGGGAGTGCAAGATTCAAATAATCAGGAAGCAATATGGTGCGTGTCCGTGTGTTGAAAGTGTGGAGGGCACCGGACTCTTTTCGGCTCTGTGAGTCTATGGGTGACACAGCATCAACTAATGGCAGTAAGTGCTAAACACACCTGATTGCAATGAGTTGATGCATTGTCACCTCTCACGGAGCTGAATGAGTCCGTGTCCTCACACCAAGCGAATGAACGAAAGATGGCAGTTAGTTAGTATGGATCACGATGAGGTAATGTGTTTATGTTGTAAATAATGACTATTTCAGATGAATAATGGTCATCTGATGATGCTGGTGAGGCAAAGTAAACTTTGTTTTAGTAGGCTACCGCTCATTCATTTAGGAGTAAACACTGCAGTCTAGGTTCGCTGCGTGAAATTGTGTATACGTTGCTTGGCAACGCCCTCCCGCCCGCCTATCACTCTTTTAGCTTTTCTTCATTGCATTTTCTTTTTTTTCTTTGATGGTTCAGCCCCGTTATCAGTCATTATGAACAAACAACTGTCTCAAACAAGGCTCCCGCTCCCCTTCCCTCACCTGGAGCCATAGGCTTCTCAAATCGCGTTCCTGCGCCGCACTGAAATCTGCGACCAATACGGATATGTGACCATAGAGCATGCACGTGTGAACCGAAAATCGGACTGGGTGTACGACCAGATCAAATGCAGTAATAAAAACTATATAAAAAAGTCTTTCTCTGCACAGATGGTCTCGTTTGCTGTTAAAGGTAATTTATGATTATGAGAGGAAACATGAGGCTGTTTAAAAGATATTTAAATGTTACTCGTTGCTGCTTTAAGCCAAATACTCAAAGCATGTGAAGGTAAAGAAGTCCTTTTAATGGGGGATCTGAACTTAAACTGGCTAGACAACAAACGCAGGAAAAAATTAAAGGACATTGCTCACAAATTTCAGTTGAAACAAATGGTAAATGGTCCAACCAGAATAACTCAGTCTTCCAAAACCCTATTGGATCTGATCTTCACAAATAAAAATTAACATATAAACAAATCATATAACTTCATCACTGGGCTATCAGATCACAACCTCACCTTAGTGTCCAGAAAGTTGCTGAAAAATAAATACAGAGTTAAACACAAAAAGGAAGGCCAAATGGTCTCATCATTTATCCCAAAGAAAGATCTAGAACAATTTGAGAAAGAAATGAATGGCACCAAATGGAATGAGATAATATCTGGAACAAATTGTGAGCAAGCCTGTAATGACCTCATGTCAACATTTCAAGATATAATCTGTAAATTCACTAAAACAATGCCCTGCAAAGCAAATGGAAAGCAGAGTCTCCCCTGGTTTGATGCCTCATTATGGATCATAATGAAAAAAAGAGATGCTGCTTAAAAACAATCCTTAAAGTCTGGATTGATGACTGATCGCTTGATCTATAAAGGCCTAAGAAATCAAGCTACATCACAGCTCAGGAAGGCCAAAGCAAATTTCTTTCTTAAAATAATTAAAGATGCAAAAGGTGATAACAAAACATTGTGGAAAGCCATAGACAAATTGTCTGGAAAAGAGCATCCAGAATACCGGACCATACAGATAAATTCAAATGGAACAAAAATCACAGATAGCCTCACTATTGCAAACACTTTTAATGATTAAGTTGTAAATTATGTATTGGAACTTGGTGCAAAATGTTTACCAGCCCAACCTCCCCAAAACTCAAATAAAAACACTTGTGACTTCATGAATATGGAGTGTATCCATGAGCTAAAGTTAAATAAAATATTATCCAGACTTTCAAGCTCAAAAGCCAAAGACGTCTATGGAAATGATACAATGTTTTTAAAAAATCACAGAAATAGCCTTGCCTCTTCAATTACTCTCATCATCAACCAGTCATTTCAGAACAATGTGCCTTGAAACGTGCCGCTGTAACACCTGTGTATAAGTCTGGAGATAAGCAGGAGGTTTGCAACTATAGACCTATTAGCATACTGCCTGTCATATCAAAGGCCTTTGAAAAAGTGGTTGCAGAACAGCTGGTAGCCCATCTTGATGCAGAATACCTGCTACATCCCATGCAGTTTGGTTTCAGGACAAAACACTCTACTGAAACAGCATGTTGCTATTTTATAGAATCAATAAAAGCAAACCTGAATAAAGGAGGAGTGGTATGAGTCGTTTTTCTAGATCTCCGCAAGGCCTTTGACACCGTCAACCACCAGGTACTCCTATCCAAACTGTCCAACTACAAGCTGTCCTCAAATACTTTAAACTGGATTGAATCATATCTCTCCAATCGCACCCAGCATGTCCGTATGAATAATATAACCTCATCATCAAAAGCCTGCACAATGGGCGTGCCTCAAGGCTCCATCCTAGGACCGCTGTTATTCAGCATTTATATCAATGATCTCCCAGATGCATGTGATGGAGTGGAGGCTTTGATGTATGCAGATGACACAGTCCTCCATACATATAGCAAGGATGCAGCTGATGTTGCTTCAAAACTGTCAAATGCAATGGAAAAAGTTTCAGCATGGCTACATGATTCATACCTAACATTAAATATGGATAAAACAGTCACAGTGTTTTTCTCAAACAAAAGATACAATGGTGAAATGCCCAACATTTCTGTTAATGGTCAAATCATAAAACATGTCAAAGAGGTAAAATACCTGGGTATCATATTGGATCCCACACTGAGTTTCAAGAAGCATGTTAAAAAACTGAACCAAAGCTTGAAATTTAACTTAGCCAATTTCAGACACATCAGAGGGTCACTTACAACGGAGGCATCTATGATATTTCTTAATGCTATGATTATGTCTCGTATCAGCTACTGTATAACCTGCTGGTCTCAGGGAAACAAATCAACATTAAAATCAACTGAAAGTCGCCACAAACAAGCTCTTAAAATATTTGACAGAAAATCCCAACAATATCACCACTGTCAAATACTCTCCCATTACAACATACTAAACTTTTCGTAAGGTTCTCGAATATCCGTATGGTTCAAAAAATATTAAACAATAGTGCTCCCCCTCCCTTGAAAATGTTTGTCCAGCTCTGCTCTGAAACTACCTGTAGAACTACAAGGTCCACCACTAGGGGGGAGTGTAGAGTCCCTAA
Organism: Hyperoplus lanceolatus; assembly: GCA_026929865.2. Taxonomy (NCBI): domain Eukaryota; kingdom Metazoa; phylum Chordata; class Actinopteri; order Uranoscopiformes; family Ammodytidae; genus Hyperoplus; species Hyperoplus lanceolatus. The sequence goes on along the minus strand of CM049398.1, from coordinate 36,608,363 downwards.
AACAAATCAACATTTGGTCAGTCCTCTTTCTCCTACAGAGCAATAAAAGAATGGAACATCATTCCAAATGAGCTGAAAGTGTTGGCAGACTTTTCAGGCCAATTTAAGAAATGGATTGTCAATAACCAAACCTGCACGCATTAGTTTAGTCTTTAAAAGTCCTCGTTTTAATGATAGTTTTATCTCAGTGTAATTTTGAATTGGTGATTTGAATGAAATGCAAACCTCAGTGAATCATTTGCTCTTGTTTCTCTGTCCTGAGATTCACACAGACTGAGCAGTCTTGTTTAAATGTTAAAAATTGAGCTAATAAACTGAAATTTGAATTGTTTTTGCTGCAGAAGTTATCTCAGCTCATTTTTGTTATCTTATTTGATAATAAGGTGATTGTATGCAGAATGTTCATGCCAGAAACTCATACAGTGGTTTTGTACAGATAAATAAATACATATTAGCAGGTTCTCAATAGTATTTCAATTTAGGGAGGGCGCGAAAAAATTTCTGTCCCCTAGGGGGGGCATGACAGAAAATTATTGAGAACTGAGCTACACTTTGATAAAACCTTCCAGCTCTTGTCCTTGTTATCAAAATGGGCTTTTTACCTTGCCATTCTTTATTTTGTGTCAACACCATCAGACACCAAAAACACACATTAATTTTCCCTCAATTTATGCTAGACCCATGAGAAGAATTGTGATCACAAGTGTTCACCAAGACTGACAGAGGCCGCACAAAAGTATTTTCAAAATGCATGATTATAGATATTTTATATAAATGCTCCTCTATGTTCTTCAGTTGAACTGTGTAATAGAATGTTTACTTATTTTTTGGTGCATAATAAATTAACAGCAATCAAGATGTGTTTCACATTTCAAAACACATTCTCATGTTAAGTGACTGGTTAGATTTTCAAATATGAAAGATTTGCTTCCTGCTTTCCTACTGTGCAGACGCTTTTCTGCTTGCTCTCTCCTCCTCTTGCACTTTTTGCTTATATTCTTTTTTTTCGTCAATATAAATTTAGCAGCAGCTCCTGGATACATACAAATCAATGGGACTGTGATTTATTTTATTTTTTAATAGATACTACAGGCATTTTTAGAAACTTTTACGACCTCCTCAACAGAACGTGAAGAAGCCTACCAGCAGGACAAGCCTGTGGTGACTGGAAGTGAGGCGCTAAGCTAAAGCTAATTAGCAGCAAAATGCCTCCCTTATCAAACGAGGACTATCAAATACTCCTACAGAGGATTACAGCACTGGAAACAAAAGTGAATCGAATTGAAGTGAACGTGGAAGTGAATGGACTATGTGGGAACGACACCACTCTATCAGTGACTCGAAACAGTGGACAAGATCGAGCCAACGCACAGCTAACTAGTACCGGCAAGGCTACGAAGAAACAGAAGGACTGTGTTCAAGGCAGTGATAACCCTCCATGGAATCGTCTTGGTGCAAAGCCAAAGAGATTGGAAAAGGGAGGACGGATAACCGGCAGGGCCGAGCGCCATGAGATGACTAATCTGGACGGCTGGCCTGCATTATCACCTAGGCACAGTGCCTCCTCAACCCCCGTGCTCCGGAGGCCGCAGCAATGGATAGCTGCTAAAGGGAAACGTAACAACAAACTTCCCCAGCAAACAAGTGTGCTACTGTCAAATAGGTTCACCCCACTGTTCCAAGTCCCTGGATTTCCCTCTGATGACCTGGATAACACAGCAGCTTCACACCGCAAGGTAAGGCCCGAAAGCCAAGAGCCACAGAGAGAGCTAACAACCGGGCTAACCAAGCTAACAACCGGGCCTGAAAATCTGATTGTTCAGTGCTTTTTATTGACAATTTTAACACTTTCTGGAACCGCAGGCAGTTTATTAAGACAGATGGACTCTGCCTAAATAAGACATGATTAAAAGTATTCATATCAAATGTGTTCTACGTCCTGCGGCACCCATCTGTTCGTGCCAAGGACAAGATACTGGAGAAAGCCAAAACACAGCATTGCAGCAGTGCCGAAGGACAACTGCCGGCCCCAGATGACAGCTCAGACCATGAGAGATATCAGGGCAGAGAGGAGGGGGCTCCACCCATTCCCGTCTCCCCTGGACCCCGCAGGTCATCACCAAGCCGACCTCTCTCTCCTCCTTTTTCTCCTACACCCACCCTTTCTCCATCCTCTCCTGAGCTGAAGTTCATGGAAATCGTATGTACTCCCCGCCCTCAACGTCAATCCACTTCCCCTCAACTCGTCAATCTTAGCCACAGTGCTCGTCACCCCTCCACGCACACCCCCTCTGATCCCACCGCGACGTTATCAGCAGCCGTCCCAGCCTGATGAGCCTGGTTGTCTACGGAATAAAAGCACTTGTTGATATGAACCGGATCACAGCTACACAGTTACCGCCTTCGACTCACGGGATAAGCCGGGGCCCTGTTTCCTCAAGGTTTATCTCAAGAAACAGAAAACTCTTAAATCCTGCAAATGTATCAAATCTGATAAGTATTCCTCTTCAGCCACAGTCGGCTGAAATAAATCGGGGTGACCATGTTTCGATCACACTAAATTTAGCTTTATTAATGATCTTATTACTGGGCACAATCTTGATTTCATGTTTTTAACTGAAACTTGGTTAGACCAAGATAACAGCTCAGCTGTTCTCATAAAGTCCGCCCCCCCAAATTACAATTTTGTGAGTGAATCCAGAGTGCATAAAAAAGGAGGGGGGTTGCTATTCTGTTTAAAGAATCTCAACAATGCACAAAGATGCAAATTTTGATTCATTTGAATATGTGTCTCTCAAGTTAAATTCAGCATCTAGAGCTATTTTCATTAATGTTTACAGGCCACCACAATACAATACAAGCTTTTTTGATGACCTTGCTGAACTGCTTTCTGTAATCTGTACTGAGTTTGACTGTGTATTAATCGTCGGAGATTTCAATATTCATACTGACAAACCCGAGGACAGATGTGCGAAAGAACTGTGCTGTGTCCTTGACAACTTTGGACTAAATCAGCATGTTGACAAACCTACCCATAACAAAGGGCACACGCTGGACCTTATCATTTCCAGAGGAATGAACATTTCAGACTTAACAGTGGCAGATATGGGTCGCCTCTCAGACCATTCCTGTTTATTTTTTGAGAGTAAAATGTCTGCGCACAATTGATCAATCAAAAGTAATCAAAAAACGGTATATTACAGAAAATACCAGTGAAACATTCATTCAAGCATTTTCTTCAATACCACCCCTCCCCTGTAACTCAGTTAAGAAGCTCTTAGACAGCTTTAACGGCAAACTTACAAGTGTTATAGATGCTATTGCGCCCACTAAGATGAAGGTCGTCTCTGGTAAGAAAAGATCTCCTTGGAGAAATGCCCCGCAGGTCAGAATAGAAAGAAGAGCGTGCCGTAAAGCAGAACGCAGGTGGCGAAAAACAAATCTCCAGGTTCATTATGACATCTTCAAAGAGAAACTGTGCACGTTTAACTCAGAACTGAGAAATGCAAGGCAGTCTTTCTTTTCTGACATCATCACCAAAAACAACAACAATGCACGTGCCCTGTTTGCTACTGTCGACAGATTAACAAATCCTCCTGTGCCAGTAGCGTCTGAGCATCTTTCCACGAGGGCCTGCAATGAATTTGCCTCCTTCTTTACTGAGAAAATTCACAAAATTAGACAAGCTGTCACTGCATCAATACCAAACATATGTGTTCCCTCTTAAAATCAATTCAAATGCAATGACAGAATTTTATCTTATAAAACACAAAAACCTGGAGGACATTATACAACACCTGAACTCCTCATCCTGCTGCCTTGACATTCTGCCCACAGGCTTCTTTAAAACAGTTTTTAGCTGTATGGCCTAAGATGTTCTACAAATTGTCAACATGTGTATTCCCACAGGCCCTGAAAACAGCAGTCATCAAGCCACTCCTAAAAAAGAACAATCTAGATACATCACTCATGAAAAATTATAGGCCCATATCTAACCTACCATTTTTAAGTAAAATCATTGAAAAAGCTGTTTATCAACAGCTAAATAACTACTTAGCAAAGAGCAACTGCTTTGATGTTTTCCAGTCAGGATTTCGACAACAACACAGCACTGAGACTGCTCTGGTTAAACGTCACATATTATGCTAAATGCACTTTTTAAATGTGTTCTAACATATCCATGGGTCCACGGTGTGCCTAGAGACTGCCAAAATATCAAATAAATAACAATCTCTCCTTTTCTCACTCTCCCCCTTTCTGAAACCCTCACCCCCACCCCTCCCCCCCAATATACTCGAGTCAGAATTCTCGCCGACTATTACGTCACAGTCGGCACAGCCACATCCCCATATTTTCTTTATATGTCCATGCTTCTCCCCACATTAGTAACCAGAAACGTCCACCGTATGTTAACCCCCCCATTTCTTATTGGTCCACGGCCCCGAGATCCGATGGAAAATCTTTCGAGCGACAGCCATGTTGCTTTCCCCGCTAAGCGACAAGATGCCCATAGTACAGCCTGAATGTTACATACACCAACACAGAATGCTTTTGCTCATACTCCACTAATTTATCTTACCCACAGCAGTCTATTAATGTCTCGTTTTTAATAACACAACGGACTTGTGCTTTTTTTTTAAACGGTGAAACTAAACTAACGAATTGTTTTTATTGGTATTTTTGCCTGACTGGTGTATAGCTATTAGCTTTGGGACAAGCAACCAGCTTTTGCTCATAACACGCTGTTTATATTCCCCACAGCAGTCTGACAAAGCCTTGTGTTTAGCAAGACAAAGCATAAGAAGGTAATAGAGTCGAAGTCTAGCTTTGAAGCTAATTTTTTCACTGATTTTCGTGATATTTTTAGCCGTTAGCTTCCGAGCTAGCTTCGGGAAAAGCATTGATATTTTGCCCATAACAAGCTCTTTATATTCTCCACAGCAGTCTGAAAATGCCTCGTTTTTAGCCAGACAAAGCATAGGAAGGTAATAGAGTTTAAGTCTAACTTTGAAGCTAATTTTTTCCACTGATTTTCGTCATATTTTTAGCCGTTAGGTTCCGTGCTAACATTCAGTACAGGCACTGTGGACAGGCTACTACTACAGGCTATGGACCCGTTGCTTCCAGAGAGGGGCGGGGGAAGCTCACAGATCGTATAATTACGAGGGGAGCTGTAGCTCGGTTTAAAAAATAGGCCATCGTGAGCAGGGCCGGCCCTGACCACTTTGGCGCCCTAGGCAAGATTTTAGCTGGCACCCCCTATTTTATTGCAGTCAGGTCCACCACTGTTCATACACTCACACAGAACTGGATAGCTTTGTCTTGGACATTTCATTTGATTTTAGATAGAAAATAACCCACAAAATAAAAACAATATTACAAAACAAGTGACATAACATTAAAAAATGCACAGAGAAATGCAGACGTTAAAATTTAAAATTATAATCTATTACAAGTATAGTTTAAATAAATCATAACTTTGCATTGAATATAATTCCACACAAAAGCTATATTACAAAATTAAATGACAGAGACCTCTGGTTTGTACTGCTATTTAACTTGATTCCAACAGAGAGCTGTCTACATTTAGATGTTAAGACCTCATCTTCATATCTCAACAAGCTCACCTCACCTTGCTACAGCCTGACTACTCTTGCCTTTGGGTCTATTGGTGAAGCCTTTATTCCTCATGCTGCATCACTGGGCTATGCTAAGGTGGAGAAGATGTCTGCAAGACAGGTGGCTCAAAGTATTTCAAATGAAAACCTGAAGAGAAAAGAGAAGTATATATATATATATTATTTATAAAGCACTAAATGGTTTAGGACCAAAATACATTACTGATCTGAACCGTCCAGAGCCCTTAGGTCGTCTGGTACAGGTCTACTTACAGTCCCTAGAGTTAGGACTAAACAAGGAGAAGCAGCTTTTAGTTATTATGCACCAAAAATCTGGAACAAACTCCCAGAAAACTTGAGGTCTGCTGCAACTCTCAGTTCTTTTCAATCGAGTCTGAAGACTTTTTTGTTTCCATTTTAACCTACAATTTTTATTTTATTTGCTTCTTTTACTCGCTTTTAAATGTTTTATAATGTGTTTTATGTATTCTAATCTTGCCCCTGTAAAGCACTTTGAGTGGCCTTGTGTCTGAATTGTGCTATATAACTATATATATATATATATACCTGCCTTGCCTATGACCAACCATTCCTCAACAACTATGAAATATCATTATGTATCGTTATCATAATAACATAACTCTGACGGAGTTGACACATATCTGACGGAGTTGACAAGTATATCTGACAGAGTTGACAAGTATGTCTTATGAATTTGACATAAAGGACAGTGGTGACTTTTTAAAGATAACAGCAGTTACATTTTGTCCCAGCCTTTTGTCCCGGTTCTCAAGAATCACTGAAATAATAGCCACATCTCTTTGAGTAAGGTGCTGGCCGGTAGGTGGACGTCAAAGATAAATGAGAGGAAGCCACACACACGGATATAGATGTATCAGTGTGCATACTTCTCCTCCTATACTTTGCATCTCCCAGGAAAGTGAATTATTTTTTCCATTGAGAAATAAACCCCTCCATTCCCCACTGGGTGTGACCTCATTTTGACCAGCTACAGAATTACAATATCCTGCATTTCTTACATCACAAGTTGCAGTACAGAGAGCCTTGGTGGTTTCCTAGCAGCCCCCACTGTTCAGAGGCACTGCAGCAGAAGACTATCAAGTCCCATGATGCATAGCTCACACTAAACAAGGGCAATCTCCCTTTCATCCGTAGGAGAGTTTGCCTGTGCCCCTCACTCATGACTCCAGTGTTTACACTCAGACAGTGAGCGGCTCAATGAGCAGCTGTCAAACAGCTCTATATAGACGACAGCCTTGCATAACACAATCTCGGCTCAGGGACCTGTTTCAGGAAGCCGGTTTTGACGCAACGCAAGTAGGTTCAGCGCAACTCCGACTCTGTTACTGCGGCAACAGACCAAGTGACACTACACGACTTTTCACACGATTTGACAGTCGCAGACAATCTTCCAATGTCGGACTGAAATCACGGGAGTCGTGCTGGCGCGCCCCCGTAATCTTAGTAGTTTGGAGTAAGGTGGTCATCCGACCCGATTTCACTCAGTCTTCTTCCCGTCTCAACGTTCCGACATTATCAAACAGGTTTGATATTATCGTTAGTCTTAAGGGGTTGGCTCAAGCGAAATGACGTGAACACTGTCACACTCTCTCCAGCACCAAACACGATGCAGGAGAGCAGCATTAGTCGTGACCTGTGTCCGCCTGTGAGGCACTTTTTTCAGACACTTTTACCTAGCAGCCTCGGCTGGAGAACCAGCCTGACACACGCAACCTTAACACTTTACCGTCAAATACAGGCTTAGGAGTGAGAGTTATTTGGGGACGAGATCAGCAAATACAGTTGGTCAAATAACTACAGCAGGGGTGTCAAACTCATTTTGGTTGGAGGGCCACATACAGCCTCTCTGATCTCAGGTGGGCCGGACCAGTAAAATAATGGCAAAATAACTCCAAATCCCTAACTTTGTTTTTCAGTAATATGCTTTATCACTCAGCCTACATTTGTAACCTACATTATCACGGATCACAAGGGATCTCTGTAGCCCCCAGGAAATGTCTTAGTAAAGGTTGCTGCTGGCCATGGGAATAGGAGGTGCGGCGCGCAGCGCCGCAGCAAAAATGTTGGGGGTATTTTGCTCAAAGATGCCAATGTGCACTAATGAAATAAACAACTGTTTATTTGAATACACAAATATAACAGGCACTGACCTTACAGTTGTCCAATTTGGTTTGCTATATGTACAGGTACACATTTTGTGCAAACATGCAGACTGTACAAAATACAATTAAATAAAAGTGCAACTTCTACTGTTTTGATTTATTTTTAAATACAGAGGTTATTGGTTGTTTTGGAATTCGTTTTTTCCCAATTTAAAACATAAAAATAAAGCAGCATTGAAAATTAGGAAATAAATCTTGTAGGCCTACACTAGCATGCTCCTGCTCGTTTTGCGCACACAGAGCCGCAGACACACCGCGCTTGCTAGTACATTAATTGTTCAGCACTAAAAATAAAAATAGTTTTATTTTTATTAAAAGTAATAAAATAAAATGTACTAAAAATATATATATTTTTTTTTACTTTGCCATAAAGCACTGGAGGAAACATTAATAGCGGTGAAGCAGGATTGCCATTTACCATTTCCCACGTTGCTAAAATGTGCTTTTTTTATTTAGGCTGCCCCCTAGCGGCAGGAGTGAGCATTTCGGTTATTTCTTTAAAAATTACTTTTTTTTTTGACATACTCAGAAATTTATGCTCTACAGGTCGCGGGCCGTATGTTTGACACCCCTGAACTACAGGATGTCCCCCGCTTGTAATATTGAATTAACTTTTTTTTTATTCATTATAATCACAATCGCGTTTGCAGTTTTTAACGTGATCACGTATGACATGTAGTCTACGTGATAAGGGCATATAGTTGTTTATATTTAGCCTACTTAATGCGGCTAGGAGTAACATTTAAATATCTTTTAAACAGCATCATGTTTCCTCTCATAATCATAAATTACCTTTAAGAGCAAACAAGACCATCAGTGCAAATAAAGACCTTTTTATATAGTTTTTATTACTGCGTTTGGTCTGGTCGCAAACCCAGTCCAATTTTCGGTTCACGCGTGCATGCTCTATGGTCACATATCCGTATTGGTCGCAAATTTCAGTGTGGCGCATCAACGCGATTTGAGAGGCCTATCCCTCCAGGTGAGGGATGGGGAGTTGACTGATAACGGGGCTGAACCATCGAAGAAAAAAAATAAAATGCAATGAAGAAAAGCTAAAAGGGAGAGTGATAGGCGTATACACAATTTCACGGGACTAGACTGCAGTGTTTACTCCTAAATGAATGAGCGGTAGCCTACTAAAACAAAGTTTACTTTGCCTCACCAGTCATCAGATGACCATTATTCATCTGAAATAGTCATTATTTACAACAACATAAACACATTACCTCATTGTGATCCATACTAACTGCCGTCTCTCGTTCAATAGGGACTTTAAGCAACGACGGTTGAGAGGACGGCTACGGTGGTCAAGTAGAATTTTGAGCATTCGAGAATTGATGTCATCACCTCCTATGGCTGTATTAAGAGCGAGTCAGAGCCTTAGTCTGTCTGTTTACAACTGCAGAATGTTTTTTTGGTGTTGTGAGCGCTACACCAACTGCAGCAAGTAGCCGTTCTAAGAGTTGCTAGGTGATAGTGGAAGCCGTTGGAATCTTTCCCCGACGCCGTAGCCGTCGCTAAAACACCGCTGCTTAAAGTCCCTATTCGCTTTGTGTGAGGACACGGAATCTTTCAGCTCCGTGAGAGGTGACACTGCATCAACTCATTGCAATCAGGTGTAGCACTGACTGGCATTAGTTGATGCTGTGTCACTAACCACTCTCATGGAGCCGAAAAGAGTCCGGTGCCCTCACACTTTCAACACACGGACATGCACTGTATTGCTTCCTGATCATTTGAATCTCGCACGCCCGGCACGAGCTAGAAAACAGCTTCACGACAGCTGGCGTTGTAAAAATACTACCGCCAACGGGCAATTTTACTCGTAGTGGCTTTAACACCCAGTCCATTTTACCTACTAAAAAAAACTTCTTATTTGACTGAAATCACTTTAATCCAGGATTGGAAATAACATTAATCTCAAAAGGAATCTGGTTGTAGTCTTGCAGTATGAGACCCCCTGTCTTTTCAAAATCTCATTTTGTGCTGGTTCACTTGCAAAAAGGGCAATATGAAAGTGGTCCACACCAAAAAAAATAAAAATAATCTTAATTCTATTTGGTCTGGACCAAAGTAATTGTACTAGTAGACTTTCCCAATGTGAATACACCCTTTGACTGCAGGTCCTCAGCACCAATAGAACTGAACCTGTTTACCCAAACCTCCAAGGCATGGCAAGACACGTTTATTTATATAACACAATTCAGACACAAGGCCATTTAAAGTGCTTTACAGGGGCAAGATTGGAAGAATCAGAATAAATAGAACATTATATAGAAATTGGGTTGTGTGACTTTTGCCTCTACTCTGGAGCTTGTGTAAGTGTGTTGCTGACAGGGAAGGAAGCTTGGAAGGCTGGATTGAAGAGTGAAGGACAAACTTCTTTTGCTCTGGTCTCTCCCTCCCCACTCCTCCACTTTTAGTAAGCATCCATTGTTGGTGGAGGATGTGAGGGGTGTGTTTGTGGCTGAGGTAGGCCCTTTTAGATGTGCACAATGCAGCACTGCACTGCACTTTAGAAACATTCTCTCTTGCCGGGGGTTTTCTGATATGGGTGTTTTTTTTATTCAGCTTTAGGTGGGCTACGCTTGATGGGTCAACTATCAGCTTCGTGCAGACCTGCCCCCAAGGCCTTTGATTTACCACTCAAAGACTCAGAAACAAACACAGACACACACATGCATATAAACATACACACCAGGTACATACAGCTTTGTACAAAGCTTTTCCCAGCAGGCGCCTGTTTGTTCAATTGATTCGAATTGGACTTGTGTTATTGTCTTATTGACAAAGTGAGAGAGATATGACATTTCTGAGGAGAAAATTCACTGTTTTGGAATGGATTGAGAAGATCTGAATTCATCTGGATAACTAGAATAGTCCAGCCTGGCACCGCCCGCCTACATACTTCCGCTCAATTTTCATTTCCCCTCAGTAGTCAGTCTGGGTGTGCGGTATATTAGTGGGTTCTATCCACAGATTTCTGCCAGTCCAATCAGCGAACAGAAGGAGTTGCTCAGAAGCCGGCGCATGACATACGTCACGACCAAACGTTATGCGATTGGTTGGCAGATCCAGAGTGGCACTGGGCAGATCCAATAGTTTTAAACTTCAACAGACACCCGTCTTCAAGTGAGGACATGAAAATCCTAGAAATCTAGCTTCTTTAGCACTATGAGCAAACATGTGACCATATCACAGACTAGTCCTTTAATTACAGACAGCTTCATTCACATTGCTTCTCAAAGTCTCTCAATTCACTTGCCATTTTCTCTATTTAATTTCTTTACATAGAGTTACTCATATTATGAGTTTGTCCCTGATTTGTTCCACATTCTACAGTAGGCTATGTAAGTGGTAGCCGACTTGTAATGTAATTATAATATCTCGATATGGGGGAAACTAAACACAGACATGTAATCATGCCTCTGATGATGTGAAATCCACAGAAAGCCATTTGGAAAGACAATTACCAGCACTCGATTCACTTTGAATATTTCTTGTACTTACAGAATCTAGCATTCCAAGTATGGTTGTTCAAATAGTCTTAGTATTATCACACAATCTCCATGTTTCTCAATTTCCGTTTTTATATTTCTTTCGTAAAACCTCAATAACTGCATGCAGAAAATACATATTTTTTGTTGTTGTTGCGTATTTAATGTATTCTCTTCAACACCATATCCATTACATACAGGCCTGAGAATGCTAATTCCATTCTGTTTTATGTTCATACATACACAACACACTGCAGTGCACCTAAATATATTTTTCATTTACACCTTCACCTTACTCGCTTATCGTTTCTTTTTACTGTATATTTTTCCCCCAGCCCAGCGCGGTGATTTTTTCACCTCATTCAGGCGTGTTGCATAAAACCAATTTTCTGACAGGCGTGCAGGGATTAGGGCGATACTGAAACAGCAATATGCGAGATGAATGTTAAACAAGATAAGTGCAGAGCCATCAAGTGAGTGGATGGTGTGTTGCTTAGGAAAATGAGGATTTTATCCTTCTGGTATAGTAGTAGAATGTGTTGAACTGGATGCAGTCCAATGTAAATGTAGAAAGATACAGTCAATAATTCTTAGTACATCCGCACAGTTCTATGAGCTAGATGGGATTTGCCTTGCTCTAGGCCAGGAGTGTCAAACTCATTTTGGTTGGAGGGCCACATACAGCCTCTCTGATCTCAAGTGGGCCGGACCAGTAAAATAATGGCAAAATAACGTACATATGTCAACTCCAAATCTATAGTTTTATTTTTCAGTAATATGCTTTATCATTCAGCCTACATATGTAACCTACATTATCACTGATCAAAAGGGATCTCTGTACCCTCCAGGAAATGTATTAGTAAAGGTAGCGCGTAGCGCCGCAGCAAACATTTTGGGGGTATTTTGCTCAAAGATGCCAATACGCACTAATAATGTAGTATTTGTGTATTCCTTGTTTGAATACACAAATACTACAGGCACTTTTGTCCAATTTTGTTTACTATATGTACAGGGATACATTTTGTGCAAACATGCAGACAGTACAAAATACACTGTTTTGATTTATTTTTAAATACAATATTGGTTGTTTTGGAATAAGTTTTTCCCAATTTAAAACATAAAAACAAAGCAGCATGGAAAATTAGAAAATAATCTTGTAGGCCTACACTAGCATGCTCCTGCTCGTTTCGCGCGCGCAGAGCCACAGACACACCGCGCTGGCTAGTACATTAATTGTTCAGCACTTAAAAATAATTTTTTTTTATTTTATTATTATTTTTTTGGTTTTTACTTTGCCATAAAGCACTGGAGGAAACATTAATAGCGGTGAAGCAAGATTGCCATTTACCACGTTGCTAAAATCTGCTTTTTTAAATTTTGGCTGCCCCCTAGCGGCTGGAGTGAGCAGCTCTTCTTAGATGCAAGTTCATCAATTCATGGCTTAAAATCCTGAGCTGTGGAACTTTCAGCAGACATTCCTAGCTGTAAGCCACGTAAGTTTCCTAACAGTTGGGAGTGTATGCGACGTGCGGATATGGCACAGACTCCATTAAAAAAAAAAAAAAAATCATGATTTTTTTTTTTTTTCCCAGAATTGATTCAAATCGGCCGAATTGATTCGCGGGCCAGATCAAAACGTGTCGCCCGCGGGCCTTGAGTTTGACACATGTGCTCTAGGCGCACTTCAACATAGTTATTTGAGGAGGGGACAGCTTTCTTCATTCATTTCCCTCACCACACACTGTTTCAAATGCAACCAGTAGCTAACCCAGAAAGTCACATGTACTATTGTAGGAGTGCAATATGTCAATAAATACAAAATAATTTGTTCATACCAATATATACTGTTGTATCACACACACACACACACACACACACACACAGGGCACACTCACACAGGGCACACTCACACTAGGCAAAGTTGCCCTGTTCCGTACTCCAGTACGATTGGAACGTAAGCTTATTGTAGGCTATACGACTGTTTTTGAATATTTCCATCCAGCCAAATTTGCACTTCTACATTAGACCAACGAGAATCCTTAAGCTATTGTATTTCTTTAAATGTAGCCTACGAATGGATGTAATGAGTGGCGGTCTCATATAAATTGTAGGGGCGACTAGTCTATTAAAAAAAACAAAGAAAATCCGGCCGTCAATACGATTTCGACTTGAAAAGGTCAATCTAAATGAAAAGCTGTCAAAAGGTTTATTAGTTATGTCCTATCAAACCCATATTAACCAACTTGTAGCACAATGCTTAAATTGTCTATTATTCTTTCATAAAGACGACTCTCCGCTCACCACAGTTCCTACAAGAGACGCGAACCCCGTCCTCTTTGTTTAATAGCGCTGGATTTACCCTCTTTACCACCTGAGTTTTACATTTATCGAAAGTATAATATTCAATATATACAGTATCTCACAAAAGTGAGTACACCCCTCACATTTCTTCACATTTTTCTTTATATCTTTCCATGGGACAACATTGAAGAAATGACACTTTGATACAATGTAAAGTAGTCAGTGTACAGCTTGTATAACAGTGTAAATTTCGCCCCTCAAAATAACTCGACACACAGCCATTAATGTCTAAACTGCTCAACAAAAGTATACACCCCTTAGAAAAAATGTACAATCCCAAAGTGTAAATATTTTGTGTCCACCATTATTTTCTATCACTCCTTAACCCTCTTGGGCATGGTTCCTAGAGCTCACAGGTTGCAACTGGAACCCTCTTCCACCCATTTATGACAGCATCACAGAGCTGGTGGGTATTAAAGCCTCCTCCTCCAACTTCTGTTTGAGGATGCCCCAAAGATGCTCAATAGGGTTTAGGTCTGGAGACATGCTTGGCCAGGCCATAACCTTTACCCTCAGCTTTTTTAGCAAGCCACTGGTCGTCTTGGAGGTGTGTTTGGGGTCGTTATCATGTTGCAATACCACCCGCGGCCCAGTTTACGAAGGTTGAGTGCACATGGTCAGCGCGTACACAGAGGTTGGCTTTGGAAAATAGACGTATGAGTGCTGCCAGCATTGCTGAAGGGCTTGAAGGGGTGGGGGTCAACCTGTCAGTGCTCAGACCATACGCCGCACTCTGCATCATACTGGTCTGCATGGCTGTCATCCCAGAAGGAAGCCTATTCTAAAGATGATGCACAAGAAACCCCACAAAAGTTTGCTGAAGACAAACAGACTACGGACATGGATTACTGCAACCATGTCCTGTGGTCTGATGAGACCAAAATACATTTATTTGGTTCAGATGGTGTTAAGAGTGTGGAGGGCAACCAGGTGAGGAGTACAAAGACAAGTGTGTCTTGCCTAGAGTCAAGCATGGTGGTTGGAGTGTCATGGTCTGGGGCTGCATGAGTGCTGCCAGCACGGGGATCTACAGTTCATTGAATTCTAACATGTACTGTGACATACTGAAGCAGAGCAGATCCCCTCCCTTCATAAACGGGCCGCAGGGCAGTACTGCAACATGATAACGACCCCAAACACACCTCCGAATGACCACTGGCTTGCTAAAGAAGCTGAGGGTAAAGGTTATGGACTGGCCAAGCATGTCTCCAGTCTTAAACCCTATTGAGCATCTTTTGGGCATCCTCAAACGGGAGATGGAGGAGCGCAAGGACTCTAATATCCACCAGCTCCTTGATGTCGTCATGAATGGGTAGAAGAGGGTTCCAGTTGCAACCTGTGAAGCTCTAGTGAACTGCATGCCCAAGAGGGTTAAGGCAGTGATAGAAAATAATGATGGCAAAACAAAATATTGACACTTTGGGCCCAATTTGGAAAATTTTTCTTAGGGGTGTACTCACTTTTGTTGCCAACACTTTAGACATTAATGGCTGTGTGTCGAGTTATTTTGAGGGGACAGTAACTTTACACTGTTATACAAGCTGTACACTGACTACTTTACATTGTATCAAAGTGTCATTTATTCAGTGTTGTCGCATGGAAAGATATAATGAAATATTTGAAGAAATGTTAGGGGTGTACTCACTTTTGTGAGATACTGTACCACTGTGTTGAAAAGTGTCTATTTTATCAGAGCCATCTCATCCTAGGATGAGGCCGACCTCCTCTAAACTATTAACCCTTTCTAATATTGCTTCTCAAAATACTTCTCTATGTTTTAGAATAAAGATTTCAATTCGCAAGGTATTGTTTGTAAGTTGTACGTAACTTAGTTTGTAAACCACCCTTCTAATAAAATAGAACAAATATACTATTTTCAGAATATAAACATCTAGTTTAATCTGGGAAGGTATTTATAACCTATTCTTTTATTTTTAAAGATTAGGTGTAACAACATATTCTCTCCTTACAGAGAGGTTAATTGTATGAGGTTGTGTATGTTTTAAATCAGTAATGTGCCGTTGTGTGGAATCAGAGTACTTACCTCCCCACGGACGAAACCATCTCTTTGAAGAAAAAACCCTATACCTAAAGTCCTTCTGTTCCAGTTATAAACTAATTCACAACTGAGGCTTTACAACATTTAAGGGATTTTATTTACAAAATACAAGAGAGTATAGGTAGAATACATAAAATGGACCAGAAAGGAAAAGAAAAGAGGTTGTATGCCTATAACTCATTCAATAGAGTTATTTTGACTTGGTTCTCGTTTCTAAATTTGTTGTAGCTCGTGAAACAATACCCCAACACTTGCATGAGTGCCGGTAAGTATTATCTTAAGCGCTACGAAAACTTTGTGTCGTGCAAGGGGCTAGACAGATATCTTTATCGCGCCTAGATAAAGAAAGGCATATCCCGTTGGCTATGGGTTCCATAAAAATATCTGTCTTTTTCCCTGCAACTCAGTCCGTTTTCCTATTTGTAAAAATATTGATCAAGTCATTCTTAGTGTCAAGAGGTTCAAAGATGTGTTTTTAAAAGACTTTGCCTCTAAGTACTTCGAAGTCCAAAATCTTTCAGAGTATTTTGGACTCACAAAGTGTTTCTAAGTTTTTCTTCTGCCTCCATGGTGGGAGACAGAGAGAGCTGGAACAGAGTTGTGTCTACAAAAAGCGGCCCCAAAAAGCCCTGTCCTGCTCAAAACTTGCTGTTATATAGTGACTTGAAAAACCAATGAGACTTGTGAGAGGGAGGAGTAAAAAAGACACAGCTGCACGGGGGAGCCCCGGTAGCCCCCTCCCTCTACTCCTTACTACTGTATGACCATATAAGGTCCTTCCCCCTACTTACTTCCTATGGCCCTATGGTCCTCCCCTTTCTATTCTGTTTCATTAAACATTTCCTACTTTTACCTATGACAAAAGGATATACAAATGTCACAATATATGCACAAGTAATAAGTTGCATCAAGGTCACCTCACTCCACACGCTTTAGGAGCCCTTCAGCCTTAACAGTCTTCTGGACAATTACCATGCCGTTAATGTACATGCTGCTGTAATGTGCAGCGCGCTGTTTATTATTAAAGGCCTACTTCCCCGGTTGGAATATGAAGGTGTATTGAACTCGGAGATCCTATGAAGTATAAATGTGCAAAAAAGATTGAAATCGGATCATCCTAGCCTGAGAAAAGGCAGAAAGTGTTTTATGGTCTCACTGTCTAACCCTACATTTCTCTTTCTGTGAGGTAGTCTTAGCATTGACTGTCACATGTAGGACATATTCTGCCGGTCACATAGATGTGACTACTGAAGCAATCGGACCTTCACAAGGGGAGGTTTAAAATAAAAGTCTTTTTTCCGCTTTATTAGACAGTTTGGAGAGACAAAGTTGAAATGGGGTAAACACTTTGCTCTTTGAAGGCCTATTTCACACATAAAATAAAATAAAAAAACTAATAATAATGTCTTTCAATTATAATTATAATTGTATCTAGACATTTTTAAATATTCACCATAATTCCTATAAGAGTAAAACAATTCACTACTGTCATGCTTAAGACATTTTTATCTTAATACTCCTTTATCTGATTTATACACATTCAAGCCATCAATGTAATTTAGTTCCAAGTCTATTCAATTAGTATTTCACAGTTTTAAGTTTTTTATCCATGTCTTTCAACTTATTCATAATTTCAGCAAAAAATATTATCCAAACCTCAATATATTCAACTTTTCAACTACTTTCCTACTAAAGAAACCTTTTTACCTTCATACTCAGCTATCCAGTTTAGCATAAGCTGTTTCAGCATTCACACACATTTTCAGCAGGAAATGCATTTTCTAGTTCACATTGTTCTTTGCTGTTTTTTGTCAACAATTTTTATCGGTTGGGACACTGCTTCTCAATTTATTTGCCCATTGGCTGTTTAACGAATCTTAATTCGGTCGTGGGCCACATTCTTGGGATCTCTGTGATTATAACCGATGTGTCAGCTCCACTGACACATAGGAATTTGGTTGTTACTCCATTGACTGAGAGGGTGCAGTAGGGTTTCACTGTGGGGGTGGAGAGGGAGAACAGTACCTCCTTTAGGTCCAATATTTGATCGTCTATCTCCTCCCCCGGTTCCTCCCGGCCTCCCTCCTCCCAATCAGCATTGCTTTGAGGGTTCTCCCTTTTCTTATATTGGTCTTTTCGACCTTTGTGGGGCAATTTTCCTTTGCAATTTCTGGCCATGTGGCCTTCTTTGTAGCATCTGTAACAGATGAATTTTCCCTCGGCATTTAGCCCTCTCCTTTCACTGCCTCCTAAAGAGGCGGACTCTTTATTCCTGTCTGGGCTCGTGCTGTGGCTTGCCATATTGGCTCGCTCTCTCTTCATCTTCCTCTGTCTCTTTCCCTCAGCTTGTCTCATCTTCTCTGTCTTTCGAGCTTCCTTTGCTTCTTCTTCCCATTTCAACCTTCCTTGTTCCTCTCGTTCAAACCTTTCTTTCTCTTCCTGCGCTGCCGCACTCATACTGGGTGTGGTTTCCTCGTCCATTCTGATTTTAGCCATTGTTGCAATTAACTCTGCCTTTTCTTGCTTCTGCCTCATAATTTCCAGTCTCTCTTCGGCCGAATATATCCATAACATGGCGGCCTCAATTTCTAACACACACCTCTGTCCATGCCTTTCCATCAGTCCTGCAGCCTTTGTCTCTACCTTCTCTTTCAGTTCCTCCCATTGCTTTAATACCAACTTGTTCTCAAACCCATATTCTTTCTGCCATTTGTTACAGTATCTGGTGCTCCCGGGCCATCGCTTCGTCATATATATGAGGAGTCTTACTCTTTCCGTTTCCCATTTTGCCACTTATTTCTATGTGTTCTTACTCAACTAGGTGTTTTTCAGAACCTAAAATCCTCATTCACCACTTTGTGTACCTCAACTGGCCATAGATTTTATGTTTATACTGTTAGGTTTTGGCTGGTTCCACTGGTGACAGTTCTTTCTCAACACTCATTCTTTCAGCATTCATTCATTCATTCATCAAACAGATCTGAATTTGTATAGCGCTTGTTCAATTTCTTAGGGTGTAGACACCAGTGTTGGGAATAACGCCATTTCAAATAACGGGGTAATCTAAATAATTACTGTTTCCGTCGTTACAACGCCGTTATTGTTACTGAACGTTAAGTGCGGTGCGTTACTTTGAATTGATTGAATAAACTGTGTAATCCGAACGCACACCTGGCTCCTTACTACACAAACTAGTAAGGAGACCGGTGGGTTAACAACAAGATAAATAGTTATTTCTGTGTTTTAAGATGTGTTTTATTCAGTGTGGATGACATTATAACTGTCAGTTTGCGCCGTCACGTCAGTCAGCCTGAGCGCCTGTTTAGTGAAGTTTCTTTTTCTTTCTCTCTCTGTTGTGTGAGCGTGCAATTGCCGCAGTAACCACCTATCAATCCACGGTTGAAACTAGCTTTCACTGAGTGTGTTGCTTTTGTGAGTAAGTACTTAGAGTTTCCGATCTCTATTATAAATGATATAATTTATGCACGTTATTAAACGGCCGCGATTCGCGGGTCGCAACAGCTGTTTAACGTAAAAGGATGTTTTCTTTTGTTGAGAACAAAATAGCCTACTTGAAGTGCAGGATAAAACTCTTATCTTGCTGTCTGTTTATGTGCAATAATTAGCCTATCAAAGGTTATGTAGCATACACATAGGCTACTTGTTTGTTCTACTCATTTCAACTGACTTGTGAAAACTGCTTAGAAAAATCCAAATTCTTTGACTTAGGCCTATAGCAATTTTTTTTTACTGTAGGCCTAACGCAAATAGTTACTTTCCCTGGTAAGTAATTTCTTCTATTATAAAGTAATTCAGTTACTAACTTAGTTACTTTTTGGAACGAGTAGTGAGTAACTATAACTAATTACTTTTTTAAAGTAACGTTCCCAACACTGGTAGACACCCACTCGCTCCTTGGGTGGAGAATCCCACTCGCTCCTTGGGTGGAGAAACCCGTCTCACTCCTTAGGGTGGAGAAACCCGCTTTTTCTACCTTCTTAGGGCAAAGGGACCCTTTTTCATCTACCTTCTTAGGGCAAAGGGACCCTTTTTCATCTACCTTCTTAGGGCGGAGAGACCCTTTTTCTACCTTTTTAGGGCGGAGAGACCCTTTTTCTCCTTAGGGTGGAGAAAACCCATCTCAACGTATATCGGTGTGTCTGGCTCGGTCTGGATCCCGTCAATCGTCGCCAAAGAGAGGGGGGTAAGGACTGCTAAAACACCGGCTGGAGATGAATTCACGGCCACAGTCTTTCGCTGGACCCTGGCTGTCGACAGACTTCGGTGCGTCCTCTCCTTCCTCTCCTCGGTCGGCGATGTATTGGGATCCGGCTCGAAGGACCAAGATGTTAGGGATATAAAACTTGTGTGTAAGACAAGACCCAAGCGTTAGTTCAAACAGACCAAAATAGATACAGACACAAAGATACACAGAGATAAAAGAGCTCATTTTACCTGCCAAGGAGAGTGGTAGGCAACAGTACTACGTTGTCAATCTTGGAACCAACTCTGCCGTTCCCCTCTCCCCAGCTGCCTTTTATTCACATCTTAAATGGTGTTTTACAAGCATCATGTATGTTGCATTCCACTAATGATTGACTCTGGGAACCTGTTTGTTTATCCCAGCTGGGGCATGTCAGCGTGTCTTGACTGCTGGAAACCGGTCAGCCCCGGTCATGGATATCCCAGAGTACAGAGCTCGAAACGACATGTGGTTATATCAGTTCACTTCGGAGCACATGTTTACACAATGAAAACATTAACCCTGACAATGATCAAGCAACATGTTAGCTGCGTTACGCACGTAAAGCATACGCGGGTAACGTGTGTAGTGTGTTCGCACCTTTACGAACGTGAGTAAACACTGCGGGCCTTAAGGCAGCGGTTAAGAAAACGTTTTTGCTTTGCTTTATGCGGCTCTCACCTTTTTATCTCTCTCCCCCTTTTATTAGACCACACATAGGCCTACACACACAGGTTAATTCTCATACATTTTATGTTCAAGTCCAGTTGATGGGCAATTCTGGTGCCAGCTAGTAAGGCAGCAGACGTTTAAACATTTAACAGACTATGCATCCCTAATAAATTCACGCCAGGAACGGTGTCTGTGCGCTTGCTTGTGCGCCTGTCGGCTTATAAGCATCTGTACTGTGGCCAAACGATCTAGACATTAGGGGGCAAATACTAAACTCATAGCCATATTATTGTTCTTCTCACCACATACAGTACCTATTGGTCCTTGTCCTTCAAGAAATAGTTGTCAATTTAATATTTTATCCTTTTCCTTTTCTTTTTCTATTTTACTTCACTATTGGTGAAACTGAGCAAGGTTGCACTCGTCTTTGTGAAGGCAGAATATACAAGTCTGCCAGTCTAGATGGTGAGTGGGCCACCCCTCTGATCAGCTGACCTTCTGCCCCCATCTACATAGATAGATAAATCAAAATGTTTAGTGTTGTACTTCCATACAAGGAAGAATGTATTCCCTGTATGTTCAACATAGACATTATTTAGGGTTTAATACTGGGTTCAATAAAAATACAAATAAATTAACATTTTAAATTGAGATAAACAAAGATTAATGAACAAGTTAGTTAAATGAGTGATGGGTGGAGGAGTAGTGGTGTGTGTGTGTAGCCCTCATAAATCTGACCTGAAGAAAGCGAGGCAGGAAGTTCAGAGGACCACTTGGATCGCAAAGAAAGTGGTGGGTGAAAAATTAAAAAAAAAAATAAAAATCCTCAGCTGTGGCCTGGCCTAGTTTATCTGTGCTCTCTCTCTCTCTGCTCTGACCCTTTAATCCCGCTTAAACAAATGTATCCCTGGGCTCCAACATTTACTCACCTCCCTCTTAATTACAGCTGGTAATTAGCGGACACATACAGCTCCTTATAGCAACACATGTGTGGTATACAGCAGTTCCAAGGATGGATAAAGCGGTAAATAATCTTCATATTTTCCGGGGCCTGTCTGTATATTTCACAAAACAAGAAGATCAACAGAGAAGAGGGTATTGTATAATAGCAAAAGTCTAATAATAAGTAATAGTCTTCAACATTCAACAGCATTTTTGGAGTTCACACTGGGTCCCTCCCCCTTATTAGCCTGGCTCCGCCCGCCCGCCTACTTCCGGCCAAATTTTATTTTCCCTTCAGTAGTCAGTCTGGGTGTACAGCCCATTTCCCAGTTTTGCTGGAGATTCGACAGCCGGTCCAATCAGCGAACAGAGCGAGTGGCTGAGAACGATGACGTCGAAGTCGCGCTCCAGTTTCAGTTGCCAGAAGCCGGCTCATGACACACGTGACGACCAAACGTTATGCGATTGGTTGGCTAATCCAGAGTGGCACTGGGCAGATCCAATAGTTTTAAACTTTAACAGACACCCGCCTCCATGAGTGAAGGTTTGCCAATTAAAGCACTGCCAGACCTTCTGTACAAATGAAATGAAGTACGATGGTCTGGTAGCACCAGGCTACCCCCTTATTTCTTTCTCTCTCGGTCTCCTTCTTTGTGTTCCTTTGTTTGTTCTCAATCGTCTCTCTCTCTGTGCACACACACAAGACACGCAGCATTTATACTTTGATCTATTAGTAAAGACCATATCCCAGGGTTCCATCTGTCCCCGTTTTGCTCTCATCTTCCATGCTGTCCCCCAAAGTTGTGGGCTTATATTTAATGAGGGAGTGTCAGTTGAATTATTCAGCTTGTCATTTGTTGCTTTTATAAAGTAAATGGTTGTCAAAGAGGCTTTTCTCTTTACACCAACCGTGCACAGTGCTCTCTATTCTCTGCTGTGTTGCTGCATGATATTTATAGAGTTTTTTCTTAAGAGGATCCAGTTACTCACTATGTAAATGTGTCAGTTAACATGATGGAATAAAGAGGAATATATTTCAGTTGAAAGCTATTAGCAGAGCGGCCAAGTCTCACGCTTTGGCCGTGAGACACACGCATATCAACCAGTTCACACGCTCACACGCCACACCTCCAATTTCTCACGCAGAGAAATGAATCCCCGTAATATATATTTATTTTTTGGTACTTTTACTTTGAAAGTCTTATTTTGAAAAGCTAAACAGACTGAGTTCCGTGACATCCTCTTTCTGCCATGCTTTCTGCACGCTCAGTTTCTTTATAGGTCCATGGCCGTGTGCAGCCCGTAGCCGCAGCAGCCACTTGGCAAACCACCACGGCCACGCCCCCCTGCGGTACACTACAAAACTAATAAAAGCCCGCCGCCTCCCAGTCCCGCCCTTTGTTCAAATTATATGGAAAATTAATGACAACAAGGACGCCAGTATTAAATGAACAAAGAGGTAAGAACACCTTAATTCAAATCAGTCACTTCACTTGATATATTCAAGCTTGTTTTGCATTATGTTATTGGGCTGGTTGACACACCAACACATTTTTGTTCTAAAATGTTGTCAACATTAATTGAATGAATGTATTGAGTAACTAAGCTTAGAGGTTACTGTGGGAAAAATATGTTCTGAGAAGACATCAAGTGTCATAGATTTAATATAATAATGGTGAATTGAAATTGGATAATTGGATAACCCATACAATGTTGAATACATATAGAATAATTACCTTTATTACAGTTTAACCAAATGTTTTAACAATAGGCTACAAGAGATATTTGAAAGCACTACACATGCATTGTAGGCTATTCAATTCAATTTGTGTCAGCGAAACCGTGAATGTTCTCTTTTACTTTACATAAAAATGAATGCAGAAAAGGCACACATTGCTTCATAAAAATTCACCATAATGCAGGAAATTAAGTGTTTAATGCTCAAAATTTTCTGGGGGGGAACCCCAGACCCCCACTTACAATATGTCCACACCCAATGTTTAATTAAAACCTGTCCTACGACTTTGCAATTCATGAATTTGTTTATTTTAATAAGATTTTTGATGTTTTATCACATTTTCCAATTGTCTTTTATTTCTGATTTATTATGAACAATATGTAAACTTGCAGGACACTAGCAAAAATGATTGGGTGGGAAAGAGGACACGGTTTTGGGTCCCTCGGCCAAAAAATACCACTCCAAACTTTTGGTGAAACTTGGCAGCCCTGCTGTTAGGTTGGTCTAACACACCATGTGTCAGGCAGCAATATTATAAGTTAGGAGAACCGTGATTGTGGCTCGTTTCCCAGTGAAACAAAGCCCAGGCTGTGTGATTTTTCAAGCTAAAGCTTCTTGTTTTTAGATCTTCTACTAAATCCCTCACAGAGCAGCTGTTCTTCATAATGTGTGACTCTAGTTACAAAATAGAAAAAAATGCAAAGTGTGATGGGGCCGCTCGTGGTGTAGTGGTTAGAGCGTCCCCATAGAGGCTCATAAAAAATTGCAGCAGACCTGGTTTGAATCCAACACATGGATGGTTGGTGTCTTGTCAGAGTTTGACTCCGCCTCATTTCCTCGTACCAAAAAAGGGCATTGATGTGACGTTGGGGGTAGGGAGATACGCCCATCTGGATGACGTCCGTACCTATGCAAAAACTAATTAACTGTAATACTGCATAGATTAACTGTAAGACATATCACCTGGTTGACTTAGCAAGCCAACCGTCTACTTCAGATCAAGCCCATCAGCATGGCAAGAGCCCGTCCATCGGCCGTCCGACCAACCTGATCTGCAATCTGGGGGAAAAAGAAGCTTGATGTCCCACTCACACAGTACAGTCTGAAGTGTTTGAAAAGTTCTCTTATTCAGACTAAATGTGAGGTTTTCTTGACGATCTTACCGTCCAGAGGAAAGAGAATGCACAAATCTAACACAAGGTGCTCCAATAACGTGACTCCAGTGTACAATACACAGCAACAGTTAGCTTCGGGGGGTTAGCCTTGGAAATAGCACGGCCACGTCGGGAGAAATGCATTAAGTCCACTCCATTCTCCCAGGGTGGAGAAGGCAGGGAGACTTCAGTCATAGACTGCATAGTTACTCGTAGCAGAGAGGAGGAGCACATGCACTTCTTCATATTCAACATTAAATTGCAGGTGGCGCTACATGTTATAAAACTGACAGTTACATGTTGTAATTGTTCTACATAACTAGTTGTTGCAACAGCATGTGAAAAAACCACAACGTTTGCTAGGCCAAAAAGAGCGTTAATCTTGCGATACAAAAATGAACGCCGTTAAAATGGGTTTGGGTTAACGCCATTGATAACGTGTTAAACAGCACTAGTTCATACTAACCGCGGCAATATTTGACGCTGGGAGCGAGTGGTGTCTGTAGAGATGTATTCTTAATAGGGCTGTGAAATTAACGCATTCATTTCTATTAATTAATCACCGAAAAATTAAGGCGATTAAAAAAATTAACGCAGATTAATCGCACTTCTATATTGCCCTTTGACCCGGTGCAAAAGAGGTGAGACGATAGCGGAGCTGCACCCGTAGGTTGCGGAGACGGCCCGCACGGGATTAAAGAGTAAAGAAAGAAGCAGGGGAAAGGGAAAATAAGCATGAAGGTAGGAATACGTCTTATGTTATTCTCCGCAGTGTCTGTGCATTATTGATTTAGTGTGTGCCTATTAACAATGTAGGTTCAAGACAGTAGGCCTATCTCTCAATCTTCCTCCGTGTCTCACACAAACTGACACCCGCCCCCTCTCACTCTTCCTAGATATGCCTGTCTTTTTTCCTCCTTTGTGTGTGTGTGTGTGTGTGTGTGTGTGTGTGCATCATTTAGCCTGCTTGTTTTTTTTTTCGGCGCTAGTAGTTCCTAAATATATTTTTATGAGAGAGAGAGAGAGAGAGAGAGAGAGAGAGAGAGAAACGAACGGTAGCCTATAGGCCTACAGTTGTTTATAAAAGGCATAAAAGTGTCATATAAGTATGTGATTAATTTAGATTAATTAATCACAGAGCCTGTAATTAATTAGATATTTTTTTTTAATCGCTAGACAGCCCTAATTCTTGATTCTTCTTCAGATTATTCCATGGTTCAGCATCTCAAAACACCCAATTATCAGTTTTTGTCCAATTGCGACTGTTTGTATAAGGTTTGAAAATGATGTAACTAAAAAGTGCAATTGACAATTTCAGAAGAAGAGGTCAGGTCTGTGTAGTATATACACATGTCTACTGAACTTGACACTTGACTAATCAGGTTGTGATCCCAGCTCAAAGGCAGTACAACACAAATGGCCTTTCAATAGATTCTGCTTGTGGGAACCAGTCTCAATTTTCCTCAGATACCGAACAACACATTTGGCTGCAGCCAATGATTCAGATTTGAAAAGTGTATTAAGATCCATTATGTTGTAAGAGTAATGAGTGTTTTTCCAGATTTGGGTTCAGCCCTCATCACAATGTTTGCAAGCTATACAGCTGGACTGGTGCCAGGGCAAATTGGATTAGGTCTCCCAATGTTCCCCTCAAGTGTTTTATTCTCCCAGAGCTGTAGGCATAATGTGATTACTTGCTGATGCCCTTTGTTCGGCGCACTATTATCCTGATTCTGTGTCCATGAGTTCATTAACGGGACATTATGACTTGTTATACAAAAGCACGCAACAGAGGCCCTGGCACCACAGTATGACTCATTCATGTTGCCTTCAGTCTGGATAGGTGCTGACTGTACGTGGGCTGCAAGCAAAGTGTCCCTTTAAACAAGTTTGCTGTAATTGAATAATGGAATGCACATTGATCAATATATTATATGAGCAGTAAAAAGTAAAAATCTTGAGTTTCACAGAATATACAGTAAAACAGCTGATAAAATAAAAATGTTAAACCAACTCAAGCTTTTGATCAATCGCCTTAGTGTGAGTCATTGACTATAAGGTAGACATGCATTCTTATGCCAACCAAGCCCCAACCGCAGCGAGTTCTGCCAGCATCCAATGCGGAAGTGACACAAATTGCAGTTAACCAAGCGGCCACTAGGGGCAGGTTTCAAAACAGAGCAATTTCTTGTTGACTCCCATGTTAAATATGTTTTTACAGCATTATTAAACCTATCTAAGGCCTGGTACAAAAAAAACATTCTAGTCTGTATGTTTAGTTCATTACTTCATGACCACACTGAGGGGGTGAATTTCTTTCTAGCAGGCTAGTTTTTATTCTAACTATGAGTTATGACACAATATTGTTTCACTCCTAACGATCTAACGTCTGCCCTGCGTTCCAAATCACATACTTTTTTGTTTTTACTACACTACAAACTAAGGTTCACAACATTTTTAGGGCCCAAGGAGAGAAAAAATATGGAAGATTTTTTTTTTCATTTTGTTGAGAAATGTTAAGAATAAAGATGAATAATCCAACATGCTATTGGAGTTAGTGGGGCATTTATGTATTGTTTAGCATACTACAATTGACGTGCATGTATTGGGACATCCTAAATCTTTTTCTGGCATATTAAATAGTAGGGAAGTATGGGGATTGGAACGCAGGGCTGGTTTGGATGTTCACATTATATGAACATACTGTTAACTGACAGTGGAGGCACATTTACCCCAGACTCCCTCGGCAGCTTTCCTCCGTTGAGCCGTGTATCTTCTCCCAGCTCAGTGAGATAGCAAGCAGGTGATATGATCTATGGAGGGGCCACTTGAAGAACTACAAGACGCCTCTCCTTTTAACGGCTGAATAAAGATATGCCTGCTGTCATGAAAGCTGATAACAAAGCCACATTTCTCAGCAGACTGGCTTGTCAGCGAAAACGAGACAAGCTGACAGTTATCAGGGCCTATCTGCAGTGTAATCACTCAGCTCTACATTGTCCTTTTGGCTTCTTCCATATATTTCTTACTTTTGATCTGTGCCTGAGCGTTAGTTATGCAAAGCAGATTCCAATGCTTACCGAAGCTGATATGTTGTTAACAATGAAGAGTGTACTGCTTGCGTGCACTAAACTTCTCATAGCCACCTACTGAGTCTGAAGGTCAACATTTTTATTAAATGATTTTTATTTTCCACTAGGGAAGAGAAAACAAGCCCTTGTTGTACTGTACAAGTAATAACTCCGTCATCGTCACACACTGTAAGTGCTAATATAGCTTCAGTTGCTAAATGAATCTATGAAGACTGGTACTGCTGTGCCCGGAAGCCTTTTATAATAGGAGAACTTTATGATCGCATGTCTATTGCAGCATGTTCATCCTGGGAGAGGGATCCCTTACTCTGTCAACTCTCCCTGAGGTTTCTCAATTTTTTAATCCCGATAAAGGGTTTTTTACTGGGAGATTTTTCTCAGCCGAGTTAAGGGTCTAAGGGCAGGGTGTCATACTGTATGGAATGTAAAGCCCACTGAGAAAAATGTCTATTTGTGATATTAGGCTATACAAATAAAACTGATTTGATTTGATTTATCCCATATGAAATTGGAAAACGGTGTGGCAACTATGATGCCTGCCACTTTGAATGGATAAACTCTGTGAGGTGCCTGTTATGCCAATTTTGAAATTATACAGCATGATGCGGGGAACTGCTGTTGTAAAATTGTAAGCAAGTTGTGTGAAAAATTGTGATGTGCCATGACTGCAAATACACATTATGTAAAATAGTGAAATTTACATGATGTACATATGCAGGGTGTTGTGAGAGTCAGAGAGGCTTTCTGCTTATCTGATCTAGTTTGTAAACAGCATAACTTTCTGTAACGGTCACTCTTGGTGTTCAGTTCTTTCCTTAGGTCATCACAATCAGATTTATAATGGGCCGGTTTCACAGACAGGGCCTAGATTAAGCCAGGGGTAGGCCTTAAAGGGATAGTTTGGAATTTTGGACATAGGGCCTGATTCCCAAGTTAGCCTAAGTGTTCTTTATCATTGGAGACAGTTTTCAACGCGTTTCATTCAGTCCTTCTAGTTGCAGAGTTTGCTCGTGCTAGGCTAGCGCACATGATTGGGGTCTAATTAGCCTGCTACTAAAACAGTCTTACCCGCTTCACTCAGGGGTGGATTACTGCACGGGCACACTGGGCACAGGCCCAGGGGCCCAAGGGCTCAGGGGGGCCCTAAGCCAGAGATACTGATAGTAACTTTTCATGTTGCATAGTCAAAGAACTCAGTCACTGATGTCAATAACAGGGTCCAAAAAGGAATAGCCTAAATATAAGGATACTCATCACAATTTAACAAGATAGAAATCATCATGGGCCCTCAACTAGTAGGGGAGAAATACAAAGGCAAGTTAAAAACAACAGCATTAGTAGCTCTGTGTAAGGGGCTCCATGGGGGGCCTTGAAGGCCCCCACAGACATAAGCACAGAAATAAGCTTTCTATGTGTGAATTCTAAATTGTTCATAAAAAGTAGCTATCCACCCTTTATCTGTTGAAATGGGCCCTTCCATCATAGAACATGGGTCTGCAGACCAATCTACTGTACTTTTCTCAGTTGCAGAGTAACGAGTGCTGCCTGTTTAAGAAAAATCTGAAAAATAATGTTCCTTCTGCATCTCAGGATTTGATATAGCCTCTAAAAGTTCCTCTGAGACATGGTATTTGGGCGCATGCGCACGCTGCGACCGGCAGGAAAAGTTTGGCTGTTAATGTTTTTATCGTGTTTTACTGTTTGATGTCTGTTTTTGTCTGTGACATCGAGATCCCAAGTGACTTAAACTGTGCACGGTGCTTTTGACTGAAGCAACATGGATCTTTTTTGGGTCGTATCGCTGTTTTTGTTTCCTCTCCTGTTTTATCCGGATATCATCTCTGCAACCTGCCCAGCCAGGGGGCAATGGGTCTACAGCAGAAGTGAGTTGCTGCAACTTAACTTTGTGAGACCGGCTGGCGTGCCAGACACCACGCTACAGATTCCGGGTCTCATCCGAAGATATCCAAATAACATCCACGGAGAAACAGGGGAGAAGAGGAAAAGGAAGAGGGGGAGGCGAGGAGGAGTCCGGCTACGACTGAGGAGGATGCCGCTTAACCGGCTCCCGCTGCCCTCTATGATCCTTGGGAATGCCCAATCATTAAGAAATAAAATGGATGAACTCCAGGGGAATGCCCAATTTCTTAAGGATTTTAAAGACTGCTGCGTGATGGCGTTTACAGAGACATGGTTAACCGAACGCGACCAGGACTCAGACCTGATGATCAGCGGCTTTGGAGCTCCGCACCGCCTAGATCGGGACAGTGAGGTGACGAAGAAAACACAGGGAGGGGGGGTATGTCTTTATGTTAATCAGAGATACTGTACGTCTGTGACTGTGAGAGAACGCATTTGTACTCCAGATGTGGAACTTTTATCAGTGTCGGTACGCCCCTTTCACCTACCTCGCGAGTTTCCCCAGATCTTCATCACAGTTGTTTACATCCACCCGAGAGCGCACGCCCCCTCCGCTTGTAAAACTGTGTATGACGTAGTACAAAAACTGCAGTCTATCTCCCCTGACGCCCCGGCTTTTGTACTGGGTGACTTCAACCATGTTTCCCTCAAGAAGTCAGTCCCCAACTTCCACCAATATGTAACATGTCCCACCAGACGGGATAAGACTCTCGATCTTTGCTATGGGTCAGTAAAGGAGGCATATAAATCATTTCCGCTACCTCCTTTGGGCCACGGAGACCACAACTGTGTGTACCTCATGCCCACATACAGAACTGTACTGAAGAGGGAAAAGGTCTCTACAAAGGACATTACAAACTGGACAGAAGAGTCTTTGCAGTGTCTACAAGCCTGTTTTGACTGTACTAATTGGGATATGTTTATAGAGGCAAGTGGGGGGGACTTAGATGAGTTAGCCGATGTAACATGTTCTTATGCCACATTCTGTAGAGACATGATCATACCATCTAAAAGGATAAAAATGTACTCTAATAACAAACCATGGGTGACAAAATCTGTCAAATCCAGCATACAGACTAAGAAACGTGCTTTCAAACATGGGACTGCTTCTGAATTGTATGAAGCCACGAAAGATGTGAAAATGGAAATTCTTAGGGCAAAACAGGACTATAAAATTATTCTGGAAAATAAAATGGCTGCAAATAACCTGGGCTCAGCATGGTCAAGTATGAAAGCCATTGCAGGCACTAGTAACTCAAAGAATGTAAGCACTGTCACTTTAGAGGGTTTTGACACAGACTCTGACCTTGCAAATGGTCTTAATCATTTCTTTTCCCGATTTGACACTTATGATTTCAGTGAAGAAAAACAGGAGCTCAGTCATAAATTAGCTGACCAGAACCACTTCACAATTGAAGAGGAAAATATTGAAAAGGTATTCTCTTCCATAAATCCAAATAAAAGCCATGGACCTGACAATATATGTGGTAGACTGGTTAAGTTGTGTTCTAGAGAACTTAGTCCAATATTTCATTACATCTTCAATAAATCCCTTCAAAATCAGCATGTCCCAAAATGTTGGAAAGATGCGGTAGCCGTTCCAGTTTCCAAGACAAGCCGCCCCAAAAATCTGAATGATTTTAGACCTATTGCTCTGACATCTATTGTCATGAAAGCTTTTGAAATATTAGTGAGAAATGAAATTTTAAAGAAAACAGAGTCTGATATTGACCCATTGCAGTTTGCCTATAGGCCACACAGAGGTGTCGAGGATGCCACAGTCACTCTGATGAACATGCTTTTTAAACACCTGGAAGGTAAAGGAACACATGCTCAGCTTTTATTTATAGATTTCTCTTCTGCTTTTAATACAATTCAACCCCACATCTTAACAGAAAGACTTTTAGAGCAATTTGATTTGAATAAAAATCTTGTTGGCTGGGTTTTAGACTTTTTAACCAATAGGACACAAAGAGTGCGAGTCAATGGAGTACTGTCTGACCAGATCTGCTCCTCCACTGGCTCCCCTCAGGGCTGTGTTCTGTCCCCTCTCCTGTTCATCCTTTACACAAACATGTGCCGCAGCAACAGGGAAGACAGATTTATTTTAAAGTATGCAGATGATTCTGTCATTGTAAGCCTGCTACAAGGGGATGAAACAGGCCATGGCCCAGTCTCTCAGGATTTTGTAGACTGGTGTGATAGGTCCTTTCTACATATGAACATTTTAAAAACAAAAGACATGCACATAGATTTCCGGAAACTCCCCAGTGCTAAGGAACTCACCAGCATAAAGGGTCAGACTGTTGAGTGTGTAGACAACTATAAATACCTTGGGACCATCATCGACAATAAGCTAAACTTTGAGTCAAACTGTGAAGCTGTGTACAAAAAGGGGAATCAGCGTTTATATTGTCTGAGGAAACTCTCCTCATTTCACATTGACAGTAAAATGCTAACCATGTTCTACCGCTGCTTCATTGAATCTGTCATATCCTTTAGCCTGGTGTCTTGGTTCAGTAACCTATCCCTAAAAAATAAGAATTCCCTGAACCAAATTGTAAGGTGGGCTAGTAGGCTGATTGGAGAGCCACAGCTGAACCCAGAATCCCTGCATGCAAGGCAGCTACAGAGACTAGCTGGGTCTATCTTAGAAGATGGATCCCACCCACTATATGGTGAATTTCAACTTCTCCCATCAGGCCGAAGGTACAAAATGCCTGCCTGCAAAACAAAAAGATACAGAGGCAGTTTTGTTCCCTCAGCTGTCAAAACATTAAATATTAAGTAATTAAGCTACACACTAACTTATTAAATGGACTGTATGGCCTTCTTCATCTATTTATTTACTTATTTATTTATTCTGACCTTGTTTTTTGTATCTGCCATGATGGCTTGTATTCAGTATTTATCTTTTGATAGTAATACCTTTTTGTATGCTTTTATCCCATGTTCCTATGTCTGGAGCACTGTTGTCACTTTTATGTCACTGTCTGTCGATGTTGTTAATGTTGTCTGTGTGTGTAAGCAGCCAATTCGTTTTAACTGCAACCAAATCTACCCTCGGGTACAAATAAAGTTACCTTACCCTTACCTTACCTCTCAAAGTGCACCAGATTGATGCATTTTACTTTAAAAAGGTAAAAAAAATCCCTAACAGGGTCCCTCCAACAGTATCCCAAAATCCTATGGGAAACACTGACTTCCTTAATATGTTTTTGCCTTTAATTGTATGTATCTGTGTGGAAAAGTCAGTATACCAGACTGGATAGGGACGAGTGGGGGGCCCTTTAAGAGTTTGTGCCCAGGGGCCCATTATCTCATAATCCGTCTATGGCTTCACTGTACACCCGAGGCCAATCAATTATAACGCCAGACTATCGATGTAAATGTCTGTGTTGATAGAATAATGTTAGAAATATAACCAACCTCGCATCGCATGAATCATCGCATTTTGAGGGACTACTTTCTCAGCAGCAGTGGAATTTTACTTGCTCAGGCTAGTTGTGTAACCGAATCACTACAACAGAAAGTAAACAGAGAAGTGTGGGACAGAAGCGGAAACGAAGGACTAGGCAACACGGTGGTTCAGTGTGCATTTAGGAATTGTAAAAATAAACCCTATTTCCACAAATTTCCAGTGGCTTGTTGCTGCTGGTGTGGACATAAAAACACCAGTGGAAACTGTTCGCAAACGGAACGGAGTATTTGTAACGATAGTTTCAGACCGGACGACTTTGAGAAACCCCCGCAATCTAAAGAGCAATAAATCAATGAAAACAAAAGCGGTGCCATCCGTCTTTTCAGATGCACCAACAACTTCGTGCACTGTACTCTGCGTCTGTAGCAATGACAGCGGCAGATAAACAAACAAACTATTATAGAGCCTGTAACCTAGGTAATATCAGTCCACCGCTACCGAAGCCTACTACCAGGAATATTACGCTGCTGCTGAGACACAGCAAGCTCCTCAAAATGCAATATGCAAGGTTGGTTTTATTTCTAACATTATTCTATCAACACAGACATTTACATCTATAGTCTGGCGTTATAATTGATTGGCCTTGGGTGTACTGTGGAGTTGGTAAGACTGTTTTAGTAGCAGGCTAATTAGACCCCAATCCTGTGCGCTAGCCTTGCACGAGCAAACTCTGCAACTAGAAGGGCTGAATGAAATGTGTTGAAAACTGTCTCCAATGATAAAGAACACTTAAGCTAACTTGGGAATCAGGCCCTATGTCCAAAATTCCAAACTATCCCTTTAATGTGGACTAGTTAAACTGGGACGTTTAAGTCACGTTCATGGATATGGCTTAAGTTTGGCTTAGTTAGTCTGAGACTATGAAGTCCTGAGCCCTGTTTCAGGTAGCAGGTTTTACAAACTCTGGGTTTAATCCTGAGTTCTGAGTTGCTCAACTCAGAGCTGAGCAACTCTGGGTTTTCGGTTTCAGAAGAGTGGATCAGCGTTGGGTCAATCAACTCTGAGCGTGTTCACTCTGGGTTGATCGCGTGCGTAAATGCCATCGTCAACGGATCGCTGATAACATGATTCACCATGGAAACAGAAGAAACAAATGCTTGATCCTTCCACTTCTCCACTTCTCAAAAAAAAAAAAAAAAAAAACTTCTCCGCTCCTCCCACTAGAGTAAGAAATATTAACGAATGACTTTAAGGAGAAGAATTAACGGGGATATTATCTCATCACTCTGATCTAATCACCTCGGCCATTCAGAAAAATAACGGGGGGAACATTTTTTATCAATAGAATCATTACGCTTCCGTATAAGAAGTCTTTTTAAGTCTTTTTTAGTAATTAAGTTATGCATATCAGCAGCAGCAAACGTGTTAAGCTGGCAACGCACAGCATTGCTGACAGTGTTTTATATTCGCTGTATTATGTAGGCAAGCTATAATAGCCTACTGTGCAGTAAACAGACTGTCGCTTCTTTTAAATGAGGAGTGAAAGACATTAACGGCAGACATTAGATGACAGTTTCCATTGTAGAGCCTGATTGATGTATTACCAGATTCCTTATATTATTTCTATATTCATATAAAGCTATTTAACGAGGCTTGTCTGTGACTTTGGGATGACACAAGTGAACAGTAACGATCGCGTGCAGACGCAGAATTACATTTCAACCTGACATAAATCTGTTCAGTGGCACAGACGTTAAAAAATCCCTATTAATAAAAAGAAGAATGACATAGGCCTACATACAATACAAATAGGTTTATTAATCTGAATGTTGAGCATGTTCACGATGTGTGAGGTGGCCACCATATGAACGAACGAAGGCTGAGAACAAGGCTACTGATCAGATAAATGATCGATCAAACGTAAATTCATCAGTACATGATAAAAACATCCCGATGGAGATTTCTATGGATTGATTTTGCTTTAAACTGTACAGGGACGCGTTGTAACAGTGACTCTTTCTTCAGTCGGAGCTGCAGCGTAACAAACTCAGGGTAGTTCTAACCACCTCCCGAGCAGGTTAGACCCACGGCGTATGTTGCCGCAGTAACTGACTCTCGGTTGCGCTGAACCTGCTACCTAAAACGGAAAACCGAGAGTTTCCACTAACTCAGAGCGAACAAACTCTGGGTTTCCTCAAAACCAGCTACCTGAAACAGGGCTCTGGAGTAAGGTAAGTAAGCCTGATTGTCAACACCTGCCCATGAGCACATGCTGCTGGTCCAACGGTGATCATAAAAACCTGGAGTGGAGCAGAAACACCATCGCTTGTGAGAAAAAACAGTGGCAGAGGCTAAAAAAATCCCATCAATAAACTTTAATGAATTTGAAAAAAATCTCTTAAAAACCATTCGGTTTTTGAATCTAAAATCCATCTTTTGAAAGGGAGACCAGAGCCCTGTTTCAGGTAGCTGGTTTTGAGGCAACCCAGAGTTTGTTCGCTCTGAGTTAGTGGAAACTCTCGGTTTTCCGTTTCAGGTAGCAGGTTCAGCGCAGTCAGTTACTGCGGCAACATACGCCGTGGGTCTAACCTGCTCGGGAGGTGGTTAGACCTACCCTGAGTTTGTTTTCACTGTACGCTGCAGCTCCGACTGAAGAAAGAGTGTCACTGTCACACGCGTCCCTGTACAGTTTGAAGCAAAATCACTCCATAGAAATCTCCATCTGAATGTTTTCCTGATGATTTTACGTTTGACCGATCATTTATCTGATCAGTAGCCTTGTTCTCAGCCGTTCGTATAGGCGGCCACTTTATAGGCGGCCATCGTGACATGCTCTACATTCAGATTAGTAAACCTATTTGTTTTGTATGCTTTTTAACGTCTTGTGCCACTGAACAGATTTATGTCAGGTGGATTCATGTAACGCGATCGTTACTGTTCACTTGTGCGATCCTCGTTAAATAGCCTAATATGAATATAAAAATTATATAATAATTTAAACTGTGATCACTTGAGGAAAATGGATCTGGTAATAAATAAATCAGGCTCTTCAATGGAAACTGTCACCTAATGTGTCTGTTTACTGCACAGTATTAGGCCATAGCTTGCCAACATATTATACAGCGAATATAAAACACTGTCAGTTTGCTCTGTTTTTTTCTGAATTGCCGAGGAGATTAGATCAGAGTTATGAGACAATATACCTGTTAATTCTTCGCCATACCATAAGCTCATTCGTTAATATTTCTTACTCTAGTGGGAGGAGCGGAGAAGTTTTTTTTTCTTATTTGAGAAGTGGAGAAGTGGGAGGATCAAGCATTTGTTTCTTCTGTTTCCATGGTGAATCATGTTATCAGCGATCCATTGACGATGGCTTTTACGCACGCGATCAACCCAGAGTGAACACGCTCAGAGTTGATAAACCCAACGCTGATCCACTGTTCTGAAACCAAAAACCCAGAGTTGCTCGTCAACCCTGCGCTCTGAGTTGACCAACTCAGAACACAGGATTAAACTCAGAGTATGTAAAACCAGCTACCTGAAACAGGCCTCTGTTTTCCTTTCCCACGTCACCATTCACACACACATTCATACACCGATAGCAGGCTAACTATCGACATTCACACGAGACAATGTGGGTGAAGTGTCTTGCCCAAGGACACAACAACTATGACACAGGTTGGTAGGGCGTCCCCCCCATGGGCCTCGGCCAGCAGCGGACCCGGGTTCGATTCCAGCCCGCGGTCGTTCTCTGCATGTCACTCCCCTCTCTGCCCCATTTCAACTCTCTCTACACTATCAATAAAGCATAAAAATGCCCAAAAAATATCTTTAAAAAAAAAACTATGACGCAAGTGGCAGGGCGGGGATCAAACCTCCAACCCTTTGATCTTCTGCCGACACGCTCTACCAACTGAGCCATAGTCACCCCATACTGCTGGGACTGAGCAAAAAAAATTGTTGGGCCGCAATTTGAAACAAATTCAATACAAATGAAAATGTTACTAAGAGAACAATACACCAACTTCAGATTATCTTCATTATTATCGGTATTTCACATCTTTCTCATTTATAATTTTGACATTATATTTAATGATATCTGCACTGATAGACTCTGTAGAAAAACCCGAATCTTTAAAGAAGAGCTTGCCACAACCTTTCAACAAAGGACAAAAAAGATGACGTTGCATGAAGGTTAGCCTGAGAATTCCATGAACGAAAATACAATATCTGAAGGAAGTATGACGTGAAAATTAAAATTCTACAGGTGGAATTGGACATGAAGTTGGAAGAGAGAGCTATGATTCAAACAAGATACAGTACTGAGACAATTGTGATGACTAATCACAGTGAAGATATAAGTAGAAAATAAAAGGTGTTCATGTTGTGTTTTGTCTTTTTGTTATTCATGTGTCAGTATTTTAAATCACAACAACCACATTTGAAAACAGAACTGTTTTAGACACTCATTTTATTATGCTGAATGCATCTTCAATTTAATCCATCTAATAAGCTCAAGCAAAGTTCTTATTTCCAGTGCATTTTCCATATTGAAAGCGGTCTCGAAATGTAAGTTCATCAAATAAATGTTTTGGATAAGACCTATCCACAAGTACTCTTCTAGCTGGCTTCTGCAGTGGAAGTTGGTCTTCATTTAGATATTCCAAATAGTCCATGCTCTCTCACAAACACCACTAAACTGAAGTTAAACCTGCCTCTTTGGAGGATTAATTTAAGTTCAAATTTAGACCTAGAGTAGCTCTAGTCGTCCGTCTTGCAAGTGGCTTTGTTTAATCCAGAATATCTTTAATCTAGGACTATTTTAAACTGAGTCTGTGCAAGTAGCTTTGAATTAATCCAGCTCAAACAGGCATTTTAGTCTCGGACTAGGCTTAAGCCTCGTCTGTGAAACCGGCCCAATATGTATTAGTCACGTATGTTCGAGCTTACAAGGAATATAATTGGTTTAACTAGTCAGCGACAAACGTATACACAAACCAAGAACAAAAATGTACAAAAAGATAAACACACAGCTACGACAAAGATAAACCAATAAACAAATACATAAATAGTCAAAATATTAAGGCTGTGGACTGGCATGGACTTTACTTACAGTATACGCATCACGACACATGGCTCAAGATATGATATATCACCATACAACGAATATTGCGATATATATTGCGATATTCCACATAGTTCAATGAAAATGTTCAAACAGAGCTGAAATACAAGTTGCTTGATAATTAAAGCACAAACTTGAACAAAAACACGGCAATTGGAGGCAACCACCTGCTGCTGTACTGTGACATCTACATGAGCGGAGGTTGTAGTTTACAACCTTTTTAAAACCTGAATTTTTCTCTATGAAAAAATATCGATACTGTAGCTGACGATACATTTTTACGTAAAATATACTAATAAATATAGGGGAGAACTGGGTAATGTGAGACATTTTTTACATTTGCTTCCCTCTAAGGGAGCTAAAATTATTTATTAGTCAAATTTACACATTTCCCATTAATTCAGGATGTTTTCTAGAAAAGGGCATTAGCAGAATTTATTCATGACAAAGGACAGTGAAAATATGATTGTTTTAAAAAAAGTTGTCTTGTGTCTCAGTTTACCCCAGCTGTGGGGTAAACTGAGACAGACCAGAGAAATCAAGGGGGTAAACTGATCCACTTACTTTTTCCACTCTGAAACTACCATAACAACAATGTTGTAACAGTTAAAACCCTGACAGATAGATTGAAAACCAAATATTCCAAGACTAATGTCGGACTAGTAACAGAGTCATGGGGTTTGGTCAATTAAGAAAAACATTTTCTAAACACTTTAAAGTAACTGATCAAATACACCATATAATTCATATTCAATAATTAATATTGAAATGACAGTTAGAACCAGTTAGATTAAAACAGTAGGGGTCAGAACACAGGACCCTTAGAGCCAGCTAGTGTCTGGGGGTCAGAGCAAAGAACAATCAGAACCAGCTAGAACAGCCTGGGACTCAGAACACAGGACTAGACCCAGCTGTCATTTTCCATCTTTTGAGTCTTTGATTAATATTTTTCTGCATTTGCTTTATTGGGATCATTCATTGAATAAAGACATATTACTTAGCGTATTGATGTTAAAGGTCACTCTCCTGTCCCCCACATACATACCTGCCAAACCATGCCCTTGCTGACACCCCTTCAACCATCAACTCCCACCACCAGCCCACATAGTCTTTTGTCTTATTCAAACTACAGTAGTCTCCTTACTACCTCAAATATAATGGATTCATTAAAAGAGGGCACAGACACTGTCTCACTTTACCCCACATCATTTGTCTCACTTTACCCCACTGCCACAATTTGAGAAAAAAACTACCTCTCTCAGCAATTCAGGCTAATCTTCAGTTATCATCATCACATGGTTTCATATGTTGGTAGTTCATCAACATGTATGATATAAGTTTTTCTACCTGAATCAATTTGCTTTAGCACAACAATCGATTAAAGGTGAAGTAAGCGGTTTATTTATGTTAATATAAGTGTGAAATCGCTCTTTATTCACACAGTGATCACTTACATAATATGCACGTTTCATAAAGCCGATCTCTCCGTCAGCTGCTCTGCATGTAATCGGCAAATAAACTTATTGGAGGATCCCGAAATTTATATCCAATCACAAGAGAGAACGCTACAAACCGACACCCGCCTCACTCATGGTCTCACTGCCGGTGCACACCAGAGCGACAGATGGGTGAATGTTTATGCGCCTACAATGGCGGAGCAGGTAAAAATCCTTCCCAATGTCTGTTTTGATGGTTTGTATCATGTTTTATCACACTTATGGATCTGAGATGATGCTAGATAATTCGCTGCTTGAAGACCGCAGTGCATTAATGTGGTGACGTAGGGACAAGCGAGGGGACTGCAGGAAGTTAGCTAAAAGAACCATTCCGCTTACAGCACCTTTAAGTTGACAGCAAGAAAATTTACTTTTACATGCAAAAAAGACATTTTTGTGAAAAAAACATGCTTACAACATCACCATGAGGTCCTCTCTTTCATGGCCAAGGGGAAATGAGAGGGGCTTGAAAACATATCTAACATGACCAAAAATGTGTTCCATTGCCTAGATACAGGGGGTGTATCACATTACCCGATGGCTCACATTCCCCGTTCTCCCCTACTATAATTGTCTTGTCTTTATATGACACTATTAACGCTATGTTCCATATACTGTGTTTCCTGTCAGGTGATGAATGTGAACCTTTCGGAGGGAGACCGTGTTGTGTTTGAAGACATGGGCCAGGGGGAGAACAGCCAGCTGGCCAATCAGTCCATTCTTATCAGAGGGTTGGTGGTACGAAGCCATAGCAACCAGATCTCCATCCACTTCCACAGCCAGAGGACTCAAGCTGGATCTGTCCTGCTCAGATACCAAGGTCAGTGACAATTACTGGACTTCTTCCACATGCTGCATGCTGTTGAACATAGACAAAGGTAAGAAATTAGAATTGTAAGAAAATAACGAATATTAAATGTAAATAATGTAACGGAATTGAATGATCGTATTGTTTCAACAAAATGCCTGTTGAAAAATGAACGCCGCTAAGCCTGGAACACAGAAGCAACAAGTACGGCTAATCAAACGTAAAAATATTTAAAAAAAAACTTGGGCACTGCATTTGAATTACATTCGGATTCTAAACCCTGGATTATATTTCTATTTGCAGATATATGGTACAGTTCACTTAAAATAAAGTATAAAATAAATGTTTTCATTATTATTATTATTATTATTATTATTATTATTATTATTATTATTATTATTATTATTATTATTATTCCTATCAGGGCTCTGGTGGAGAATATGGAGATAAATGATGAGAAATAACAGTCAATCCAATATGGTGTCAGTTTCCTCACACAATGTTTTTTACACGGTGCTAGCTACGGTGGAATCCGTAATTTGGCGAATGCTAGTTGACAATTTTTTTTGTCTAAATCCATGAATATTTCCAAATGATTCGCTACCTGTTTTTACTGTGTTAATGGACAGTCTAGGCTTTGTAAATGGAAATGTTTTTTTCAGTTTTGAGTTTTGAATCCACCTTTAAACCTTGCTCAGACCACTTCTTATTGCAAACACATTTGCAGGGTAATGTTGGTGGCTTTGGTTTTAGCAGAGGCACAGCCACAACGTCCCTGAACACTCCAAAGCACAGATTGCATGTTCAAACATATCGCTTGATATGTAGCGGCACCAATATCGTTACTTGCTGCTTACAAGCAATATGTGTTGTATGCTAGTTTCCTCCCACTGCTGGCCGATTTGAAATAAAGGTGTGTGTGTGTGTGTGTGTGTGTGTGTGTGTGTGTGTGTGTGTGTGTGTGTGTGTGTGGCGTGTTGGTCAGCACCAAATTATTTAAATTATGATATGTATCTGACAGAATTCTCATTTGTGTTGACTTATCTTATTCTGTCTACAAACGTCTTTAGTCATGCTGATTGATACATACGATCAAGTCC
The DNA here is from genome assembly GCA_026929865.2 of Hyperoplus lanceolatus. Lineage (NCBI taxonomy): Eukaryota > Metazoa > Chordata > Actinopteri > Uranoscopiformes > Ammodytidae > Hyperoplus > Hyperoplus lanceolatus. The sequence continues at coordinate 36,566,910 of CM049398.1, read as the reverse complement.
AGTCTTGATTCTTGATTCTGGATTCTCACCAATGATCTGGTGTCAATGCTGATGTCCAGGTTGATGAGTGAGCTGTCCACAACAATGGGCTGTGCATAAGCACCTGCAGAAGGAATTCAATGTTGTCTAGTCTGTGACTAGAGAAAGGGGCTGAGTGGAATGCTATGCTCCGGGGGCACACAACAACAGCTGGCTTCAATACTCATTTAAATGTCCAGACACACAGTGCGTTTCCATGGGACAACTAGATTGGTTAAGACATATACCAAACCTGCCACTCGAACGGAACGAGTCATTTGTCTGAGTATACATGGCCTTTCAGAGAATCGGATAAAGGGCCGGAGCATGGCTGACTCCACTATGCTAGGTGGCGCTGTAGCCCTTTCAACAAGTGGTTATAGAGCCACGTCCGGTTCCCTTCCGACAACAACCCTACTCTTTATTACACTCAACAAAAATATAAACGCAACACTTTTGTTTTTGCTCCCATTTTTCATGAGATGGACTTAAAGATCTAAAATTCATTCCAGATACACAATATTACCATTTCTCTCAAACATTGTTCACAAATCTGTCTAAATGTGTGATAGTGAGCACTTCTGCTTTGCTGAGATAATCCATCCCACCTCACAGGTGTGCCACATCAAGATGCTGATCTGACATCATGATTAGTGCACAGGTGTGCCTTAGACTGTCCACAATAAAAGGCCACTCTGAAATGTGCAGTTTTGTCTAACAGCAAAATGCCACAGATGCCACAAGCATTGAGGGGGCGTGCAATTGGATGCATGCAGAGAAACACTTTGATCAGGATGAGACCTTTGCTTCATCACACCTTCAGGACATTGTGGTCACAATCAACATTCTAAACGCTTGCTCTGGGGAGTCTATAGAGCAGGGGTGGCCAACCTGCGGCTCGCGAGCCGCATGCGGCTCTTTGCCTTGCTTCGTGCGGCTCTTCAGTTCATATCAAATTTTGTGATTATAATTTATTTTTATTTTTTTTCTATACTTTTTTTTTGTGTGGGCCTATGTGTGTGCATGTTCGCAAACGTTTCATGCGGCTCTTACGTTCGTTTTACATGTTGTTTATTATTTAATTTTTTATTTTGTTAATGTGTATGTGTATGCCTGTTCGCAAATGTTTAATTGAGGATGCAACATAAAGTTCGCAAACGTTTGGTGTGGACGCAACCTAAAACTGCCCGCTCAGCTTGGAGGGAGGTTTTCTGTGAGTAAACAATTTGTGTCAAGTTCGCTCCGAAACAGAGTGGGGAGAGTTTATATTTTTTGTTGAACGTTATACCAAGCCATTCTGCCTTATATGCCAGGCGTCATTAGTGCATTTCAAGGCTTCAAATCTTCAGCGCCACTTCAGCTCACTCCATGCTAAAAGTAAGTCCCACTAAGCAACATGCTTAGTAAGAGAAAACGCTATTGTAAATTGTTATATTTTTGTTTGTGGACTTGGTTGAACTGAGAGTTTGTGTGTGAGGCAGTGCACACAATGTTCATTGTTGAAAATGACTGGCCTGTCGTCTTAGTACTGTAGGAGTCCAGTTCTGTCATTATCACAGGGGTGGCATTAACGATCTGGGGGCCCGTTTCAAGTCCTACTGTGGGGGCCCCCGTTTTTTTTTTTTTTTTTAATAAATGATGCGAAAATTAAAAAGATTGTGGAATCCAGTTGGTTCTTTGACGGATTATGAGATAATAGGCCCCTGGACCAAGACTCTCAAAGGGCCCCCCCACTCCTACCTATCCAGTCAGTTACACTGACTTTTCCGCACAGATACATACAATTATTGGCAAAAACATATTAAGAAAGTCAGTGTTTCAAAGATGATCTTGGGACACTGTGGGAGGGACCCTGGTCCTTGTTGGGGGGTCAGGGGGCATTGCACACTGGAAGAAAATGTGTACCGTTTTAAAGTAAAATGCATCAATCTGATGCACTTAGAGAGGAAAATTTAGAGGCTAAATCAAATTTTGAGCTGCAGAAGGAACATTATTTTTCTGATTTTTCTTAAGCAGGCAGCATCCTTTACTCTGCAACTGCAAAAACAGTAGATTGGTCTGCAGACCCATGTTATATGATGGAGAGACCCATTTCAACAGATAAAGGGTGGATAGCTACTTTTTATGAACAGTATAGAAAGTTTATTGCTGTATGTGTGGGGGCCTTAGAGGCCCCTCATGAAGCCCCTAAGACAGAGCTAATAATGCTGTTGCTTTACAATTGCTTTTGTATTTCTCCCCTACTAGTTGAGGGGCCCATGATGATTTATTTCCTTATATTTAGGCTATTCCTTTTTGGAAACTTTTATTGACATGAGTGACTGAGCTCTTTGACTATAAGACATGTAAAGTTATCAGTACCTTAGCTTAGGGCCCCCTTGAGCCCTTGTGCCCCTGGGCCTGGTAGCATGCACAAGCATTATTTATTTAAAAAATAATAATAATACAAAATTCAACTGAAACGGGTGAAACTTAAACTCTAGCGTCCCCCAATTGGGGGACTTAGTGATCACTCTCGCAGTAAAAGGCATACAACACTGCCATAACAATGTAGAAATAGTCATGCTGCACATCAAATGAAACATGAGAAACTCAGCTACAAGCACATATGAGTCATTTTTACACACACCAAACACAACTCAAACACCAAGCATATTAATTATCAAATGTCAAAATCCGAACAGCTTCAGAAATTCAACCCTCTCTCCACATTTCCATTGCTACTGCTCCGATACTTCATTGCACACAAATAAATATCATCTCAAATGAAAGCTAATACCATGTCGAGTTCAACAGTACCACTGTCATGTCCCTATGATAAAAACTCAGCGAATTAGCAAAGGTATACAAACACTCATTTACAGCGACCAACATAAATTCACTCTTACCTTTTCGATATTTTGATGAAAAGTTGTGATTGAGAGAAAAAAACTCCTGTTTTAGTAAATCCAACATGTCAGCTTTCGTTTCCAACCATTTCCAAGTGAATCTGACGTATTGTTTACTTTCAAGGAGTCTCGTTGGGTCAGCACGTATCAGAGAAGGTTTCCCGCCAGTACACTTTTGCTTCCTTACTGCTAGCCAATCATGTGTCTGGCACACATTTTGATACGTCCCCTAAAATCCATTGGCTCTTACGGTTAAAACAAGGTGTCAATCATCCAAATTGACCAATTACTGGCTGAGTTATTGGTTAGCGTAAACATCTTTGGCTACCTGCAGCAGTTGTGATCTTTACGCACAGAACGCAGAGCGCATGGTGTGGGACGGTTGCTGAGCAGTTTTGAGGACTTTTGAGATAGTTTGTCGTTGTTTTTTTGGTCATTTATTATCAAAAATGGCAGAACATCGCCGAACCAAGTGCAGTATGGAGAGGTTGATAGAAATGATAACTGCTGAGAATGCTGAAGCTGACGAACTTTCTGGACGGGACTCCAGCTCAGACGACTCGGACCTGTTTTTCGGGAGCGACAGTGACTACATGCCGCCATTAGAAAGGTACCATTCAATTCATTAGTTACTAGAGAGACATCTCAAAGAGAGGTTCATATATACCAGTATATAATATCAGTTTTATGCTAGATAAATGCGTGTGTGGGGGCCTGTGCGTGCGGTTGTGTGTGTATATGTGTGCGTGTGTGTGTGTGTGTTTTTTATGTTATGTTTTGTAATGGCAAATATATCATATAATCTCAAATGATAGAATGTTTTTATCAAACAGTAGACAATAGTTCTAAATAACACTGCAGGGTGTGTCGGAGGGGGGAGACAGTCTGAAGACAATATCTAGGTGTAGGTGTGGTATACATAGTATGTGAAGAGGGCTCTGATGGGGGGGAGCAGTCTGAAGACAATAGGCCAGGTGTAGGTGTGGAATACACATAGTATGTGAAGAGGGGGGATTTGGAGATTTTTAAATGCAGACACTGAACAGCAACAGTTACAATGTTTCCTATTGCAGATATAAGCATTCTATCATTTGAGATGATATACAATATTTGCCATTACAGTTTACTTCCAACATTATTATAATCACACATATATTGCTTTTGTGAATACATGTATTACACTTTCAAAACAAGGCCACTAAATAATATTTGTTTCCTTCCACAATTGGTTTTACAGTGATGATGAGCAGCCATCAACTTCGCAGGCGGAGCCATTGCCTTCCACCTCTCCGATGCAGCGAGGGAGCCCTCCTCGTCCAGCTTCTGCTCCCCTTCCTCTGCTCTACTCTTCTGATTCAGACTCACCCGAAGAGAGGCAGCCGAGACGCAAAGGGAAAGCCCCACAAAAAACTTCCAGCAAGCGTGGTCGAGGTGGGCCACGCAAGCGTGGTCGAGGTCGAGCTACAACACCAACAGTGAGAGACGAAGAGGAAGAAGAAGAGGAGAGGTGGCATAACAGACAGGAGAAGGACAAAATACCTGAACCTATTCGATTCATGCCGGCTAGGATCCCTGGTCCGACATTTGACACGACGCAGTCATGGTCTCCCCTTGCCCTCTTCCAGCTGTTTTTTTCCGCCTCTGTTGTCAGTACTATAATCAGCAATACAAATGCCCAAGCTGCCAAGAGACAACTAGCGGGGGAAAAGTTCAAGTGGGTAGTGCTTACAGTGAAAGGGTTTTACAAATTTTTGGCTGTGATCATTTTCACTGGTCTTGTGACGGTCCACAAGTTTTCAGACTATTGGAGAAAGACAGCCCCGTACAACTTCTCCTTCCCACGAGACAAAATCACACGTGGGCGTTTTGAGGCCATCCTGTGGTCACTGCATCTCAGCAACCCCACTGAAGATGAGGAAAATGAAAGAAAGAAGACCACTGGGGACTATGACCGTCTATTCAAAATCAAGCCTCTCTACAGTGAGCTGGTGAAGGCCAGCAAAACACACTTCCATCCACGTCAAAATCTTTCCATCGACGAGCGCATGGTTGCTTCCAAAGCCAGAATTAGCATGAGGCAGTATATGAAGGACAAGCCCACAAAGTGGGGGTATAAGCTTTTTGTTCTGGCGGATTCATCCATAGCCTATACATGGAACTTTTTTGTCTACACAGGCAAGAGTGTGTCCACCACAGGTTATGGTCTGAGCTACACATCAGTCATGGACCTATTGCCTTTTGCTGCGCTTGGTGGGGGCTACACTGTGAAAATGTATGTGATGATCACAGATAATGACATAAAAGTGAAAAATATAGTTCAGTACATCAAAAACTTCAAATGGCACATATGGTGCCAAAGTGTGCCAAAATGTGCCAAATGACCATTTTGGAGAGTCCGCCTGACTAGTCTGTACTAAATCCTCTGTAATTCTGCTCTGCTTCACTTTATGAGGATCAAACTTTGCAGGGATAATGGTAACACCTTGTGCTATGCTTAGATGTAGAGCTTTAGCCCCATCAGCATCATTTCAAAGAGATATTCATTGAAAAAGTGTGATTTTTTTTAGGCGGAAATGAAATCAGTCATTTATGCTTGTGTGTAAACTTAATTGACTCTGAGCCAATGACATAAATACTGATACCTACACATCTGAACACGTTTCACAAGTGTTCCCTTCATAATGACACCACAATTATTCAAATAGACCTTGTAGATGCAGAGATATACTCTATTCATTTTGGGTATGTAATTTTCGAGCAGAAACCTAAAAAATAGGCTAGAGCTTAAGAGGTTAAGGCCGTTACTGCATTATCATTTTGGTTGTGACATTTACAGTAAATCTGACTGAGCAGAGGTCTGTGTGTGTGTGTGTGTGTGTGTGTGTGTGTGTGTGTGTGTGTGTGTGTGTGTGTGTGTGTGTGTGTGTGTGTGTGTGTGTGTGTGTGTGTGTGCGTGTATGAGGAAGGGATGGGGGGATGTTCATGTGTACCCGTGTGTACGATGTGGCTCTTTGCAGTAACACAGTAAAAAATGTAGCTCTTCAGGTGCGAACACACTAGGCACTTTACACGCGTAAGATTTACGTGCGTAACGCAGCTGGTAAATGGTAAATGGACTTGTATAGCGCTATATCTCCGTCTATCACAGACCCAAAGCGCTTTACATTGTTTTGTACACATTCACCCTGTCACACACACATTCATACACCGATAGCAGCAGCTAACACGCAGGGTAGGCTTAGCACTAGGGTGCTAAGCTAACTAAGCTAACTATCGGGAGCAACCGCCGCAGGCGGTCAGTGCGGTGTGTTCCCGGCTTTAGCGGTATAAGCAGTTGTTGTTAAACGTGAAATAGGACATTTAGGAGCTGTTGATTGTAGGGTCTGAGTATGAGACAATAGAAGAGGTGTAGCCTGTCTGAGTGGTCGTGGAATAAGCATTTGAGGAACCTACACTTTTAATTCAGGAGAATTACAAGAGAAATACAATATTCTATATCTCTCATCACACTATATGTATTTATCATCACAAGTTGTTCACCAGATCCATTTATCACAGCCAGATTGTCTCAAATGTAGGGTGACTGATGGACTTAAATCATGTCAAGGCCTTCCTGTCATATATTCTTGGCAGGCTCACAGGTGACCCTTAGTTTGAGTGTGTAGTATCACTTAACAAAATGAATTGTTGCTGTCAGCAATTACTTGAAAATGGCTTATGCTATCAGTCACCAAAATGATTAGCAAATAAATTAAATTTGCTTTGCCTAACAATTATTTTGCAGGAGCTGTGTGATACTACACACTCAAACTAAGGGTCACCTGTGAGCTTGCCAAGAATATATGACAGGAAGGCCTTGACATGATTTAAGTCCATCAGTCACCCTACATTTGAGACAATCTGGCTGTGATAAATGGATCTTGTCTGGTGAACAACTTGTGATGAGAAATACATATAGTGTGATGAGAGATATAGAATATTGTATTTTAGAAAGGCATTATGCATTATGCTAGTGACAGAGACGTGAAATGAAGGTTCTCCCTGTGTTTCTTTTCATCAAAAATCCATTTGTGATTCTGTATGAAGTTGATCATGATCACGTCCTGCTTGTCAAACTTATTCCCATGATATTCTACTGATTGATAGGGGTGGGACAGGATAGGGGATGACACAGTCATAAAAACCTGAACAAATCGCGACCTCGCCATCTTGGGTTCATACATAGCAATGCTCAATACATATAAACAACTATTGCCCAGGAAATCAACATTTCTTAAAAACTCCCTTTCGCCTGTCTGCACAAAGAGAGGCAATATAAAGTATTGAACATTTTTTTCTGGGCAATCTTTGCTTTTGAAATGAGAAGCAGTGTGTCAAATTATTACCTTTGGGGGAGGCAGTGGCGAAGTGGGTAGGGTATTCGCCTCTGGTGTGCAGGGTCAGAGGTTCGATCCCCCGTCTCCCCGCCACATGTCGAAGTGTCCCTGAGCAAGACACTGAACCCCAAATTGCTCCCGATAGTTGGCTGCGTGGTAGCTGCTGCTATCGGTGTGACTGGGTGAATGTGTACAAAAAACAATGTAAAGCGCTTTGAGTCTGTGATAAACGGAGATATAGCGCTATACAAGTCCATTTACCATACCATTACCATTTACCTACCTGAGTCAAATTAAAGACTAATTCAATTCAATTAATTCTCTATGCAGATAAGGTAAATAAAGGCCACGGTCACTGTCTCATAGATTGTGCTGACAGCATAGAGGGACTGAGCCAGCTTTAATAAAAGGGCAACACTAGCAAGGTATGAACAGATAACACTCGTTGATACAAAGGGTTTGGTGCTGTTTGTGATTGTTTGTGTATCTGCTGGAGGAGATTGATTTTTAAAAGAAAAGTCAACCAAACAACTCAATCCTCTCACGCTCAAATAGTGCTTATATCTGTGTGTGTGTGTGTATCCTTTTTCACATATTGTTTTATTACATTCTCTCCTCTCCTCTGATATATTCTATTCGTTGCTCAACTATAACCTGGATCAGCAAGAAAAACATTGCCTACAGAACACACTCACACACATCGCATGTATGTCCCATATAACTTTTCCCAACCCTGTTGAAATGGCTGTTTCTTGTTTATCTGAGAAGTCACGATCCAACTTATTCGGGTTGATTAAATGTTTGTTTATTCATAAACAGTCACTCTGACATAGAATAATGCATTTTTTGGTTTTCCATCAACTTAATAGAAGGTTTAAGGATTACAGAGATCAGTGATAACTGTCTGGGTGGTTATTTGATTGGCCTCCCTCGGCCATTAGCACTTTACCCATTGGTTAGAATGACAGAACTAAACAGGTAAAGTCCCCCCACACCTTGAGTTGAAAACTTCACCATTCTTATATCTCAAGGAGATGCCTTCTCTCCCCGGCTTTTTGTCTGGAATACTGAAAAAAAAACCCACTGTTGATCAATACATCCATGCTTTTGGATTGCAGTGGCTGGAGCAGTGAAGGAGTGTGTGTGTGTGTGTGTGTGTGTGCGTGCGTGCGTGCGTGCGTGTGTGTGTGCGTGCGTGCGTGTGTGTGTGTGTGTGTGTGTGTGTGTGTTGGTTGAGATAGGATTCATCACAGTGACTTGCTGGTGCCACTTATTGTTCTCAGGCAGAGAAAGGAAAGTACACAGTAGCACAGAGAATGACTGACAGAAGAGCCATGGACATGTGATTGAATTCATGGGGGAAAATGCTCAGAACATGATCAGTTTTTTAATAATATGGCACTTCTGACATTTATATATTTTTTGGAAATTCTACCTATACATCCAAAGTCTGTATCCCTGGTTCACAGCTGAGCTTTCTGTCCTGCTTCATGAACGTAATGCGGCCTGGGCAAAGGCAAGGAAGTCAGGTACTGAGGCTGACTGGCTTCTCTTTCGTCAGCTGAGAAACAAATGTACTTCTCTATTCAGGAAAAAGCCAAATCTGAATATTATCTAACCATCACAACAGAAAATTTGAATGATCCGAGAAAATTCTGGAAAGCAATAAAATCATTATCTGCTTCTAAAAACTCATATGAATTACCTTCTTGTATAGTCAAAGACTCCATTACTGTTCATGATCAGGTTGAAATGTTAAACTGTTTTAATGAGCATTTTATTTCTTCTGGGTTTTTGTTCAATTCTGCCTCACATTCTGCAGTGAAATCTGTACATTTGGGTAACAATGCTAGTGATGTACACCACATTTTTAATCTTACCCCTTTTACTGTTGCTGAGGTTCACAAAGCCTTAAAGCATTTGAACCCTAGAAAACCGTCTGGTCCGGATCACTTGGAACCAAGGTTTTTGAAATTAGCAGCAGACCTAATAGCTGAACCATTGACACATATTTTTAAACTCTCATTGGCTTCAAACAAAATCCCTATGATCTGGAAGGCTGCTTATGTTCTACCCCTACTAAAAGGAGGGGATCAAAACATTTTAAATAATTACAGACCACTCTCAAACCTCTCAGTGGTATCAAAAGTCATGGAATCCCTGGTTAGTGAGCAGGTTAAAGATTATGTCCATACTCATCAAATATTATCTGTACATCAATCAGGGTTCCGAAAAAATCATAGCGCCACTACTGCTGCCATGAAAGTTTTAAATGACATCATAGAAGCTCTAGATAAAAAACAACATTGTGTATCTCTCTTTATTGATCTATCTAAAGCATTTGACACTGTGGACCATCACATTCTGATACAGCACCTTATTAAGATTGGTTTCTCTGATCATACTGTGGGATGGTTTGTCAACTATCTCACTGACAGAACTCAGGCTACTCAGTTTGATGGATTTACTTCAGAGATGCTTACAGTGCGTAAGGGAGTTCCCCAGGGTTCAGTTCTGGGACCGCTATTATTTACGTTGTATATGAATAGCCTTGGACAAAATGTCCCAAATGCAGCTTTCCATTTCTATGCGGATGACAGTGTAATTTATTGTTGTGCATCCTCGCTCAGTAAGGCTTTTGTTTATATGCAAAGTGCTTTTGATCAAGTGCAGGCTCAGCTTTGTCAACTGAAGCTTGTTCTCAATGCTGATAAAACCAAACTTATGGTATTTTCAAATTCCAGAAAGATTGTGTTAAATCAGAAAATATTAACTTCCCAAGGTAATGAAATTGAGGTTGTAACTACTTACGAATACTTGGGATTTATGATTGATGACCAAATCTCGTTTAAAACCCACATACAAAACCTGGTGAAAAAACTGAAACTAAAGTTAGGTTTTTACTTTAGGAATAAGTCATGTTTCTCTCTCGAGGCCAGACGACGATTAGTCGAAGCTACCTTCTTGCCGGTTCTTGATTATGGTGATCTGTTGTACATGAATGCATCAGCTCACTGTCTACATATGTTGGACACTGTATACCATGGAGCCTTGAGGTTCATTACAAACAGCAGAGCCTTAACCCATCACTGTACACTATACTCAAGAGTAAACTGGCCTTCTCTTTTTATGAGACGACTTTGTCACTTGTATGTTTTTATTTACAAGGCGATCTTAGGTAAACTCCCTTGTTATTTGTCATCGTATATGTCCAGAAAATGTGTCCCCCATGCGTTAAGGTCTCAGGACATGGTGCTTATGTCTGTCCCTCAAGCTCGTACAGAGCTGGGTAAAACAGCTTTTAAGTTTTTTGCGCCGTCGTCATGGAATAACCTGCAGAAGCAGCTTAAGCTTCAGGACCTAGTAACTCTAAACAAATTTAAGGCTGTTGTTAAGAGTTTGAAGTTGGACTCCATCGGAAATTGTGAATGTTTTTAGTTAACCCTTGTGCGGGGGGGGCTTGTTCCCTGCGTGGGGGGGAAAAAAAAAAAAAAAAAAAGGGAATCTTATTTTTATGTTTTACAGATTGCAAGAGGGTTAAGAATCTTATTTTTATGTTTTACAACTGTATTTAATATCGAACTTGTATTTTGTATTGTGTTTTATGTGTAACTGTGTTCTGCTGTCCATCTTGGCCAGGTCTCTCTTGAAAAAGAGATTTTAATCTCAATGTGACTAACCGGGTTAAATAAAGGATAAATAAGATAAAGTCGATATTCTCATCAAAAAGCTACTGGTACAAACTTGCATTATAAATATTGTTCTAATTCATTTGTGAGGTAATATACAGTACTATATGTGACCAGGAGAAGTCATTTTTCGCATGTTTTTTTTTATTCCAAGACACAAAATGTTTGTTATGTGTGTGTACTGCCACATAGCATTTAGCATCCAAACATATGCCTGAAGTGTCTGGAATACATGGTTATGTCATGTTACAAGTTGGTAGATTTGAAAGTAATTCATTTAGCTCATGTTTATCATCACATCATACATTCTGTAATCATCTCTATGGGGTGCAAAGCAACAATATGTCACTTTTCCACCTTCATTAAACATTTTCTAAGGGCCGTGTCCACCTACCGCCTTTTTCCCACCGCAAGCGCCTTTTTTCAATTGATTCCCAATGAGAAGCGGCCGCCTCGGGAAAAGGTGGCCGCTCTGAGAAAAGGCGCAGCCCCCAGCGTTTTTTTTCCGTGCGTTTTTGCCTTTTGTGCGGCCGCCTCGAGATTTGCAAGTTGAAAAAAGTTTAACTTTGCAGAAAGGCGGTGGGACGTCACCGCCGCTTTTTTCAAAGGGCAAATCAGATAGTAGATCGTCGGGACTCGTCGCCTTGGCAACAAAGAAGACGGAAGAGAAACTGCTTTTTCCGTCTCTGTTTACCCGAAACTGTACAAAAATAGTGACTTAAAATGACCAGAACAGAGGGAGGAGAGCCCGTTTGTGGGAGCAGATAAGACGAACACTAGCCTGGCATTCCCAGACCTGCCACTAGGCGCTGGCAAATTAAATTTGCTGCGCCTGTTGGTCTGGACACGCTCCGTTGAAGCTTTATCAAGAAAACCAGAAATCTGGCTATGGTTTCAATTGGTTATATCTAATATGGGCGCGCCAGAGCCCTTTATATGGTACTCTGGGGAGGACGTAACCGGATGACGACAGTGACGTGCATGCGACGTCGAAGCTGTGATAGTAAACATCAAAGATGGCTGCAGATATGTTGTGTAAGTTTGAGACTGCTTTGGCCTCGACCCTTAACGATTTGGAAGACGGCACTCAAATCTTTCATTAGCAAGTAAGTGGAATGTTCTGTTTTGCCGACCGACAACGGCAAAAGTTTAATTTAACAGTTTAGTTTGTTTAGCAAACAGCTGTGCATTGCACCTTGTGCATCGCTCTGATTGGTTGTAGTGCTATCCAACTGCCTGCAGTGGCATTTGAAATGCACGAGTAGGAGCCGCCCCTTGAGTTGGAAATTACTATTGATCGTGGCCAGACCCTCTATCGTGCAAGATATCAGGGTCTGGATTTCCAGGCTAGGCGAACACTTGATTTGCTGTATTTTTTATCTCCTACGGATCGTTTCATGTGCACACGTCAGCCTACAACTTGCTCCATGTGTGTTCGCAGGAGCCGCGATAACTCCTCATCCAAACAGAGGATGGTGGAAAGTATTCTCTGTTTCATAAGACTACTCATATTAAAATGTAACGATTTAAATAGAAAACAGCAAGCCTAAACAGTTAAACCAGTGTTGATAGGTCTGACGATCAGAATTTTTTCTCCCCCGATCACAGCGCTCTCTCTCTCCCAGCTCATAAAACGCTTGAAAAAAGTGGTTGAAAAAAACGCTCAATAGACACACAATAGCGCACAGCCAGCGTTTAACGCTGGAAAAAGGCGTTAGGTGGACACAGGCCCTAAGTCAGTCCAACTGTCCAGTGGGCCTCATTTATCAAACTTGCGTGGAAACTGGTGCAGATCCTGGCGCAAATATCACCCTACGCCAGGTATCACGTGGGATTTATCAAATAGTCGTACCTCGCCAATCTCAGCATACGCCAGATCAGCATTGATAAATAGGGCGGCTGAAAACAATTGTAATTTGAATATCACAGCCCAATAATTTCTCAGTTTAGAGGCGTTGCCCAGAGGTTTTACGACATGGATATGCGCATTACGGCAAAGAAGAGGAACTTCTCTGAAGTAGAAATTGACAGCATAAGAGCAAAAGTAAAAGAAAAGAAAATAAAGTTTCATCTCGGAGCATTAAAAGCAGCATCAAAGAACATCAGAGGGCAGCAGTTAGGAAAGAAATAACTGCTGCGGTCAACAGAGTTGGTGCTGACAAACGATCATCAGCTGAGGATAGAGAATTCTAGGGTTTACATCAGTGTTATCGCTCAAATGATATAAAATTAAATATACAATTTTATGTCGCAATTTCTTTACATAGGTGAAGAAAGGATGGTTTGACTTAAAAATCGCCACAGAAAAAATTGTGATGCTGCTCTGAAATGCAACACCAGCTGGAGGCGCTTGCATAATATAAGTGGTGGGGGAGAAACAGACGCACCAACTGTCATAAGCTGGGACAAAATAACTTGTCCATGTCTTTGTAATGACAACCTGACATAAGCTAAGACAAAAAATCTTATTGATGTCTTGGTTATGTCTACTTGACATTAACCAATAATATAAACATAAAACATAAACATGTCATAGTAGGCTTAATTATCAAATGTAAATTAACTATTTCCATTTATGTGGTAAGATTATATTAAACTGTCATATGCGGAACATTTTGACATTGACTGTCATGAGACCTTTATTATACTGTCATGAATGATTTTGTTGGCCTCAAGTAAAGTGAAACCATTTGGACATTTCATTAACATGTCATGAAGCGTTATTACACTGTCTAATGCCTTTATAACAGGCTCATGAATGATTATGTTGGCCTCAAGTAAAGGGAAACCATTTGGACATTTCATTAACATGTCATTAAGTGTTATTACACTGTGTAATTTTGACATTTACTGTCATGACGCCTTTATTATACTGACATGAATTATTCCCTTTGCCTCAACGTAAAACAATTTGGACTTTTCAGTAAATGTTATTACACTTAATGACACACACAACAGTGTTAACTGCAGTAGTAGCCCCTTTATAGATGTAACATGAAGCATGTTAGTATTACATGTGGAAAATACCTTAACAAAAGCAATACAAGTCAAGACAGTCTGTTTTATTTCCTTTGAGACACTAAACACAAAATATATACATACACTTAAAACAGAAATAAGAACTACTTTAAAATCAAATGCACTTTCCAGTCCTTAAATGAGCAATCCAAAGAATAAAACAGTGGCTTTAAAATAAATAATATATGTTATAATGGCTGCTAAAATCACCAGGAAGAGATCAGCTTAAACACAAAAGGAGGGCAAATGTGGGCGCCCTTAGCTCAGTTGGTAGGGCGTCCCCCCACGGGCCTTGACCAGCAGCGGACCCGGGTTTGATTCCAGCCCGCGGTCTATCTCTGCATGTCACTCCCCTCTCTGCCCCATTTCAACTCTGTCTCTATACTATCAATAAAGCATAAAAATGCCAAAAATATATTTTAAAAAAAGGAGGGCAAATGACATTCAAACGTTATGGGCCTGTTAGCTTCAGCATGTAACTAGTGCAAACTTGTAAGTGAATACGGTGCTTAAACAGGCAGATTGCAGATCAGCAAATCATAGAGCTATTAGCACACACAATAATAACAGAAATATACATTAGATCAGGTTGAAGTAAATAAAAGATAAATAAAATAAAAGAGACTGTGTAGGCCTACTGCCCTGGCAGTGCGTAGTATGGAGCATGACAGCCAGCTAACATTTAAAAGCCCAATAAAGAATAAAAGACACAAGGCTTGAATTTTCTTGTTTCTTTGTGATTCTTGTATTGGTAGGTTTTCTTTGTAAAACTGTAACATTGACATGAAAAAATAAATCAATAGACACAGACAGTATACAGTACAGACAGTAGACAATACACAGTAAGTAGTATATGGTAAGTATACACACAGCTATGCTATTCCTATTTAAGTATTAAACAACACATGACTGTAAAAACACAGTTTAGCATGTATGTATGTATACTGTAGTGAGCTAGCAAACAATTAGCTTCTGTAGTAGTCTACCTGCTAGCTAACAGAGCCACATGTGCAATCAAATAAACATAAAAGTGGCTTACTTTACACTCTTACACCTGAAAGCTAATGTTAACATTACAAACTATCAACACTTACAGACAAATAGTCTCCAATGCCAAGGTGTTATAAAGAAATACCCTGCAGCATTTATCTGTAGGCTATGATGTCCCTGTAGACTCCATAAAACTGTGAACAAAATGTAAGCTACATGAAACACCGGATATTTGGCGCTAGATCCTGTATGAAACACGCGAGGGCTCACTCTGACACTTTTTCCAAAAACCAAGATAAAATGAAAATATTAACACTTCATATTCACTTAGAAAAACTGCTATATAACAATAATTGCAATCGCAATATGTCAAGACTGTGCTGCCTTAACTATATGTCAGTAATTATTGTTTTTTAGCAGTTTTTCTAAGTAAATATAAAGTGTTAATATTTTCATTTATCTTGGTTTGAGAGGAAGCGTTTCCCGAAAATCTACATAGTTTTTTGTGGTGTGATTCGTGTCAGGTTGCTCCATAGCAGTTTTTAACAAGAAATTAAGACCAGAAAAGTAGTATAAAAGGAGATCTTTAAGGTATTTTCCACATGTAATACTGACATGCTTCATGTTACATCTATAAAGGGGATACTACTGCAGTTAACACTGTTGTGTGTGTAATAAGTGTAATAACATTTACTGAAAAGTCCAAATTGTTTTACGTTGAGGCAAAGGGAATAATTCATGCCAGTATAATAAAGGTCTCATGACAGTAAATGTCAAAATTAGACAGTGTAATAACACTTAGACATGTTAATGAAATGTCCAAATGGTTTCACTTTACTTGAGGCCAACAGAATCATTCATGAGCCTGTTATAAAGGCATTAGACAGTGTAATAACGCTTCATGACATGTTAATGAAATGTCCAAATGGTTTCCCTTTACTTGAGGCCAACAGAATCAGTCATGAGCCTGTTATAAAGGCATTAGACAGTGTAATAACGCTTCATGACATGTTAATGAAATGTCCAAATGGTTTCCCTTTACTTGAGGCCAACAGAATCATTCATGACAGTATAATAAAGGTCTCATGACAGTGAATGTCAAAATGTTCCATATGACAGTTTAATATAATCTTACCACATAAATGGAAATAGTTAATTTATATTTGATAATTAAGCCTACTATGACATGTTTATGACAGGTCATATTATAGGTTAATGTCAAGTAGACATAACCAAGACATCAATAAGATGTTTTGTCTTAGCTTATGGCAGGTTGTCATTACAAAGACATGGACAAATTATTTTGTCTTAGCTTATGTCAGGTTGTCATTACAAAGACATGGACAAGTTATTTTGTCTCAGCTTATGTCAGGTTGTCATTACAAAGACATGGGCAAGTTATTTTGTCTTAGCTTATGTCAGGTTGTCATAACAAAGATATCTCAGACAATGTCAATGTTGCATTAAACGTGACATAATTGACCGAATGACACTTTATGACAACAGTCATAACCATTCATAGTGTTCATGACAGGTGTCATGACAGTGTAATGACAGTCTAGTTTATATGTGTTATCGGGACGTTATTCTAAAGTTGCAACTATTCCTCATTTATTAATTGTTTGTAAATGAGGAATAGTTGCAACTTTAGAATAACGTCCCAATAACATATATAAACTATTAACTAATACTTAACTAATATATTAACTCACACTTTACAGATCAGTTGTTAATAGATTGTTAACCTTCTACTAATACCAGTGAAACTTTGTAAAACTGAACATGGGTGAAACAAGTTCAAGGTACAGAAATTTGACATGATATTTAAAATATCAAATTTTTGTACCTCAACCTTGTTCCACCCATAGGCTGTTCTGTGTACTGTTTTTACCAAAGAAACACCACAGATGAAATGTTGAACATTGTGTTTAATCTATAGAAACACACATACTGAGCCATCACATGGCATAACAGTAGTATACAAAAGTATACAACAACATACAAACCCATGAGGTTTGGGAACTGTTTGTGGTAAACACTGGATAAACAGTATTTCAGAGGGACGTTTAATGTCCATACATCACGGCAATGTCATGGATTATCTGTCCTAATGGCCCTTTGCGATGCTTACGGGCAAGCCACTCATGCCATTCAATAACTCTGAGATGGTCAACCAATAACTCCTCTGTACGATTTCCCCTGAGTCTCCACACATTTTCCTTAACCGTTCTCCAGGCCCTCTCTATGTGCTGAGTATGTGCACCTGTTTGGGCATCAACATATGATTGTGATTGACAGTTGACAGTTAAATGGGTGTAACCTAGCTGAGGTAAAGCATTGCGATAAGCCCGCCACTCATCACTTATTATTGTAGATCCCACTTTAACATGGTGAGCAAGTGGCACCAGATCTCTCCTTCTTCTTCTCTCGACTAAGCGAAGAACAGGATTTGCATGTCTTCTCCCTCTCCGGTTCACACCTAGCATCCCAAACACCCATTTCATCCTCTTCCAGCCACCAGCCATTCGTCCCCGTCCATACTGTTAAAAAACATGAAATGTTAGGAATTATTATTCTGTAAACAAAATGAATAATCTATCATTCAATGGTAATTTGCATTACTATTTTGATAATAGTGCTTGCTCCTTGTCTTTCTTTTGTGTCTGAAGTGGCTCACATCAACAGTGACAAACTGCTGCCGCCCCCCAATGTACTGGCCTCTTGATTGCTGATATCTGTCCATCGCAGTAGTGCACACATCTCGCAGCTTTTGAGCCATCTTGGACGGGGTTGCTGAGCTTCCAGAAATGTCATCATTGATCATGTCCACTTGACGTAGACACAGGCCTTGTGCAAATCTAACAGAACAAGGCAAAAAAATATAATCCTACAGTTATTTTGATCTTTTTGGTTTGATACACAAAGTATGCATCTACTGCACCACAGGATATGATAATTGTCCACTGCATAGATACAAACAGCAATAATAATGGAAATATACATTGTGGTATTTTCTACAGAGCTCTGTCAATACATTTGGGACTAATAATATTGGGATATTTGTAAAATCCTATTTCTAATATTAACTGCTAGAGTCTATAGATTGAGAGAGCCAATTGCCATTTAGCTCCACCAGGCCTAATGCTGGCCAACACAGCATCCCATAAGAAACATTAAACATATTTCCATAATTAAACTGTTAAGCTGTAAATTACACCTATTAGCAAAATAAATCACAAAAGTGAAACAACTCCAAGCACCTGTTATCATCATGGGTGTAGAGATGCTCTATAACATAATAATTACACACTTTACTACATAATCTCCAGTTATTGTTTATGACAGCACAGTTATACAGTATTTTTATTGAAATAAACACTTTTCATCAGACAAACACACTAAAATCATTAAGTCATAGCGTAACTGTACACAAAGCGCATCCAGTTGAAGAGGGAGACCTTTGAATTGCTGAATATAGACTTGTGTCGAATTGACCTCTTCAGTTTCCTCCCTCTGTGGTTATGGTGTTTGCAAACCCTGAAGATACATACATAGAAATAAATATAATGACACAGGCCAGGGTAGTGGCTAGAGCAGTGATTCTCAAACATTTTCATGCCAAGGACACCCAACTTAATGTATTTGGCCATGGAGCCATCTGAAAATATTTTGTGACTCTCCCTAAAAGGTATGTTAATGTTTCAAAAGTGTTGATTTTTTTCCAGTATTTTTTTTATCTGAAATTAGCAGATCTATAAACTCACAACGTTTTATGATCTTCTAGATTAGTAACAGTAGTGTATTGTATAGTGGTGTATTTCTATAAATTAATGAATTAAGATATAAGCCTATTGGGCACTCTTATCAGCTCATTATTAAATAATTTTAATTTGCACTAGAATTCTGAACCAACATACCCATGTATGTTTTCATTTCATACAACAAAAATAAACTTCCCATGCATAGTTGTCCACACAAACTGATTCTTTGAATTTCATCTTGTGTTTGCATTTTTGGCATCTCATCCGTCTTCTTAGAAGCCTTTTCTTCTGCATCCATTTGATTATTTTTCTGTCTTCTTTTAGATGTAGTTCTGCCTTCAATAAGCTCTCTTAGCTCAGTGGCTAAACCAGGCATGATTTAGTTACGATATTACAATATGACTTGATTCGGTCTAGCTATTTTCCTATCCTGTTATTTCCACACACATCACACGATCAAGTTTCCCCGAGTCTCTGTGACTAGCTCCCGCCAGATTACGTTTGGGTTTGAATTGACAAGGGAGAAACAAGCCAATCATCATTGTTGGGCTGGAGGAGGAGCCATCCGGCCTCCTCCATCTAATTGGCTTGTCGTCAACCTGTCAATCACCTGTACTTTGACGAGTTTTTATACAGTCTATGGTGAAAACCGGAGACGACCTAAACAGACACGCCCACCCTTCACTCTCTCGGTTGATGGGCAGGGCAGCTGGCATTCGCATGGACTTCAAAAATGAATACACGGTCTGGTAAAATGTCCGATATCAGTGTTCCTAGCAGCGACGCGCAAAATACCGAGATAAATCCAGGTACTGTCGGGAGAAAGAGACAGAAGTCAACAGCCGGTACTTCCAGCAAAAAGAAAACTACGCCTCTAGACCATGCTGTGCACATGGACGGTGACGGTAAGCGAGAATGCGTGTTATCTTTTCATTAAAGATGTTTGGTCGGGATAACACGGATTGATAGATTTTTACTACGTCATTCCACCAGATTAGTGTCCAATGATTAATTTTGTGTGCGTGTGTGTGTGTGCGCGCGCGTATGCATGCATGCGCGAAACTAAACAAGCACGCGCGAGCTAGCTAGCCGAATATAGAAGATTTTGCCTTGCTAGCGTATATGAGTTGTAAGACTTGTTTTAGGCCTACAGTTAGTAGAATTGTTGTTTTCGGAGAGCAACACAGGGTGCACACAAAGTATTAATCAATGTTGACTGAATGTTACAGCTGCCATATGGGTTGAGCAATATATTGATATTGTTATAGCATAATAGTTGTCTTCTCCTGGGTTTGAAAGCTATTACAGTAAAGTGATTTCATTTTCTGAATTTACCAGACTGGTCGAGTTAACCGTAGTCTAGAAGAACTGAAATGGCTGCAAAATAGTCAAACAAGAATCCTCATACTGGTGTGATTGTATGCATCAAAACTTTAAGTCAATGCTTGCACAAAATATAAAGATACACATAACCTAAAAATATTGAGTTATTTCAAAAAGGCTATATCGCTCAGCCCTATACATGTGTGTTTAATTATAGTCTGTACACATCCATTCATATATTCACTGGTGATGAATGACAGTTATACAATTATGTTCACTCATTCAGAGATCCAGTGCAGATATCAATCTAGAGCTAGCTGCTCATATACTACATTTTATTTTACCTTCACTTGGCTTTTATGATTAGAGTTTTTTTAATTCTCTATCCTATCATTCCAGATACTGAGGCAACTGTAGCTCCAACAGCATTTCTACATATTAAGAAAATGCAGCTTAAGCTCTATGAGGCCAAGAAGAAGCAGCACACAGTCACAGAACAAATCAGTGACCTGATTAAGGAGAGAGACTCCCTCCGCCAACAAGTTGGTGACAGTAAGTAACACCTTCTTGGGAAAAAAACATGTTGCACACCTAACAATATACATGTGTGTGTGTGTGTGTGTGTGTGTGTGTGTGTGTGTGTGTGTGTGTGTGTGTGCGTGTGTGCGTGCGTGTGTGTGTGTGTGTGTGCGTGCGTGTGTGTGTGTGTATAATTGAGTGGAAGAAAGGCCAACATTTCACAGTGACAAGACCTTCATCAGAGCATTACTGTGTTATTAACCAAACAATATATGTGCAGTTAATACCTGGAAGATAATATCTGTAGCATTGATTGACAGCAGACACAGCTGTCCAACTGATGAAATCTCGATTGATGAGTCAGTGAAATGAATTAATAAATAATACATGTGAGTACAGTGTTGAAAAGAATGTATGTGAGTGTACTTGTATCGTCATACTTAGTAATGCATTTGGTATTTTATTTCTCTTATGTTGTAGATACAGATGATGGTGGGACAATTGACACATCTTCCTCGGCCAACTCGTCTGCTGGTCCATCTTCTTTCTCTTCATCCTCCAGTCCATCCAACTCCTCTTCATCCAGCTCCTCATGTTCATCAACTGATTCTTCCAATTCAGACAAGAAATCGAAGACAAGACGCAAGAAGAAAAAGAAGCACCACCACCAGAGTCACAAGAAAAAGGATAAGAAGAAGAAAAAAGAGAAGAAAAAAAGGCTACATGGCAAGCAGAGAGGTAAGTGTACTCATGTGTGTCAGGCATATAGACGTCACAACGTCTGTCTGTCTGTCTGTCTGTCTGTCTGTCTGTCTGTCTGTCTGCTCTCTCTCTCTCTCTCGCTTTCTTTATTAGCATGACCGTTAAAATACAGTGTTGCCAAAGCAAATAAAGGCAATACAGACAATAAATAAAAACAGACAAACATAAAAAAACAAGAAATAAGACTGCTCCCCTCATGTGTGTCACGCATGTAGTCATCTCTCTCTCTCTCTCTCTCTCGCTGTATAAAGTTTATCCAAAACTTGCTTGCTGGTGGGACTATTGTCTTGGACCTTCCAATTGCTCTGTGCCCATGTAATCTTGTTACTTGCAACCACTTTGCATCTATGCGTGTTTCCCTGTGTTGATTCACAACTTGTAGGTTTGTTATACTTACCTAAACTTCTATCTATTTCAGCACGTCATCCAGAGGAGGTTATCAAGAGATACAGGAAAGTTCTTAAGGTGTACAAGAAAGGAAGGAAACTGAGCATGGCATATCGAAAGGTCGGTGTCGACCGAAACACCGTTGTCGCCAATGCCCCGATCTGTGAGCTGGCTGTTGTGGCCCCGTTGCTGGTTGCTTATACACCACAGCAACGACTGCAGGACTTTGCAAAAAAATGTCTGGAAGTGTTGATTAATAATCCAAACCTTTTGAGGGATGTTGAACATCAAAAAAAAAAGGGAAAACTGATTCCTCTGTCAAGAAAGCTTAGGTGTTGTGTCACTGTGGAATGGTGCCCTAGAGCAGTTCGATTGTAGCTCTGGTTCAGTATAGTATAATACTATATATATATATATATATATATATATATATATATATATATATATATATAGTATTATACATAGTATAGTATTATACTATATATATATATATATATATATATATATATATATATATATATATATATATATATATATATATATATATATATATATATATATATATATATATATATATATATATATATATATATATATATATATATATATATATATATATATATATATATATATATATATATATATATATATATATATATATATATATATATATATATATATATATATATATATATAAAACAGTACTAAGTATAGAGGGTCCAAGTTGTGCAAAGACATGTTCATATCAATAATGCCAATGGCTTAATTTTGATTTATTTTGTTTTCATGTCCTGCACAAGAAGTTCCCAAACCTCATGGGTTTTTATGTTGTTGTATACTTTTGTATACTACTGTTATGCCATGTGATGGCTCAGTATGTGTGTTTCTATAGATTAAACACAATGTTCAACATTTCATCTGTGGTGTTTCTTTGGTAAAAAACAGTACACAGAACAGCCTATGGGTGGAACAAGGTTGAGGTACAAAAATTTGATATTTTAAATATCATGTCAAATTTCTGTACCTTGAACTTCTTTCACCCATGTGCAGTTTTACAAAGTTTCACTGGTATTAGTAGAAGGTTAACAATCTATTAACAACTGATCTGTAAAGTGTGAGTTAATATATTAGTTAAGTATTAGTTAATAGTTTATATATGTTATTGGGACGTTATTCTAAAGTTGCAACTATTCCTCATTTACAAACAATTAATAAATAAGGAATAGTTGCAACTTTAGAATAACGTCCCGATAACACATATAAACTATTAACTAATACTTAATACGTCATTAGTAAGTAATTCACTACTAGCTTGAAAATTATCTATCGGCTATCTATAAAGCACAGTTATAAATCCTTAACAAACGGTTAACTGTCATTAAACAAGTAATTTATAACCAATTAACTAAAAGTTTATTAATGGTCTATTAACTGTCTGTAAGGCATTGTTATAAATCCTTAACAAACTGCTAACAAACACTTAACAAGTCATTAATACATCATAAATTAACAGTTTACTAATGATCTAATAACGAGTTACAACGGATAGTTATTATAAAGTGTTACCAAATAACACATTTTGCGTTTTACTTTATGACAGATGTGCTTGGCACTAGTGGGCAGCCGTCAGCTGCACAAGCCAGTCCGGCAACCACCAGCTGTGAGAGCGCCCACCGTCCTGCTCCACCACCGATCCTGGACCATTAGGCTACTTCCGAGGTCCCGGATCGGAAAAAACAAGCCGAAACGTGCTGGTTAATGGTGGAAATAGATCACTCGCTTTAGCGAACAATGACACATTGAAAGAGAACCTAAAATCTAAAAATTGCGTTAAATAAATAAAATGTTAAGCTGAATGTTGTGCCGTGTATTTTTATCATAGAGAGCAGCGTACTACTTTCATAGCCTACAATACTACAAATATATTACTTAGGCTAACATTTTAGAAGCGATGAATAAATGCAGCCCCCATGCACTTTTACATCATTTTATACTACTGGGTTGATGAGTAATGCATCATACTTTGAGGTAAATGGTAAGTAGTATCAAAAAGTGTCAAATACATGTTGTGGAGTAAAAAGTTGAATGCATCCCTCTGAAATGTAGTGGACTGGCACTCGCTGTAACAAGCTCCAGTCTTTTAAATGAGGTTGTGTTCACCTTCAGTTAACTGGCCTGTGTCCTTACAGCCCCCCTGCACATGTTTTCTATATTTAGAGAGCAGTGAAATTTCCTTTTACTAACAGAGACAAATGGTCTATTAGCCGTCTTGCATTTTACATGAACTGTTGAAAAATAGATGCATCTTCCTCCGTGGCCCCGGACATCAATAAAGAATCTGACAGAGGGGATTCATTTATACGCCCGCTCATCAGAACTCATTAAGAATAATTGGGCGTGACAGGCTGGTATAGAGCAGGACACTGTGGGTGGGAAAAAATCTTTTAGTGATGGAAATCAATTTTCAAACACAATGCCATAACTTCGGTAGTGTGGGGATGGGGCCGGGATGGTCTACTGTACAGTCAACTCTGATCTACAACAAGATGAACCCATAATAAGTATATCAGTGATTCTTGAGAAGTGGGACAAAACAGGGTGCAATGTTGAAAAAATACAAACCCTATGTTTAGGCAAATTAAATTACATGTATATATCCAACATATACTGAGCTAAGGTTTGATACAACCTCCCAGCTTTTGTCCTTTTTATCAAAATGGACTTTTTACCTTGCTTCTCCTTTTTAACATGGGCTTTTTAGCTTGCCATTCCTTATTTTGTGTCAACTCCGTCAGACACCAAAAAACACAAATAAATGTTCCCTCATTTTATGCTAGACAATCCGTGTATCTTCCGTTCAATCCATATCCGTTTGGAAATCAAAACACGAAAAACGAAAAGTGACCTGTTTTTTTAATAATCATCATCTCGTCTACATTATATATTATGCTAAAAACACGCCTTTCTATATTTTTAATCACAATTAATGACCAGGATATCAAATATGAGAATAATGGTCTAAATGTTGATTTTGAAAAATACATGTTTCAATTTAGTGGTCGAGGCTCCGGTGTCGTGCGAAAGTTACCTCCGATAAGAAGTGCGTGTGTGTGTGTGTATGCACGTGGGTCTCTTGGTCATCTAATAAAGGTTTGTTTTACTCTTCATTCATTAATCACCGATTACGTGCGGACGTCAGCATCGCACTGGGAACCGAGGGACACATCCTACATTATTGATAATGTTATTGATACTCATAATCAGCTGAGGCATGAGCCCCAGTGCAGACAGCTGCATATGAAAGCATTTTTATTGGTTAGGTCCACGAGTGAACAGCTGTTTGTCTGTCGCTGTTTAGATCAAGCCTGGTTTCCTCTGAGCAGCACAGTTCTGTTCGGCAGGGTTACCCTACTAGATCTGCCATGCGTTTCCACTACCGACAAGAGGCTTTAGCCTACTTAAAAGAAGGAGATTATTATACTATCTATGAGATAGCCACAGTCAGAAAACAGTCTATGGGTCAGAGCCATCAAGGCACTGGCCGCACATAGCTTGTGTCATTGTGGCAGCAGGACACAGTAGCCCGCTGATTAATATAAATAATTATTTGGAACTTCAAAAATGAAAAATTTTTTACATTTTCTGTTTGTCTCCTTTCCCATTTTCTTATGTAAAGGACGACATGGAAAATAAAAAATAAGAAATGGAAATCAATTCATGTTTTACAGGCATATTTTGAATAATTTAAATTAAAAAAATTATTAAAACGTGAAATCAAACTGTTGTTTTCGTTTCTCGATTTCCAAACGGATATGGATTGAACGGAAGATACAGGGATTCTAGACCCATGAGAGTTATAGTGATCACAAATATTCACCAAAACTGATTGAGCCACGAAAATATATTTTCAAAATGTATATGAATATACATGTTTTTGATATCTGACGGTGTTGACATATTTAACGTCTCTTAAACAGAACAAATAGAGTTTTTCTAGTAGCAGTTTGGTTTTTCTGTTGATAGGTGCTAGTATGAATTACTTCAGGAAAATAAAATGATCAAAACATTTCATATAACTTCTTCAGAAATTGTAAATCGGTGTTGAAGTTTCATGGTTGTGACGCAGGACTTTCAAGATTTGGAATGTAAAATATTCTAAAACTACAACATTAATCAGAGCCTGTCTGACTCTAATGTACTCTGCACAGATAGCTTGTGACAATAGGTCCTTCACGGAGACAGCTGCCCCTCATATTGCCTGATTTTATTACATTTTAATGAAATGTCTGACGGTGGTGACAAAAAGTGTCCCCCCACTTAGAAACCTTATAAAACATGAATGTCTTGTAGAAAAAAAAATATTGATTTGAGAGATTACTTAGTCTTGCCTTTGATGACATTTTTAATCATTAAAGTACATTTTAATAGGTTTTATTGCATATGAAAGATTGAAACCTTCTCTGTGGACACACTGTTTTTGACGTCATGAGAAGATAACAAGTGTCATAAATTTGACATAATAATAATAACATTTTATTTAAGGGGATAATTGTG
Organism: Hyperoplus lanceolatus; assembly: GCA_026929865.2. NCBI lineage: Eukaryota > Metazoa > Chordata > Actinopteri > Uranoscopiformes > Ammodytidae > Hyperoplus > Hyperoplus lanceolatus. Next base: position 36,540,625 of record CM049398.1, on the reverse strand, counting down.
CTCCAGACATTCTATTCTTAATCCCTAATAACATCTACAATTTTAAATATTTTTATTTTTAAAGATAACAGCAGTTACATTTTGTCCCAGCCTTTTGTCCTGGTTCTCAAGAATCACTAATATACTGTATATATGGATGTGATTAACTAATCAGATAACGTGTTTGATGGCTTGATATTGAATAAATGAATGAAATAAAACAAAAACCTAAAACCTAAAAAAATATTTATTACATTTTAATTAAAAAGCATATTACGAAATATACTTGATAAACCAGCATTGATGTGCCTGAAAATTAGCAGGAAGAAGTATACACTTATTTAATCCCTCCCTTTCATATTAAAAGTGTATCATTGTTTGAAGAGAACATGGACATTTATCTCTTTGGAGAGATGTGTGATGATGTTGGTGCCTTGACAGTAAGCTATCCAAAATAACTAGATTATATGTAAAACAATAAATAAAAGCATTTAAGGCTTGTGGTGTGATCCACCATTGAGGCAAAACAATTTCCTAACTAATTGAATAACATATTTAATAAGACATCTGGAACTGTTTATTTGGGCAAGCTGCACACTCCAAGAGATTAAAAAAAAGTCCATTCTTTCTTTAGGAAAAACCAACATCAAGTCTATGGAAATGACAGTTTTCATTATTATTCCTTTAACACAGCAAGTGCTCAAACTGAGAGGCTATAAATAACAAGAGTTTGATGGCTGCCGTCACCTCTTGTGTAACTGTGCCCTAGAAGTATTTAAAGATCAAAAAGAGAAGCATTTCAAAGCCAGGCTTCATGGCACTGTACCAAGGCTGCTAGCATTCCAAAACGCTTGTTGTGATAGCACAGTGACTGGTTTGCCTGACTGATGATCTGTCTCAGGCACAAACAGTGGAATGAAGTATGAAAAGAAAGAGCAGCGCACACACACACACACACACACACATACACACACACACACACACACACACACACACACACAGTGTATACAGTCACCCCTTCATCCCTTGTGTGTGTAGTGACTGATGCTGCTTTGTTAAAGAGATTCAAAAGCTTTATAGTGGAAGCGCCGAACGCCGTGACAGTTAACTATTTGGAAGACGGCACTCAAATATTTCATTAGTGAGAAAGAAGAATGTTCTGTTTTGCCGACCGACCACAGCAAATGTTTAATTTACCAGTTCCCGCTAAACGAACAGGGCTTAATACATCACCTTGTTCATTGCTCTGATTGGTTTTAGTGCTATCCAATTGCGTGCATTAGTATTTGAGGTGCTGGTGCCGCCCCTTGAGTTGGGAAGGTCTATTGCTCATTGCCAAACCCTATCGTTCTAGATGTGGCTCTGGATTTCCAGGCCAATCGGAATCGGCTTCGGCCCCAAACAAATCAAATCGGTCAGGCCCTAATCTGAAGAGCAGAATGTTTTTCTCAGGAGTTGGTGGAAGTCAAACTAGAGCTGAAAGAGAGAGATTATTGGACCTGTGTGGATATATGTACGACTTTAAATGAATGCTAATGCTCTGTGTGCTTCAATGTGAATAGGCAGCTGTTCACCATGACATTACATCAAAGCTGGGTTTAATGATCGCTTTCATAGCTTCCATAGAAATCATTTTAAAAAGAAATCTGCTGCCTAAAGGCCGGTCAGAGTGCTTCTAACTGATAATTCAACATGTATTACCATGAACATGTGTGGGTGGCTGAAGGTAAACATTACAATATGCAGTATAGTGGGAGGTACATCATTGCACACCTGTACCTGCTGCTTGAAAGTATGTGAACCCCTTGAGCCTATTGGAATTGTATTTATTTTAACCCTTATAAATTCATTTAATCAATACCAGTATTTTTTATATGAAATAACAGATGTTTTTTTATCAATTCAACTTTTTTCTTTTCCGGAAATCAATTGTTTAAACAGATAAAACAAATGATTTGCCAATTTCTGTATGTGCAAAAGTTTGTTAACCCTGAGCTGCATTGCTTAAATCGAGCAGGTAAACACAATCAGATGGGCCAAATTGAGTGATGAAATGGACCAATGTAATGAGGGATCTTTAGGGAATAAATTGGGTGGCACTAGATAAAACAGAGATAAAACCAGGTCAGTTTAGGCTCACCAAAATGAACCCATACAGGTCAGACATGCCAAGAGGAAAGGAAATCCCAGAAGATCTCAGGAAGAGAGATGTAATGTTGAACATTTGTCTGGGGACAGCTATAAATCAATTTAAAAAAGTTTGAGCTCCATCGGTCCACTGTGAGGCAAATCATCTATAAATGGAGAGCTTTAAGAATGACTGAACATCTGCCTAGAAGTAGACTTCCTTCAAAAATATCCAGAAGCGCCACAAGAAAAGTGGTTTTTCAGTTAAAAGCCAACCCACGCATTACATCTGGAGATTTGCAGACCTCTCTTGCAGCATCTGGGACAGATGTGCATGGTTCCACAATAAGAAGAAAACTCAGTCAAAATGGCTTTCATGGGAGGGTTGCTGAAGAAGCCTCTGCTCTCAAAAAAGAACAAAACTGCTTGTCACAACTTTGCCAGAGATCACCTGGAGATACCTACAGTCTTCTGGAAGTCTATTTTGTGGACAGATTAGTCCGAAATTAAACTGTTTGGTCATAGCCAAAACCGCCATGTTTGGGCAAAAACGCAACTCTGCCTACCACCAAAAGAACCTTCTCCCAAGTGAAGAACGGTGGTGGCAAATGGTCTACAAATCTCAAGATGTGATGTTTGGGTTGGCTTTTACCTGAAAAATCACTTTTCTTGTGGCGCTTGTGGATATTTTTGAAGGAAGTCCACTTTTAGGCAGATGTTCAGTCACTCTTAAAGCTCTCCATTTGTAGATAATTTCCCTTACGGTGTACCGGTGGAGCTCAGACTTTTTTTTAAATTAATTGATAGCTGTCCCGAGACAAATGTTCAACATCAAAACTCTATTCCTATGATCCTGGTTGGATCTCTGTTTTATCTAGTCCCGCCCAATTTATTCCCTAAAGATCTCTCTCTACATTGGTCCATTTCATCACTCAGTTTGGCCCACCTGATTGTGTTTACCTGCTCGATTTAAGCAATGCAGCTTAGGGTTCACAAACTTTTGCACATACAAAAATTGGCAAATCATTTTTTTTTAATCTGTTCTATTTGTCCCAACAGAGATCAGCCCATGTCTGTTTTATGCTTGGCGGATTCAACCGAAGGCAAAACCTATTAGTGCATGCTGTTACACTAATTCCTGCTATGGCATTAATTTAATGCAGGAAAAGTCTAATCAATTCGACTGCCCCCTATAATTAATTAAGGGACAAACTTAAGCATATTAAATACATGGCTGTTTTAATAATTTGTCGGCGTGTCAAAGGTTTATAATTGTCCTAAGGAACAGAATGAGCCGGTCCATTCTGACGCTTAAAGGAGCTGTAAGCGGAATGGTTCTTTTAGCTAACTGCCTGTCAGTTACTGCCAGGGCCGCTGCTAAGCTTTTGGGTGCCCTAAGCTTAAATTGTCAGTGGTGCCCCCTCCCCCCCGCCCCCAACAAAAAAACACCAAGATGCTCGCACCCGTAGGGCGCAGGCGGAAATTTTTTGCCCTTGCAAGATCTCTGCGACTACTTTTTTGGCACATTTGCTGTAGTGATGAGTTTTTGCAAACAGCATTTACTAATAGAAAGAACAGCTTAACTTGTGAAAAAAGTTGCCTCATATCCTACTAACTGCCTTTGCAAAGGAATTGAGTGATGCATGCACGGATTATGAGATAATGCGCCCCTGGGCACACACTCTTAAAGGGCCCCCCACTCGTAAATATCCAGTCAGGTACACTGATATTTCCATACAGATACATACAATTAATGGCAAAAACATATTAAGGAAGTCAGTGTTTCCCATAGGATTTTGGGATGTTGTTGGAGGGGGCATGCACCCCCGGATTTTTTTTTCCTTTTCAAAGTAAAATGCATCAATCTGGTGCACTTGTGGAGGAAATTTTAGAGGCTATATCAACTCCTGAGATGCAGAAGGAACATTATTTTTCAGATTTTTCTTAAACATTTTTCTTAAACAGGCAGCACTCCTTACTCTGCAACTGTAAAAACAGTACAGTAGATTGGTCTGCAGATCCATGTTCTATGATGGAGGCCCATTTCAACAGATAAAGGGTGGATAGCTACTTTTTATGAACAATTTAGAATTCACACATAGAAAGCTTATTTGTGTATGTGTGAGGGGGCCTTCAAGGCCCCTCATGGAGCCCCTTACACAGAGCTAGTAATGCTGTTGTTTTTAACTTGCCTTTGTATTTCTCCCCTACTAGTTGAGGGGCCATGATGATTTCTATCTTGTTACATTCTGATGAGTATACTTATATTTAGGCTATTCCTTTTTGGACCCTGTTATTGACATCAGTGACAGAGCTCTTTGACTATGCAACATGAAAAGTTACTATCAGTATCTCTGGCTAAGGGCCCCCCTAAGCCCTTGGGCCCCTGGCCTGTGCCTGGTATGCCTGTGCAGTAATCCACCCCTGGATAGGTTGCACAATTAAGACAAAACAACAATGGACCTGTTCATAACTAATTTATATATTTTTTGTAATGTAATGATTATCATGAAGTTTTTTAAAAAACCTCAATGTTGGGGGGCCCCCGGATCATATATTTTTCCTTTTTCATTAAAAAAAAAATAAAAAAATTATAAATTTTTTTTATGGGGGCCCCCCAGGAACTTGGTGCCCTACGCACTCTGCATACCCTGCGTATAGGGAGCGGCGGCCCTGGTTACTGCAGTTAGGAGTCCCCTCCCTCGTCCGTACGTCACCACATTAATGCACTGCGGTCTTCAAGCAGCGAGTTATCTAGCATCATCTCAGATCCATAAGTGCGATAAACATGATAAAAACCATCAAAACAGACATTGGAAAGGATTTTTACCTGCTTCGCCATTGTAGGCGCATAAACATTCACCCATCTGTCGCTCTGGTGTGTACCGGCAGTGAGACCATGAGTGAGACGGGTGTCGGTTTTAGCGTTCTCTCTTGTGATTGGATATTAATTTCGGGATCCCTCGAAAAGTTTATTTGCCGATTACATGCAATGCAGCTGACTGATAGATCAGCTTTATTCAGTTTGATATTTACCAATCTATGAGGAAGGAGTCAAACGGAAGTTGAGTGTTTTCCATCAAGAGATTAGATTAAGCATGTGTTGGTATGGGGGTGGGTTAGTGCCCATGGCATGGGTAACTTGCACATCTATGAAGGCACCATTAATGCTGAAAAGTACATACAGGTTTTGGAGCAACATGCTGTCATCTATTTCAGGGACGTCCCTTCTTATATAAGTAAGACAATACCGAGCCACATTCTGGACGTCTTAATACAGCTTGGCTTCATAGGAACAGAGACCAGGTACTAGACTGGCCTGTCTGCAGTCCATACCTGTCTCCCATTGAAATAATGTGTTGCATTATGAAGCACAAAATATCACAATGGAGACTCCAGAATGTTGACCCCATCTGAAGTTGTATTTCAAGCAAGAATGGGAAATAATTTAGCTTGAGAAATGTCAACAATTAATGTCAGTTCCCAAACGCTCACTCAGTGATGTTAAAAGAAAGGGTGAACAGGCCCCTGTACCAACTTTTTAAAAACCTGTTACAATTTTCAAATTGTATATTTGTGTATATGTACAAATACAAATAAAGTTTTTCAGTTTGAACAAATACATATGATGTAGTTGTACTGTTGTTTATTAAATACATGTCGAAAAGGATTAGGAAATGATCGCATTCTGTTTTATTCACATAACTTTTTCGGAATTGGGGTTGTAGTAATATAGCACTTAGAAAGGAGCCATTCTGCCTAATGAGTATTTTTACCTTTAATACTTCCAGTGTATTTTTATTAATTCTTCAGTGCTTCTACTGAAGTTCCATTTTGAATTTACTTTAAATGGAGAATTCCCTGTCAGGACATGCCTGTTGTTGCTATGGTTTCTGACTCATGACGTTAGTGAGGTTGGCTACCTGTAAATGGAGTGTGTTTTACTTGTGGGACAACAGGCCTGACCCAGCTGTGTCCCCCTAGAAATAGTTTGTCTCTGTACTACGTACACTGTTTTAGTAGTTTGGTGATGTTGTCTATTTTTCATGGTGTCTTTGTATTCGGGCTTTAAAGGTTAAACTGATATTATTGATATATTATAATGATGTGTGAGATATGAATATGAAAACAATGTGACGAAGGGTTGACTCAGTTATAAACGTCGGGAGAATAATCCACTGGATAAGCATATTGCCTCAGCACTCATCAGAAAGTCAGGCACGAGGAATGTCTGAAAAACTGAAGTGAACAATGTGCTGTAATTGCATAAGTGTTGTTTTGCTTGTGGGTTGGGTGAACAGGGAGCTGGTGTTTTCAATGACTGCAGTGTTCTCTCTCCTGCTGTGTTGAAGTGACTCTGATTGTAATATACAGAAGGTATTAAGGAATAGTTGATAATAGGAGGTGCCAAATGGTCCAATCTTTCTTTATTTAAATGTGTCTGTCTCCGACACAGACACATTTACCTTTCAGTGAAGAACTATACATTAGTTTAAGTAGTTATTTGAACACATGTACATTTTTGATTCCAGGGACTACAGATGAATAGGCACATGCTAAAATATTAACTGTATTAACCAGGAATTGTATACAGTAATGTGATTTTATGAGTGCTGCTTAGTAGCACCTTACCATAGTAAATTATGGACAATATCGAATGGATCTATTAGTGACTGAAAATGGCTGCGATTCTTTAGTGAATCCAAACTTCGATGTCCAATTGCTGAACCAAAGCCAGCAGGATGAGTGTTGAAGTGCTGGAGTAAGTGGACAACATACTAACAATGTCCTTGATCTAAAGACAAGAAGTGTTACATGACTGTGCCATAAAAAACATCTGTGCAATTACAGTTTGATATTTCCTCAGTACATGCAGAACATCCTGATGGAGGCACTAGAGAAAAGAGAGGGACACGTTTCTAGCAAACAGAGAATTAAGCCCATTTAAAGGAGAAGTAAGTGATAATTTTTTGTAAATATATGTGTTAAATCACTCTATAAATAGCAATAAATAACTTAAGTATGGGCAGTTCATAACACATGTCATCCAGTCATTCAGCTTTGCAGTAATTGCCAGATAAAATGTTGAGTATCCCGCTCGTTTTTTCCATTTAGGAAAGCGCTAAAAAAAAGGCGGTTCTCTACCTGTGAACGATGACTCGCTGCTCTTCATCTTGGCACTATCTGATGAAGACGGCTTGTGGTGACGTAGGGACGAGGGAGGGGACTGCTCACTGCAGTCACTGAGAGGAAGTTAGCTAAAAGGACAGTTGGTGACCGTATGATATGCTCCACGCCCACACAGTCCTGTCAAATGGTCTACACAGTAAAAAAAAAAAACGCCAAACTTAAATATCATATATTGATTTTTACTACTTTAGACCAGGATTCCAGTAGCCTGGTGCTACCAGACCATCGTACTTAATTTGTAAAGGGGTCTGGAACTGCTCTATTGGCAAACTTTCACTCACTTGGAGGCGGGTGTCTGTTGAAGTTTAAAACTATTGGATCTGCCCAGTGCCACTCTGGATCAGCCAACCAATCGCATAACGTTTGGTCGTGACGTATGTCATGAGCATGACTTATGACGGCACGTTCCAGTTGTACTGGGAACTCGGAAATTTCCGACTTCACCACATATTGTAGTCTATGGATCTACCGGTACTTGGCAACGGTAACTTGCTAGAGCCTAACGTTTAGTTATTTGGATGAGAAAGGTTGTAGGCGTCCATACTTTCCCGAGCAGATGCACTGGAACACAGACAGGTTGGAACTCGGAACTACCAAGTCGGACATTTCCGAGTTCCGAGTATAAAGGAACGCAGCATTCAACTGAAACTGGAGCGCGACTTCGACGTCATCGTTCTCAGCCACTCGCTCTGTTCGCTGATTGGACACTCAGAAATATGTTCGAGCAGGATCCCACTAATAAACCCCAGCCCCAGACTGACTACTGAAGGGAAAATTTAATTTTGGCTCAAAGGAATTTCCATCAGCTGCTGCTGGATCCCTTCATAGGCTTGTTCTTGTTCCCTGTCATTTCAAAGCCCATATGTCCTTCCCTCAGACGAGTTGCTACAGGGTGATTTAGCTGTGGGTGGTGGGCTCCAGCACTCTGTACCATAGTAGGCTAATTGAAAGAGAAACGGCGGGGTGAACGCACTGAAACATATCCATGTCCCGCAGTCACTGGCGCCCGCCGAGCTGAGACACTGCTGCAATAAAGCATAAATAAAATAGATTGGGGGGGGTGCACTGTGTGTTAGAAGCCCCCATCTTTGGCTCATTGACTCTCTCAGGGGAGTTATGTTTTTGTGTGTGTGTGTGTGTTCACTGCGACATAGATTAAACATGGTCTGTCAGCAAATTTGTTTCTTCCCTTGTTGGTTGGTACTGAGCTGGTCCTGTGCTGTATGATATCTGGGCCTTCCTGCTCTCTTTCTATTGGGCTGTTTATTCTAGTTGTGGCCTCTTGAGGTGTGTGTATGGGGGGGGGGGCATTCTCACTGGATTCTCTTCTACTCTCTGTCAGACTGTTCTCCCAGTGGATCACACGGGAATTAGGACAATGCTGAAAGTGTTTTTTTTTTAAACCCACCTCTGACATAATGGCAGCTCCTCCTTGGAAACATCTAGTTTCTCTGAGATTAATAATATGATTATCTTGATATCAGATGATAGAAATGAGTCCACAGTAGTAGGATTACTGGATGACTTTACTTAAAGTGGCAGTTGAGAATTTTTTTTACTGTAATATTTGGCAAAACTGTCATAATAGCCATTCAGCTATATGTAGGTGAAGTGGTCTGAAAATATTTTTTTATCACTTTGCTCCCCCCTGCCTCTGTGTGCTGCCCCCCAAAATTGCCACCGCTAGAGCGAGGTCAGATTCTCCGTTCTTATTGGCTGTGGGACCTTGGCAATGACGTTGATGCGTCAGTTGCGTGAGCGTTCACGACCCTAGCAGTCTGACACTAGCCTACTGTTTGGTACAAGGCTACTACGGCGGACAGCGAGTAGCAATGTCTTCACAAACGAACCCTCAATTTACCATTCCCAGGATACTAACAACTAACACCGCTAAGACAGCAAAAAAACGAGGAAAGACGAATATTGAAAAGTTAACTGCTGAAAGGGAGACGGAGAGAGCTTGAAAAAAAGTACACTGGCCATGTCTTCTTGCCCTATCACATCAAGACCTCTCCGACCGCGACCTCGCTTTTTTTTTCAAAACAGCGACAAGCGACAAATCTAGCTTTTTTTTCTGGTGTTATTGGTGACTTTTTTCGCCAAAGCAAGTATCATCTCTTCTCAACGAGCAGCGGGAGCACTGACACGCAGCCCGCTCCTCGCGCAGCAGCCCCGAGCTGAGAGGTGTAGCCTATCTCCTGCTCTGACCGCAGCTGGCAGGGGCTGCTGCGCGAGGACCGGGCCGTCTGTCAGTGCTCTGTGACGGGGGACGGACCGGGAGGCTCCCGCTGCTCGTTGAGAAGCGTTACAAGTGATATTTGCTTCGGCTAAAAAGTCACCAATTACACCAGAAAAAAGCTAGATGTGTCGCTTGTCGCTGTTTTGAAAAAAAAGTCGCCAGGGGGGCTGAAAAGTAGCTAAATATAGCGACACAATCGCTAAGTTGGCAACACTGCCCGAGCAGCCCCTCCCAGCTGCGGTCAGAGCAGGAGCAGGTGGGATACACACACCTCTCCGCTCTGTTACAATTAGTTTGCTATCTTGCCTGACAGTTACAGCTACTTTTGTTAGGCCTACCAGCACACTTAAAATGATTTTAAGCTAACATACATGGTATGTCTGTGATTAAAATGTATGCTCAATATGTACGTATGTAGTTATCATTACTAATGTTTAATCACCTCGGAATTGGACATGGTGTTTGTCTCCTGTCAATGTAACTGAATTCACATGAACGCGCGTAGCTGTCGTTCAGAGGGAGGAGCTACAGCAGGTAGAGCGTTGGGAAAACAGCCGTTGGGATCCCAACGGCTGAAAACGGCTGAAACGATCAACTGCAGCTTTAATAGTCTCAAACCGATTGTGGGGCTAGAACATGCTATGCTCATTCCACTGTTGAGAACTACTAATTTACTCAATTGAATCTTATTAGCCACATTGTTAGGATTGCAGTTTCCATTCCCCTTTTAACTAGTTCAGGTCCAGGGTGAAATTTTAAGTTTAGAGTTTTTAGAACTTAAGACAGGCAGTCGGATGTTGTACAAAGCCTACGTTTAATCACTTTAAATTTGTGTATCGTTCTTAAGGTAATATAATGTGTGGAGCGTGCATACAATAGTGAGACATTTACCTCTTATCAGACAATAGCATGTTTACCATTAATGAAGCATGATATATAAAATAAAATGTACATCCGCTAGCTACAGGCAACCCGGGAGGTGTCAGCAGGCCACTCAGTAAGGCAAGGCAAGACAAGTTTATTTCTAAAGCACATTTCGGACACAAGGCCATTCAAGGTGCTTTACAGATGCAAAAACAAAATACATCAAGTATAGAGCACACATTAAAAAAAGCGAATGAGAAACATGAATATAAATAAAACATAAAATAATTAAAACATTTAAAAATAATAAAAATAAATAAAAATTTATAAATTACAGGTTAAAACGGAAACAGTAAAGTCTTCAGACCTGATTTAAAAGAGCCGAGTGTTAAAGCGGACCTCAAGTCCCCTGGAAGTTTATTCCAGAGCTTGGGTGCATTAAAACTGAAGGCTGACTCTCCCTGTCTAGTCCTTACTCTGGGGACTGTCAGTAGCCCAGTGTCAGACGATCTGAGAGCTCTGACTGGTTTGTATGGGATCAGCAGGTCAGCGATGTATTTGGGGCCTAAACCATTTAGGGCTTTATAGACCAACATCAATATTTTAAAATCAATTCTTTGAGTGACAGGAAGCCAGTGTAAAGACCTAAGAACTGGGGTAATGTGATCCACTTTTTTGGTCCTAGTGAGGACTCGAGCAGCAGCGTTTTGAATTAGCTGAAGCTGTCTGATTGATTTTTAAGGAAGGCCTGCAAAGACACTATTACAGTGGTCAAGTCTACTAATAATAAATGCATGGACAAGTTTTTCTAAGTCCTGCTGAGACAGTAGCCCTTTAATTCTTGATATATTTTTAAGGTGGTAGTAGGCTGACTTAGTAATTGATTTAATGTGTTTTTTGAAATTCAAGTCTGAATCTATGACTACTCCAGGATTTCTAGCTTGGTGTGTGCTTTCTAACATAACAGATTTAAGCTGTGCACTGACTTTTAATTGTTCATCCCTGTTACCAAAGACAATGACTTCAGTTTTGTCGTTGTTTAATTGAAGGAAGTTTTGGCACATCCAGTCATTGATTTGTTCAATGCACTTACTCAGTGCTTGAATCGGACTGTAGTCTCCTGGTGATATGGTTATGTAAATTTGTGTGTCGTCTGCATAATTATGGTAACATAATTTGTTCTTGTTCATAATCTGAGCGAGTGGGAGCATGTAGATGTTAAACAGAAGAGGCCCAAGAATGGAACCTTGGGGGACCCCGCATGTAATATTTGTTCACTCGGATGTGAAATTGCCTATTGATACATAGTAGTCTCTGTCCTTCAAGTATGTTTCAAACCAGTTTAGTAGGGGAGAACGGGGTAATTTGTCACATGGGTTGGATGTCACATTCGTTATATCTCGCCACCAGAGCGTGCTAGCTCTGAAATGTTGATATAAAAAAGGTCCAGAATTGGGATCAGAGGTCACATACATAGACTTCCTTGGAGTTAGACTGCTGCATTTCAGGTGAGAGGATGTTTTGTGTTTTTCATGTCAAATTCAAAATATTTTGCTTCTCAGTATTTTTCTTCTAGGCTTTTACACAATGGGTTTATAACAAAACACTTGTTACCCTCAGAAAGTGTGAAGGGTAAACTATAGTTTAGATTGTGGTTAGCAAGCTAATTAGTTGTCAGATGGTTGTTGGCCTTGATGCTAGCAAGAAATTCAAGTTGGGGTTGGTCGTCAAATTTTTGGGGGGTTGGTTGTCACATGTTATCTCAAGGCTGCAGCCAGAAAAGGAACCCAATAACGAAAGAAATTGTCAAGCTGTATCCTCACTGACACCCCAGAGAAGGAAAGAATAGAGCAGGAAAAGGCAGCTAGCAAGCAAAAGAAAAAAGGGCAACAAAATCAAAACAACCCAGTGCATCCCAAACTAGACCAGCTGCCAAGGCAACAGAACGTTATGTAGGCCTATTTGTCAACTTGACAATGCAATTAAACATTCAAATTTGGTTCTGCCTCCTTGCCTTCTTTTTAAGATTTTTCCCATTAAGATAACATTGTGACAAACAACCCCATAGTGTGTGACAACCGACCCCTTGATGGGGTTGGTTGTCACAATGTGTCAGAGTGTCTTTGATGGTAAATTACTTCTTCATTACAATAAGTTGGAAAAAAGAGAGACACACATTTCTAGCCAACACCTTAAGCTTCAATTTAATGTAGGAATGGCTATTGACAGATGTTTTGGTGATGAGCAATTCTCACTAGAGTAAAAAGTGTGCCTACTTACCCCGTTCTCCCCTACAGTTCCAGAAAGTCCAACCCAGTTTGCTAGTCGATCTAGTAATATGCAGTGGTCAACTGTGTCGAACGCAGCACTGAGATCCAATAAAATTAATACAGAGCTTTTGCCACTGTCTGTGTTTAAGTGGATGTCATTGAGGACCTTAACCAGAGCGGTGTCAGTGCTGTGGTGTTGACGAAAACCTGACTGGAAAACATCAAAGCAGTTGTTCATTGCCATGTAGTTATTTAGCTGCTGATAAACAGCTTTTTCAATGATCTTGCTTAAAAATGGCAGGTTAGATATGGGCCTATAATTGTTCATGACTGATGTATCTAGGTTGTTCTTTTTTAGGAGTGGCTTGATGACTGCTGTTTTCAGGGCCTGTGGGAATACACCTGTCCGAAGGGACATGTTGACAATTTCTTGGACATCTGAGGCCATGCAGTTAAAAACTGTTTTAAAGAAACCTGTGGGTAGAATGTCAAGGCAACAGGAGGAGGAATTCAGGTGTTGTATAATGTCCTCCAGGTTTTTCTGGTTAATCAGACAAAATTCTGTCATGGCATTTGGATTGATTTTAAGTGGGCACAGGGATGAAATTTATCTTGAAACCGGTATTGATGTGATGACAGCTTGTCTAATTTTATGAATTTTGTCAGTAAAGAAGGAGGCAAATTCATTGTAGGCCCCCGTGGAGAGAAGTTGAGATGCTACTGACACAGGAGGGTTTGTGAGCCTGTCAACAGTATAGGGCACGTGCATTGTTGCTGTTTTTGGTGATAATGTCAGAGAAAAAAGACTGCCTTGCATTTCTCAGTTCCGAGTTAAAAGTCCGAAGTTTTCCTTTGAAGATGTCATAATGAACATTGAGATTTGATTTTCACCACCTACGTTCTGCTTTACGGCACTCTCTTTTTTCTAGTCTGACCTGCGGGGCATTTCTCCATGGGGATATTTTTTTACCAGAGACGGCCTTCACCTTAGTGGGTGCAATGGCATCAATAATATTTGTAATTTTTGAGTTGAAGTTATCCACAAACACATTAACTGAGATACAGGGGAGGAGTGGAGTCTGAGAAAATGCTTTAACAAATTCCTCACTGGTGTTTTCAGTAATACACCGCTTCTTGATTACTTTTGTTTGGTCGCCTCTGTGTATAGTGACTGTACTTTCAAAAAACAAACATGAATGGTCGGAGAGACCCACATCAGTTACAGAAACCTTTGCTATGTCCAGGCCTTTGGAAATGATTAAGTCCAGGGTGTGACCTTTGTTATGTGTAGGCCGGTTCACATGCTGGGAAAGTCCAAAGTTTTCCAGGACATAGCACAGTTCTTTAGTACTTCTGTCCTCAGGCTTGTCAACATGTATATTAAAATCACCAACACAGTCAAACTCAATGCAGATTACAGACAGCAGTTCAGCAAAGTCATCAAAAAAGCTTGCACAGTATTTTGGTGGCCTGAAGATATTAATAAAAATGGCTCGAGTGGCTGAATTTAACTTGAGAGCCACATATTCAAATGAAACAAAATTTCCATAAGACATCTTTTTGCAATGTAGAGATTCATTAAATAAAATAGCAACTCCACCACCTTTCCTATGAACTCTGGCCTCACTCATGAAAGTGAAGTTTGGGGGGGTTGACTCGATAAGAACAGCTGAGCTGTTGTCTGGGTCCAACCAAGTTTCAGTTAAAAACATAAAATCAAGATTGTGCTTGGTAATAAAATCATTAATTAAACATGATTTACCTGACAAAGATCTGATGTTTAACAAGGCCAAACTTAGTGTGTTTGAATGTGAAGCATTGTCAGCCCTATATACTACAGCAGACTGTGGCTGAAGGGGAATGGATACCAGGTTTGAGAAATTTGCTGTATTAAAGTGACAAGTGTTTCTTGAACGTTTTGTGGGGTTAGTCACACAAACAGCAACAATATGGGGAGGTGAAGTAACCAGTAGTGTACATGGTGATGCCGGAGGTGGACAGTAGGGGGTGCTGGAGACTCGAATGGTAACCTGAGATGAGTGCAGAGGAAGAGAGGTGTGGGCGATCTGTGGAGTGGGTGTGTGCCGCGTAAACAGTCGCGCACGTGTGGAGGATTGCACTACATGCTGGATATTGCATGCCAGAATGTGGCTTCCATGGTGGGTTGGGTGAATCCCATCCCTTTTAAATAGATCTGCCTGGTTCCAGAACAAATCAAAATTGTCGATAAAAAACATGTCATGTGATCCACAGCTGGACTGAAGCCATGCATTTAGCTGAAAGATTCTGCTGAACGATTGAGCGCCACGAGAAGAGGAAATGGGGCCGGAAATAAAAATGGACTCAAAGTGGGGTTTTAGGGCAGTGAAAAGGAGTTTAAAATTCCTTTTAGTTTCCTCAGATTCCCGGCGGGAAGTGTCATTTCGCCTTGCATGAATCACGATGTTTGTGATGGATGACGGGAGAGAGGGCAGTAATTCTAAAAGCCTATCCACAATGACGGGGACTGCGGCACCAGGAAAGCAGAATGTGATTGCGTTAAAAAAAAGAATGTGCCTGGTTATGGAATCCCCGATAATCAATGTAGTGGGGGGTGGGGGGGAGAGAGAGAGAGGAGGAGGAGATGGTGAGGTTGTGTGTGAGCTGCCCGGGCAAGGAGGCGGGCGCTCACTTACCTCCGTCTGTGGGGCAGGCGACGGCCCGGGCTGGGAGACCTCCGCCGTAGACCTTGATTGAAGAGATCCAGGCCGAGGAAGACCCCATGATCGTCGGGTTACAGCCTCCTGCAGCATCGTCGTCCTGCGGTTGTTCTTCCTAGCACCGGAGCTGCGGTTGTTCTTCCCAGCGCCGGAGCTGCGAGCCGCCTGTACAGCGCTGGTCACAGGAGTTGGGTCCATTGACTCTGCGGGATGCGGGGACGTCATCAAGGTCATCCATGGCGGTATACGGCGTCAGCAACTCGAAGTGGTTTGAAAGAGCCACGGGAGGCTGGGAGGAAACTCGCTCACTGGCCAGCCCGCTCCTTTGGCTGCGGCTCACCACCAGGGACCATGGATACTGGAGGGACTTCGGTGTGGAGCTGTGTGCTGGCACCGTGGACACGTTTCCCTTGTTAGCCTCGGTCGGCGTCGGTGTTGTTATGTTGGTGGGATCGGTGGTGGCAGTGCCTGGCTCCCCTGCGTCCGGCCCATGCCCAGCGAGGCGGCCGCCAAGGTCCACCTCAACCTCTGGATCATCCGGGCGGACCGCGTTCATGGAAGTCAGCCAGGGAAGTGTAGCTGCAGAGTCTGAAACCAATTGTGACACGGAGGAGGACCACAATGGGTCAGCCGGGGCCCCAAGACCAGAACGTTGCATGATCGAGAGTTGTTTTGATTGTAATGATGCTACGGAGGCAAACTCTGCGATCAGCTGGTCCTTGCCCCTAAGTTCGGATTTCAGGCGGCGAATATCCTCCATTAAGCGTGAGTACTGAGACTTACAATCTGCACACACAGCCATCCTAAATGTTGACGGCAGTAGTAGGCTACAACTCAAAGTGTCCTTTATCTGTGACTGTGTAGCCTACAGTATGAGGTTGGTTTTGTGGTGGTCGGGCCCAGATGCTATGCTAAAGCCACGCCGGGCTGTGCCGGTGAACAGCGGCCTCAGCAGTAAAGACGCATGGTTTAAAATAACAAACATCTGATAAAAATAAAAATAAAAAACCCTAAACCGGGTTGAAGCAGGCACTTAGCATAGTAGTGATCCAAAACAGAACTCGATTAAAGGCCATAAAACAGGTTTAAAATGACAGTTGTGACAGAGCTATGCAGGAGTGCGACCTCACCCTTATCATTAAAGATGATAACCTGATAAATAATACAGCACAACCCACTCACTTCTCTTGGGAAAAATAAAGTGCTGCCGGCCTTAACGCCATTCAACCTTTTACACGCTCTTCATCCAGGACTCCCTTGTAAAAGAGATTTGTAATCTCAATGAGACTTGCTGGTCTCTTTGAGACGTCATCCCTGCTATAAAATACGCATTGTCTAAAAAAAATTAGGGAACATAATTTAAGTGAAGCATTTACAGCAAAGAAATATGAAATTATTCAAACCGCTTCCTGTTTCAGGTTTTAGCCAGCGTCATTAGCGTCATAGCTAGCAGCTGATAACTGCAACCATAACTAATGTTGCATTTTAAAGGCCCGTCTACACCAAAGATTTGCGACGAGACGAAACGGTTTTAGAACGTTGCAGGGGAAAGTTGCAGCAGTGTAGACTGACAGTTGCGCCGTGGCTGATGCCGTTGCAAGGAGTCCCCAAAGACTGAACATGTCAAGTCTCCCGGTCAAGTTTTAGAACGCAGAGTGCAATGAATGGGTTGTTTGCCCCTTCCAACCTCCCTCCCCAGAGGCTCTTACCCCCTTTCCCTGGCCTCGGTCGGGCTCAGCTGCCGAATAACGCCATAATTGTCTTCAGAAATAATAAATGTCCCGCCAGGTTATTCTGAATATTTATATTATTCTGATTGTGTTTTTATTTTCACTAAAATGTAACTGAAAGTCACAAATATTAGGAAATATAGCCCCGCGAAGAATGCCTGTGTTACAAGAATAGTGGTGTGTGTGTGTGTGTGTGTGTGTGTGTGTGTGTGTGTGGGTGGTTGAGCGAAAAGAGCGAGCGCGAGTGACAGAGAGAGTATCCTGTATAGCGTGTGAGTGCTGCTGAAAGACACAGGCTACTTTAAAACATTTAGGCCTATTTCACGTAGGCCTATAGTCTTTCAGTCTGGCGGCAGGAAGGCTTAGTAGACAGCGCCTGCTTCTGAAATAGCCAGCATGTGGGCTGTAAAAATAAATAGGCTAAATAAATAAAAACGCCGCAGTAGACCTACTATGGCTTATTGATGAACAGGACTAGTCGGTTAAACGTTTGAACGTCCACTGCCTCGCTGGTCGGTTATATTGTAGGCTATATTGCCCATCACTTGGACTTGAACATTAGGCTACATGTGTGAGAATGAACGTGTGTGTAGGCCTGTAGGTGTGGGCTAATAAAAGAGGGAGAGAGATAAAAAGGTGAGAGCACAAAGCAAAAAAGGTTTTCTTGGCCGCTAAAGGTCCGCTGTGTTTACTCTTGTTCGTCGGCCGTTTTTTTCTTTTTCTTTTCCTAACCCAACCGCCGCAGGGGGGCGAGTGCAGTGTGTTCACAGCTTTAAGCTGTAGAAACATCTCAAGGATGATCAGTGAAAACAGAATGGACCTGAGCTCAAATCTGAGCTTGATCGCAAAGGCTGTGAATACTTATAAGTGATGTCTTTGTTTTTTTTATTTTTAATAAGTTTTCAAAAAATCATGTTGTCATATGGGGTATTATGTGTAGAATTTTTAAAAAAAAAATCCACAAAATGTGGAAAAAGTGAGAGGCTGTGAATACTTTCCGTATGCACTGTAGAGAGCTGGTTTATGGCCATTCTGATCACGTGTGTTGCTTTAGCGGCTTAGGAGCAGCAGAAAAAACTGTCATCTATCCTTCTGAAGTACATGCGCTGATAACCCTTAAAGAGAGAGAAAAAAATCAAATAAGTGCTTATCAATAACCTTTCATTAAAGCCAAAGCATGGCAAATGGCTATAAGGTCTATAAAAAGACAAGACAAAGTAATGTAGCATAGTAGCAGGCATTTTACCACTCCGAGGCAATTGTCTGTGTCTGTGTCTGTGTGAAAAGTCTGTGTTAACAACCGTATCCTACAATGCCACAATGCTACCATGATGGCTTTTATCTCTTTATCTAGTCTCCAGTGAGCCTGTGAGTTTAATAGTTCTTTTAGTTGGCCCTGGATATTAATAATAGCTAGAGCTGATCATGGTAATAATGACTAGCTCAGGGAGTGATAGCACACAGCCGCAGCAGCTGTAGCTAGTGCGGCTAGATGTTGCGCTAATGAGAAATACTATAAAGAGACAACACAGCTCTTCTTATCACTCTTTGTGTGAGGCACTATGCAGCTGGCAAACATCCCTCAGCAGCACTAACAGAGAGTTGGAAGCGGCCTTAGGTCGTAGGTTGTCATTTATTGGCCTGTTTTAATCTGCCTACATATTTCGTGGCGCTGTCCCCAACAGACAGAATCAATAGCTTGTGCTAATACTGCCAAGCCATCACAGTGCTCACCATAAAACTAGAACAATTACACAGAGATTGATCAGTCTTTTGCACAAAATATATTATTAATATGTTTGGCTGAACATCAGGAGGCCGAGCATGCAGGACAAATCAGTGGCAATAAAAAACAGCCTGTAAGACAACTGGTCACATGAGAGCCATGACTAGTAGCCCTGTGTATTGGTAGTGACGTGACAGCGCTTTGTACTACTGTGTGTGTGTGTGTGTGTGTGTGTGTGTGTGTGTGGGTGTGTGTGTGTGTGTGTGTGTTGGAATGCGCCCTTACCGATCCATCAGGTGGTAGCGACTGGGGGACATTAATACATTAAATATCATTGTGGTATTAAAGGTAAAGTTAAGTATTTTTGGAATGGGGTTGTCTGATGGTGAAGAGACACAACATAAACGGCTGGTTGGAGGAAAACTAAAACTGATACCAGTAAAACTCAACTGAACCTCCGACCGAAACAGTTTCAACCAAACCATCTGTATTGAATTTGTCAGGACGCTATTTGAGTGTGACACGAGCCACTAGCTCAAATTAACTTCAATGAGTCTTGCAAACTTCTGAGAGCAAACCTCAGCTCTTCTTTTAAAGTGGAATTCTCTCTTCATTTGTGTCTTTCTTTCCCTCTGTCAGTCTGAATCTTTCCTTCTTTCTCTCTCTCTGTCTCTCCACAGCCTTTGTGTTGAGCTGTGTGTTCCCTGGGCGACCTCTCTATGGAGATGTATCAGTGAGCAGCCTACACTCTGGAGGTGAAGCGTTCTTCTCCTGTCTGAGCGGTTACCAGCTGCACGGCCCCACAGTGCTGACCTGCCGCAATGCTAGCACCCCCTACTGGAGTGGCAAGGAACCATACTGCATAGGTAAACCACACTTCACCACACTGCATAGGTAAACCACACTCCACCACACTGCATAGGTAAACCACACTTAACTACACTACATAGGTAAACCACACTTAACCACACTACATAGGTAAACCACACTTAACCACACTACATAGGTAAACCACACTTAACCACACTACATAGGTAGACCACACTTAACCACACTACATAGGTAAACCACACTTAACTACACTACATAGGTAAACCACACTTAACCACACTACATAGGTAAACCACACTTAACCACACTACATAGGTAAACCACACTTAACCACACTACATAGGTAGACCACACTTAACCACACTACATAGGTAAACCACACTCCACCACACTGCATATGTTAACCACAATCAACCACACTGCATATAAGATCCTCGCAACATGGAACCAAAACTAACTGGTCAAAACCAAGTCTATGGTCAACCTATACTGTCAACATGCTGCCTAGAGAAAAAACACCTAAACACCTAAAGGTTATTTCAAATAACTTGAGCCATAACGCTATATTTAGGTAAACCTTGCTACATAGTCTAATAATGTTAGCTTGAGCTAAGTTATTAATTGTTGTGCCTACACAGAGTGTCTCATTTGAAATGTTGTAATGCTGATGCCAAAGTGCATTCCAAGAGACAAAGTCTAACGCATGTGTACATAAATTTCTCTGTAGAGTCAATCCCAGATCCCTGTGGAGGTCATACACTCATTTAAGATGGGATAGTCCCTTTTAAAAAGTTGGTTAATCCAACCAGACCTTTGGGGACTGAGTCTCTGCAAGTTCCACAGGATGAAACTCTATTTGGAAGCTACCATAAAGTTCAAACCAGATATGGCAGGGCCCAGGCACCCTCTGTCATATCTTAGTGACACAAGCTTCAAAGCAAAGCTTCCTTTTCCTAAGGAAGGAAAAGCATCTTATTGGCTGGTTTGAATGTAAACACTGCTTGCTGATAAGACACCTAACTTCTGATTGGATGAGAATGCATTGGGACTGTTTTAATACAGGATTCCAGCCGTGATAGAAGGTACGAAATGCTTAAACCTGAGGCCTAGGAATAAGCTACTCCAAGTCCCAGTCTGTATACTCGCTGGACGAGTTCATTGACTGCTTGAAACATCTTCTTCTGTTTTCCCGGATTCGAGAGAGTTTCCTACAGAAACTGCTTCACCAGAGCTGAAGCACACCTCAACCTCTCCTCAAAACAGAACTACCCCACACGCGTAAAGCGTGAGCAAAGACGCAGGATCCCTTCATCAAGACGCCTGCACTGCCCGTTCCACGGACCGGAGCGACCCAGCGGACCCGCCTAGAAGTGAAGCCGCCTATCACTTATCATCTGGGCCGTTACTATGCTGCCACCAGACGCAGCGCCAGCAGAGAGCAAGGCCCGACGAGGGAGTTCTCCACCTCTTCCTCTCCTCCTTGCCTACGCTGCCCATCGGACCACAGACAGCCCACTCTCCTAAGAAGAGCTGCTGACCCCCTGCTTTCCATCCCTTGACATGGTGATGGCTGCTGCCCTTATCAACTGAGCTGTTTCCACGCCATTGTCTTCCACAAGACGCGCTCCATCCGAGCGCAAGGCTCGGCAAGCGGCCTTTTTCTATCTTCATCTTCTCCAGCCGCCTTCAACCAATCATCGCTGGACCAAGCGATTCACGTGAGGCTATTGTCTGGGCTAAGATAGTTATTTTATGTTGTTCATTAACTTGAAGTAAACGTAAGAGCTGACGAGCTCACTGTTTCCTGATTTAAAGTAATTCTGACTCACTTATGTTTTACATAAGTGTTTTTCGCTAATAGTGTTTTTCTCCCGTTAACCGGGAATGTATTGATGTGTTGTTGCTGTCACTCTCAAAGCCGGTGAATTCTTTCCTCTGTATCAATTCAACTCAGTATACGCAAATGCACATTTGCAGCCACTGTGTGATTGGAGGAAACAGTTCACTACGCGCTGGAGCTGCAGCTACTGTCTTTTGTTTTCTCTCCTTCTCATTTTTAACTACGCACATCACACACACACACACTGACACTCGTGATTTCCCCCTCAAGTATTATTAATGAATACATGAGTGTTGAGTTTCTGTAATTTTAAAGTTAAGATCGCGTGAAGACAAAACCAAAGTCTCCCTGGATCATTCTTTATAATTGCCATAGTGTGCCATCACCGCACTGAACAGAGGGGTATAAAACGAAGCAAACTCAACAAAGCCTGGCTCTCTTTTCTTGATCTCAACATAACACAAACCCTCGCTCAGAGCTGACCAGTATCACAAAGGCGGTTATCAACCTCTTATGTTGAACGAGGCTTTCAGCTTCAGGCTCTGTGCACGTCCCCATGAAAGGGGGCGTTTGACCCGTCATTTGACTCTGCTTCCGCACAGAATGGACTGATCTTGTGCCACTAACTTTACACAAACGGACTGATTGCGAGCAGCTGACTTAAAAAAAATAAGTGTCCCGCTTATTTCCTTCATTCAAGAGGAAGGGCCTATCCGAAAACTTTTTTTTTCCTAGGAAATGTCCTTTCCTATCGAGATGAACCGGAAGTACTCGGCGGATAGGTGATCCGAATTCCCAAAATGCTTAGGAAAGGCATAGGAAAGGAGCCTCGATTCATCCTTTAACCCTCCTTTAGCATAGGTTACTCCTGACCAACCTATGCTAAAGGAAAGGAGATAGTGGTATCCCATAATCCTTTACGGCGGCAAGATTTAAAGCAACAAGCCACCCCCGGAGTTTACCGACTCTACACGAATACGAACGAGAGGCAAAACAGAAGAGAGGAGAGGAGAAGAGAAGAGAGGAAGATTTAACTCAGCCAAAACAAAATAACCCCCCCCCCCCATTAAGATAATAAAGAACTCATAAAAGACCGATCATAATTTAGTTATTTTCGTAGCACATAATTTACACCATAAGAAAATAAAATACCAACTTCACATTTAATGAAGTTACTGGGGGCAGTTCATTTCAACATTAACACAAGTGTAGCCTCTTTTTATTCCACATGTGAATTGGGATATATGGGAGTGATTCTCACTCTGTTGGCGACAACCTGATTAATATCAATATGAAAAGAACACATGGATCAAACGAGCGCTTGTTGTAGTCAATTTTCGGAGAATAGTGTTGTTCTGCCCCCACAATTTGTTTTTTGCTTTAGACACCTGGTGGTTACAAACGGTATTGCATGTGTGTTTTGTGTTTTTTGACCCTCCTGGGTTACCTTAGTTTAGTTTTGATGCAACAAGCAAGAGAGCTCATCATACAGTTAATTCTCTCCTTTGTTGTCCTGAGAAAGTCTCAGTCTGTGAGTATTTATGTTTAAAGCTTGTAAATCACTTGTGTGGCATAGCAACTATGTTTGTTTAGTTTCTGAGTGTATAATTTTAACTTAAATTTGGCGATGCTAATAGTGGCAGCATTTTACATTAAGAATACATTGTAAGTTAGCATTGAAGCTAGCGGGACCTAAAAGCCTTGTTTATGGCTGCTCATTTGTTTATGCTAGAAGTGTTGAATATGAATATATTGTAAAGTCCTTTTTTGTATGTTTTACAGTTTTACAAAAATCATCTGAAGTAAATGGAACCTTATCACAAAGGCCTAAACTCTATCCTGTATCCTGGACTTTATTTCAAGGAACCTGAACTTCTTGTTAGCTATCTGCTAAGCTAAACTAACCGAGAGCGAGAGCAGAATAGTAAAAAGACTTAACTTTCAGTCTTCAATCAAAGTGAAACATAAACACTGCATAATATACAGCTCAGCATAGATTCAATAATCTATCATGGAGGATCAAATAGAAGAAAATCCTCTTGCAGATACACAAGATGGGCAGTCTCAGCACTCATCATGTGCAAGACATTCTAGCCGTGCTTCAACGCATTCTAGCCATTCTACAACAAACAGCTCTTCCGCAGCTAGAGCACGAGCTAAAGCTGAAGCTGCTCGAGTCAAGGCTTCATACGCTCAAAAAGAAGCAGACATGCTTATCCAGCAGGCAAGATTAGAAGCTGAAGAATTTAAGAAAAAAGCAGAGATCGAAGCCGAACAGAAACGTAGGGCAGCTGAGTTAAAGGCTAACCTGAACGCACTAAAAATGCAGGATGCTGCTGAAGCAGCTAACACTGAGGCTAATGTTCTAGAGGCAGCTTATGAGGATGAAGAACCACTCAGACAGAATGTCATAAATATGGCTCCTTATCCCTCATCTCAACGCACAACAACATTCTCGGGACCACGGTCAACAACAGCCCCAACTGGTGGATCGAAAACCCATCTCTACACCAGAGCGCCAGCCAAAAATGGACAACGGTGATACAGATAATTGTGGTTTTCACACACTGGACCAAGCCACCTACGCGTCATTCCAAGAATTACCAGCACAACGCCAGCATGTGAACACAGCCTATGCACGGCAAAGCCATTTCAGTCCTCCAAAGTTCCCTAAAGAAGAACGCAGTCCTCTCCAGACTCACTTCACACCCACTGAAGGTAAACCTAACTACATGCACGCTGCAGCGCCTCCACGTGATCAGTCAGGCATGACAGACTTAGCCAAATACCTGATACGGAAAGAAGTGGTTAGCTCTGGACTCCTCAAGTTCAACGACAGGCCAGAGAACTACTGGGCCTGGAAAGCTTCTTTTATCAACTCCACTATTGACCTAAACCTTTCCGCACGAGAGGAGATAGATCTACTGACCAAATGGCTCGGGCCACAGTCTGCAGAGCAGGCCAAACGCATCCGTTAAGTCCATATCCATGATGTCAGCTTGGGGCTTCAGATGGTGTGGCGGAGATTGGAGGACAGCTATGGCTCAGCTGAAATGATAGAGAACGTTCTGTTGAAGAAAGTAGAAGAATTTCCAAATATCACAAACAAGGACAACCAGAAGCTGCGGGAGCTAGGAGACCTATTGCAAGAGCTGGATTCAGCATTGAAAGACGGTTTCTTACCTGGGCTCTCTTACCTTAACACATCTCGCGGAGTCAACCCCATCGCTCAAAAGCTCCCCTACAATCTCATGGAAAAATGGATCTCAGTTGGTTCAAGATATAAAGAAAACTACAGGGTTCAATACCCTCCCTTCAGCGTATTTGTGAAATGTATTCAAGACCAAGCCAAGACACGAAATGACCCCAGCTTTGCAGAACTCACCATGGCTGCGTCAATCAGGACAGATACACCTGTGAAGTCCATCAAACCATCCGTGTTCACCAGGAAGACCGAAGTTTCACATGGAGGTGAATACAAGCAAAGTGACCAGGACAGAACGGTTGAAGATCCAGATAAACTGTGTCCCATACATAATAAGCCCCATCCTTTAAGGAAATGTCGTGGCTTCCGCAACCAAACCTTGGATGAAAGAAAGGCTTACCTTAAAGAGAAACACATCTGTTTTAAGTGTTGCACCTCAACCAGTCACTTTGCCAAAGAGTGTGACAAAGCTGTGCTGTGCAATGAGTGCAACAGCAACAGACACCCATCTGCACTTCATCCAGGGCCAGCTCCATGGAATCCAGCGAGCTACACTTTTACTGAAGATCAAGGCGGGGAGCAACAACATGACGAGACTCCTGAGGTGATGTCAAAATGCACAGATGTCTGCGGGGACACATTTGGCTCGCAATCCTGCTCTAAAATATGTTTGGTCAGAGTCTACCCTGCAGGTCAAAGAGAGAGAGCTATAAAAGCATACGCTGTCATCGATGAACAAAGTAATCGGTCCCTGGCCAAGACAAAACTGTTTGACACCTTTGGCATTGGAGCAGGTGCTGCGCCATACACCCTCAAAACATGCTCAGGGGTAGTGGAAGCATATGGGCGACGTGCGAGCAATCTTGTTGTGGAGTCAATAGATGGTGACACACAAATCCCTCTTCCTACCATCATAGAGTGTGATATGATGCCTGACAACCGTCTTGAGATCCCCTCACCTGAGATAGCACGCCATTATCCACACCTCAAGGCACTGGTGGATAAAATCCCACCTATCGACCCCGAAGCAGCCATTCTCCTTCTCCTCGGCAGGGACATACTACGTGTACATAAAGTGCGTAAACACCACAACGGACTTGACAATGAACCCTATGCTCAACAACTCGACCTTGGCTGGGTTATTGTTGGAGATGTATGTCTGGGGGGAGCCCACAAGCCAAGCACCATCAATGTCTACAGGACCAAGGTTCTACCAAATGGACGGACATCTTTTCTTAGTCCACATGCAAGTGTCAACAACATGAAGGATAAACTGGACAAGAAAACAGCGAATCAAAATACTCAATCTTCCAGAGAATCTAACGTCTCGGAAGGTAACACAGATAATCTTGGAGTCAATGTATTTCAAAGCACCACACATCCAGCCGATCACGGATCAAGGTCAGTGCCAGCCAACCGTCTTAAAGGTTCCAACTGGTTTTCAGGTCAGCCAGAGACGCATGATCTTCAACATCCAGAAACCAATGTAGAAGTTCCTCCTGAAGTAACAACCTACGCTACTAAAGTTACAGGTGGACTTGGATCTTATCGATTTGAAAGATTCTCCAATTCGGAATCACTTACCCGTGCAACAGCCAGTCTCTCCCAAAAGGCAAGAGACTTCTCCAAAACATCAGACTGTAGCCAGAAACAGGATGAACTCCTTAAAGCAAGACTCAGCATCCTGAAAGGTGCACAACACGACTCCTTCAAAGATGAAATAAAAAACCTTTCTAAGGGTGAAAACGTCTCAAAATGCAGTACACTCATAAGTTCCGATCCCATCATTGATGTTAATGGTTTACTGACAGTCGTAGGATATGTATTGCCAGCAGACAGGTCCTCGGATGAGAAGCATCCTATAATTCTCCCAAATAACTGTCATGTCTTTACACCTGCCACGCTGCTCACTCAGAAGATTGACACTGGATCTGCTCCACAAGGGAACATGGATCTCAAGGATCTCTATACCAGACCATGGCGTCAAGTCCAAGCCCTTACTGAGACATTCAGGACACGCTGGAGGCACGAGTACTTGCCGACTCTTCAGTCTCAGAAGAAGTGGACATCGGACAGATCGAACCTGCAAACAGGAGATCTTGTACTCCTGAAGGACAGTCAAGTTCAAAGGAATGAGTGGCCAATGGGAACTATTGTGGAAACCATTCCCAGCCGTGATGGAAGAATTCGGAAGGTTAAAGTCAAGATTATCCGCCAGGGTACCCCTAAGGTGTATTCAAGACCTGTTTCAGAAGTGGTACTGCTCCTCAGTAAAGAGACTTAATGATATTATAAAATATCAGGCGGGGAGTGTTCTGCCCCCACAATTTGTTTTTTGCTTAAGACACCTGGTGGTTACAAACGGTATTGCATGTGTGTTTTGTGTTTTTTGACCGTCCTGGGTTACCTTAGTTTAGTTTTGATCATCATACAGTTAATTCTCTCCTTTGTTGTCCTGAGAAAGTCTCAGTCTGTGAGTATTTATGTTTAAAGCTTGTAAATCACTTGTGTGGCATAGCAACTATGTTTGTTTAGTTTCTGAGTGTATAATTTTAACTTAAATTCGGCGATGCTAATAGCGGCAGCATTTTACATTAAGAATACATTGTACGTTAGCATTGAAGCTAGCGGGACCTAAAAGCCTTGTTTATGGCTGCTCATTTGTTTATGCTAGAAGTGTTGAATATGAATATATTGTAAAGTCCTTTTTTGTATGTTTTACAGTTTTACAAAAATCATCTGAAGTAAATGGAACCTTATCACAAAGGCCTAAACTCTATCCTGTATCCTGGACTTTATTTCAAGGAACCTGAACTTCTTGTTAGCTATCTGCTAAGCTAAACTAGCCGAGAGCGAGAGCAGAATAGTGTAGTTTCACGCTACTGACTCACGTCAGCAATACTCGCCGTCGCGCAATGACATTGGTTAGGAAAAGTGGAGTCGAATTCATTTGAAACAGTGCTGTCCTTTCCTATGTTCGATAGGAAGCACCTTTCATCTCTCCTTAACCCCGATGACGTTTAGGGGTTAAGGCATAGGAAAGGAGGCTTATAGGTTAGGAGATTGGACTTTTCGGATAGGCCCGAAGAGTTAGTCAGTCTGAATAATCACAGAACAGCAGACAGAGAGCTGAAAGCAAAACTGTTACTGCAAATAAGGAGAGAGTGGAATGCTGTCATAAAATACGCTATTCATTTATTGTACCGATCGTTCACTCTGTGCATAACGTGACATTAAATGGAATTAAACGTCAAACTGAAGTCAGAAGATTTAAACACTACACCATTTAATTTACACTATAAAGGCTGACTTTGCTATATTTTTACACTGTAGGCTAGTCCCACTCAATCATGTAAATTAGCAGGCCCGGTTCTAGACAGTTAGATTAGGGTGGGCCTGTAGAAATTTTAGGTGGGCACACTCGGCAGAGAGACCGAATATGCAAGCGCGCGATCCGAATTTTTTTGCCCTTGTAAGATCTCTGCGTCTGCTTTTTGGCACATTTACTGTGAATTGTGTAGAACACAATATGCAAATAAACTTTGAGTGTTGCTGTGTGGGAGATTTGATTCTTGCATGTTTTTTTTCCCAAATGTTTATGAATAACATAATATACATTAGTCTATATACTACATGCATGAATCTGGTGCACTTTGAGAGGAAAATTAAGAGGCTAAATCTGAGGAATTTTGTGTGAACAAATAATTTGGAGACACTGGGTCGGATGAATTAGAAGCAATTGAAGAAAGACATGGATTTTCCATAGAAATATAAATTTGAAATAAAATATTATGCAGGGTCCTCTGGGTTGGGCTTGGTGCTCTTTTTCTTTTACGGGACATATTTTTCTGTAATATAATGAATTCATTTAAATGCAGTGATTATATACTACATACTCTACATTTACATAATATGATGTTGATATCAAACACACAAACTAACCCCTGGCAGTCCCTAAGCAAACGCAAATTTTGCTTATGCCTCGGACCGGCTCTGCTGACCAGTGACCACTATAGGCGGGTGGGTAACTTGGAGGCAGGCTGTCCTGCCCACCCAATAATACAATTAGAAGCAATGCATGGTAATGGTATATTCTTTAGTATTAATTAATTGTCTGAATTGGACAGCGAATGAACAGGTCTGTCCGATAGTGGGTCTGGACTTCCACCAAAAAAAATTGATTGGGTGGGCACAGCCCACATTTGGGTGGGCACGGCCCACGCTGGCCCCTGTCTACCACCGGCCCTGTAAGTTAGGCTACTGTAGCCTACGTCTGACACTGTCCCATAATGAACGGAGTAAGTGTGAATCACTTTAGTTTTGAGCCACATCAACATAAATAATTTTGAATTATTTATGATAAATACACAATACACTAATTAGCCTAAATATAAAGCATGTGCTGTCTGTAAATATTTCAGACAAATATGACTCTACTGTCCAGCAGCTTCAGTGAACCTGTGAGTCTGCAGCGATGTCTTATGTGACAGCTGTCACTTAAGTCCCAAACCTGACGCTACTGATAATAAATAAAAATAAAAACAGTGTACTGTAATGTTGCAACCTGTGAATCTATGTTTCTTTAATACCCAGTGTGTGTAAATGGCCAGGTAACATAACAACCATATTCAGTTATAGCAAGAACAACTTTGCATACAGTAGGCTATTTTATATTTTCTGCAGTAACTGAATGCATGTAGAAAATAAAATAAAAACTGCAGCGCAATGCTGTTCACTCTGCTGTAAGTTCATGGCTTCGTTCCGTTCATTAACGTATGGATCAATACGTTTACTGATATTATAACGAGTTTCCTCAGTGAGAATCTATCGCTCAGACAATATTGTCAGGTCTGCAGGTTTTCCAAAGGTGTAGTTTCCTTAAAGGGCAGTGCTCTAAGAGCCAAATTTAAGCTCAAACTCTGGAACAAAAACTGGTCGGAGCAGGTTAGCCGTGCAGCCTCTGTTACTACGGTGATATAGCCAGGTAGAAAGAGAGCCACCTTTCGTAATACTGAAAACTCTGGCTTTAGACTCAACAGACCTCGCTCAGCCCTTAATCTCGCTTCGTAGTATACCCCTCAGGTGATTCAACTGAATTTGAGGGAACTGCGTTTGGAAGGTCATTAAAAAATTCCTTGGATTTGATGTTGAAGGCGTTGTGGGAACCCTGATAATAAGTTGTTTTCTCGATTACATTTAACATATTAATATAGAAATTGTGAAATGCATACAATATGTATTTTTTTTAAATATAAGCATTATTAGGATTAGCATTACGTAGGATAAGCATGGCGTGCTATTATTGTGGCATTGTGGGTAAACTCGGCCTTTTGAGCCCTGACCTCCAGCTTCATACACAATCCCAACCAACAATCTTTTTTTTTCTTTTAGAGGACTTTTAAACAAAGAGTTATCTGTTGGCCCTTCTGTATGACAGGCATATAGAGTGAGAGACATGGACTCCCTCAGGAGTGTGTGTGGATGATGAATGTTTTTCTTTCTTTTCTTCCATTGCTGCGATGAGGCCGGCTGGTGAATAATAAGTGACCATTTTACTCCTGACCACTTTGATCCACTCTGATTCACAGCACAGGGGAGTGTTTCTCTGAAAGCAATTTCAAAGAGGGAGGTTGTGTGTGACTGTGTGCATCTGTATCTCTGCCATCTTGATTGTGTGTGTGTGTGTGTGTGTGTGTGTGTGTGTGTGTGTGTGTGTGTGTGTGTGTGTGTGTGTGTGGGGCAGGTGTATGGAGGTGTGTGTGTTTACTGAAGGCTAGACAGGATGCCACCTAGTTTACTCTTCCTGCTCTGCTCTAATTATGCTTTGTCTGCATGAGTAACCTTGACGTGATCAGCTGGAAAACAATGTACACACAAACACACACACACAGCTGTAGTAGATGGATTTTCTGTATGTGATGATGAACGTTGAAAGGTGAAAGAACTGATAAATCTCTACTCTAAGGTCCACTCTGACGAATGACAGTACGCATCAATTATTCAGTCCAATCAAATCTAAAAAAAAACATACTTTATTACCGTACTCCAATGGAGTCTTTATAAATGCATTTTTTACTTGGCAACACAAACTAAGTGCCATCTACTGACCTTGTGATGGGCTGAAAGCAGCAGTCTTTGCCATTGAGGACGCAGAAGTCGTATACTTAGTAATATTTCTAGGAATTTAGTGACTTTAGTGACACAATTGATAAAGAGTGTAGATTCTTTGATGACACATATGTAACACTTTCTAACCTTACACATCGGGGGCGACTGTGGCTCAGGTGGTAGAGCGGGTTCGGCCAATGATCGAAGGCCCGTAGGCACGAATTGGCAGCCAAGCTTCCACTAACGGTATGACTGTGTGTGAATGAATGGAACCTGGAACCCTGTAAAGCGCTTTGAGTGCCTAGAAAAGCACTATATAAATCCAATCCATTCAATCCATTATTATTATTACATAACATCACCACCAACATAGAAATGTAAAATAATTATGATATTGGACCGTAGAATGGGAGGAATTCAGCCAACTATGCCCCCTCTCCTCCTCTCTTTTAGCGGCCTGTGGTGGTCTGATGAGGAACATCTCGGTGGGTCGGATCATTTCCCCTGGTTTCCCCAGTAACTACAGTAACAACCTGACATGCCACTGGCTGCTGGAGGCTCCTGTGGGCCACACCCTGCACATCCACTTTGAGAAGGTGGCCCTGGCTGAAGACGATGACCGGTAAGCAGGCCAGGAGGCTCAATAATCAGTCAATTTATTTGAAGGGGAATTTGGAATTTTTGTTAAATGTCTCCTGGCAACCATAGCCTGTAAGTAAGTAGCAATTGTTTCGACATTTATGTATTTCTATTAAAAAGGGCTGTACACTGCAACCTTTTCAACATAATACACAAAAGTATTTTTTAAGTACTGGGGGGGTATGGGGTATTTCAAGAAGCGTTTATATTTTTTTTAGATATTTTTTGGCATTTTTATGCTTTATTGATAGTGTAGAGACAGAGTTGAAATGGGGCAGAGAGGGGAGTGACATGCAGAGAACGACCGTGGGCTGGAATCGAACCCGGATCCGCTGCTGGCCGAGGCCCATGGGGGGGACGCTCTACCAACTGAGCTAAGGGCGCCCCCAAGAAGCGGGTTTTGAGACAACTCAGAGTTTTTATGCTCTGAGTTTGTGGAAACAGGTTCAGCGCAACTCAGAGTCAGTTACTGCGGCAACATACGCTGTGACTCTAACCCAGGGGTGTCCAAACTACGGCCCGCGGGCCGCCTGCTTTTTATTGGCCCGCGGCCGATTTTAAAAATATAATGTAATATGGCCCTTTGAAAATTTTTTTTTTTTTTTTTTTTTTCAGCTGACAACAGTATTGCATCACTACCCATTGTTTTAATGTGTTTTTTTTTTTCGTTCAGCGAGTACTCACATGCATCAACCCTTCTTGACTGCTCGACACCATGCTCGATACTCTCTGCTAAAAATGGTGCTCTTTATGGTCCATAAATATAAATACGTATGTATATCTGTGTTTATGGTCTAAAGAGCTGTCCCATCATCTCCGGCTTCCGTATTTTTTTAGGCCACAGATTAGCGTTATGGAGACATTACGTCCCACGCAGGCGCAGAGCGTACGGAAAGTCAGTAGTCGGCTCGGTGTGTTCTTGGCACTTTTTTTGCCGCGACGGGCAGACTGGAGCTGCCTGAATCAGCAGACTCCATTAGCACCAGTAGATAGGCTAGAGCAGCTTAAATGAGGCGCCACTTCAGTGTACGGCCAATGGTGTGCTGGGGGCGTAACCTGGCTGTCAGCTGAGGAGCCCAGATGACAGCTGGCTTGACGTCCGTACCCTGCCTGAACTAACGCTACGCTCCATTTCAGACAGGAATACAAAATTAGAAGTTTATTTCAATTAGCAGAATACTTTGCAGTAATTATATTTGGCAGTATGGTTCTGATCCAAGATCTCCTCCCCCTCCACGCGCATGCGTGGAAAGCTTTTAGACAGAGAGAGCCCTCCCTCTGCAGCAAGGACCCCCCCAACCGACCGTACAGCAACCACCCTGACCCGCCGGGATTGCGCACACAGCCAGACCAGAGAGAGCGCGCACACCTCTCTGCCCTTCTGTGGACAGACGAGCCTTCCGTGGACAAACGAGCCTTCTGGAGGGGACGCACATTCCCTCGGCTTTTGAGCATCCCGGAGCCGGGGTCAGGGACAGCAGCCCCCTGCCCCCCATGACAACGAAGAGTGGCGACAGGAGGCGCTCAGTAGGAAGCTAGATAGATAAAATACCTTAGTGAGGCTATTTAAATCTATACAAAATGATAGTTATTGAATAACAGGGTGGAGACTAATATCGAGACACTGACTGAGCAATCGTAGGAAGCCAGATAATTAAAATATATTTGAAAATGCTACTTAATCTATGTATATGCTTAATACATTATTAATTAGCTAACATGTTTGATAGTAAATAAGAGTATCAAATGCCATCGCAGTACCTGCTTCAGGAAACCTCTCGAACGCTATGTTCCTACCAGACCATCGTACTTCAGCGGAAGCCAGATAGATTAAAATACCTTAGTGAGGCTACTTAAATCTATACAAAAAGCTGATAAGTTATTCAATACCAGGGTGGACTAATATCTAGGCACACGAAGACAAATCATATATGCCCTAATTATATGAATGAGTCAGCAAAACATGGCACCCATGGATGCTTTTGAGCGTAGATGATACTTGAGGCCCGGACCGGAGGTGATATTTATAGGCAGACGAAGACCCACAGCCCAAGCTTTGGGCGTTAACACAGGAGCTACCGATGCTGCTGCTCTGCACAGAGCATGAGGAGTGGAGCGCTCAGGCTGGAGCCCACAGTATGGCAGAGGAGGCGAGGGCGGGAGGCAACCGGGCTCCAGCTCTGGGCACAGGTTTCTCCTCCATAACGAGGAGGCTCACGATGCTGGATTGAGGTGGGTTTAGGACAGAAAACAGAGTTAGATTCAGCAGTTAAAATGATGTTCCCTCCTTATTCCCATCAGGTTATAGGTATGCAAAATAAGTGAGGTTGGCAGGTTGTGATCAAATAGCAAAACTGCCAAACAGCAAATGGGATGCTTCAAGCACATCCCCAGTTCAGGAACATTGGCGTGAGTCAGTGGCTTATTTTACGCTATAGCCTGAATACTGTATATTTGATATATGCATTTATTTAATTTCCCATTCCGTAAGGTGACTTGTCTCGGGCAGCAGACTTAGAATGGTCGTCCCCGCACAAGCTGCATGCATTACAATTATGTATTTGCATATCCTGGGAATCAATTACATCTTTTTATTTAAATAAAGATGGCTGCGCATACGTTGTTTGAAACGGCTTTAGCCTCGATACTTATCGATTGGACCTAGCATCCTTCAAAATGTACAGAAGATGGCATCCAAATATTTCAATAGCAAGATATGCATTTGCCAGGCCGTATAGGCAACTTTTTTTTAAATACCCTCTTGTCACTTGTTCATTGCTCTGATTGGTTGTATGCTATCCAATTGCATGCGGTGGTATTGAAATGCATGCGTTGGTGCCTTCCCTTGGTTGGAAGCGGAAGGTCTATGCTCATGCCACCCCCTACATCGTTCCAAGATGTGGGTATATATTTCCAGCTAGTATTTGCACACTCGTTGAAGTTTAAACACACTGCGAAATAGGCTATGCAGCGTGACCTACGGCTAGGTGTTTAGCACAGATTGAGGCCACGAGCCGCATATTAAGCCAGGGTTTGAAGCCTGGTGAATGGTCTGAAAGCTATTTCAACGACCGGCCTGATTCACCCTTCAATCAATATAGCAGCATTGGCATATCATTTACACATAGACAGAGTTCCTCCTACGATGGGAACTTGCAAATGACATCTCTAAAGGCCCCAAAAGCAACAAAAAACAGCTGAGGTTAAGTTTTGAAAGCGGTACCTATCTTGAGCATGAGACATCTCCAAAATGTTAGCTATGTTCGACTATCGCTCAGCTCTGAGCATAGCAACACATTTTTTATTTTATTTTATTTAACAAGATTATGTCATGGGGGTAGCAGCTAAGCCCTGTCCGAAGCCACTACCGGGTTAATGTGGATAATTCCGACGTGCGCCCAGTGCGCTCAGTAACCATAAACGGGCGTACATTTGACTGTAGTACGGCAGGTTTATTCCTTCATAAATCCATCACCGGCCCAACGTTAACTCATAATACACTTGTAAAAAGTAAAAACTGTTTGCTTCCCGATCAACACCTAATTCCCTGTTTTTCCTTGTGTTAAATGACATACTTGGGCTGGCTGCCGAACCTCAGCCACACCCAATACAGCCCCTTAGTGTTATGGAGCGCAAAACATGAACGTAACAGAATAAATGAATATGGCTTCTATGAGGCCTAACATAGGCTATGGCGCTCGGAGATAGGAGAGACTGCAGCAGCGGTGGTGTGCACCATTTCATGAGCCACACTGATAAGACGAAATCACGTACCTTTACCTATACAGTCTATGCTTTACCACGACTGTATCAAGCTTCATCCGATCAAATAAACAGCCACACGTCTGTTTAGTTAGCCGTCATCATCCACCCTGAACCATGCGGCCCGTAACGGACACTCATAAAAAACAGCATGCCTACCTTACTAGAGTGGGCGGATGCATGCATGCATTACCAATCGTATCCCCTCGTTGTCACGGCTTGTTGGTTTCTGTCCACCTGGTGACTACTTGATTAGAAATCAATACATTCAGTATGTTGATAACACAAGCTAAAATGCTGCAATACCTTAGCCGACACATGGAATATAAGAAGCAGAACTAGCGTTGAGTATGAAATTCCAGGTTGTTATAGTGTCCCTCAATTTAATTGCTTCGTATTAGCGATATGAATGCAAGAGCACGGTAGCCGTTAAATGCTTGATTAGGCCGCCCGACCTGGCAACTCAGCAGTTAGATTTGTATTTATTTTTTTATATTTCACCGTATACTGCCAAGCGAGGCACGCATTTAATTAGGTGAGCAACAGGGGCTTGCGAGACATGCGTAGTTCGCACAGCCAGACAAAGCTACAGATGGTGTAGGGTGTAATGAGTAGGCTAACACTTGGAGTTTTGACCATGGTTTTGACACTGGTCAAAGGAAATAACCGGAACTACACTTCCCAGCCTTCTCCGCGGGATAGTGATGCCTCGCTACCCACTAGAGTGACGACATCGGCCGGCGACCCAGCCGCTGGCTGCTGCCATGGACCTATAAAGAAATGGACAGCGGACTGAAAACCGTTGGAACGTTGAAGCCATTCATTCCTATGAAAGCTGCTCATTGGCGCAGGGCAACCATACAGAAAGTATTCCTGGCTTCGGCTTCCGCGTCCATGGTGCCAACACGCCCCTAAAGCGTGACGCGCAGTGTACGTTTCACTGACGTTCTTGGATGAAGAAAGCAGAGTGACCAAGTGTAACCCATGCCTCCTCCTCCCGCGAAAACAAACTGAAAGACGTTGAAAGCCGTTGGGCTAATAAAACGCTTGAGGTGAAGTTTTTAAATGAGAAAACTTCAGTTTTATTAGTACATGGTCTAAAGATAGGTTTGAGCCTATGATTGATATCCAGAAAAAATTTGCGGAGACACAATCTTGTTCGCCGCTTGTATTGTGTGGACGGGGAAATCTGCCTCTGGGCTCCATGGAAAATAAGCTCCCATTCACAGCATGCAGTACCAATGGGTTGGCCACTAGTCTATGCTGGCTGCTCGGAGAAGGCAGCATCCTGGGGGCCTGGCTGCTGCTCCGTGCTGCTCAGCTGGAGAGGGAAGCGGACCGGAGCCTGTTGACCTGGGAACGTCATGGACCCGCTGAGTTTGCCGAACCGGACTCCGAGGCTTCGATGCGGGAATACATCATAGCAAGTGATGTTTGGATGTAGAGCGGCGCTGGGAGGACGGCGTTGTCTTCCGAATCACGGAGCTGTCTGCGGAGGCTGGACCCGTGATTGAATCCATGGACCCAAGAGACTGGAACCAACTTGTGTGCTCTCTTGGGCCGCGGCCGGGGTTGTAACTTCCAGGAGTTTTGGCCCCAGCCATTAGCCGATGCTGGGTGATTGAGGTTTTTAACTTGCCCGACGGGAGCTCCGACGAGTGAAACGCCGCTCTGCATACGGATGGCTTCCTCTGCTTTGGATAGCTGCAGCTGAGATAATCCATAGTGTTGTCCATCTGCCATGAATCTTGGTCGTAAATGGAGTGGATCGACACGCCAACAGCAGGGTAAGTAGAGCAAGTGAACTGACAGCCATGTCGTTCGTGTAAGCAGTTGCGAGAGTTTGCAGAGGAAGCAGCACCAGTAGGTAGGCTAGAGCAGCTTAAATGAGGCGCCACTTGAGTGTGCGGCCAATGGTGTGCTAGGGGCGTAACCTGGCTGTCAGCTGAGGAGCCCAGATGACAGCCAGCTTGACGTCCGTACCCTGCCTGAACTAACGCTATGCTCCATTTTTGGATGAGCCCTCTGTTTATGGTTAACAGAACTTTGAGGAATTTGGGGAAAACGCCTATGTATTCACCAGCTATTTGTTCATAACATTTGTATTTAGGTTGATGCCACCTCAATCAAACTTTTACATTATCATTATAACATTCCATGTATTTATTTTCAGCCTTCAAAATATTTCCTTGGGAATGTTTGTATTACCCATAGTAAAAATAATATATTTTTTAAATACGTTTTTGGTGGTTTTGGGTCCAATATGTTCATATAATATGTCAAAATTTAAAGAATAACTATTAGGTCAAAAAGGTGAGGTAGTGCTGATGTAAAGGATACCAAACATTGGCATGTTAACTATTTCTAAATGTGGTTAAGGAAGTCGGAATCAAAAGTATGCTAAAACGTCAAAAATAGCCCTGGACCCCTAAGGGTTAATATATGTTGGATACATAGCTACATGTAATTTAATTTGCCGAAACATAGGGGTTGTATTTTTTCAACATTGCACCCTGTTTTGTCCCTCTTCTCAAGAATCACTGTTATAATAACTTGAAAACCACCCAAATATAATGCTTTCACATTGAATGTCAACTCCATCATTGGCCTGTCATCACCATCAGACAGGAAATCTGACGGTGTTGACATATTGAACGTTTCTTAAACAAAACAAATGGAATTTATCTAGTAGCCATTTGTTTTTTCTTTTGATGTTAGGTGCTAGTATGAACTACTTCAGGATAATAAAATGATCAAAACATTTCAAATAACTTCTTCAGAAATTGTAAGCCGGTGTGGACATATCATGGTTGTGACGCATGACTTTCAAGATTTGGAATGAAAAATATTCTAAAACTTCTTGCCTGATTTTATTACATTTTAATGGATTGTCTGAAGGTGTTGACAAAAAGTCTCCCACCACTTAGAAACCTTATAAAACATGAATGTGTTGTAGAAAAACAGTTTTTATTGATATGAGAGATTATTTAGTACATTTTTAATAAGTTTTATTCCATATGAAAGATTGAAACCTTCTCTGTGGACACACTGTTTTGGACGTTGTGAGAAGATAACAAGTGTCATGTATTTGACATAATAATGATAAAAGCATTATATTCTTAATCCCCTATAACATCTGCAATTTTAAATATTTTTATTTCTAAACATAACATCAGTTACTATTGCAAGACGGTCTTTTGTCCCGCTATTCAAGAATCACTGCTATATTGATGAAATGCGATAATGTTAGAAGACATGAGGTAGTAACAGACCTGTTAAAAAGGATTTATTTGTCACCTCTACTGCACTTTCCTTCACTTATGTTATGTGTCCAGGCCTGTGGTGCTTTGCGTTATGGCTGTAAGAAGATTATTTTTGAGGGTTCCTCAGTGTTACAACTAGCTGTCAGTGCAGCTTCTGGTGTGGACAGTATACAGGTGAAACTCGAAAAATTGGAATATCATGCAAAAGTTCATTTATTTCAGTAATTGAAACT
This sequence comes from Hyperoplus lanceolatus, assembly GCA_026929865.2. Lineage (NCBI taxonomy): Eukaryota > Metazoa > Chordata > Actinopteri > Uranoscopiformes > Ammodytidae > Hyperoplus > Hyperoplus lanceolatus. The sequence goes on along the minus strand of CM049398.1, from coordinate 36,501,920 downwards.
AATATATTATATAGACTCATTACATTCAAAGTGAGATATTTCAAGCCGTTATTTGTTATAATTGTGATTATTATGGCTTATAGTTTATGAAAACCCCAAATTCAAAATCTCAGAAAATTAGAATATTACATAACATCAATAAAAAAAGGTTTTTAAATACAGAAATGTCGGGCCTCTAGAAAGTATAATCATGCATATGTACTAAGTACTTGGTTTGGGCCCCTTTTGCATGAATTCTTGCCTCAATGCGGCGTGGCATGGATGCTATCAGCACTGCTGAGGTGTGAAGGAAGCCAGGGTTGCTTTGATAGAGGCCTTCAGCTTGTCTGTATTGTTGGGTCTGGTGTGTCTCATCTGCCTCGACAATACTCCATAGTTTCTCTATTGGGTTCAGGTCAGGAGAGTTGTCTGACCAATCAACACAGTAATACCATGGTCAGTCAACCAGTTACTTGTGGTTTTGGCACTGTGGACAGGTGTAAATTCTCGCTGGAAAAAGTAATTCAGCATCTCCATAAAGCTTGTCAACAGACAGGAGCATCAAGTGCTCTAAAATCTCCGGGTAGACAGCTGTGGTGACTTTGGACTTGATAGCACGATGGACCAACACCATCAGATGACATGGTGCCTCAAACCATCACTGACTGTTGAAACTTGACAGTGGTCTTCAAGCCCCTTGGATTTTGTGCCCCTCCACTTTTCCTCTAGACTGTGGGACCTTGATTTCCAAATGAAACGCAACATTTAATTTGGATCAGTGATGATTTGAGGTATCATGTCATCTGCTGCTGTTGGTCCACTGTGTTATCAAGTCCAAAGTCACCATAGCCATCTACCAGAATATTTTAAAGCACTTCATGCTTCTGTCTGTTGACAAGCTTTATGGTGATGACAATTTCCATTTCCAGCTAGACTTTGCACCTGCCCACAGTACCATGGTATTACTGTGCATGAATGGCCAGACAACTCTCCTGACCTGAACTCCATAGAGAAACTATGGACAATTGTCAAAAGGAAGATGATACACACCAGACCGAACAATACAGACGAGCTGAAGGCCACTATCAAAGCAACCTGGGCTTCCATAACACCTCAGCAGTGCCACAGACTGATAGCATCCATGCCACGCCGCATTGAGACAAGAATTCATGTAAAAGGGGCCCAAACCAAGTACTTAGTACATATGCATGATTATACTTTCTAGAGTATTTAAAAACCTTTTTTATTGATTTTATGTAATATTCTAATTTTCTGAGATTTTGAATTTGTTTTTTTTTATAAACTGTAAGCCATAATAATCACAATTATAACAAATAAAGGCTTCACATATCTCACTTTGCATGTAATGAGTCTGTATAATATATTATTTTCACCTTTAAAGTTGAATTACTGAAATAAATTAACTTTTGCACGATATTCTAATTTTTCGAGTTTCACCTGTATATCAATGGCACAATTTACCCCATCGTATTCTCCCTTGTGGCACAACTTACACCACACCTGGGGCAAGTTGTGCCACAAGGCAACTTTTTTTCCGAAAGCTATATTTCTTCAACAGTTTATTCCAGATCCAAAGTTTTTATTGCCAGGGATGCACAACACCCTGAAATATATGTACATATTTGAGTTGGAGACTTTACTGTCAAGGCCTCACTTTAAAGTCACTTTGAGTAAAAAGTGGCACAACTTAGGCCACTCTCCCCTATGCTATTTTTCTGCAGTAATGATTCTGTGTTCGATTCCTTCTAGGCTGCTGATCAAGAACGGTAAGAGCATAGACGCTGCTTCGCTGTATGATTCGTATCAGGTGGAGTATCTGCCCAATGAAGGTCTCCTCAGCACGGCCAGGCATCTCTTCATTGAGCTGACTACTGACGCTGCAGGCACATCCACTGGCATTGCCATCAGGTACCAAGGTAAGCTCCATGCTGGTTTGTTTTTTGGATTGAACTATATTTTTGTTCATGTGAACTACCCCCAAAGAAAAGAAAATAAAAACTGTATAAATGAGCCATAATGACAGCGTAAATTATAACATTATTCCAACTCAGAAAGTAAAACAATAACACAATAACAGTATGGGAGAACGAGGTAATGTGAGTCATCGGGTAATGTGAGACACCCACATTGCCACTAGGCAATGTAACAGATTTTTGGTCATGTGAGAATTATGTTTTCAAGACCCTCTCATTTCCCCTTGGCCATGAAGGATAAGACCTCATTGTGCTGTTGTAAGCATGTTTTTTTCACAAAAATGTCTTTTTTGCATCTAAAAGTAAATTTTCTTGCTGTCAACTTAATCAACTGTTGTGCCAAAGCCAATTGATTCAGGTAGAAAAACTTATATCATACATGTTGATGAACTACCAACATATGAAACCATGTGATGATGCTAACTGAAGATTAGCCTGAATTGCTGAGAGAGGTAGTTTTTTCTCAAATTGTGGCGGTGGGGTAAAGTGAGACAAATGCTGTGGGGTAAAGTGAGGCAGTGTCTGTGCCCTCTTTTATTGAATCCATTATATTTGAGGTAGCAAGGAGACTAGTTTGAATAAGACAAAAGACAATGTGGGCCGGACGTGGGGGTTGAATGGTTGAAGGGTTGTGAGCAAGGGCATGGTTTGTCAGGTATGTATGTGGGGGACAGGAGAGTGACCTTTACCATCCAGGACTAAATAATATGTCTTTATCCAATGAATGATTCCAATAAAACAAATGCAGAAAAATATTAATCAAAGACTCAATAGATGGAAAATGACAGCTGGGTCTAGTCCTGTGTTCTGAGTCCCAGGCTGTTCTAGCTGGTTCTGATTGTCCATTACTCTGATCCTCAGACTCTAGCTGGCTCTAAGGGTCATGTTAATGTTTGAATATGAATTATGTTGTATTGGATCAGAGCTACTTTCAAGTGTTTAGAAAACATTCTTCTTAATTGACCGAACCCCATGATTCTGTTACTAGTACGACATTAGTTCTGAAATATTTGGTTTTCAAGCTAGCTTTCAGGATTTTAACTGTTACAGCATGTGTTGTTATGGTAGTGTCAGAGTGGAAAAAGTAAGTGGATCAGTTTACCCCTTGATTTCTGTGGACTGTCTCAGTTTACCCCTAAGCTGGGGTAAAGTGAGACACAAGACAACTTTTTTTATAACAATTATATTTTCACTGCCCTTGGTCCTGAATAAATTCTGATAATGTCCATTGCTAGGAAACATCCTGAAATAAGTGAATGTCTAATGGATTTGTCTTGCATTACAGTTTATGAGATATATATCAATGGCACAATTCACCCCATGGTATTCTCTCCTACTGCACAACTTACACCACACCGGGGGCAAGTTGTGCATCAAGACAACTTTTTTTCCAAAAGCTATATTTCTTCAACAGTTTATTCCAGATTCAAAGTTTTTATTGCCAGGGATGAAAAACACCCTGAAATATATGTACATATTTGAGTTGGAGACTTTACTGTCAAGGCCTTACTTTAAAGTCACTTTGAGTGAAAAGTTGCACAACTTAGGCCACTCTCCCCTAATATATTTAAAATTATTTTTTAATTATCTTTTCTTTTTTTCCAAGTATATGTATTTACTATTTCTCTTCTACCTCCTTTTTTCTTTTTTTGTATCACTGGCTAACAGAACGTACATTAAAAAAAAGTATATATAATAAATATTCAAGTGTGAATTAAAGTCATTTGACTTTTACTGAACACTATTCTGTAGTTTAGCCACTTTTTCCATGCATATCAGTCGCCAAAAAATACCACTGCAGATGGTTCTAACATCAGTCAGCTTCACCAAAGTCAGTAGGATTCCTCTTTCCAGGACCATTAATGTGGACACATTTGCATGGCAATCTATCCCATGATTGTAGAAATAATTATGTCTGTACTAGAGTGATGGACAGACCAACAGACCAACAATGTCAACTAAACCCTAACTTAGTCCACTGGGAGGAAACCAGGGTGAAGCGGAGGTCAAAGTGTGATAGACTGAGACTGAGGCCATGGAACATACGTCTCTTCAAACATTAATGTCTTCTTAATGGAATTTGTGCAAGAGAGGGAAAAAAAACAAATTTTGTCAGCACAAAAGCCCTGTTTCTAAACCACCCCTATGATGTGTTTTACACTGTGTTTTGAACAACTCTGTTTAAAGGAACAGGGATTTGTGTAATGGCTGGGGTGAGATATCACTTAGCTTCTCTTATCTTCTGACACATTTTGTCTCAGCACTCACCATCAAACAGGTGACTCATCTCTGCTCCTCGAGGTACACTTGGAAACACAATCAGTGTAATCTCCTTAGGGCTCCCTTTTAACTGTCACAAATAGGATTAGGTCCAAAGAGTGCCACGGACCTCATTACAGCCCTTCACAGGACATACTGATCAGCTCCCCGCTAAAGGATTTGATGGTCCCATCTATATCCTGAATAACGATCCCCACTCTAGTGAACAGCTTAACTCCTTCAGTCTACATTTAGACATTTCTTTAAAAGTGTGTTCAATGAGAACAATTTACAAGTGTCTGGAATACCTGAATTCATCTTAAATGTTATAATTAGCTTTGAAGTGATGCTTTATTGTGATATGTCTTATTATGTTTTGTGTGTCTTGTATTTTATTTTTAAATGTGAAATTTTGTTTTTTCAATGAGAAGCTTTTATGTTTTTGTGCTGCCTTCTGGGCCAGGACTCAATGGGAATATTCCTGGTTAAAGGCTTACTTCACCAGCGGGAATATGACGGTGTATTGAACTCTGAGATCCTATGTAGTATAAATGTGCAACATTTTAGAAATCGGTTCATCCTAGCCTGAGAAAAGGCAGAAAGAGTGTTGTTAACCCTACAGTTTGCCCAGTTGTGACATCAATTGTAGTTTAAGACGCAGCCTGACATATCTGTTATTGTACAAACTTTCGTTCTACTTTGCCTCGGCATACCAGGTGCCCTGTCTCTGATAAGTAGCATATTTCCAATTTCCAGTTCCCAAAGCAGAATGATATCAGAAAAAAAGGAAACGACAAAAAAATAAAATGACAAAAAAGACAAAAAGTGACTTGTAAATATTGGACTCTTAACCATATCTGATGTTAGATAATCTGGAAAGCATAACTTCTCACTAGCTTTTTGGTCAAATGTGAGTCCCTTTCAACACTGAACATGTCTCTGTGTTGTAGCCTTTGCAGCAGGCCACTGCTATCAACCCTTTGTGAAGTACGGTAACCTGACCAGCAGTGACCACACCTGGGCAGTGGGAGCCGTGGTGGAGTTCACTTGTGACCCTGGCTATACTCTGGAACAGGGATCGATCACCATTGAATGCATTGACCCCAACAATCCCCAATGGAACGAGACAGAACCTGCCTGCAGAGGTCTGTATGTCTATTGTATTGCTGGAAATCTTGATTTAATACCATTACATTTTAAATCACTTTTTAGCGCTTTATTGTACATAATGTTTTACTTTTGGCATTTTGCTGACATGATAAACTATCTTTGAGTAGACAGACCGTGCCTAGTGAGTCAGCAGGTTGCATGGCTATTGGTACTGCTGTTACAAGTGGGGTCCAACTAGACTGGGTGTTACACACAAGAATAGAGTATGATTTAAAATGAGTCAGACGTGGAATAAATGACTGGCTCTTAACAGCACTGCAATAACCACTATATACTGTATATCAAATACACTCAACAAAAATATAAACGCAACACTTTTGTTTTTGCTCCCATTTTTCATGAGATGGACTTAAAGATCTAAAATTCATTCCAGATACACAATATTACCATTTCTCTCAAACATTGTTCACAAATCTGTCTAAATGTGTGATAGTGAGCACTTCTGCTTTGCTGAGATAATCCAGCCCACCTTACAGGTGTGCCACATCAAGATGCTGATCTGACATCATGATTAGTGCACAGGTGTGCCTTAGACTGTCCAAAATAAAAGGCCACCCTGAAATGTGCAGATTTGTCTCACAGCAAAATGCCACAGATGCCACAAGCATTGAGGGAGCGTGCAATTGGCATGCTGACAGCAGGAATGTCAACCAGATCTGTTGCTCGTGTATTGAATGTTCATTTCTCCACCATAAGCCGTCTCCAAAGGCGTTTCAGAGAATATGGCAGTACATCCGACCGGCCTCACAACCGCAGACCACGTGTAACCACACCAGCCCAGGACCTCCACATCCAGCAGGTTCACCTCCAAGATCATCTGAGACCAGCCACTGAGACAGCTGCTGAAACAGTTGGTTTGCATAACCAAACAATTTCTGCACAAACTGTCAGAAACCGTCTCAGGGAAGCTCAACTGCATGCTTGTCGTCCTCATCGGGGTCTTGACCTGACTCCAGCTCGTCACTGTAACAGACTTGAGTGGGCAAATGCTCACATTCGATGGCGTTTGGCACGTTGGAGAGGTGTACTCTTCATGGATGAATCTCGGTTTACATTGTTCAGGGCAGATGGCAGACAGCGTGTGTCGTCGTATGGGTGAGCGCTTTGCTGATGTCAATGTTGTGGATCGAGTGGCCCATGGTGGTGGTGGGGTTATGGTATGGGCAGGCATCTGTTATGGACGAAGAACACAGGTGCATTTTATTGATGGCATTTTGAATGCACATAGATACCGTGATGAGATCCTGAGGCCCATTGTTGTGCCATACATCCATGAACATCACCTCACGTTTCAGCAAGATAATGCACGGCCCCATGTTGCAAGGATCTGTACACAATTCTTGGAAGCTGAAAATGTCCCAGTTCTTGCATGGCCAGCATACTCACCGGACATGTCACCCATTGAGCATGTTTGAGATGTGCTTGACCGGCGTATACGACAGCGTGCACAACTTCGCACAGCCATTGAAGAGGAGTGGACCAACATTCCACAGGCCACAATTGACAATCTGATAAACTCTATGCAAAGAAGATGTGTTGCTCTGCATGAGGCAAATGGTGGTCACACCAGATACTGACTGGTTCTGAGTCCCCAGACCCCCAATAAAGCAAACAAATGCACATTTCAGAGTGGCCTTTTATTGTGGACAGTCTAAGGCACACCTGTGCACTAATCATGATGTCAGATCAGCATCTTGATGTGGCACACCTGTGAGGTGGGATGGATTATCTCAGCAAAGCAGAAGTGCTCACTATCACACATTTAGACAGATTTGTGAACAATGTTTGAGAGAAATGGTAATATTGTGTATCTGGAATGAATTTTAGATCTTTAAGTCCATCTCATGAAAAATGGGAGCAAAAACAAAAGTGTTGCATTTATATTTTTGTTGAGTGTAGATCATTGATACAACTCTATAGTTCACACGGACACATTTTATTTTTTGAAATAAAAAATAAAATGTTGTCACAAGTTGTCAGTTCAAGCTGTCCCCTCCATTGTCATGTATTGTACGTGATGCTTGTTTCAGCTGTTTGCAGTGGTGAGATCACTGATTCTGCTGGAGTGGTGCTGTCTCCTAACTGGCCTGAAGCCTACGACAGAGGTCAGGACTGTATCTGGGGACTGCACGTGGAGGAGGACAAGAGGATCATGCTGGACATTCAAGTGTATGTATATCCACTTTCAAGAGTCAAGAGGTTTATTCGTCATATGCACAACAGTTACAGCAGCAGTCTTGGCAATGACCTTCTTAGGCCTAACGGCCTCCACACACATCTTACCTCCACTTGTGCGTCTACTGTGCAGCCGCCACACATCCAACCTCAGACGCACTGCTGATGTGCGTCGGAGACACGTCTGCAGCGACACTCCCCTTTACCTCAGGAGGCTCGCCTATTTTTTTCTGAGAGCCGTGCGTCTCTCTCGGGTCTCTCTGTTTTAACTGATAGAGAAATACTCTGCTGAGAGTCATATTGACTTCATACCGGCAGCTTTCGCTGTAGTTTCACCATTTCCTGGTGTGTCCCTTTCAAAATAAAACTTCCAACAAGCGAAAATGTGTCAAAAAAAGGCAATGGGGCACACGGATTACTGTCGAGACTCAATATTAGACTCAATATAAATCATATGCATCATAGATGAAATGAAAGAACTTCATTTTTAATGGGAATTATCTATGAAAACTCTAAGTAGAAAGATAGGGCTTTTAGAAGCAGCGCTGCAGCAGCAGCAGCTGCTGAGACGTTCCATGTGTGGCCGAAAAAAGTGCGAGAGAGGCAGCAGTAACGGAACGCGACGCGCTCCAGAGGTAGACGCAGGATGTGTGCAATATAGAATATAGAAGAATGAAAAAACACAAGTGAAGAGAGCAACACCTGAGACACAAATAAACACAACAGTAGTGCAAGGACACAGTGCAGATAAAAGTGTAGAGATAAGGTGCACCATATAAATATAAAGTAAATTTTGATTACAAAATTAAATAAAATGTTGATGAAATATAATACTGTACATGGAAATAACAATAAAAACAATAATAACTGCAGTGAAATAGGATACTGTACATATAATAATGTTAAATATAATTTTAAAATATGTATATGCGAGATGTTCAGATGTAAATTATAAATTATGATATGATTGGTTAACATAATAAATGTGCAGCATCAACATTAAACTAGTCTCGCAAAGCCAGACCAAACTACAGCAAGTAGTATGGTCTGGAAGCACTCCGTTTAGAGCCGTCTATTCGGGGGGGAAACTGGGCTGGCCTGTTTTTATTTCTTTAAACCAATCACAATCATCTACTGCGGGGCTAACCCCGGGAAGCAGCCAATGGAGGCATAGCGTTGTTTGCCAACGCCAGCGCTTAATAGACGCTGGCGGAAGTGGTCAAGCCAGACTAACATTAAACAGACATTTAACACCCTGCACAGTGGCAGTCTGACCTGCCTTCTCACCTTTTTCCCTTTGATATGCATGAAACCACGTTATTAAAAAAAGCCTCTTACTATGCCTGTTTTTTTATTCATAACCAAACCCACTTGTAGCCTGGCTACCTACTCCCGCACAAATGTTATACTTCCGGTCCAATCAGCGAACAGACGGAGTGGCTGAGAACAATGATGTCGAGTTTGTGTGCCAGTTTCTGTTGTAGTCAGAGGAAGACAAAGGATAAGGATACGAGAGAAGCTATTCAGTCTGTTGTGGCAACGCTACCAAATATCGATAAATTAAAGCCGAGTTTTGTTTGTTCCCAGCCGGTCCCGGCGCATGACATACGTCATGACCAGACTCTATGCGATTGGTTGGCAGATCCAGAGTGGCACTGGGCAAAACCAATAAACATTCACTCACCAAGTGAGTGAACGTTTGTCAATTGAGCAGTTCCAGACCTTCTGTACAAATCAAATGAATTACGATGGTCTGGTAGAACCAGGCTAACCCAGTTGACATCATCACAGAAAAAAAAAATAATAATCTCCTGTGCTTATGTATGTGTGCACTGGTACCTGCCATCAAACAGCATTTTAGAAGCAGATTATTACAAAGAGCTAAGATAACCATGACTGGTACAACAACACATTAAGACACACAATGTGCTGCTAATGAAAGAACGCTCACAGCTTGTGTGAATGAGATGCTTAATTGCCACGCAGACAAAGGTTAACAAGGTGCAGCAGAGAAAACTAATTCTATCAGGGAGGGTTTTGTGTGGCACCCCTCTTTCCCCTACGACAACACCACCACCACTGCTCTATGCCCCCCCCCCCCCCCCACGCACACACAAATACACACACACACCGAGATGACACACAGACACACACCGAGACAACACACAGACACACACACACCCGCACACACACACACTGCTGTAATTGCTGCAGTGTGGAGTATACAGGGTGCAAGGAGTGTACAGCATGAGAGTGTGTGTTTGTTTGCCTATGATTGGGGTGCCAAGATGAAGGCACAGAACAACAGACTCCGCCCGTGTCAGAGCCCCGATAAGTCAGTCAGCCGTGGAAAATGATTTGCCATTTGTGCGCAAATTAAGGGAGGACTCATTTGCAAATGGGTTGCAATAGTTTGTATCTCTCTTTGTCTCTCTCTCTCTCTCTCTGAGCAGTGCTCCTGTTGTACTTTAGGGAGCACTGATTAATGGCTTCCTCTGGTTTTTGTTCAAAGGAAGTGTGTCAACATAAGTAATTGCCGCGGTTGGTTTAGCAGAGCAGGAGAGAAGTGAATGTGCCGTGTGAAAACATTTTAGACGACAGAGCATACCATGTGAAACCTGTGTAAGAAAGGAAAGCAAAAAGCAGAGAGAAGGCCTTTGGGCTGTCTGTCATCCAGCCTACCTGCATCTTTTTGTGAATAAACAAGTCAGCTATATCTATTCTCAAGTCTGCTAGTAAGCTATATTTGAGGTAGACAAAAACAATACTAGCCTTACTGAATCTTTTGCTCCTTTGTTTTTCATCCTTTAGCTCACAGTGGTTACGTTAAGTTAGGTTGCTTCATTGGTCAATTCACACCAGGATACATTGAAATGTCTTTGGCACATCCCCTCACAAGACACCAAACTCCAGAGGGGGGCATTCACACAGGGTCAGCCACAGTGGTGCAGTCTACACAATGATAGAGATGATTTATGTCTAGCCACTGAAGCCATGACTCTAGGTAATCTAGGAGGCAAGATATTAAGAAACAAACGTTGAAGGTCGCCATATTTGAAAAGCCAAGATGGCCGCCATATTGGCGTCCGTGCAAATGAAATCATGCATGTGTTTCTTTATGAAGTTTTTAAATATATAGTTTACCAAATCCCACAAGAAATCCCTCAAACCCTCTTTTTGGACATAGTGAACTGGACTAATATCAGTATTATAAAATACATTGTAATCTAGCACAGAGCCTCCTCACTGTCTGAAAATATGTCTAGCAGGTGTCTGTCTGTGAGTGGTTCTATCAAGCAGCTGTTCAACCCTCTGGGTAGATATACAAGGCCTTTAACAAGGTCCCTGGGTGTCAGTGCTCATACACACCTTAGCATGTGCACAAATCAGATGCTCCATCGGTGTAATGGCAGGAGGGACATTATCAGCGGCCTGTATCAAATGACTTTTATGGATGGTCTTCAAATGAATGGCCAGGGAGTGAAAGGTGTGATTAAGGAGGTAGTGTCAAGTGAGGAATGTAAAATTAACCTTCTCTCTCCCACATGATACACACCACTGCCCACCTGTACAGGCCTCTGAAATAACATGAAGTCTTATAGTGGTCATTAGTCTGCAGCTTAAAAGGAAAGGAACAATCCACCCCACATTGGAAGATTTCAGCGTGTGGTGTTGAGATGAAAATGTGCAATTGTGTTACTCACTTTAACTGCTTATTTGGCCGTCGTAGTAGAAGTAGCTGTATCTGACTTGTTAAGAACTGTGATCACTAAACAACACACATGTTGCCTTGAACAGTTCATTTTGTTCGGTTATATTCCAAGTGAAATACGTTTTTTTAACAGATATTATGCTTCCTTATTGTTGATGATGTGATGTGGAGGTTAAGATAGAAGATCCCAGGTGGTATCTGAACGCTGAGATGAACATAATATTTGAGGCTGAAGGTCTTATTTACATTAATTCCAATTTTGGCTTCTGAAAAATATATGATACATGTTCATTCAAAGTGTAAGTCGGTCAGATATTCAGAGAGGCTATTTAACACCAGACTGAATGAGTCTCATCCCTTTTCTTCCTGTATTTCAGAGGTTTAGGGAGATGGAAATAGCAGATGGTACAGTGAATAGTTGGGGTAGAATGTGTTAGGCAGCTGGTCCCGCGGGCCAAGCTAAACAACTCTGCCCTGTTTTTTTCCAAATTGAACTAAATCAAATTAGTGTCAGGCAATAGAGGCCGTGATTGATTTTTCTGCACAGAGGTGCACAAAGCCCTTATTTAGCTTAATTACAACAAATGTGACGCCGGCCCGCAATATTTCTCAATCCGCCTTGCCACGCAAACAGGTGAGAGGCCTTATCCGTTAACAATCAAATAAACATGACACACTCAGAGTTTAGAAGATTGCACACCCCTCAAACCCCCTTGAGAGAAAAAAGAACAAAAAAAAAAAAAATATTTTTTTTTTTCTTATTACTATGCTAGAGAGGACCAGCTGTACGCCTTCATAAGGGGACAAAAAGCTTTGCCAAGCCCAGGCCACTTTTCCATTTCTCAAACTCTGCATCATACATTGTATCAAATATTAATATCACGTTGAAGAGCTGTTTGGCTGAAATCTATTTCCGGACAATACCCAGAGTTTATTTTTCAGAGACTATATTCATAATGCCTCGACGTTGTACTGTTTTGTTCTGAGGTCTGAATATATATAGACTCAGGCAGAGTTGGGAGATGAGAGCTATTTATATAGGCAGGGAAGGGGAAGTTGTCCTTTGAGAATGAAGATAACCCCCAAGAGTGAATTTTAATGAAGCAGTTTTTTTCTGTGATGCTGTGAACTCGTCAAACCGCTAACAGACTGATTTGGATTCTTTGATACAGAACAGGCTAAATAAAATAGCTGCAGTGAGATGGCTTGTTTGTGTTTGACTAGTAGAGTTGTTATGGCCGACTAACCTTTAAGGCCATAGAGTGTGTGAGGCTTTGACGCATGTTGTTCCACTCACTGAAGATCCAATATTTGTAAAGAACGAATGTAATTATGAGGAGGCAGGAAAACTTGCACAAGGGTTCATTTATCCAAAAAAGGCAAAACCACAGAGGTTGTCCCAGCTTAGATCTCCTGTCCAATACAGAGATGAGTAAAAGTTACACATTAATCTCTTATATATTTATCTAAACACGGTCAAACACTATCGATCATATCCTAACAAACCTCTCTCCGGGACGTGTCACTACGTCGACCAAAGGAAGCTTTGTAAAAACGGATTGAAAATGTGGATATCTGTCTTCTTACTCTGTCCGTTATGTAGCTAATCAGCTACGTAAATATGTTTATAATTGCACAACAAAAACTGGCAACACGGCTGACTACAAGCGTACAACATATCAAATAAGATGTGTGTGTATCCACAGCCTGATATAGTGAATTGTATTCCTCTGTGCCATATAGCGCCATGTTGTCAAAAACTCTAAAAAAAAGCATTCAAAGAGCCAGTGTCGTACTAGGTGTCATGTTTCTTCATTACCATGAACTTACATACTTACACATTTTTCCTCGATACCCCACAATCCCTAGTAAATTAACCATTGCGTCCTTTTGAATTAATATGAATAAAAAACCAAATTGTCCAGAAGTTTGAGCACACTTTAAAAAAAGAATACATTCAACATTGTGTATGCCATCACTTCACACTTGCTGGGACCACCTGAGGACCAGTCAAAACCTGCAGGACATGACTGATCCATGTATTAGCTCTTTATCTTCTCAGCTGAACAAATCCATTTAAAGGTTCAGTGAGCGGAATGGTCAGTTTAGCTAACTGCCTGTCAGTTACTGCAGTTAGCAGTCCCCTCCCTCGTCCCCACATCACCACATTAATGCAGTGCGGTCTTCAAGCAGCGAGTTATCTAGCATCATCTCAGATCCTTAAAGGCCTACTTCACCGGTTGGAATATGAAGGTGTATTGAACTCGTAATGTAGGGTTAGACAAAAAATTGAAATCGGATCATCCTAGCCTGAGAAAAGGCAGAAAGAGTGTTTTATGGTCTCACTGTCTAACCCTACATTTCTCTTTCTGTGATGTCACAGAAAGAGAAATGTAGGGTTAGACAGTAAGACCATAAAACACTCGTTCTGCCTTTTCTCAGGCTAGGATGATCCAATTTAAAAAATGTTTGCACATTTATACTTCATAGGATCTCCGAGTTCAATACACCTTCATATTCCAACCGGTGAAGTAGGCCTTTAAGTGTGATAATACATGATAAAAACCATGAAAACAGACATTGGGAAGGATTTTTACCTGCTCCGCCATTGAAGGCGCATAAACATTCACCCATATGTCGCTCTACACATGCACCAGCAGTGAGACGGGTGTCGGTTTGTGGCGTTCTCTCTTCTGATTGGTTATCAGTAGTGGGATCCCCGAAAAGTTTATTTTCCGATTACATGCAGAGCGAGTGACGCGCACACTATATAAGTGATCACTGTACGAATAAAGAACAATTTAACACTTATATTAACATGAATAAATCACTTATTTCACCTTTAATGCTTGTACTCCTTGAATATGAACCATTTAGCATGTGGGCCAGAATAAGGGCTAAACATTTCCTTTTCCTTAATGAATACTGCCCATGGTTTAAATTTGTTCAGGTTAAGTCAGGGATTCAATGTGTTGAGTGTTAAGTTGTTGACAAGTGTAGAGAATACAAGTGTTGGTGAGTGTGGGCTGAACTTGTGTCTACAGCTGACGGAAGACAAATGGCTCTGTCTATGGAATGACAAATAGTCAGTTCACAAACTAACTCCCAGTCCGGGGATTTCTTTGTTTTATTGTGGAGAGAAAAAAAAACACTAAATAAACATTTCAATTTCTGTCAGGTTTAGCCATGTGTCGATTCAGTCTGCGCCTCTTTCTCCAGCGTTCCCATGGTGATTAATAGCTCAATCTCAGTGTGCTAATGACTTTGATCAGGAGCCCACTGGTGATTCATTAGCAACAGCAAAGAGCCTGTCACTGCTTTATACTGAGCTCAGCCATTTCTTCTATAGGGGAGAACGGGGTAATTTGTCACATGGGTTGGTTGTCACAATCGTTATATCTCGGAACCAGAAGGCGCTGTCTGTGAAATTTTGGTATGTAAATATCCAGAATTGGGATCAGAGGTCACCTACATAGTCTTCCTTGGAGTTAGACTGCTGAATTTGAGGTGAGACGACTGTTTGTGTTTTTCATGTCAAATTGAAAATATTTAGCTCCTCAGTATTTTTCTTCTAGGCTTTTACACAATGGGTTTATAACAAAACACTTGTTACCCATACAAAGTGTGAAGGGTAAACTATAGTTTAGATTGTGGTTAGCAAGCTAATTAGTTGTCAGATGGTTGTTGGCCTTGATGCTAGCAAGAAATTCAAGTTGGGGTTGGTCGTCACATTTTTTGGGGGGTTGGTTGTCACATGTTATCTCAAGGCTGCAGCCAGATAAGGAACCCAATAACGAAAGAAATTTTCAAGCTGTATCCTCACTGACACCCCAGAGAAGGAAAGAATAGAGCAGGAAAAGGCAGCTAGCATGCAAAAGAAAAAAGGGCAACAAAATCAAAACAACCCAGTGCATCCAAACTAGACCAGCTGCCAAGGCTACAGTAAGTTATGTAGGCCTATTTGTCAACTTGACAATGCAATTAAACTTTCAAATTTAGTTCTACTTGCGAGGGGTACACATTTCAAGCCAACACCTTAAGCTTCAATTTAATGTAGGAATGACTATTGAAAGATGTTTAGGTGATAAGCAATTCTCACTAGAGTAAAAAGTGTGCCTACTTACCCCGTTCTCCCCTACACTGTGTGCACAATTATTAGGCAAGTTGTATTTTGGAGGATACATTTTATTATTGAACTACAGTGCTCTCGGTCAATCCAAAATGTTAATGAACCTAAACCTGAATGATTAAGAAAGTAAAAGTGAGGTTTTGTCTTTCTTAAAGATCTCCTATTATATTACTTTTCTGGTCTTAATTTCTTGTTAGAAACTGCTATAGAGCAACCTGACACAAATCACATCACAAAAAACCATGTAGATTTTCGGGTCACTCTTCCTCTCACCCCAGCGCGCGCAGCAGTAACTCTCCACACACCCCCCCCCCCCCTCCTGCAAACCCCACTCCGTTGTGATTGGTTACCTTCCTTCCGGAACAATTTCAGCAGCGCGCAGGCAGATTTCTGAGAGCAGGAAGGTGGGGGCATGGCCGGAGCGCGCCTGAGCAGAACGTTACCATACATGGAAAAATCCAGAATCGTGACGACACGATGGCAGGAAATTTGAACCGATTTGAACACGTGATTTCTCGACCGGCTGCCCTAGTGTTTAGTGCTCTGCACAGCCACCCCAGACGGTCAGCAGGGAATACGTCTAAATGCATGTACGTCATTATTTGATACACTAGTATGGTTAAACATGACTGTAAATCATTATAACAACGTTTATAGGTCATAAAAGTCGAAAAGTATAATAGGTCCACTTTAACAGAATATACATATGTGCACAATTATTAGGCAACTATTAGTGTGCAACTTAATGAAAAAACTAACATTTTCCCATCTCACTTGTTTATTTTCATCTGTTAAAGTGAGAATAATAAAACAACTCAATTTACAAATAAACATTTCCGACATGTCAAAAAAAATCAGTGACCAATATAGCCACCCTTCTTTTCAATAACTGTCACAAGCCTTCCACTCATGGAGTCTGTCAGTTTTTTTATCTGTTGACGATCAACGTTTTGTGCAGCAGCAACCACAGCCTCCCAGACACTGTGCTGAGAGGTGAATTTTAAACCTTCTTGTTAGCTTGGATAGCAACACAGCCCGGTCCCAACCATCACATTTTCCCCCACAATATTCACGACCTGCTCCAACTCAACCCAACAGCAATTTCCACCCTCCCACCCCAGTTTTTTATCCCCAACAAGTTCATCCAATGGGTCAATTTACCCAAATGCTGGCATCAAGCAGCAACCCACAGTGGGAAGAAAGCACTCCCTATGCTGACCCGCAGATTTAAGTTATTGTCATGGATTTTTCTTTAGTTTCAATAAAACTCTTTTGCAAAGTGCATGTTGTGTCCTGTGTTTGCTTACTTTTAAAACTTACACCTTGTTATTATTTATTTATTTCTAAATGAAAAAATCCCTTAAATTTGTGGTCAGTGATTTATTGTATATCCAATTTCAAGCTCACCTTAGGGCAACAGCCAGTCTCTGCTTGGGTTCAATAGCAGCCCTGTAATTTGTCGACTGTCTGGTGAGGTCTTGGCCAATGAGGGACAGAAGGTCATCCATTTTTTCAGCACTCATCCTGAAATATTGTACATGCCGTTGAGTGTCCATACGCAGTTCAGCAACAAGATGGTAAAAATCCCCTTGTTGCTGCCTGCGCTGATTTATTGGATCGACCCAATACCGGCTCCTTCTCCTTCTACCCCTCCACAGTCTGGCAAGCAGCAGCACAAGGGCAATAGTTCTTCTCCTAGTAACAGACACTGAAATATACAGAATAATTTGAATGATTATATATATATATATATATATATATATATATATATATATATATATATATATATATATATATATATATATATATAATAGCCCAACAGAAACAGTAATACAATTAAAAGCATGTATTTATTTTCTTCTATACCCAATTCGAATAATTCCAGTGCACCATATCTTGTTTCTTTTTTCTATTGTTTTATTGTCTGTAGGCAATTTTTATACCACTAAAGCCCTATCTTTAGTTTACATTGTCATTGTTCACTGTTGTTGTTTATTAGTGTACACATCTTTGTTCTGTCTTGTAGGCCTATAATATAAGCAAAAACAATAATAATACAAAAATAAAGAGCATGTATTTATAAATATGCTACTTACCCATTGTAGACAATCTCAGAAAGAAACAATTGATTAATTGTTGCGCTATTTATACACTTCCAACGTCACAACATCTCGAACGATCGCGCGTGATTTTGTAATTACCGCGGGAACTCCTCGGTCTCGCGACCCCAGCAGGTCAGCGGAGCTGGCCGTGCTGGTTTGAAAACGGAGCCGGTGGGTATTGCCGGACGTGAGCGCGCGGAGCAAAACCGTTGGACACCGCACCTGCAGCCAGTGGAATTCCGGGGTCAGACTTCAGGATAATAATAGCAGCGGCGGTCTGGGGTTTGTTGCATAAAAGTGGAATGAAGATACCCAGGATGATTGATAAAGCCAGCCTTGACAAAGTCTAGTCTAGTCAATTTGGATTAGTCAGTTGCATAAACGCCAATCCAGGATGTAAAGGGGCTGCTTTGTCAAGCCAGGTGTAAGTCATTCTGTTAAGTGCCAGCCCACAGCTTTCAGAAGTAGACTTAGGGCCTCTACGGATTCTCTTTTTTGCATAGGAAATTTCCTTTCCTATTGAGATGACCCGGAAGTACTCAGCGAATAGGTGATTTGAATTCTCAAAATGCTTGGGAAACGCATAGGAAAGGAGCCTCGATTCATCCTTTAACCCTCCTTTAGCATAGGTTACTCCGGACGAACCTATGCGAAAGGAAAGGAGATAGTGGTATCCCATAATCCAGTGGTTCTCAAAGTGTGGGGAATAGAGACATGACAGGTGAGGCGCAACGAACGTGGCGCATAGTTTTTAAAAATATTTTAATAATTTTTTTGACCGTTTCCCAGCGTGAGTTGAGTGGAGGAGAGCCCCTGCTATTTCCCTTCTTCAATTAACACATAAAAACCATAATAACGTGGATAGAACAGAAGCCGAAATCATCGGCTCAGCACGCAGGCCAGGGCAATCACTAATAAACAGTGTGGCGCCAGATGCACAATGGACACACTGTGTCATTCACTGGGAAGCGCCGCTTGCGTCAAGGCAGCTCATCCCCGAACTAAACAAAGTTTTCTTTCAAAGGTTTTTTAATTAAATTACACAGTTAAAAAACAATTGCAGTACAATGGAATTTTAAATTTTTTCCCCTTTTTTTCCCCCGAACATACCCCACCTATATCCCACCCTCACACCCAATTACAAACAATCCCAAATAATACATAATGTTAAAAAATGGCAGAAACGAAATACACACTTTAAGAAGTAAAAATAAATAATCAACATGAAACAAAAAACATAAAGAAATAAAATGTAATGTAGAGATGTAGTTAGATGCTTCAGAGACGGACCGCAACCACCTTCTCTCGCCGCTCTGGAGAGTTTTTTTATTTTTTATTTTTATTTAACCTTTATTTTTCCAGGAATATACTCATTGAGATTCAAAATATCTTTTTCAAGAGAGTCCTGGCCAAGAAGGCAGCATAATGCGAAGAGTAATGCTAAGCTTCGCAGGGATGAGGAGGGAGGGTCGGAGACCGCGCTGATAAAGCTCAGCCATGACCCCCTTGTATTCAGCCCGCTTCTTCACGACCTCCGCGCTGTAATCCTCGTAGAACCGGAGCTTGTGGCCGTGGTGTTCCAGCTCGCCTTGTTTACGTGCCTCTCTCATGATCAAATCTTTAGTCTGTTATCGGTGGAAGCGGATGATGACTGGCCGCGGTCTCTCACGCGTTTGGGTGCCAAAGTGCGGTGAGCTCTGTCAAGCTCCGGTAAAGAAGGGAGAGCTTGTTTACCAAAAACCTCGACGAGAAGCTCGGAGAAAAAGGCGGTGGGGCGTGCGCCCTCACGTGACTCTGGTAAGCCCACAATACGAACGTTCTGTCTCCTACTTCTCCCTTCCAAATCCAATAGTTTAGATTTCAGCGACTTGTTGTCTTCCTGCAGTGAGGAGCACGTAGCCTCAAGTTGCTCCAGGCGTCCGCAAACAGTTTCTGCATTCTCCTCAAGATCGGTTATACGTTTCCCCTGGCCTGAGACCACGGCCTGGATGTTGTCTAGCTTAGTGTCCATGCTGGCGAACGATGACTTAAACTCAGCGGCTATGGATTTAAACTCAGCGGCTATGGCTGCTCCATGCCGCTCAAGCAGGTCCGGAATGGAAGCCATTGAGCTAGCATTAACATCAATGCTAACCACGCTGTCCGAGGACATATCTGACTCTGCCGAATATCTTTTTGCGTTTTTCTTTCCTCTTGGCATTTTTCTGAATCAGTGTTAGTGTTACCGGCAATACAAGCACAAAAAAAATCGATGAAAATAGGGTTTAATCAGTTAAGTCTGAAATAGTTAGTGGGAGCTAGAAAGCGAACGCACCTACTCCATGCTCTGTAACCCGGAAGTCCTCAAACTAAACAAAGTTTTGACAGAGGTTGTGTGTGTTCTATTTCATCAAAACCCGACCAATGAAAGCGTAATTGTTCTGAGGCAAGGTGTTGAAGCGCGTCTTTGAGTTCAGAGCAGAGATTCGGCTCTTTTCTTCATAGACTGCCTATAAAAGTTAGCCTGGCTCCGCCCGCCTACCTACTTCCGGCCAAATTTCATTTTCCCTTCAGTAGTCAGTCTGGTGACGGGGCGTATTTTTGGGATTTAGGCAGATTTCTGCCGGTCCAATCAGCGAACAGAGCGAGTGGCTGAGAATGATGATGTCGAAGTCGCGCTCCAGTTTCAGTTGAATGCTGCGTTCTTTATACTCGGAAGAAGGAGATTTCCGAATTGGTAGTTGCGAGTTCCGACCTGTCTGTGTTCCAGTGCATCTGCTCGCGAAAGTATGGACGTCTAAAACCTTTCTCATCCAAATCACTAAACGTTAGGCTCTAGCAAGTTACCGTTGCCAGATAGCTTTTAAAAAAAAAGTTGCTAACGCTGTCAAATTTGCTGTGTTCAGGTCGGCTCGGTAATATTAGGCAAAAGTCTATAAACGTTCATCATGATGTGTTAAAATGTAACAAAAAATAAAAAAAATTGTTTTTGGCAAGAAACTTGAATACTATAGTTTTGGTGAAAAACTTGCTTTTTCAGCAATATAATATAGATAGTAAATATGGAATTATTACCTGTTTAACGTCCTATCTTGAGCTCTGATCATAGGCAATTAAAGCAATAATACAAATTATCTTTCAACAAAATAATAGAAAAGTAAAGACTCGGCTCGTTATGGTGACTCAATAATGGTATCTATCAATAGTGTGGCAGTATCAAGCCTGCAGCCCTATTTTGAAAATATGTGCAGTGCAAAACAGACTCATTGCAGCTACCAATGCAGGCCTAAGACTCACATAGTGACTTCCTCATAATTTTTGACAATTTTTTGGGCTCAGATTGCAAAGTAACGACACAAATGCTTATTTTTTTCTCTATTTTTGAATTGTATTACTTGATTTTATTTCAAAACATTTTAAACTTTTAAGCCTGACCTATTTTGTTACTATTTTGTTGACGCAAAAAAATATCCCCTCCTCCAAAGTGGGGAATTACAAAGAAAGTTTGAGAACCACTGCCATAATCCATTACGGCGGCAAGATTTAAAGCAACAGGCCACCGACGGAGTTTACCGACTCTACGCGAATACGAACGAGAGGTAAAACAGAAGAGAGGAGAAGAGAAGAGAGGAAGATTTAACTCGGCTAAAACAAAATCCCTCCCCCCCTCCCCATAAAGATAATAAAGAACTCATAGAAGACCAACATCATAATAGTTATTTTCATACCACATAATTTACACCATAAGAAAATAAAATGCCAACTTCACATTGATTTAATGAAGATTAGGCTACTGGGGGCTGTTATTTTCAATATCAACATAAGAGTAGCCTCTTTTTTTCACATGTGAATTGGGATTTAAGTGGCCTTAAATATTCCCCTTTGCCAAGTCCGATTCTCACTCTGTTGGCGATAACCTGGTTAAAATCAATATGAAAAGAACGCATGGATGAAACGAGTGCATGTTGTAGTCCATTTTCGGAAAATAGTGTAGTTTCACGCTAGTGACTCACGACAGCAATACTCGCTGTCGCGCGATGACGTTGGTTAGGAAAAGTGTAGTCGAATTCATTTGAAACAGTGCTGTCTTTTCCTATGTTCGATAGGAAGCACCTATTCATCTCTCCTTAACCCCGATGACGTTTAGGGTTAAGGTATAGGAAAGGAGGCTTATAGGTTAGGAGATTGGACTATTCGTAGAGGCCCCCAGAGATCGAACACAGATTTACTGATGGAAAAATGGAAAAACCAGCCCATTTTCCCACAATGCCTTGACAGTTAAAACCGTAAGTGAGGGGGCTGGTCATTTCATCGACCACCAGTATTCTTTGCTAAATGATCTTGATGCCCCTGTATTGATTGATGATAAAATAGTTGACAGTGAGCAGTCTGCAGGTGCATCTAAAAAATAGAAGATCGTGGAAAGTCCATTCAAAAAGTGAAATATGACAGGCCTTTTTTTTGGATGATTGATTGATAATGGAACAAAAAATCCAGTATCTCAAAATATTTGAATACCATAAAACCAATCTAAAAAAAGGATTTATAATACAGAAATGTCGACCTTCTGAAAAGCATGTTTATTCTATGTTTATTCGGCGTAACACCGGCATGTTGCGCAATACTATGGAATCCCTACTAGGTCAAACTTAGGTGACACTACTGTCAAGCATAGGTGACGTTGCGAAAGTGTGAGGAAGGGAGGAGGGAGAGGAGTGCACTGCAAAAACATTGATTTTGAGACTGCAGTTTTAATTAATAACAAATAAAAATCATAATTTAATATTTTACTGTGTTCATTGTGCCTGTCATAATGTAGGCCTATTAAGGTAAAAGCATGGCTTTCAAAAATAGTGTTGAATAAAATAGAGTTGATAAGCAAATAAGACATGGGAAAATTATCACACTATTGTTAAATTATTTTATTTTATGCATACTTTTACAGTTACAGACAAGTGCCTAAAGTTTAGATTTAAAATTCCTATTTCATTTTAAAATTATAGGTGTAATGCTTCAAAATAGTAGCCTGGTCCAACCAGACCACCGTACTTCATTTCATTTGTACAGATGGTCTGGAAGTGCTGTAATTGGCAAACGTTAACTCACTTGGAGGCGGGTGTCTGTCGAAGTTTAAAACTATTGGATCTGCCCAGTGCCACTCTGGATTAGCCAACCAATCGCATCACGTTTGGTCATCACGTGTGTCATGAGCCGGCTTTTGATGGTGCCTTCCAGTTGGACAGGGAACTCGGAAATTTCCGACTTCACTACATATTGTAGTCAATGAATCTACCGGTACCTGGCAACAGTAACTTGTTAGAGCCTAACATTTAGTTATTTGGACGAGAAAGGTTTTAGGCGTCCATACTTTCGCGAGCAGATGCACTGGAACACAGACAGGTCGGAACTCGGAACTACCAAGTCGGAAATCTCCTTTTTCCGAGTATAAAGGAACGCAGCATTCAACTGAAACTGGAGCGTTCTCAGCCACTCGCTCTGTTCGCTGATTGGCCGATCATAGATTCTCCGGAGAATCTGGGAAATGCGCTGTACACCCAGACTGACTACTGAAGGGAAAATGAAATTTGGCCGGAAGTAGGCGGGCGGGCGGAGCCAGGCTATCAAAATAGTAGAGAAGCAGTGTCTTTGTTTTGGTGATAAGTTGTTTAAATCTCTCAGAAATCTCTTTATAATAAGATATAAAAATTTGAATTATTCGTTTGTGTTTAAAAAAAAAAAAAAAAAAAAAAGGGCCCGCAGCACGGCGCCTCGCCCCGCCCCGCGGTGGAGCCCGAGAGGCCCCCCTTCCATCGATAATCAATTGTATAAATATAGCCTGCAATATGAACAGACTATCACATACATTATTATAACCTAATTTATATAATTTAATCTTAATCTAATTATAATTAAATTTGTTATAAATGTTTCAGGTTAAATAAATAAAAAAGAAGAACTATTTAACTAAATGACAATGCAGTCTTTTATGTGGTACTTTAAAACAGGCGAATGAAAATAAAGCAGTACACAGAAGATCATGGAATAACTGTTAAACACCTTGATTTCAGATCAGAGTGACAGCTGACTGAGCCAATCAGGCAACAGAATAAGTTTATCCTGGTCGAGACCAGGCTAAACGTGAAAGATAAATCACCATGGTAACTTATGTCTCTCCGCTTTTATACAACCTTATCATGGCTAACGCAAGCCAGGATAACCAAATATCCTAGGTTAATCCCTTATCTTAGTTTTATGCAACAGGCCCCTGGAAGAAGCCTAGCTTAGCCTAGCCCAGCCTAGCTTTTCAACTTCCCCCGGGCAGAAATACATACTCATAAACTCTGGAAAATTAAGCGTGGGGTTTTGGACTGAGCAGCGGCCCTTATAACCAGCTAGATTAAGAGCAGCCGTAACTTTTCTTTTGTGATTTTTACGGTACATTATGCCGTCGTGGTTAATGTTACAAGAGTAAACACTGAGTGACTAGTTCACTTCTGTTAAAGGTCACATATTTTGCTAAATGCACTTTTTAAATGTGTTCTAACATATCCATGGGTCCACGGTGTGCCTAGAGACTGCCAAAATATCAAAAAAAATAACAATCTCTCCTTTTCTCACTCTCCCCCTTTCTAAAACCCCCACCTCTCCCCCCCAATATACTCCAGTCAGAATTCTCGCCGACTATTACGTAATAGTCGGCACAGCCACATACACATATTTTCTTTATATGTCCATGCTTCCCCCCCAGAAACGTTCACCGTGCACTAGTCTATGATAACCCCACCCCCCCATTTCTTATTGGTCCACGGCCCCGAGATCCGATGGAAAATTTTCCGAGCGACAGCCATGTTGTTTTCCCCGCTAAGCGACAAGATGCCCTTAGTACAGCCTGAATGTTACATACACCAACACAGAATGCTTTTGCTCATACTCCACTAATTTATCTTAACCACAGCAGTCTATTAATGCCTCGTTTTTAATAACACAACGGATAGGAAGCTACCTGTGCTTTTTTTTAAACGGTGAA
Source organism: Hyperoplus lanceolatus (assembly GCA_026929865.2). Lineage (NCBI taxonomy): Eukaryota > Metazoa > Chordata > Actinopteri > Uranoscopiformes > Ammodytidae > Hyperoplus > Hyperoplus lanceolatus. The sequence continues at coordinate 36,477,394 of CM049398.1, read as the reverse complement.
ACTAAAATAATAGTTTTTATTGGTAGTTTTGCCTGACTAGTGTATAGCTATTAGCTTTGGGACAAGCAACCAGCTATGGCTTAGCTCCGGGTAAACACTGTGTTCGCAGTCACACAGTGTCTCTCTAGTATCGCGAGAGCACGGCAGAGACGGTGGGAGAGCCCCATGGACATATAAAGAAAGCCCGGCAGAGAGGTGGGAGGGGCCAGCCAGATCGCACAAATATAGGTCATCCTGAGACCAGAGGACAATCAGGGTATAGAGGCTTGCTACAATAAATGATCTGAATGGGTTTTTCAGCAAACATCTAAAAAAATAAGTATTAGGGACTACTTAGACCATATAAAATTGACAGCAAAGTGCATAATATGTGAGCTTTAAGTTGTTTACACGTTGCTTGGCAACGCGCTCAGACTACTGTTGTCGGACTTTTTCCTTTTGTCTCCTGACAGCCTCTGAATGTGCAGATGTTCTATCAAAAACAATTTTCCCCAGCACTATTTTGCACTGCTGCGGCTTCCTGGGTTTAGCCCCGCCCCAGACGATTGTGATAGGTTTAAGTAAATAAAAACAGCCAGCCTAGTTTTCCCCCGTATAGTCGAAATTTACCAGCTTGGATCCAAACTACAGCAACCATACTACTTGCTGTAGCTTTGCAACCCCACAATTTATATTTTGAGTATAAATAAAGGTAAAATGAAGAAATAAAAATTAAGTGGAGCAAAATAGTAGTATAGAGTATGAGCATAAAGTAACATCAAATGGAAGCTTTCAAGTAAATTACATCACCATAAAAAATAACTTGAGCACAGTACTTAGTTGTGTGTTTTATTATCATTTTGTTGGAATTCTGTTGGAGGATTTTTTCTAACTGGCTCAAACTAATGTTGTGCTTGATTGTTTTTTAATCTCTTTACAACTCAAATGTGTTGAGTGAATTGTTATCATGACCAGTGCAATAGACAACATATAACAATGAAAGCCATGGTTACAAACTCTCAAATTTTTTGTATAAACACGATCTGACCTTATACATCGTTCCATCGTTAGGGACCATCCAGCCCCTGTTGAATTATGCAACAGTCTCTCTGGATAGCAGGTAACTTTGTTTTGACCTGTCATGGCCCTCTATGTGCAATTACTGTCATTTAAAAAAATGCAACGAACAGACATCCCTCATTGGCACAAGGAGTTATGTACGAGTGTACAGTGTGTTTGACAGGTTGTGAACATAAGAGAGTGTTTAAGGTGAGAGACTGCATTGTGAATAGGGTAGCATTTATAACTTATAGATATCATCATGAAACTGTCAATTACGCACATTAGATAAGTAATTTTTTTTGCATTTCAATTTTTTTAGAAGTTTCTCAATAAATAAGCTAATGTATTATTATGCATGTTTACATTTGCATCTGTTTAAAAACTAAAAATATAGATGTACTTACTGTACATATGAGCCTACAGGACTTAAACATTTATTTTCAGCATGTTTTTAAGGACAAATGTATCATGAATCAGACAATTGACGACATGTGAACAGATCCTTCTAGATTAGAATAACCCTCAGAACAGTGCTAGTAATGATTATGGAAAGTTAGTTGATGTAAGTGCTTTAGAAGTGGAGATTTTTGGTGGAGATAATTGTGGTTAAAGATGGTCATATAGAATCAGATCAAATCAAATCAGGTTTATTTGTATTGCCCAATATCACAAATAGACATTTGCCTCAGTGGGCTTTACATTCCATACAGTATGACACCCTGAGAAAAAAAAAACCCAGTAAAAACCCATTATCGGGATTAAAAAATTGAGAAACCCTTTAGGGAGAGTTGACGGAGTTAAGGTCCCTCTCCCAGGACGGACATCCTGCAATAGATGTCGTAAGTAGAGAAAATCACAAATGAGTCGAATCATTGACCATATGTTTACATGGTAATACTTAAGAAAAAATGCGACTGTATATTAGAATAAATATACAGATGCAAACAGACAAGCTTTAGTCCAGTAGATGCCTAAATCTACATTGTGATCCCTTGATTTATACTAGTATGAAAGACATGGAAGCAAAATAGCCACACATCTCAAAATTGACCAGGGCTTGCCTGTTTTTGCCTACAGTTATTCATCTTAAACGAGAGGCCAGTGAGAGCAGAGATTGAAGTATATTTATTCTAAACAGCTTTTTTATGAGTATTAACAAACTGTAAAAGGAAAATCTAAAATATCAGCAGAGGTCGAAAACACTGGATGCACACTGTATTCCCTGTGTCTCCGTCTTGTTACAGGTTGAACATTGGGAGGAATGACCTGTTGGCCTTCTATGATGGGGATGACCTCACAGCTAAAGTCCTGGGTCAGTATGGAGGCTCCAGGTCTAGGTTTAAGCTCTACACCTCCACCGCAGACATCACCATCCAGTTCCAGTCAGACCCGGCCACCAACATCTACGGCTATGGCAACGGCTTTATAGTCCACTTCTTTGGTAAGCATCAGAAGCAATGACTCATCAATTCAAGTGAAAACCAAATGCAAAATACCAAAAATAAGTCAACTAAAACATAAGTAAAAGGGTCTTGGTCAGGCGTCTTTGAATAGCTGCTTTCTGGTGTCAGTTTGAAATCAACGGGCAAAAGATTAGTTGTGGAGAGTTCCACACATCACACATTGTTCACCTGAGCTAGTCTCATACATAAGGCTGCCCACCTCCTAACTCCAGCCCTCTGCATCTCCCCACCTCACTCTCAGTGAAGTGCGTATTCCACAATGCTCAACTATTCTTTTATTGCCTCTAAAATAAATCAAGTCCAACTTTGTTCTGATTTATCAGCGATCCTAGCAGCAGATAGGGGGCCAATGTAATCAAAAGGGAAGTTATAGGCAAAATGAAAGAGATGAAGAGAGAATTAGTTTCTGCCGGTTTGGGACCTTAAACATGGAAGCAATGCTAGGCTGGTGTTGGCAGGGGCCGCTCCATCAGTGCAGCTGCCCCCGTCCCAATAGCCAGTGCACTATATCGAATGAATTCACATTGGGAAAGGCTATACAGAATACAGATGACCCACACACAGGAAGAACAGGACGGAAGGCTTTTTATTGCAGTCTCTTCATGAATCTCATTGGTGGATTGTAAACACAAGATAGAATATAGTGTCAGAGAAAGTTGCCTTGTTGGTGTCGGTGCCCAAGTCCAATTACTGTCTGTGTGTTTCAGGTGCGCCGAGATCGTTTTCTGGCATTTGGCAGTGCCACGGCGACCACTGCCATACCACGGCTTGAGCCGTTAATGCCAGCCCAAACAATGGTATTTTGCGACCGGCACGCCCCGCCTCCCCCCTATAATTTCACAGCAGGTATTGCCTTTACGGCAGAGGCAGGTAAAGCTAAATATAGTTGGTCTTTATTTATTATACTGTCTATGGTCTTTATTCACACTATATCACAACATACCGCCGTAAACAAATGGATTTATTCATGTCTCTGGTCCTTTCCGTTGTAAGGATATGTGCAATCTGTTTGTGGTTGCTTTTGAAATGACAGATGCTTTATAAAACAGTCGGACTTGCTCCGGTCACGGTAGTTAGCATAGCCTCCTGAGCAGGTCGATAACAGAGAATTAGCCCTAACTACAGAGGCAGGTTGCTATATATAGCAGGGGGTGACATTATTAGCCCAGTGCTTGCTTAGCTCAGCCGGTAGGGAGTTCATTCATGAAACAGTAGAGTTTGCGTCCCGCCCGGGCTGTTTCTTTGCAGACTAGACATTAAGAACTATATTTTATCAAATTTCCTATCGTTTAACACTGATTCAGTGTCATAAACGATAAATGATTCTGCAGCTGGATCGAGTGGTATTTGCCAGTATGAACTGGCAAATACCACAGGATATGAGTGGCATATCAGTGGGAAAACGGTTGGTGCCAGTATGGAATGGTAAATACCATTAATATTAGTGGCATGTCAGTGGAGGTGCCATTCTGAAATGGTAGTACCATTTTACAAAAGTAGCATGCCACTAATATTAATGGTATTTACCATTCCATACTGGCACCAACCGTTTTCCCACTGACATGCCACTCACATCCTGTGATATTTGCCAGTTCATACTGGCAAATACCACTCGATCCAGCTGCAGAATTATTTTGATACCAACAAATATATGATTGGCAATACATGATGGAAGCATACATTAACAATGACAATACATGATGGAAGCATACATTAACAATGACAATACATGATGGAAGCTTACGTTAACAATACATGATGGAAGCATACATTAACAATGACAATACATGATGGAAGCTTACGTTAACAATACATGATGGAAGCATACATTAACAATACATGATGGAAGCTTACATTAACAATGTCAAAAGTGTGAAAACTAAAATTCAAGTAAAATAAGTAAGAAACAATTGAATGAAGATGGAGGTTTTTAATGATTTTATGACAATTTTATGCTTAGTAAGGTACTATTATTAGTATAAATGGCAGGTGACAGTGGCACACAAATAATACAAAAAGGTTTATGACACTGAATCAGTGTTAAACGATAGGAACCTGTAGGCCTACTTTGATAAAATATAGTGAAAACATTCTACATGTCAAGTCTGCAAAGAAACAGCCCGGGCGGGACGAGAACTCGGGTCTACTGTTTCATGAATGAACTCCCTACCGGCTGAGCTAAGCGAGCACTGGGCTTTTAATATCACCCCCTGCTATATATAGCAAACTGCCTCTGTAGTCAGGGCTAATTCTCTGTTATCGACCTGCTCAGGAGGCTATGCTAAGTCCGACAGTTTTATAAAGCATCTGTCATTTCAAAAGCAACAACAAACAGATTGCACATATCCTTACAACGGAAAGGACCAGAGACATGAATAAATCCATTTATTTACGGCGTTATGTTGTGATCTAGTGTGAATAAAGACCAACTATATTTAGCTTTACCTGCCTCTGCCGTAAAGGCAATACCTGTCGTGAAATTATAGGGGGAGGCAGGGCGTGCCGGTCGCAGAATACCACTTTTGGACTGGCATTACCGTTACTGAACGGCTCAAGCCATGGCAGTGGTCGCCGTGACACTGCCAAATGTCGGAAAATGATCACGGCGTCTCTCGTGTGTTTGTCCAAATGAGTCTCCCAACTAGCACAGGAACCTCTAGCCTGCTATAGTGTTCCTGGGAATGAGCAGAGCCATGTCACAGTTACCACTAAGAAGAGCTTCTCAAAATATTGCTCCTGGAAGGCATCCCCTTGGCCTCAAGCTCCAAAAAAAAACGGTAACACTTTATAATAACTATCCGTTGTAACTCGTTAATAGATCATTAGTAAACTCTTAATTAATGATTATTAATGATTTGTTAAGTGTTTGTTAGCAGTTTGTTAAGGATTTATAACAATGGTAGATAGTTAATAGCTTAATAATTGAATCAGTTTCATCTGGGAGGTAATCCGAGATTAACTGATCACGTCACGTTCAAGTCCATGGCATGCACAGTGTGTATTGAGTTTATTTAAAAATATTTGAAAATGGGGCTGCCCTCAGTTGCCCATGCACTGTGTATAGTCTATAGCCTATTTCAGCCTCGTCCCAGATGAACTGATTCAATTATTAAGCTATTAACTATCTACCATTGTTATAAATCCTTAACAAACTGCTAACAAACACTTAACAAATCATTAATAATCATTAATTAAGAGTTTACTAATGATCTATTAACGAGTTACAACGGATAGTTATTATAAAGTGTTACCAAAAAACCCTAACCCGCTTTTTATTGGCCCGTGGCACATTTTAAAAATATAATGTAATATGGCCCTTTTAATTTTAAATAATTGAAATGCACTCATTATATTACAGAGAAATATGTCCCATAAAAGAAAAAGAGCAACAAGCCCATCCCAGAGGACCCTGCATAATATTTTATTTTAAATAAATATTATTATGGAAAATCCATGTGTCTTTCTCCAATAGCTTCTAATTCATCTGACACACTGTCTCCATTTTTTTTTTCATGCAAAATTCTTCATTTCTCTATCAAAGTGCACCAGATTCATGCATTTCACTTTAAAAACTTAAAAAATCTCCCGGGGGGCATACCCCCGGACCCCCCTTGGAGGGGGCGGGATCTCGGTTGGCTACTATTTTCACCCAGCTGGACATTGGACGCAATAGCAGAAAACACTGGGTGTATCAATGGTATTTAACAAGAGGGGGAATGTATCTGTTTTATGTGCAAGGAAAGTGTTGCCGTGAAGAAGGACTTTCACTTTTATTTAAGAAGTATTTTATTTATTGGAGACCTTGGTTGTATGCAGCAGTTTTTTCTTTTCTATACTGGAAAATACCTTTAGGCTGCAATTCTGCACATTTTCCCCTTAACTGAGAACCGTACCGTACAGAACAGAACCGTGACTTAAAAACCGAGGTACGTACCGAACCGTGACTTTTGACCCCTAATAGTAGGTGGTAGCTCACTTCGACTTGGTCATTTTAAAAGTAGCTCACAAGCTGAAAAACAGTGGCCACCCCTGATATACACCCACAATAGGTTTCTGTGACAAATTTAAAAAACATGTCTTACTATGAACAAAAGTCTTGGGTGGACAGAGACGTATTTACTGACATGAGCATCTTCGTGACCAAAACGATATCAACATTAAAGGTGCGCTGTGTGCATTTTCAGTGCAGGGGGGTTTCTTTACATGTGCAGAGCCTGCAGTTATTTCACAAAACATTTTCTCTCTACATGTACAGTATGTCTTGGTGTTGAATAATGATGTAATGGTAAATGATTGTAAGGCACCTGGGGCCGGTTGCACCAGCTGGATGTAAAACAAGTTGGTGTAGGCCCTACGTCTGACCTACCTAGTGATAAATGTCAACAGCGGTTGCATCTAAAATTATGACCGGGCGCAGCTACGTCAGACTTAGCGATGTGCGTCCAGCCGTCCACGCATCTCCCGGTATTGTGCTTCTCTTAGGTTCACCACATCAGACTGTAAAATCAAAGGGAATTATCAGCTGTAGTGCCAGGGACAGCGCTCCGTTCCGTTACATGTTTACCTCTTTTAAGGATGCAACTGCGGTGATAACTCATTCATCAATGCAACCAACTCAGCACTGCTGAAACAAAATTGTCAATTAATTCTCCATATATAAATACAGAGGATTGTCATTATGATTTCACAGCTGAAAGTCTGCTGATCCTGTTGCATTCTAACCTTTTTTATTTTCACCTTGGAAACTAATCAGCACTTTTTACTTTACACTTAACTTCTACTAGGCGTAATGTTTAGTCTCAGATGTAGTACTAGGTCCAGATGGTGCAACAGGTTTAAATTCTACTTGTGTTTGTAAAGCAAATTGTGGGCCCTGCAAGTGAAACAGTAACTGTTCAGGAAGCTTTCTAACATCAAACAGTCCCAGCGTTCCGAATCGCATACTCTTTCTTTTTTCTATTCTACATACCACATCTGACGTTAAAACAAATCTAGTTACAATTGGGACATACTTTTACTTGTTTATTTCATCATTACATCGCGCCTTGATCTTGCCTCTTGCTTTTATATCCGTCGCATCCCGTTTGTGTTCATATGGAGGCTTAGTCGTTGTGACGTCACTTGACGTGCGCACCGGATTGTGGGTCAGAATCGCCCAAATAGGATGCTGTTTTCAACACGCTCGGATGTTGTAGGACATCCGGGTACTTCTAACCATCCTAAATCTGGCCACAAGAATCGGGACATCCTAAATCTTTTCTACATACTATATAGTAGAAAGTATGCATTCGGAACGCAGGGGAGCGTTCCAGGGATCTAATTTTCCTCGGAGGAAAGTTTGTTTATTCAGCTTTGAGAATATATCTTAGAAAATGTTCACTTCTCTGACAAACTCAAAGTGCACCTTCAAATAGCTACTACCTCTCAAACCTTTCACTGGCTGTCCCCCTTCCTCTACAGAGGTGGCCCGTAATGACACCTGCCCCCGAGCTCCCAGAGATATCCAACGGCTGGAAGAGCAGCTCACCCGGAGCTGGTCCTGGGCACCGTGGTTACCTACCAGTGTTACCCTGGTTACCAGGTGCTGGGGCGGAGCTGCTGATGTGTCAATGGGACCTGACCTGGGTGGAGACATACCCAGCTGTGACAGAGGTGAGTAAAAGAAAACACTTCATAGTAAGTACATTTCATTTGTTATTCAGTCCATATTTTTGACCCGTGAGCAAGTCAGTCAGTATAGATAATGATCTAAAAATTCCAGGTCAAATAAATTAAATCATCTAGAAATCCGCAGGAAAGGGGCGCCTTTAGCTCAGTTAGTAAGGCGTCCCCTCCATGGGCCTCGGCCAGCAGCGGACCCGGGTTCGATTCCAGCCCGCGGTCGTTCTCTGCATGTCACTCCCCTCTCTGCCCCATTTCAACTCTGTCTCTACACTATCAATAAAAAGCATAAAAATGCCCAAAAATAAATAAATAAATAATTTAAAAAAAAAAAAATCCTCAGAAATGGCATCCATTCAAACTAAAGACGGGAACCAAGTATATAGTAGATGAATGAAAATACTTGTGAAAAGTGAGACATTTCTGTGTTATAAATAATTTTTTTGATTGGCCTTATGAAATATTCTAATATCTTGAGATGCTTTATTTTAGATTTTCGTGAGCTGTAAGCCAGAATCCTGAAAAGTAAAACAAAAAAATGTCTGAAATATATTACTATAGGGGAGAACCTGAGGCATCGGGTAATGTGAGCCACCCCCTGTATCTAGGCAACGGAAAACATTTGTGGTCATGTGAGATATATGTTTTGAAGCCCCTCTCATTTCCCCATAGCCCTGAAAGAGAGGACCTCATGGTGCTGTGGTAAGCATGTTTTTTCACCAAAATAGGTATTTTGCATGTAAAAAGAAATTACATTTTCTTGCTGTCAGCTTAATCAACTATTGTGCCAAAGCAAATGTATTCACGTAGAAAAAGAAAACTTCTATCACATGGTGTTGATGAACTACCAACATATAAAAACCATGTGATGATATTAGCTAAAGATTAGCCTGAAATGCTAAGAGAGGTAGTTTTTTCTCAAATTGTGGTGGTGGGGGAAAGTGAGCCAAATGCTGTAGGGGAAAGTGAGCCACTGTCTCACTTTACCCCACCATGAGGCACAAGTTAAGTTTAGTCTTAAACATATTTTAATGTAATATTACATAACATATGTTTTATTTTAATGTCATACACATTGTAGAAAAGCCATCATGCCAAGGAAGTACCAGGAAGGCGACCTGAGGCAACCACAGCGGAAAGAGCACCTTCTCTCATCTTTCCTGTAACCTTCAGGGCTGGAATATAGAGTAGGCCTAGTTGTAGTGTATGGCAGGCTGATGTTAGAATCCAGTTGGGTCTTCTCATGTGTTCTGAGTCCCAGGCTGTTCTCGCTGGTTCTGATTTTCCTATGCTTTGACCCCCAGACACAAGCTGGCTCTAAGTGTCCTGTGTTCTGACCCCCAGACTGTGTTCTAATCTAACTGGTTCTATCTTTCATTTGAATCTTATTAAAACCTTTTGAATTATAATATGTTGTATTTGATTTTGTTCAGAGTGACTTTCAAGTGTTTAGAAAATGTGCTTTGCTTAATTAATACTTTTATCAATTCTTTTAATACGACATTAATTCTGGAATGTGTGGCTGGCTCAAATTCTTGCTGTTGCAATATGTGTTGTTATGGTAGTTTCAGAGTGGAAAAGTAAGTGAATCAGTTTTGCCACAGCTGGGGTAAAGTGAGCCACATGACAACTTTTTAAAACAATCATATTTTCATTGCCCTTTGTCTTGAAAAAAAATCTGCCAATGCCCATTTCTAGAGAGCATCCTGCAGTAATGGGAAATGTGTAAATTTGAGTGATAATAATTTTGGCACAAACCTTAGAGGGGAGCAAATGTAAAAAGTGGCTCAGATTACCCCGTTCTCCCCTATGTCTTAAACATTTGTAATATATGGAACTTTAACTTTTTGAATTAAATTAGATAAACAAAAAGAGCTTTTTCCATGATATTCTAATAATTTGAGTTTCACCTGTATATTGTGTTGTTGAGAGGTTGCCCGGGACTTGATAATTGAATTGCCAATGCCTGCTTTTGTCATTGTTGTGTATATGACAAATAAAACATGTTGAATCTTTGTCTACCCATGATGCAGTGGTGTCCTGCGCTGACCCTGGGTCAGTGGAGCACAGCAGACGGGTGCTGTCAGGGCCTCATTTGCAGATCACAGTGCAGACTCCAGTTTAATCTGCAGCAGGAACTCAGTGATGACTGGACAAGCCACTACCAGCCTGCTTCAGCAGAAACCACTGGACCACAGTGGAGATACAGTACCCTCTGTATAATTTGATTATTAGGCCTCCCTAGTTATGAGTCATGGCATTCAAATTAGGAGAAACTAAAACTGACTTACACAAATATCGTTTTTTTAATAATGGCTGCTTCCGAGAAGCCGAAAGCAAATTTAATTTAAAGTGTAACTGCACACTTATTCATGTTTTTTGAGATAGAAGCTGAATTAAATTACTATGTTGTTAAGGACCACATAAATGCTGGTGTAAATATATTGACAGTTTTCACTGTTAAATATCGGCATTTTAAAATATTTGATGTATTGTAAATTACTTTAATTGGAATGGAATGGGATGCAGAGGGTTAACCTCATTTGCATTTGTGCCTCGCTCAGTGCACCACCTTAGCCTGGCTCCGCCCGCCTACTTCCGGCCAAATTTTATTTTCCCTTCAGTAGTCAGTCTGGGTGTACAGCCCATTTCCCAGTTTTGCCGGGTCGACAGCCGGTCCAATCAGCCGAACAGAGCGAGTGGCTGAGAACGATGGCGTCGAAGTCAGCTCCAGTTTCAGTTGCCAGAAGCCGGCTCATGACACCGTGACGACCCAAACGTTATGCGTTGGTTTGGCTAATCTGAAATGGCACTGGGCAGGTCAATGGTTTTAAACACCAACAGACACCAGCCTCCATGAGTGAACGTTTGCCAATTACAGCACTGCCAGACCTTCTGTACAAATGAAATGAAGTACGGTGGTCTGGTAGCACCAGGCTAGCACCACCTACTCTCTAGGTGGAAGCACATTCTGCCTTAAAGGGGCAGTGTGTAATATGACATCATCAAGAAAGTTCTACAAAGTTCTAGAATGCAACGCTCCCTGGGTAACCCCAACCCTTTAGAATAATAACAGAAGCTACAGTGGCCTTCAAGGACAAGAACAATTCTAAATGTTAAACAATGCACCTGCTGACATTCCAAAAACATGGTCGCCTCCATAAGACTTGCCTGCTCAATGTACAAAATGTAATATTAATATTTGTAATTCTCCGCTCAGGAGGATAATTCAGACTATTGGCAGAGGTGATTTTACACCAATGAGGACATATTTATGAATGAGGACATTGATTTTAGCTAATAAATTACTCAAAATGTTACACAGTGTCCCTTTAATAAAATGAATTGAAGCGGACAGCAGAAATGACTTTGGAGCAGACAGACTCAGTTGTTATCCCTGAGACGGAGATCATGAGCAAACGAAAGATTCTCTTTAAAACCCTTCCAACTCGGAGCCCGTAGCGCTGCGTTCTATTGTGTTCTGTCGGTGATTTCGTTATGTTTTAATAAATTATTTAACATTATTAAATCGCAGCAATGTGGTTTAAATATCTCCGGAAAGCTGGGATTCTGCCCTTTCCGGGACATATTCTCGCGATAGTATACGTGACTCACAGCCAGAGATATGTTGCTGAGAGGCGCGAAAATGTATCAATCCTTTCCGTTCTTCTTTGGCTGAGCAACTTGTCAATCAACATTTGCGAGCACGTCATCGGCCCTTTCCCTTGCGTGATTGGTAGAGCTGCTAGCTCTCAGATTTTGTGAAAAACCATCCAATCAACTTAGTGTAATCACTAAGGACCTCCCCATTACTTGTCGAATATATTTACAATTACTAAGCAAAGGACTCATTTTTCGACTTCTCGACTTCACCCATGGCCCCAGTTCTTTCGACAGCTGCGGCCCTAAAGCGAGATTCAGCGGAGCAGTGATGAGAAAACGCCAATTCCATTTCAGTGAGGCTTTGGCAGAAGAGAATATGAATGACATGGATCATTTGAGCTGAGGTAAGAGCATTTATTTGACAAAACGTCTGTTTTGTAATGGAAGCTATGTGTGAACATGTAAGCTAGCTTGAATGTTGACAAAAATTTTTTTTTGGAACTAACGTGACAGAGCTGAATACTCTTGTCGTCAGCCTTCTGTTGTTTGAAAACAAGTAATAGTTGTTTATTCTGTGTACAATTGTTTTCCTTATGTACAGTTTTATTTTCAAAAGGTAGAGAATAGATATGTTTTTTCAATAAGTCCTTTATTACTCCGTTTCTTTCAAACGTAAGTTGTCAAGTTTAGTGTTTCTTGTACGTTTTTATTATTATTATTACAATTACTACAAGGGTTGCTTGCTGCTGTTGAGTTGGAAGGGAAAGTAAGACTGTTTCCCGTTTTAGGTTACGCTACTTAGATGAACTCTGTGTTTGGGTGTTTACAGTTCATTTCATCTATCTATAAAGCAATATCTGTCTGATGAATGGAGAATGAAAGGCATTGATGTCCTCTTTTTCATACAGAGAGGATTCTGACCTGCAAGGCACCTTGACCCTCCCACCCCCTGTTGAACCTGCATCCCATCCATTTGAAGCCGGGTAAGATAATTTATTTTAGAAATTGCGTTTAAATGTAACCATAGCTTGAATTTTGCATCCTTGACATTACAGGGACTGATTTCTCTAGTGTACTACTTTTGTTTAGAAAATAATGGTAATAGGTGTTTATTCCGTGTAAAAGTATTTCCCTTTACAATTTACAAATAGTAGAGAATGGGAATTTTTGCATCGACTTTTATTACACTGTTGTTTGCAAATACAAGTTGTGAAGTTTGAATATTTGTGTTATGAGATAATGGGACGATTTCTGTGAATCTGTGGCAGGTCCAGGAGAAGAGAGAACCACCCGCAAAGAGGTCCCGATGTCCCAACTTCAGCACCCCTACGCAGCGGGCTTGGAAGACTGAGGAGACCAGGACACCACTCCTCCTGTCTCCAGGTTTCAACCTGCACGCACCCCTGGCCCCTACAGCTAGGCACACACTTCTACACACCAGTGAGCTCTTCAAATTGTTTTTCACTGCACACACTGTACACACACTGTAGCAACACCAACAAACAGGCTGCCAAAAGAATTGCCATGGGTAAAAAGTTTAAATGGACTGATTTGACAGTTGAGGAGTTTTACAAGTACATTGGACTCCTCTTTTACATGGCCCTGGTTGGAATTGCACCACATTGCTTTGGTCTGGAGGCAGAACCACAGTTTAACCTGTCCATTTGCCGCAACAGTCATGATAGGGACATATTTGGTGTCATCTCCTGGAACTTACACATAAGTGATCCAGATGAACAATGATAGGAAAGAAGAGAGGCATACAATTCGACAAACTCTTCAGGGTCAAACCTCTCCTCAATTTGATCAAAACCGCAGCAAAGACCTATTTTCATCACACAAAAACCTGGCTGTGGATGAAAGGTTGTGCCTGAAGGCTAAATCTGGGATGACTCAATACATGACCAAACCTGCAAAGTACATCGTTTATATTTAGTTAAGTAAATAAATGCTTTATATTTAGGAAAGTAAATACGTAAATAAATAGTTTATATATATACTTAATTGTTTGTTTGTAAAAAATTATTTATTGTGATGCGTCCCTTTCATTACACACCCCATGGACCTTTTTATATGTGGTATCAAGTCATTATTCAGTCTCATTTAGCTTAATTCCTCATATGTGGTCAAAGTAGAGTAAGAGACTATTTGTATTTTGTCAAATTTGATTTTAGTCATGTTTTTTGCACTTCCCAACTTTTTTTGGGAAAATGACAGTGCATTATAGAAGCTAATGCTTTGGAAATGGGGATAATGCTTTCGCTCAGCAGGATAGTACTCTTTTTGTTTTCATGCTTGTTCACTCTCAATGTTCACTTTGTTGTCTGTCTGTTCTCTTCCAGTTTTCCCTGGTGGAGACAAGACGGTGTGGATCAGGTCCATCCTCTGGCAGCATCTGAAGTCCTTCTGCATTCACATACACTATTCATATTCTGTTTTAGTATTAGCATGTAAACATTTTGTCAATGATTTTATTCCTTTGTGATTTTTTTGGTATTGTTTGTATTTTCCAAGTGACATATTGCATGATGTCCGTCCTGGGAGGAAGGATTTATTCATCTATCACTCTCATGACATTTCTCAATATTTTTCCCGTTAAAGGGACTTTTTCTCAATTAGACTAGAGCTAAGAGAGGGTGTCTTACTGTATGAGAGCTGATAGTGTTCTGAACATTTTGATATGAATCACCTAGGTATTATGTTATCTACTTGCCCTCTAAAATGGTAATTTCAAAGTATGTATAATTGAGGAAATACCCTTAGACTAACCCCATAAAAACGTTGGGACAAAAAATAATTTGTCATGTTTTTTGTACTTCTCAACCTTTTTTTTGGAAAAAGTCCAGTGTACTTTAGAAGCTAATATTTGGAGAAGCAATTTCAAGAGCCAAAATTATTTGTCCTGGGGAATAAAGGTATTATTACACGTAAGTTTCCACATTGTTCAAAAATCGGACTTCAAATTGCAGCATTTGTGTAAAAAAAAAATGTTTTCACATTGGTCTAGGACAAAAGTGAAACTCCCTAATAGAGAGCAGGGAGTGTTATGAACATTTTGATGTGAATCACCTAAGGTATTATGTTAACTATTTGCTCTCTAAAATGGTAATTTATAAAATAATGTAAAATCGAGAAAATGCCCTTAGATCTCAACCCAAAAACGTTTGGACAAAGATCATTTTAGTCATGTTTTTGCTCTTCCTAAGCTTTTATGGAAAAATTCCAGTACATTTCAGAAGCTAATGTTTTGGAGAAACAATTTCAAGAGCCAAGATTATTCCATCAGATGAATAAAGGTATTATTTCACACAAATTTCGAAATTTTTCAAAAATCGGACTTCAAATTTCAACATTTATGTCAAAATATTTTTTTTTTTACATTGCACTAGGGAAAAATTGAACCTTCCTTACTGAGAGATGAGAGTGTTCTGAACATTTTGATATGAATCACCTGGGTATTATGTTATCTACTTGCCCTCTAAAATGGTAATTTATAAAAGTATGCAAAATCGAGAAAATGCCCTCAGGGCTCAGAGGGTTAAGCCTAAGGAGCAAAGCACATGTCAGGATGTGAATGTGGAACTGTCTCTCACATGGAACAGACATATTTTACTTTCCTAATGCACTTGTCATTGTCCACAGTCACCTTGGGGTTTTTGAAAGACACCTGATAATATTTAATCTATTTCAACACTTCTTCCAGGACAATCCCCTCTGTCTGGAAATCTTCCATCATATGCCCTATGCCTAAAAAGAGTAACCCCACCTGTGACAATGACTATCGACCTGTGGCCTTAACATCCCTAGTCATGAAAGGCTTTGAGAGGCTAATTCTCACACAACTACAGGCAAGAGGTCAGTAATTACTCTGACCCGCTTCAGTTTGAGTACAAACGTCACAGAGGGGTAGACGACGCCACACTAACACTGCTACATGGAGCTTACACCCACCTTGAGAAGCCCAAGTCATTTCTACGGCTGGTGTTCGTAGACTTTTCAAGTGATTTTAACACAGTGCAACCCCATCTAATGGGACAACAGCTCACCCAGATGGATGTCAATCCCCACCTCATCCTGTGGGTGCTCTCATTCCTGACAGGCAGACACCAGAGAGTGAGAGTTAACGGCCACCTCAGTTCATCCAGAAAGATCTCTACAGGTGCTCCACAGGGCTCTGTCATCTCCCAGTTCTCTTCACACTCTACACCAACAACTGCAGAAGCAGAAACCCAAACATTACATACATCAAGTATTCTGACGACACTGTCATCATGGACTCCACCAATTCATCTGATCAGTTACAGTCTGAACTGGCCACATTTTCAGACTGGTGAAACTGCCTTGATCTCAACATCACCAAAACAAAAGAACTGATAATAGAGTTCCGTAAGGCCCCCTCCACCTTCCCCACTCTAACTTTCAACAACCAGTCGATAGAGAGGGTTGACACATATAGGTACCTTGGGACAATAATCGACCACAAACTAAACCTCAAAACAAATACTGATACCATCCACTCCAAATGCCAGCCGCATCTCTTTTTCCTTCGGAAACTCTGCAAACTCCAGGTCCATCCATCTGTTCTGACAGCATTCTACCGATGCTTCATTGAATTTTATTTTATTTTTTATTTTTATTTAATTTTTTTATTATTATTATTATTATTTTTTTTAGTTTAATAAATATTTGTATTATTTATTTTTATTTTACTATGGAAAAGGGGTAGGATTAAATAAGTATATACTTCTTCCTGCTCCTTTTCAGGCATATCTCAGCAATACAGATAATTTGTTTTCTTTTATTTTTAATTTCTTTTGCGAAAACATAATTTGTTTACTGTATTTCCATGCTTTTCATTTTGTTTTGTATGTTTGATATGTCTGAAATAAATTGAATCAAATCAAATCAAATCAAATCCATAATCACCTTTAACATCACTTCCTGGTTTGGAGCACTGTCCAACATCCATAGGAACCGACTCAACAGAATCATCTGACTAGGCAGCAAAATAATTGGACAACAGCAGGAATCACTCATCAGCATTTACAACAAAAGGACTAAGCAAAAAGCACTAATCACCTTGGATATCACACACACTCTACACAGCCAGTAGTGCCTCTTACCCTCAAGGCCACAGATACAGAGCCCCTACAGTAAGAACAAACAGAGCAATGTCAAGCTTTGTCCCGGCAGCCATTAGACTTTTGAATGGTTAACACCCTTTTTGAACTGTCTCCTCTCTCTATTTTTTTTTTTTAACACCTGGACTATTTTTAAACTTTTTTAACGTGTTTATTACTCCTCCTCTATGGAGGTACTATTTATTCACTAGGCTAAGCAAAGATTGTTTTTATCTGGCATATGTCGAGTACGTGCTGATGCTGTGTGTGTATGCGCGTGTGTGTTTGTATATTGTATGTACTGTTGTACCCTGATGCTCCTCCACATATGAAGTTCCTAACGGAAGAATAAAGTTCTTTGAATTTGAATTGAATTGAATTGAAATCACTGTTACGGTTTGGGGCCCAAATTGCACTAGTAGAATTGCATTTAATGATAAAGCTTCACTGTAAGTGTTTGGTGATTTTCTGGTAAAAGAGTTATTATGGTCTTGGGTTGAAAAACGACAATACATCTCAGTTCTATAACATGTCATTGTTTCAACAGCATTTCAATGACCTGCTGCAGTTTGTGACATTCATATAGTTTATAGACAGTTTTAACCTTGGCATGTAGAATCACAAGTCCCAAGCTGTGTGTTAGTGAGTTGACGGCCCATGGCTTTGAAGGCCACAGTGTGCTCTGTCACAGTGTCTCACAGCATGTGGTCACTTCAGATGGTTCATGCTGGTTCTGTTTTTTGGCCGGTGACACCCACTCTGTGCAGAGGCTGGCTGTTAAGAGTAAGCACACGCAATTAAATAGTACAAGGTCTGACCGTGCTTTGAAAATAATTACTGTTTTTGTGTGTGTGTGTGTGTGTGTGTGTGTGTGTGTGTGTGTGTGTGTGTAACCTCCCATGTTTGTGCACACACTTTACCATGGCACTTAAAATGCACATTTGAACGACAATGTTTGAAATTATTACTGCACATTATTAAAACAAGCTCAATATCGTATCCAGCCTTATCCAAGTCCATATTCATCCTCAGAGGAGTTGGGAACATTTCAATGGCCATCTGCTTATTACATTTCTTGGTTGGATGGTGATGCTTAAGAAAGATCAAGGTATGGAATCATTCTCGGGCAGACCATGAGTATCCATACCTAATGTGATGTCTATCAGGAAGGAACCGTGCTCCACCAATACCACTTATATTAGATATGATCATATCCAACTCAGAACGCATAATCTCTAACAATAATAAAATGTACTTTATTTATATATAGCCCTGATTAAAAACAATCGTTGATAAAGTGCTTTCACAGAAGCAAATACACATTTACTTCAAGTCAATACACATATCCATATATACTAGGGCTGTCAAGCGATTAAAAAATGTATCTAATTAATTACAGGCTCTGTGATTAATTAATCGCATACTTATATGACACTTGTATGCCTGTTTATAAACAACTGTATAGGCTACTCTCTCTCTCTCTCTCCCCCGTCTCTCGTAACTTCTGCTTCTTGCTAAATGACGACTGTCTATCTTCCACACAACAGACAGCGCTGCACTGCCACAGGTGCGGTGCGCATAGCCTATGCCGACTCATTCACCGTCCTACTCATAGCCAAAAATATTGAGACACACACACACACACACACACACACAAAGGAGGAAAAAAGACAGGCATATGCCAGCTAGGAAGAGTGAGAGGGGGCGGGTGTCAGTTTTTGGGAGACGATCGCAGCTAGCAAACAGACACGGAGGAATATTGAGAGATACTGTTTTGAACCTACATTGTTAATTAGGCACCCACTAAATCAATAATGCACAGGCACTGCGGAGAATAACAAAACACGTATTCCTACCTTCATGCTTATTTGCCCGGAGCAGCCCATAACACATCCATAAAGCCCTCGGCCTCTTTCCCCTGCTTCTTTCTTTACTCTTTAATCCCGTGCGGGCCGTGTCAGCAAGCTACAGGTGCAGCTCCGCTATCGTCTCACCTCTTTTGCACCGGGTCAAAGGGCAATATAGAAGTGCGATTAATCTGCGTTAATTTTTTTAATCGCGTTAATTTTTATGTGATTAATTAATCGAAATTAACGCGTTAATTTGACAGCACTAATATATACACATCATTCAGATGGTAAAAATAAATGGAAGATGGAGCATCTTTAAGGGACAGATGCAAACAGACACGCTTATCCAGCCGTTTTAAAATAGAGATACAAATAAAAAAAGCGAGTGAATTAGACAATACGTCAAAATGACAAGCAACAAAAATATCACGTTCACCGAGCTGATTTACTCATTCTAAAAAAGGGAGAAAAAATGTGTGTAGTACCATCAGTCTGAGAGTTTGGCTGGGGATATGAAAAGAGCATTTGTCCACATTTGTATACTCACAGCAGGAAATCGTATTTACTACGGACTCACACTCAATGTAGAGATGTAGTTAGATGCTTCAGAGACGGACCGCAACCACCTTCTCTCGCCGCTCTGGAAAGTAATGCGAAGCTTCGCAGGGATGAGGTGGGAGGGTCGGAGACCGCGCTGATAAAGCTCAGCCATGACCCCCTTGTATTCAGCCCGCTGCTTCACGACCTCCGCGCTGTAATCCTCGTAGAACCGGAGCTTGTGGCCGTGGTATTCCAGCTCGCCTTGTTTACGTGCCTCTCTCATGATCAAATCTTTAGTCTGTTATCGGTGGAAGCGGATGATGACTGGCCGCGGTCTCTCACGCGGGCCCGGTTTGGGTGCCAAAGTGCGGTGAGCTCTGTCCAGCTCCGGGAAAGAAGGGAGAGCTTGTTTACCAAAAACCTCGACGAGAAGCTCGGAGAAAAAGGCGGTGGGGCGAGCGCCCTCACGTGACTCTGGTGAGCCCACAATACGAACATTCTGTCTCCTGCTTCTCCCTTCCAAATCCGATAGTTTAGATTTCAGCGACTTGTTGTCTTCCTGCAGTGAGGAGCACGTAGCCTCAAGTTGCTCCAGGCGTCCGCAAACAGTTTCTGCATTCTCCTCAAGATCGGTTATACGTTTCCCCTGGCCTGAGACCACGGCCTGGATGTTGTGCAGCTTAGTGTCCATGCTGGCGAACGATGACTTGAACTCAGTGGCTATGGCTGCTCTATGCTGCTCAAGCAGGTCCGGAATGGAAGCCATTGAGCTAGCATTAACATCAATGCTAACCACGCTGTCCGAGGACATATCTGACTCTGCCGAATATCTTTTTGCGTTTTTCTTTCCTCTTGGCATTTTTCCGAATCAGTGTTAGTGTTACCGGCAATACAAGCACAAAAAAAATTGATGAAAATAGGGTTTAGTCAGTTAAGTCTGAAATAGCTAGTGGGAGCTAGAAAGCGATCGCACCTACTCCATGCTCTGTAACCCGGAAGTCCTCAAACTAAACAAAGTTTCGACAGAGGTTGTGTGTGTTCTATTTCATCAAAACCCGACCAATGAAAGCGTAACTGTTCTGAGGCAAGGTGTTGTAGCGCGTCTTTGAGTTCAGAGCAGAGATTCGGCTCTTTTCTTCATAGACTGCCTATAAAAGTTAGCCTGGCTCCGCCCGCCTACCTACTTCCGGCCAAATTTCATTTTCCCTTCAGTAGTCAGTCTGGTGACGGGGCGTATTTGTGGGATTCAGGCAGATTTCTGCCGGTCCAATCAGCGAACAGAGCGAGTGGCTGAGAATGATGATGTCGAAGTCGCGCTCCAGTTTCAGTTGAATGCTGCGTTCTTTATACTCGGAAGAAGGAGATTTCCGAATTGGTAGTTGCGAGTTCCGACCTGTCTGTGTTCCAGTGCATCTGCTCGCGAAAGTATGGACGTCTAAAACCTTTCTCATCCAAATCACTAAACGTTAGGCTCTAGCAAGTTACCGTTGCCAGATATCTTTTAAAAAAAAAGTTGCTAACGCTGTCAAATTTGCTGTGTTCAGGTCGGCTCGGTAATATTAGGCAAAAGTCTATAAACGTTCATCATGATGTGTTAAAATGTAACAAAAAATAAAAAAAATTGTTTTTGGCAAGAAACTTGAATAATATAGTTTTGGTGAAAAACTTGCTTTTTCAGCAATATAATATAGATAGTAAATATGGAATTATTACCTGTTTAACGTCCTATCTTGAGCTCTGATCATAGGCAATTAAAGCAATAATACAAATTATCTTTCAACAAAATAATAGAAAAGTAAAGACTCGGCTCGTTATGGTGACTCAATAATGGTATCTATCAATAGTGTGGCAGTATCAAGCCTGCAGCCCTATTTTGAAAATATGTGCAGTGCAAAACAGACTCATTGCAGCTACCAATGCAGGCCTAAGACTCACATAGTGACTTCCTCATAATTTTTGACAATTTTTTGGGCTCAGATTGCAAAGTAACGACACAAATGCTTATTTTTTTCTCTATTTTTGAATTGTATTACTTGATTTTATTTCAAAACATTTTAAACTTTTAAGCCTGACCTATTTTGTTACTATTTTGTTGACGCAAAAAAATATCCCCTCCTCCAAAGTGGGGAATTACAAAGAAAGTTTGAGAACCACTGCCATAATCCATTACGGCGGCAAGATTTAAAGCAACAGGCCACCGACGGAGTTTACCGACTCTACGCGAATACGAACGAGAGGTAAAACAGAAGAGAGGAGAAGAGAAGAGAGGAAGATTTAACTCGGCTAAAACAAAATCCCTCCCCCCCTCCCCATAAAGATAATAAAGAACTCATAGAAGACCAACATCATAATAGTTATTTTCATAGCACATAATTTACACCATAAGAAAATAGAATGCCAACTTCACGTTGATTTAATGAAGATTAGGCTACTGGGGGCTGTTATTTTCAATATCAACATAAGAGTAGCCTCTTTTTTTCACATGTGAATTGGGATTTAAGTGGCCTTAAATATTCCCCTTTGCCAAGTCCGATTCTCACTCTGTTGGCGACAACCTGGTTAAAATCAATATGAAAAGAACGCATGGATCAAACGAGTGCATGTTGTAGTCCATTTTCGGAAAATAGTGTAGTTTCACGCTAGTGACTCACGACAGCAATACTCGCTGTCGCGCGATGACGTTGGTTAGGAAAAGTGTAGTCGAATTCATTTGAAACAGTGCTGTCTTTTCCTATGTTCGATAGGATGCACCTATTCATCTCTCCTTAACCCCGATGACGTTTAGGGTTAAGGTATAGGAAAGGAGGCTTATAGGTTAGGAGATTGGACTATTCGTAGAGGCCCCCAGAGATCGAACACAGATTTACTGATGGAAAAATGGAAAAGCCAGCCCATTTTCCCACAATGCCTTGATAGTTAAAACCGTAAGTGAGGGGGCTGGTCATTTCATCGACCACCAGTATTCTTTGCTAAATGATCTTGATGCCCCTGTATTGATTGATGATAAAATAGTTGACAGTGAGCAGTCTGCAGGTGCATCTAAAAATAGAAGATCGTGGAAAGTCCATTCAAAAAGTGAAATATGACAGGCCTTTTTTTTTGGATGATTGATTGATAATGGAACAAAAAATCCAGTATCTCAAAATATTTGAATACCATAAAACCAATCAAAAAAAAGGATTTATAATACAGAAATGTCGACCTTCTGAAAAGCATGTTTATTCTATGTTTATTCGGCGTAACACCGGCATGTTGCGCAATACTATGGAATCCCTACTAGGTCAAACTTAGGTGACACTACTGTCAAGCATAGGTGACGTTGCGAAAGTGTGAGGAAGGGAGGAGGGAGAGGAGTGCACTGCAAAAACATTGATTTTGAGACTGCAGTTTTAATTAATAACAAATAAAAATCATAATTTAATATTTTACTGTGTTCATTGTGCCTGTCATAATGTAGGCCTATTAAGGTAAAAGCATGGCTTTCAAAAATAGTGTTGAATAAAATAGAGTTGATAAGCAAATAAGACATGGGAAAATGATCACACTATTGTTAAATTATTTTATTTTATGCATACTTTTACAGTTACAGACAAGTGCCTAAAGTTTAGATTTAAAATTCCTATTTCATTTTAAAATTATAGGTGTAATGCTTCTTTAAAACAATAGTAGAGAAGCAGTGTCTTTGTTTTGGTGATAAGTTGTTTAAATCTCTCAGAAATCTCTTTATAATAAGATATAAAAATTTGAATTATTCGTTTGTGTTTAAAAAAAAAAAAAAGAAAAAAAAGGGCCCGCAGCACGGCGCCTCGCCCCGCCCCGCGGTGGAGCCCGAGAGGCCCCCCTTCCATCGATAATCAATTGTATAAATATAGCCTGCAATATGAACAGACTATCACATACATTATTATAGCCTAATTTATATAATTTAATCTTAATCTAATTATAATTAAATTTGTTATAAATGTTTCAGGTTAAATAAATAAAAAAGAAGAACTATTTAACTAAATGAGAATGTAGGCCTAGTCTTTTATGTGGTACTTTAAAACAGGCTAATGAAAATAAAGCAATACACAGAAGATCATGGAATAACTGTTAAACACCTTGATTTCAGATCAGAGTGACAGCTGACTGAGCCAATCAGGCAACAGAATAAGTTTATCCTGGTCGAGACCAGGCTAAACGTGAAAGATAAATCACCATGGTAACTTATGTCTCTCCGCTTTTATACAACCGGATCATGGCTAACGCAAGCCAGGATAACCAAATATCCTAGGTTAATCCCTTATCTTAGTTTTATGCAACAGGCCCCTGGAAGAAGCCTAGCTTAGCCTAGCCCAGCCTAGCTTTTCAACTTCCCCCGGGCAGAAATACATACTCATAAACTCTGGAAAATTAAGCGTGGGGTTTTGGACTGAGCAGCGGCCCTTATAACCAGCTAGATTAAGAGCAGCCGTAACTTTTCTTTTGTGATTTTTACGGTACATTGGGCCGTCGTGGTTAATGTTACAAGAGTAAACACTGAGTGACTAGTTCACTTCTGTTAAAGGTCACATATTATGCTAAATGCACTTTTTAAATGTGTTCTAACATATCCATGGGTCCACGGTGTGCCTAGAGACTGCCAAAATATCAAAAAAAATAACAATCTCTCCTTTTCTCACTCTCCCCCTTTCTAAAACCCCCACCTCTCCCCCCCCCCCAATATACTCCAGTCAGAATTCTCGCCGACTATTACGTAATAGTCGGCACAGCCACATCCACATATTTTCTTTATATGTCCATGCTTCCCCCCCAGAAACGTCCACCGTGCACTAGTCTATGATAACCCCACCCCCCCATTTCTTATTGGTCCACGGCCCCGAGATCCGATGGAAAATTTTCCGAGCGACAGCCATGTTGTTTTCCCCGCTAAGCGACAAGATGCCCTTAGTACAGCCTGAATGTTAGATACACCAACACAGAATGCTTTTGCTCATACTCCACTAATTTATCTTAACCACAGCAGTCTATCAATGCCTCGTTTTTAATAACACAACGGATAGGAAGCTACCTGTGCTTTTTTTTAAACGGTGAAACTAAAATAATAGTTTTTATTGGTAGTTTTGCCTGACTAGTGTATAGCTATTAGCTTTGGGACAAGCAACCAGCTATGGCTTAGCTCCGGGTAAACACTGTGTTCGCAGTCACACAGTGTCTCTCTAGTATCGCGAGAGCACGGCAGAGATGGTGGGAGAGCCCCATGGACATATAAAGAAAGCCCGGCAGAGAGGTGGGAGGGGCCAGCCAGATCGCACAAATATAGGTCATCCTGAGACCAGAGGACAATCAGGGTATAGAGGCTTGCTACAATAAATGATCTGAACGGGTTTTTCAGCAAACATCTAAAAAAATAAGTATTAGGGACTACTTAGACCATATAAAATTGACAGCAAAGTGCATTATATGTGAGCTTTAAGTTGTTTACACGTTGCTTGGCAACGC
Source organism: Hyperoplus lanceolatus (assembly GCA_026929865.2). Taxonomy (NCBI): domain Eukaryota; kingdom Metazoa; phylum Chordata; class Actinopteri; order Uranoscopiformes; family Ammodytidae; genus Hyperoplus; species Hyperoplus lanceolatus. The sequence continues at coordinate 36,452,635 of CM049398.1, read as the reverse complement.
GCTCAGACTACTGTTGTCGGACTTTTTCCTTTTGTCTCCTGACAGCCTCTGAACGTGCAGATGTTCTATCAAAAACAATTTTCCACAGCACTATTTTGCACTGCTGCGGCTTCCTGGGTTTAGCCCCGCCCCAGACGATTGTGATAGGTTTAAATAAATAAAAACAGCCAGCCTAGTTTTCCCCCGTATAGTCGAAATTTACCAGCTTGGATCCAAACTACAGCAACCATACTACTTGCTGTAGCTTTGCAACCCCACAATTTATATTTTGAGTATAAATAAAGGTAAAATGAAGAAATAAAAATTAAGTGGAGCAAAATAGTAGTATAGAGTATGAGCATAAAGTAACATCAAATGGAAGCTTTCAAGTAAATTACATCACCATAAAAAATAACTTGAGCACAGTACTTAGTTGTGTGTTTTATTATCATTTTGTTGGAATGCTGTTGGAGGATTTTTTCTAACTGGCTCAAACTAATGTTGTGCTTGATTGTTTTTTAATCTCTTTACAACTCAAACGTGTTGAGTGAATTGTTATCATGACCAGTGCAATAGACAACATATAACAATGAAAGCCATGGTTACAAACTCTCTAATTTTTTGTATAAACACGATCTGACCTTATACATCGTTCCATCGTTAGGGACCATCCAGCCCCTGTTGAATTATGCAACAGTCTCTCTGGATAGCAGGTAACTTTGTTTTGACCTGTCATGGCCCTCTATGTGCAATTACTGTCATTTAAAAAAATGCAACGAACAGACATCCCTCATTGGCACAAGGAGTTATGTACGAGTGTACAGTGTGTTTGACAGGTTGTGAACATAAGAGAGTGTTTAAGGTGAGAGACTGCATTGTGAATAGGGTAGCATTTATAACTTATAGATATCATCATGAAACTGTCAATTACGCACATTAGATAAGTAATTTTTTTTGCATTTCAATTTTTTTAGAAGTTTCTCAATAAATAAGCTAATGTATTATTATGCATGTTTACATTTGCATCTGTTTAAAAACTAAAAATATAGATGTACTTACTGTACATATGAGCCTACAGGACTTAAACATTTATTTTCAGCATGTTTTTAAGGACAAATGTATCATGAATCAGACAATTGACGACATGTGAACAGATCCTTCTAGATTAGAATAACCCTCAGAAAAGTGCTAGTAATGATTATGGAAAGTTAGTTGATGTAAGTGCTTTAGAAGTGGAGATTTTTGTTGGAGATAATTGTGGTTAAAGATGGTCATATAGAATCAGATCAAATCAAATCAGGTTTATTTGTATTGCCCAATATCACAAATAGACATTTGCCTCAGTGGGCTTTACATTCCATACAGTATGACACCCTGAGAAAAAAAAAAACCCCAGTAAAAACCCATTATCGGGATTAAAAAATTGAGAAACCCTTTAGGGAGAGTTGACGGAGTTAAGGTCCCTCTCCCAGGACGGACATCCTGCAATAGATGTCGTAAGTAGAGAAAATCACAAATGAGTCGAATCATTGACCATATGTTTACATGGTAATACTTAAGAAAAAATGCGACTGTATATTAGAATAAATATACAGATGCAAACAGACAAGCTTTAGTCCAGTAGATGCCTAAATCTACATTGTGATCCCTTGATTTATACTAGTAAGCAAAATAGCCACACATCTCAAAATTGACCAGGGCTTGCCTGTTTTTGCCTACAGTTATTCATCTTAAACGAGAGGCCAGTGAGAGCAGAGAGTGAAGTATATTTATTCTAAACAGCTTTTTTATGAGTATTAACAAACTGTAAAAGGAAAATCTAAAATATCAGCAGAGGTCGAAAACACTGGATGCACACTGTATTCCCTGTGTCTCCGTCTTGTTACAGGTTGAACATTGGGAGGAATGACCTGTTGGCCTTCTATGATGGGGATGACCTCACAGCTAAAGTCCTGGGTCAGTATGGAGGCTCCAGGTCTAGGTTTAAGCTCTACACCTCCACCGCAGACATCACCATCCAGTTCCAGTCAGACCCGGCCACCAACATCTACGGCTATGGCAACGGCTTTATAGTCCACTTCTTTGGTAAGCATCAGAAGCAATGACTCATCAATTCAAGTGAAAACCAAATGCAAAATACCAAAAATAAGTCAACTAAAACATAAGTAAAAGGGTCTTGGTCAGGCATCTTTGAATAGCTGCTTTCTGGTGTCAGTTTGAAATCAACGGGCAAAAGATTAGTTGTGGAGAGTTCCACACATCACACATTGTTCACCTGAGCTAGTCTCATACATAAGGCTGCCCACCTCCTAACTCCAGCCCTCTGCATCTCCCCACCTCACTCTCAGTGAAGTGCGTATTCCACAATGCTCAACTATTATTTTATTGCCTCTAAAATAAATCAAGTCCAACTTTGTTCTGATTTATCAGCGATCCTAGCAGCAGATAGGGGGCCAATGTAATCAAAAGGGAAGTTATAGGCAAAATGAAAGAGATGAAGAGAGAATTAGTTTCTGCCGGTTTGGGACCTTAAACATGGAAGCAATGCTAGGCTGGTGTTGGCAGGGGCCGCTCCATCAGTGCAGCTGCCCCCGTCCCAATAGCCAGTGCACTATATCGAATGAATTCACATTGGGAAAGGCTATACAGAATACAGATGACCCACACACAGGAAGAACAGGACGGAAGGCTTTTTATTGCAGTCTCTCATTGGTGGATTGTAAACACAAGATAGAATATAGTGTCAGAGAAAGTTGCCTTGTTGGTGTCGGTGCCCAAGTCCAATTACTGTCTGTGTGTTTCAGGTGCGCCGAGATCGTTTTCGCCATACCACGGCTTGAGCCGTTAATGCCAGCCCAAACAATGGTATTTTGCGACCGGCACGCCCCGCCTCCCCCCTATAATTTCACAGCAGGTATTGCCTTTACGGCAGAGGCAGGTAAAGCTAAATATAGTTGGTCTTTATTTATTATACTGTCTATGGTCTTTATTCACACTATATCACAACATACCGCCGTAAATAAATGGATTTATTCATGTCTCTGGTCCTTTCCGTTGTAAGGATATGTGCAATCTGTTTGTGGTTGCTTTTGAAATGACAGATGCTTTATAAAACAGTCGGACTTGCTCCGGTCACGGTAGTTAGCATAGCCTCCTGAGCAGGTCGATAACAGAGAATTAGCCCTGACTACAGAGGCAGGTTGCTATATATAGCAGGGGGTGACATTATTAGCCCAGTGCTTGCTTAGCTCAGCCGGTAGGGAGTTCATTCATGAAACAGTAGAGTTTGCGTCCCGCCCGGGCTGTTTCTTTGCAGGCTAGACATTAAGAACTATATTTTATCAAATTTCCTATCGTTTAACACTGATTCAGTGTCATAAACGATAAATGATTCTGCAGCTGGATCGAGTGGTATTTGCCAGTATGAACTGGCAAATACCACAGGATATGAGTGGCATGTCAGTGGGAAAACGGTTGGTGCCAGTATGGAATGGTAAATACCATTAATATTAGTGGCATGTCAGTGGAGGTGCCATTCTGAAATGGTAGTACCATTTTACAAAAGTAGCATGCCACTAATATTAATGGTATTTACCATTCCATACTGGCACCAACCGTTTTCCCACTGACATGCCACTCACATCCTGTGATATTTGCCAGTTCATACTGGCAAATACCACTCGATCCAGCTGCAGAATCATTTTGATACCAACAAATATATGATTGGCAATACATGATGGAAGCTTACATTAACAATGACAATACATGATGGAAGCATACATTAACAATGACAATACATGATGGAAGCTTACATTAACAATACATGATGGAAGCATACGTTAACAATGACAATACATGATGGAAGTTGTTAAAATAATGATGGAAGCTTACATTAACAATACATGATGGAAGCATACGTTAACAATGTCAAAAGTGTGAAAACTAAAATTAAAGTAAAATAAGTAAGAAACAATTGAATGAAGATGGAGGTTTTTAATGATTTTATGACAATGTTATGCTTTGTAAGGTACTATTATTAGTATAAATGGCAGGTGACAAATTCTAAATGTCAAGTCTGCAAAGAAACAGCCCGGGCGGGACGAGAACTCGGGTCTACTGTTTCATGAATGAACTCCCTACCGGCTGAGCTAAGCGAGCACTGGGCTTTTAATATCACCCCCTGCTATATATAGCAAACTGCCTCTGTAGTCAGGGCTAATTCTCTGTTATCGACCTGCTCAGGAGGCTATGCTAAGTCCGACAGTTTTATAAAGCATCTGTCATTTCAAAAGCAACAACAAACAGATTGCACATATCCTTACAACGGAAAGGACCAGAGACATGAATAAATCCATTTATTTACGGCGTTATGTTGTGATCTAGTGTGAATAAAGACCAACTATATTTAGCTTTACCTGCCTCTGCCGTAAAGGCAATACCTGTCGTGAAATTATAGGGGGGAGGCAGGGCGTGCCGGTCGCAGAATACCACTTTTGGACTGGCATTACCGTTACTGAACGGCTCAAGCCATGGCAGTGGTCGCCGTGACACTGCCAAATGTCGGAAAATGATCACGGCGTCTCTCGTGTGTTTGTCCAAATGAGTCTCCCAACTAGCACAGGAACCTCTAGCCTGCTATAGTGTTCCTGGGAATGAGCAGAGCCATGTCACAGTTACCACTAAGAAGAGCTTCTCAAAATATTGCTCCTGGAAGGCATCCCCTTGGCCTCAAGCTCCAATAAAAAAAAACGGTAACACTTTATAATAACTATCCGTTGTAACTCGTTAATAGATCATTAGTAAACTCTTAATTAATGATTATTAATGATTTGTTAAGTGTTTGTTAGCAGTTTGTTAAGGATTTATAACAATGGTAGATAGTTAATAGCTTAATAATTGAATCAGTTTCATCTGGGAGGTAATCCGAGATTAACTGATCACGTCACGTTCAAGTCCATGGCATGCACAGTGTGTATTGAGTTTATTTAAAAATATTTGAAAATGGGGCTGCCCTCAGTTGCCCATGCACTGTGTATAGTCTATAGCCTATTTCAGCCTCGTCCCAGATGAACTGATTCAATTATTAAGCTATTAACTATCTACCATTGTTATAAATCCTTAACAAACTGCTAACAAACACTTAACAAATCATTAATAATCATTAATTAAGAGTTTACTAATGATCTATTAACGAGTTACAACGGATAGTTATTATAAAGTGTTACCAAAAAACCCTAACCCGCTTTTTATTGGCCCGTGGCACATTTTGAAAATATAATGTAATATGGCCCTTTTAATTTTAAATAATTGAAATGCACTCATTATATTACAGAGAAATATGTCCCATAAAAGAAAAAGAGCAACAAGCCCATCCCAGAGGACCCTGCATAGTATTTTATTTTAAATTAATATTATTATGGAAAATCCATGTGTCTTTCTCCAATAGCTTCTAATTCATCTGACACACTGTCTCCATTTTTTTTTTCATGCAAAATTCTTCATTTCTCTATCAAAGTGCACCAGATTCATGCATTTCACTTTAAAAACTTAAAAAAATCTCCCGGGGGGGCATACCCCCGGACCCCCCTTGGAGGGGCGGGATCTCGGTTGGCTACTATTTTCACCCAGCTGGACATTGGACGCAATAGCAGAAAACACTGGGTGTATCAATGGTATTTAACAAGAGGGGGAATGTATCTGTTTTATGTGCAAGGAAAGTGTTGCCGTGAAGAAGGACTTTCACTTTTATTTAAGAAGTATTTTATTTATTGGAGACCTTGGTTGTATGCAGCAGTTTTTTCTTTTCTATACTGGAAAATACCTTTAGGCTGCAATTCTGCACATTTTTCCCCTTAACTGAGAACCGTACCGTACAGAACAGAACCGTGACTTAAAAACCGAGGTACGTACCGAACCGTGACTTTTGACCCCTAATAGTAGGTGGTAGCTCACTTCGACTTGGTCATTTTAAAAGTAGCTCACAAGCTGAAAAACAGTGGCCACCCCTGATATACACCCACAATAGGTTTCTGTGACAAATTTAAAAAACATGTCTTACTATGAACAAAAGTCTTGGGTGGACAGAGACGTATTTACTGACATGAGCATCTTCGTGACCAAAACGATATCAACATTAAAGGTGCGCTGTGTGCATTTTCAGTGCAGGGGGGTTTCTTTACATGTGCAGAGCCTGCAGTTATTTCACAAAACATGTTCTCTCTACATGTACAGTATGTCTTGGTGTTGAATAATGATGTAATGGTAAATGATTGTAAGGCACCTGGGGCCGGTTGCACCAGCTGGATGTAAAACAAGTTGGTGTAGGCCCTACGACTGACCTACCTAGTGATAAATGTCAACAGCGATTGCATCTAAAATTATGACCGGGCGCAGCTACGTCAGACTTAGCGATGTGCGTCCAGCCGTCCACGCATCTCCCGGTATTGTGCTTCTCTTAGGTTCACCACATCAGACTGTAAAATCAAAGGGAATTATCAGCTGTAGTGCCAGGGACAGCGCTCCGTTCCGTTACATGTTTACCTCTTTTAAGGATGCAACTGCGGTGATAACTCATTCATCAATGCAACCAACTCAGCACTGCTGAAACAAAATTGCTCAATTAATTCTCCATATATAAATACAGAGGATTGTCATTATGATTTCACAGCTGAAAGTCTGCTGATCCTGTTGCATTCTAACCTTTTTTATTTTCACCTTGGAAACTAATCAGCACTTTTTACTTTACACTTAACTTCTACTAGGCGTAATGTTTAGTCTCAGATGTAGTACTAGGTCCAGATGGTGCAACAGGTTTAAATTCTACTTGTGTTTGTAAAGCAAATTGTGGGCCCTGCAAGTGAAACAGTAACTGTTCAGGAAGCTTTCTAACATCAAACAGTCCCAGCGTTCCGAATCGCATACTCTTTCTTTTTTCTATTCTACATACCACATCTGACGTTAAAACAAATCTAGTTACAATTGGGACATACTTTTACTTGTTTATTTCATCATTACATCGCGCCTTGATCTTGCCTCTTGCTTTTATATCCGTCGCATCCCCGTTTGTGTTCATATGGAGGCTTAGTCGTTGTGACGTCACTTGACGTGCGCACCGGATTGTGGGTCAGAATCGCCCAAATAGGATGCTGTTTTCAACACGCCGGATGTTGTAGGACATCCGGGTACTTCTAACCATCCTAAATCTGGCCACAAGAATCGGGACATCCTAAATCTTTTTTCTACATACTATATAGTAGAAAGTATGCAATTCGGAACGCAGGGAGCGTTCCAGGGATCTAATTTTCCTCGGAGGAAAGTTTGTTTATTCAGCTTTGAGAATATATCTTAGAAAATGTTCACTTCTCTGACAAACTCAAAGTGCACCTTCAAATAGCTACTACCTCTCAAACCTTTCACTGGCTGTCCCCCTTCCTCTACAGAGGTGGCCCGTAATGACACCTGCCCCGAGCTCCCAGAGATATCCAACGGCTGGAAGAGCAGCTCTCACCCGGAGCTGGTCCTGGGCACCGTGGTTACCTACCAGTGTTACCCTGGTTACCAGGTGCTGGGGGCGGAGCTGCTGATGTGTCAATGGGACCTGACCTGGAGTGGAGACATACCCAGCTGTGACAGAGGTGAGTGCCAGAAAACACTTCATAGTAAGTACATTTCATTTTGTTATTCAGTCCATATTTTTGACCCGTGAGCAAGTCAGTCAGTATAGACAATGATCTAAAATTCCAGGTCAAATAAATTAAATCATCTAGAAATCCGCAGGAAAGGGGCGCCTTTAGCTCAGTTGGTAAGGCGTCCCCTCCATGGGCCTCGGCCAGCAGCGGACCCGGGTTCGATTCCAGCCCGCGGTCGTTCTCTGCATGTCACTCCCCTCTCTGCCCCATTTCAACTCTGTCTCTACACTATCAATAAAAAGCATAAAAATGCCCAAAAATAAATAAATAAATAATAATAAAAAAAAAAAAATCCTCAGGAATGGCATCCATTCAAACTAAAGACGGGAACCAAGTATATAGTAGATGAATGAAAATACTTATGAAAAGTGCGACATTTCTGTGTTATAAATAATTTTTTTGATTGGCCTTATGAAATATTCTAATATCTTGAGATGCTTTATTTTAGATTTTTGTGAGCTGTAAGCCAGAATCCTGAAAAGTAAAACAAAAAAATGTCTGAAATATATTACTATAGGGGAGAACCTGAGGCATCGGGTAATGTGAGCCACCCCCTGTATCTAGGCAACGGAAAACATTTGTGGTCATGTGAGATATATGTTTTTTTTTGTGAACAATTGTTTTTTATTTCAAATTCACAAAACAAAACATTGTAATAAACATTTTACCCTTTTTTCTTCCCTCCCCCCACCCCGTTTCCCCCCTCCCGCTGGCGGCCCCTATCCCCCCTCCCTCCCTCCCTTTACCTCGGTTTAGCCTTACACTAAAATGTTAACAAATTATGCAATTTCTACTTTTTAAGTAGGTCTGTTATAACAGAGGCAGCCTCTTTCCACATTTCCAACGTAGTGGCCTTAGCTTTGTTTACCCAGGCTGTGGACAGTTCTAGCATGACCACATCCTGGAAATACTGTAGCCATTTCTTGGTGTACAGTCTGTGAGGTGGTAGCCAGCGCTGCACTATATGTTTTTTGGCAGCTGTTAATCCAGCAAGCCATAGCTTTCTTTGTTTCTGACTCAGTTCAATTTGTGAGTCATCATTGAGTAAAAGAGCAATTGGTTCTATAGGTTTGCCAATTATATCAGACAAAGTTAAAGCCACTTTCCTCCAAAACTCATATACCTCCGGGCAATCCCACATCATGTGTTTAAAAGTTCCAGATACATTGAGGTTACATAAGTCACAGTTTGGGCTACCTATCTGTTTCATATGAAACCGCACAAGTGGTGTATGATAGGCTCTCTGACACATTTTGAAGTGAATCAACTGATGATTGGGATTCTTGGATGCCTGAAAAATGTTCTCCCACACAGTTTCCCAGTTTATGACTTCATTCCTGCTAGCGAGGTCTTTAGTCCAGGCCTTGATCAAAGGCAGCTCCTTCTGTGTTTGCTTTCCCAGCTGTGAGTATATGGTAGACACAAGTCCTCTGGCGGGAAGTGCGGTGACCCAGTGCACAATCGGGTGTATTTGTGGTTTGTTGTTCCATGGGACTCCATAGGCGCGTAGTGCCGACCGTAATTGAAGATACAAGAAAAAGTCCGTCTTTGACACATTGAAGTGAGAGCATAGTTCTTGAAAACTCATAAGTCCTCTTGGGCTGAAAATATCCCCAAGTCTATTTATTCCCCTTGAAGACCATGCTGTCGACTCAAATGGTTTACCCCCCGACATAATGTTTCTGTTCTTCCACAAGGGGGTGCTTTGGTGCCATTTCCAATTACCACCCAGACATTTTTCAACCAACCTGAAGTTTCTGATTGTATTTGAAATAACAGGCCCAAAACGCAGCATACATTGATTGTCAGTAATACCAGAGAATAATACACTGTCAAGTTTATATGGGAATACCAGTACATCTTCAATGGCCTTCCAGGCAACTGGGGCAGAACAATCAAACCATGTTCTGAGAGAGCGTAGTTGAAAAGAGTTATGATATAGCAGAAGGTTCGGTAATGCCAATCCACCATCCTGTTTTGGTCGTTGTAGGGTAGAAAATCGAATTTTTGGATGTTTACCATTCCATATATATGAACGCAATAATTTATCAACGTTTTTCCAATAACCCTGTGGAGGGGGGGAGTGGGATCATCATGCTCATAAAGTTGAGACGGGGCAATATATTCATTTTAATGGAAGCAATTCTAGTCTGCAAAGACGCCGGTAGTTTTGTCCATATAGCTATGTCACGCTGTACTTCTTTGAAGATTTTATCATAGTTGGCTTTTACTATATTATGAAGGGACGTTTTAATCTGGACACCTAGATACGTAATCTCTGTTTTAATAGGGATATCATGCGATACTGACACATTTTTGGCAGCCTCATTCAACAACATCAATGCCGACTTCGTCCAGTTGATCTTGTAACCAGACAAGGCTTTAAATTCTTCAAAGAATGACAGCAGGGATGTTATTGAGGTTTCAATATCCGTTAAGTAAATAAGTATATCATCAGCGAAGGCCGAAATGGTATGTGATGTGGATTTAATCTTAATAGGGGCTACGATCTGGTTCTGTCGAAGGTGTTGAGCTAACGGTTCTAATGAGAGGATAAAGAGGCTCGGCGAAAGGCCGCAACCCTGGCGGGTGCCACGAGAGATGGGAAAAGGGCAGGAGTGAATGCCGTTAGTAGATACCATGGCTGTGGGGTTTGTATATAAGACGCGGATCATATTAATGAAGTCTTTCCCCAGTTTAAACCTCTCAAGAACCGCCCACAGGTACTGCCACTCGAGCCTGTCAAAAGCCTTTTCGGCATCAAGTGAAAGTATGGCACATGGGGTATCTAGCTGCTGCGTTTCATGGATAATGTGTATAAGTCGACGGATGTTGTCCGCGGCAAGTCGGTCTTTCATGAAGCCAGTCTGATCCATGTGTATTAATTTCCCCATGTATTTTTCTAAGCGTAATGCTAGCATCTTGGAGTATAACTTCATATCCGAGTCAATTAAAGAAACAGGCCGGTAATTGGCACAATCAGTGTTGTCCTTGCCTTTTTTGGGGATTAGAGAGATCAGAGCATTGTTAGTGTTTGGGTGAAAATAGCCCTTTTCCACAGCAGATTTGATTGATTCTAGTAAGATTGGACCTAACAAATCCCAAAAATGTAGCATGAACTCTGGTGGAATGCCATCTGGGCCAGGCGATTTCCCTTTCCTAGTTAATTTTAATGCCACCTCTAGTTCCTTTAAGGATATAGGACGGCCCAGCTCTGCTGCTTCGTGCTCCTCAAGAGTTGGCAAATTTAAAGTGTTCAAAAAGCTATTACATTTCTCTGGTTCAAAACTGAGAGACGACTTGTATAGATCATTATAGAAAGAGTGGAATGTTGCGTTTATTTCTGTCGGATTGGATGTCAGCCCTTTAGTGGGTGAACAAATTGTATCTATTGATGCTCGGGACTCGCTTTGTTTTAGTTTCAGGGCTAGTAGTTTACTAGGTTTGCTTCCATTAAAATAATAGTTCTGTCTGACTCTATGCATGATGAACTCCGCCGCCTCCGCAACAGGTCGTTAAGCTCTACTTTAATTACATTTAAATCTTTGTTTACTGATTCAGAGTATTTGGTTTTTAGCCGCTTTTCAAGAGAGTGACACTTCCCTTCTAGCTCACAGATCCTTTTATTTCTTTCTTTTTTAAGGTGGGATGCATAGGAGGATGTAAAATCTCTAATAAACCCTTTAGTGGCCATCCATGTAAATGTGGGATCTTTCACTGAGTTGTTATTATTTTCTATAAATTCTATGGCCTTTCCCCTAAATTGTGTATTAAACTCTTGATCTTGCAACAATGTTGTATTAAAACGCCACCTAGGTGTCTTCTTAAACCTATGGCTTAGATCTACTGTCATTATCAATGGATTATGGTCGGATAAAGTTGCGGGTAAAATTTGGATGGGGTCTGTGCATTCTCTCAAATTACGAGAAGCCAGAAGGTAATCAATCATCGAGTAGGATTTATGGCAAGCTGAAAAACATGTGTAGTCCTTAATGGCCGGGTTCTGAATCCGCCACACGTCGAGCACATTTAGGTTTTCAATCATAGTGTTTAGAGCCACTGATGCTAACTTTTGAGCATGAGAGGCTGGCAAAGTAGATTTATCTAGGTTTAAGTCACACATTGCATTCATAGCCCCACCTATAATCAACTCGTATTCTGATAACGATAGCAATTCCTTGGTTAACTCAGGAAAGAAGTTGCAATCGAAGATTGCTGGTGCATAAGTTGACACAAATGCTATTTTCTTACCATAAATGGATGTGCAGAAGTAAGCAATGCGACCAGATGTTCCCTTACTTATCTTTTCAACAGTGAAGTTCAAGTTCCTTCTTATTAGAATAATAGTCCCCCTAGAGTTAGAGCTACCGCTATCCGAAGCAATCACTTTGTATCGTCTGTTCTGGAAGTGGGGAACATCTTCTGCTCTTAAGTGAGTTTCTTGAATAAGTGCAATATCAACCTGTTTACGACCTAGAAAATCTAGGCATTTTGTTGTTTTAACTTTAGCGTTTAGGCCCCTTACATTATAGCTCAAAATTGATAGTTTAACCATTATCAAACACAGTCCTGATAGCTTTAAATGTAAATATAGAAGGTGTTTCTCTGACATGAAAGGCACCACCGAGATAATGTCCCTCCCCCTCCCCTGCCGCCTCCCCTCCCTCTGAACGGTGTTTCTGCGACGGATGACATCCACATAACGCAGTTCTGCAAGTTCTCTTAAGCTCATACCCATCCCTCTTATATAGCAAAAAATAAAATATTTCCATAGTCAGGTTCTCCAAAAATAACCAAAAATATGCACATGAAAAAGGGGGTTCATAACATTACCCTCCATTAGGAAAACAGAGTAAATATCATATAGCTTAAACCTATAACATTGGTTGTGTGTGTTACCAGTAAACTCTGAAGTTATAAACAATCACACATACATTGCAACCCTTTAAACAAACAGTGCGAATCCTGTTTTCACATTAACTTTCAAGTAGAATACAGTTTTTTATAGCCGCTCTGGCACTGTTATTTCCTCTACATAGCAAAGTCATCACAGCCTTAGTGTGAATTCCTCCAGCCTCTCATATAACCAAACCAAAAACTTCGGCCTCTAGTAGTTGGAAAAAACATTTATTTTCAGCGTCGGGCCGACGCATCATTCTGATCCATATCATCCTCCTCCCGGTGCTGAGACGTGGTCTCTGCGGCCGTAGGAAACAGCTGGCGTCGGCTGGTCGCTCCGGTCCTCTCGCCCGTCTCCTTTCTTAGGAACTGCTCGGCCTCTTGTGCTGAAGAAAATGCGCGTTGCTCGCCATTGAACGTCATCCTTAGGGTGGCCGGGTAGATCAGGAAACCTGGGATACCTCTGTCATGGAGCTCCTTCATCACCCCGGCATATGCTTTACGTCGCTCGTTGGTGAACGCGCTGTAGTCCGCGTAGAATCGTATTGTCTTCCGCGTCTTGGATGGGCGCCTTTTTCCTTGCTTCACGAGCTCCTTGTAATATGGAATTGCGGTCTTGGTATCTGAGCACCTTGAAGATCATGGTGGTCTGGCCGTCGTTCTTTGCGTTGTAAATCCTGTGAGCCCGCTCTATCTGTATTTTTGAGGTGCCAATTGATGGAATCCACTTTGGCAGCATATCATGTAAGAAGGCAACGGCATCATTTCCTTCTCTCTTGGCCGCAATCCCCGTTATCCTCACGTTGTTTCTCGATCTTGATCCTCCAGTGCAGCTATTTTAGCGCATTTTTCCAAGTCAGAGTGTTGTTCGTCACCTCCCGTTTCAGGGCTCTGGTGTCAGCCTACACGTTCAATTTTACCAACAAGTCCCTTGACTGCTTCCGTATGTGCCTCCATATTTTGACGTAGCTTATCCACGGAGCTTTTCATCTCTTCCATAGCGCAGTGTACTGCCCGCTTTACAATTGCCTCGAGACCATCTTGTTGTTTAGCTAACGCTAGCTCGATGGCTTCGCTAACGGCGTTAGCTTCTGCGGACATGTTCTCCGTTTGTTTACGCTTCAGCGGTGGATTTTTCGGCGGCGTGCCACTTTGCATTTTGTTCCACGACATGTCTGCTAATTTCACTGACTCGCAAAGTGCTAGTGCTGGGTATAAAACCTGACTTATTCGATAAAATGAGGGATAGTTCGTGAGAGCCTTAGAGTCCTCCGACCATTGCGCTTGCAGGTCACTTCCGGTCTCGTGAGATATATGTTTTGAAGCCCCTCTCATTTCCCCATAGCCCTGAAAGAGAGGACCTCATGGTGCTGTGGTAAGCATGTTTTTTTCACCAAAATAGGTATTTTGCATGTAAAAGTAAATTTTCTTGCTGTCAACTTAATCAACTATTGTGCCAAAGCAAATGTATTCACGTAGAAAAACTTATATCATACGTGTTGATGAACTACCAACATATAAAAACCATGTGATGATATTAGCTAAAGATTAGCCTGAAATGCTAAGAGAGGTAGTTTTTTCTCAAATTGTGGTGGTGGGGGAAAGTGAGCCAAATGCTGTAGGGGAAAGTGAGCCACTGTCTCACTTTACCCCACCATGAGGCACAAGTTAAGTTTAGTCTTAAACATATTTTAATGTAATATTACATAACATATGTTTTATTTTAATGTCATACACATTGTAGAAAAGCCATCATGCCAAGGAAATACACCAGGAAGACGACCTGGGGCAACCACACGGAAAGAGCACCTTCTCATCTTTCCCTGTAACCTTCAGGGCTGGAATGTAGAGTAGGCCTAGTTGTAGAGTATGGCAGGCTGATGTTATAATCCAGTTGGGTCTTCTCATGTGTTCTGAGTCCCAGGCTGTTCTCGCTGGTTCTGATTTTCCTATGCTTTGACCCCCAGACACAAGCTGGCTCTAAGTGTCCTGTGTTCTGACCCCCAGACTGTGTTCTAATCTAACTGGTTCTATCTTTCATTTGAATCTTATTAAAACCTTTTGAATTATAATATGTTGTATTTGATTTTGTTCAGAGTGACTTTCAAGTGTTTAGAAAATGTGCTTTGCTTAATTGACCATACCCCATCATTCTTTTACTAGCCCGACATTAATTCTGGAATGTGTGGCTAGCTTGCAGAATTCTTACTGTTACAATATGTGTTGTTATGGTAGTTTCAGAGTGGAAAAAGTAAGTGAATCAGTTTACCCCACAGCTGGGGTAAAGTGAGCCACATGACAACTTTTTTTTAAACAATCATATTTTCATTGCCCTTTGTCTTGAAAAAAAATCTGCTAATGCCCATTTCTAGGAAACATCCTGCATTAATGGGAAATGTGTAAATTTGAGTGATAAATAATTGTAGCTCGCTTAGAGGGGAGCAAATGTAAAAAGTGGCTCAGATTACCCCGTTCTCATTCATTCATTTTTTTTTTATTGTCATATGCACCGTTACAGCACAATGAAATTTGTCTTTTCAGTACACACCTCTCCAAGAAACATACAAGACAGTGACAATAACATGGGTGGACAGGAGATAGTGTAAACTGCAGGGTCGCAGCGGAGCCGCGCCCCTCTTTCATAGGAGGAAAAGGAGAACAACAGGGGAAGATAGGTCAAAAAATGCAAATCTCGAACTACGTTCCTTATGGGAGCGCAGTGCGTGATCAGTGAAAAAACCACCTTAGCACAAATAAGCAACATATAAACACCACAGACAATAAGACTCGTAGACATTGCACATTAAAGGAACGGGTTAGGGCTTTATGGGAAGGTAGGTGTCACAGCCCAGGCACCAGGGGGCGTGCGCAGCCAGGCGCCCCGCCCACAGCTTCCGGTCCGAACGAGGGAGGGAGAGGGGGACGGATTCAAGAGGGCTTGATTAGTCAGGGTTACTGTGTGCTATGTGTTTACGTGTGTGTGTGTGTGTGTGTGTTCCGTGAAGCTATCTCTGTCCAGACGTAGTGGGAGTCTACAGGCGCCAGGTGTTATGAGACAGACGTGGAGACGGCCTCGGGGCCCGGTCACAGATAGAGTTCACAGGAGAAGTAGGTGATGGGAGGGTGGGGGTAGAGCGTCTCTCCACGTAAACATCCCGGGGAGAGAGAAGAGATAACACCGCGCCAAGGACGGTGTGGGGAGCCAATTGAGAGATTGTGATTTTGTTTTGGTTGAGACTAGGCGCTGGAATGAAGCCTGTCTTACAGTCACTGGTTTCCATCTAATAATCCGAAATCCAGTGGCCTTTTCCAAGTGCCTACGGCCGGTTAATGGCAGCCATGATCGAATCCACTTTCTGAATAAGTCCAGGAATCACTTCCAGCTTGCGATTCACCTCGCTTATCACTTGAGTCTGTGCATTAACGGCCCGGCACAATGTTCCCCCCTATGTCTTAAACATTTGTAATATATGGAACTTTAACTTTTTGAATTAAATTAGATAAACAAAAAGAGCTTTTTCCATGATATTCTAATAATTTGAGTTTCACCTGTATATTGTGTTGTTGAGAGGTTGCCCGGGACTTGATAATTGAATTGCCAATGCCTGCTTTTGTTATTGTTGTGTATATGACAAATAAAACATGTTGAATCTTTGTCTACCCATGATGCAGTGGTGTCCTGCGCTGACCCTGGGTCAGTGGAGCACAGCAGACGGGTGCTGTCAGGGCCTCATTTCACCGTGGGCTCATCCATCCAGTTCATCTGCAACAAGGGATTCAGTCTGTCTGGAAACAGCCTGCTAACCTGCTTCAGCAGAGGCTCTTCAGGCCCACAGTGGAACCAGAAGTTACCTCGATGCCAGCGTACGTACCAGGCCTCCACAGTTACACTAGTTAAACGGCATTCAAATTAGGAGAAACTAAAACTGACTTACACAAATATCGTTTTTTTTTAATAATGGCTGCTTCCGAGAAGCCGAAAGCAAATTTAATTTAAAGTGTAACTGCACACTTATTCATGTTTTTTGAGATAGAAGCTGAATTAAATTACTATGTTGTTAAGGACCACATAAATGCTGGTGTAAATATTGACAGTTTTTTCACTGTTAAATATCGGCATTTTAAAATATTTGATGTATTGTAAATTACTTTAATTGGAATGGAATGGGATGCAGAGGGTTAACCTCATTTGCATTTGTGCCTCGCTCAGTGCACCACCTTAGCCTGGCTCCGCCCGCCTACTTCCGGCCAAATTTTATTTTCCCTTCAGTAGTCAGTCTGGGTGTACAGCCCATTTCCCAGTTTTGCCGGAGATTCGACAGCCGGTCCAATCAGCGAACAGAGCGAGTGGCTGAGAACGATGACGTCGAAGTCGCGCTCCAGTTTCAGTTGCCAGAAGCCGGCTCATGACACACGTGACGACCAAACGTTATGCGATTGGTTGGCTAATCCAGAGTGGCACTGGGCAGATCCAATAGTTTTATACTTTAACAGACACCAGCCTCCATGAGTGAACGTTTGCCAATTACAGCACTGCCAGACCTTCTGTACAAATGAAATGAAGTACGGTGGTCTGGTAGCACCAGGCTAGCACCACCTACTCTCTAGGTGGAAGCACATTCTGCCTTAATAAAATGAATTGAAGCGGACAGCAGAAATGACTTTGGAGCAGACAGGCTCAGTTGTTATCCCTGAGACGGAGATCATGAGCAAACGAAAGATTCTCTTTAAAACCCTTCCAACTCGGAGCCCGTAGCGCTGCGTTCTATTGTGTTCTGTCGGTGATTTCGTTATGTTTTAATAAATTATTTAACATTATTAAATCGCAGCAATGTGGTTTAAATATCTCCGGAAAGCTGGGATTCTGCCCTTTCCGGGACATATTCTCGCGATAGTATACGTGACTCACAGCCAGAGATATGTTGCTGAGAGGCGCGAAAATGTATCAATCCTTTCCCTTGCGCTACTGGCTAAGCCGCTTGTCAATCAACATTTTGCGAACACGTCATCGGCCCTTTCCCTTGCGTGATTGGTAGAGCTGCTAGCTCTCAGATTTTGTGAAAAACCATCCAATCAACTTAGTGTAATCACTAAGGACCTCCCCATTACTTGTCGAATATATTTACAATTACTAAGCAAAGGACTCCTTTTTCGACTTCTCGACTTCACCATGGCCCGGATTCTTTCGACAGCTGCGGCCCTCGACGAGATTCAGCGGAGCAGTGATGTGGAAGACGCCAATTCCGACATTGAGGGCTTTGACGAAGAGGAATATGAAGATGACATGGATCCATTTGAAGACGGGTAAGAGCATTTATTTGACAAAACGTCTGTTTTGTAATGGAAGCTATGTGTGAACATGTAAGCTAGCTTGAATGTTGACAAAAATTTTTTTTTGGAACTAACGTGACAGAGCTGAATACTCTTGTCGTCAGCCTTCTGTTGTTTGAAAACAAGTAATAGTTGTTTATTCTGTGTACAATTGTTTTCCTTATGTACAGTTTTCAAAAGGTAGAGAATAGATATGTTTTTCAATAGTCTTTTATTACTCCGTTTCTTACAAACGTAAGTTGTCAAGTTTGAGTGTTTTGCGCATTTTTATTATTATTACAATTTCTACAAGGGTTGCTTGCTGCTGTTGAGTTGGAAGGGAAAGTAAGACTGTTTTCCCGTTTTTAGGTTACACTTCTTAGATGAACTCTGTGTTTGGGTGTTCACAGTTTCATTCATCTATCTATAAAGCAATAAATGTCTGTCTGATGAATGGAGAATGAAACGTTGATGTCCTCTTTTTTTCATACAGAGAGGATTCTGACCTGCAAGGCACCTTGACCCTCCCACCCTCTGTTGAACCTGCATCCCATCCATTTGAAGCCGGGTAAGATAATTTATTTTAGAAATTGCGTTTAAATGTAAGCTAGCTTGAATTTTGCATTCTTGACATTACAGGGACTGATTTCTCTATTGATAGCACTACTTTTGTTTGAAAATAATGGTAATAGGTGTTTATTCCGTGTAAAAGTATTTCCCTTTACAATTTACAAATAGTAGAGAATGGAAATTTTTTTGCATCGACTTTTATTACACTGTTGTTTGCAAATACAAGTTGTGAAGTTTGAATATTTGTGTTATGAGATAATGGGACTGATTTCTGTGAATCTGTGGCAGGTCCAGGAGAAGAGGAGAACCACCCGCAAAGAGGTCCCGTGTCCCAACTCCACCAGCACCCCCTCGCAGCAGCGGGCTTGGAAGACTGAGGAAGACCAGGACACCGCTCCTCCTGTCTCCAGGTTTCAACCTGCACGCACCCCTGGCCCACAGCTAGGCACACACTTCTACACACCAATTGAGCTCTTCAAATTGTTTTTCACTGCACACACTGTACACACACTGTAGCAACACCAACAAACAGGCTGCCAAAAGAATTGCCATGGGTAAAAAGTTTAAATGGACTGATTTGACAGTTGAGGAGTTTTACAAGTACATTGGACTCCTCTTTTACATGGCCCTGGTTAGATTGCACCACATTGCTGATTACTGGAGGCAGAACCACAGTTTAACCTGTCCATTTGCCGCAACAGTCATGAGTAGGGACATATTTGGTGTCATCTCCTGGAACTTACACATAAGTGATCCAGATGAACAATGATAGGAAGAAGGGAACGCCACAATTCGACAAACTCTTCAGGGTCAAACCTCTCCTCAATTTGATCAAAACCGCAGCAAAGACCTATTTTCATCCACACAAAAACCTGGCTGTGGATGAAAGGTTGGTTGCCTGAAAGGCTAAATCTGGGATGACTCAATACATGAAGGCCAAACCTACTAAGTACATACGTTTTATATTTAGTTAAGTAAATAAATACGTTTATATATATACTTAATTGTTTGTTTGTAAAAAATTATTTATTGTTACACACCCCATGGACCTTTTTATATGTGGTATCAAGTCATTATTCAGTCTCATTTAGCTTAATTCCTCATATGTGGTCAAAGTAGAGTAAGAGACTATTTGTATTTTGTCAAATTTGATTTTAGTCATGTTTTTTGCACTTCCCAACTTTTTTTTGGAAAATGACAGTGCATTATAGAAGCTAATGCTTTGGAAATGGGGATAATGCTTTCGCTCAGCAGGATAGTACTCTTTTTGTTTTCATGCTTGTTCACTC
Organism: Hyperoplus lanceolatus; assembly: GCA_026929865.2. Taxonomy (NCBI): domain Eukaryota; kingdom Metazoa; phylum Chordata; class Actinopteri; order Uranoscopiformes; family Ammodytidae; genus Hyperoplus; species Hyperoplus lanceolatus. The sequence continues at coordinate 36,432,900 of CM049398.1, read as the reverse complement.
TCAATGTTCACTTTGTTGTCTGTCTGTTCTCTTCCAGTTTTCCCTGGTGGAGACAAGACGGTGTGGATCAGGTCCTTCCTCTGGCAGCATCTGAAGTCCTCCTGCATCCACACTATTCATATTTTATTTTAGTATTAGCATGTTAACATATGTCAATTATTGTATTCCTTCATGATTTTTTTGGTATTGTTTGTACAAGTGACATCTATTGCATGATGTCCGTCCTGGGAGAAGGATTTATTCATCTATCACTCTCCATGACATTTCTCAATATTTTTCCCGTTAAAGGGACTTTTTTCTCAGTGGAGCTAAGGGCAGAGGGTGTCTTACTGTATGAGAGCTGATAGTGTTCTGAACATTTTGATATGAATCACCTGGGTATTATGTTATCTACTTGCCCTCTAAAATGGTAATTTTTCAAAGTATGTATAATTGAGGAAATACCCTTAGACCTAACCCCATAAAACGTTGGGACAAAAAATAATTTGTCATGTTTTTTGTACTTCTCAACCTTTTTTTTGGAAAAAGTCCAGTGTACTTTAGAAGCTAATATTTGGAGAAGCAATTTCAAGAGCCAAAATTATTTGTCCTGGGGAATAAAGGTATTATTACACGTAAGTTTCCACATTGTTCAAAAATTGGACTTCAAATTGCAGCATTTGTGTAAAAAAAAAATGTTTTCACATTGGTCTAGGACAAAAGTGAAACTCCCTAATAGAGAGCAGGGAGTGTTATGAACATTTTGATGTGAATCACCTAGGGTATTATGTTAACTATTTGCTCTCTAAAATGGTAATTTATAAAATAATGTAAAATCGAGAAAATGCCCTTAGATCTCAACCCAAAAAACGTTTGGACAAAAAGATCATTTTAGTCATGTTTTTTGCTCTTCCCAAGCTTTTTATGGAAAAATTCCAGTACATTTTCGAAGCTAATGTTTTGGAGAAGCAATTTCAAGAGCCAAGATTATTCCATCAGATGAATAAAGGTATTATTTCACACAAATTTCAAAATATTTTTTTTTTACATTGCACTAGGGAAAAATTGAACCTTCCTTACTGAGAGATGAGAGTGTTCTGAACATTTTGATATGAATCACCTGGGTATTATGTTATCTACTTGCCCTCTAAAATGGTAATTTATAAAAGTATGCAAAATCGAGAAAATGCCCTCAGGGCTCAGAGGGTTAAGCCTAAGGAGCAAAGCACATGTCAGGATGTGAATGTGGAACTGTCTCTCACATGGAACAGACATATTTTACTTTCCTAATGCACTTGTCATTGTCCACAGTCACCTTGGGGTTTTTGAAAGACACCTGATAATATTTAATCTATTTCAACACTTCTTCCAGGACAATCCCCTCTGTCTGGAAATCTTCCATCATATGCCCTATGCCTAAAAAGAGTAACCCCACCTGTGACAATGACTATCGACCTGTGGCCTTAACATCCCTAGTCATGAAAGGCTTTGAGAGGCTAATTCTCACACAACTACAGGCAAGAGGTCAGTAATTACTCTGACCCGCTTCAGTTTGAGTACAAACGTCACAGAGGGGTAGACGACGCCACACTAACACTGCTACATGGAGCTTACACCCACCTTGAGAAGCCCAAGTCATTTCTACGGCTGGTGTTCGTAGACTTTTCAAGTGATTTTAACACAGTGCAACCCCATCTAATGGGACAACAGCTCACCCAGATGGATGTCAATCCCCACCTCATCCTGTGGGTGCTCTCATTCCTGACAGGCAGACACCAGAGAGTGAGAGTTAACGGCCACCTCAGTTCATCCAGAAAGATCTCTACAGGTGCTCCACAGGGCTCTGTCATCTCCCAGTTCTCTTCACACTCTACACCAACAACTGCAGAAGCAGAAACCCAAACATTACATACATCAAGTATTCTGACGACACTGTCATCATGGACTCCACCAATTCATCTGATCAGTTACAGTCTGAACTGGCCACATTTTCAGACTGGTGAAACTGCCTTGATCTCAACATCACCAAAACAAAAGAACTGATAATAGAGTTCCGTAAGGCCCCCTCCACCTTCCCCACTCTAACTTTCAACAACCAGTCGATAGAGAGGGTTGACACATATAGGTACCTTGGGACAATAATCGACCACAAACTAAACCTCAAAACAAATACTGATACCATCCACTCCAAATGCCAGCCGCATCTCTTTTTCCTTCGGAAACTCTGCAAACTCCAGGTCCATCCATCTGTTCTGACAGCATTCTACCGATGCTTCATTGAATTTTATTTTATTTTTTATTTTTATTTAATTTTTTTATTATTATTATTATTTTTTTTTTAGTTTAATAAATATTTGTATTATTTCTTTTTATTTTACTATGGAAAAGGGGTAGGATTAAATAAGTATATATACTTCTTCCTGCTCCTTTTCAGGCATATCTCAGCAATACAGATAATTTGTTTTCTTTTATTTTTAATTTCTTTTGCGAAAACATAATTTGTTTACTGTATTTCCATGCTTTTCATTTTGTTTGTATGTTTGATATGTCTGAAATAAATTGAATCAAATCAAATCAAATCAAATCCATAATCACCTTTAACATCACTTCCTGGTTTGGAGCACTGTCCAACATCCATAGGAACCGACTCAACAGAATCATCAAACTGAGCAGCAAAATAATTGGACAACAGCAGGAATCACTCATCAGCATTTACAACAAAAGGACTAAGCAAAAAGCACTAATCACCTTGGATATCACACACACTCTACACAGCCAGTAGTGCCTCTTACCCTCAAGGCCACAGATACAGAGCCCCTACAGTAAGAACAAACAGAGCAATGTCAAGCTTTGTCCCGGCAGCCATTAGACTTTTGAATGGTTAACACCCTTTTTGAACTGTCTCCTCTCTCTTTTTTTTTTTTTAACACCTGGACTATTTTTAAACTTTTTTAACGTATTTATTACTCCTCCTCTAAGGAGGTTCTATTTATTCACTAGGCTAAGCAAAGATTGTTTTTATCTGGCATATGTCGAGTACGTGCTGATGCTGTGTGTGTATGCGCGTGTGTGTTTGTATATTGTATGTACTGTTGTACCCTGATGCTCCTCCACATATGAAGTTCCTAACGGAAGAATAAAGTTCTTTGAATTTGAATTGAATTGAATTGAAATCACTGTTACGGTTTGGGGCCCAAATTGCACTAGTAGAATTGCATTTAATGATAAAGCTTCACTGTAAGTGTTTGGTGATTTTCTGGTAAAAGAGTTATTATGGTCTTGGGTTGAAAAACGACAATACATCTCAGTTCTATAACATGTCATTGTTTCAACAGCATTTCAATGACCTGCTGCAGTTTGTGACATTCATATAGTTTATAGACAGTTTTAACCTTGGCATGTAGAATCACAAGTCCCAAGCTGTGTGTTAGTGAGTTGACGGCCCATGGCTTTGAAGGCCACAGTGTGCTCTGTCACAGTGTCTCACAGCATGTGGTCACTTCAGATGGTTCATGCTGGTTCTGTTTTTTGGCCGGTGACACCCACTCTGTGCAGAGGCTGGCTGTTAAGAGTAAGCACACGCAATTAAATAGTACAAGGTCTGACCGTGCTTTGAAAATAATTACTGTTTTTGTGTGTGTGTGTGTGTGTGTGTGTGTGTGTGTGTGTGTGTGTGTGTAACCTCCCATGTTTGTGCACACACTTTACCATGGCACTTAAAATGCACATTTGAACGACAATGTTTGAAATTATTACTGCACATTATTAAAACAAGCTCAATATCGTATCCAGCCTTATCCAAGTCCATATTCATCCTCAGAGGAGTTGGGAACATTTCAATGGCCATCTGCTTATTACATTTCTTGGTTGGATGGTGATGCTTAAGAAAGATCAAGGTATGGAATCATTCTCGGGCAGACCATGAGTATCCATACCTAATGTGATGTCTATCAGGAAGGAACCGTGCTCCACCAATACCACTTATATTAGATATGATCATATCCAACTCAGAACGCATAATCTCTAACAATAATAAAATGTACTTTATTTATATATAGCCCTGATTAAAAACAATCGTTGATAAAGTGCTTTCACAGAAGCAAATACACATTTACTTCAAGTCAATACACATATCCATATATACTAGGGCTGTCAAGCGATTAAAAAAATGTATCTAATTAATTACAGGCTCTGTGATTAATTAATCTAAATTAATCACATACTTATATGACACTTGTATGCCTGTTTATAAACAACTGTATAGGCTACTCTCTCTCTCTCTCCCCTGCCTCTCGTAACTTCTGCTTCTTGCTAAATGACGACTGTCTATCTTCCACACAACAGACAGCGCTGCACTGCCACAGGTGCGGTGCGCATGCCATAGCCTATGCCGACTCATTCAACGTCCTACTCATAGCCAAAAATATTGAGACACACACACACACACACACACACACAAAGGAGGAAAAAAGACAGGCATATGCCAGCTAGGAAGAGTGAGAGGGGGCGGGTGTCAGTTTTTGGGAGACGATCGCAGCTAGCAAACAGACACGGAGGAATATTGAGAGATACTGTTTTGAACCTACATTGTTAATTAGGCACCCACTAAATCAATAATGCACAGGCACTGCGGAGAATAACAAAACACGTATTCCTACCTTCATGCTTATTTGCCCGGAGCAGCCCATAACACATCCATAAAGCCCTCGGCCTCTTTCCCCTGCTTCTTTCTTTACTCTTTAATCCCGTGCGGGCCGTGTCAGCAAGCTACAGGTGCAGCTCCGCCATCGTCTCACCTCTTTTGCACCGGGTCAAAGGGCAATATAGAAGTGCGATTAATCTGCGTTAATTTTTTTAATCGCGTTAATTTTTATGTGATTAATTAATCGAAATTAACGCGTTAATTTGACAGCACTAATATATACACATCATTCAGATGGTAAAAATAAATGGAAGATGGAGCATCTTTAAGGGACAGATGCAACAAAAACTAAATGAGATTAAAAGGTGCTATGGATGAAATGTTTCTACACACAGTCTTGTCAAACCCAAACCTATGGTGCCCTTTCCCCTCCAGCCGAGGCCTTTGAGCCATGCCCTCACCCAGGACGGCCCACCTATGGGATCCCCAGCTCCAACAGAGCCCACTACCAGCCTGGAGAGAGCCTGCTCTACTCCTGCCTGAGCGGGCACCAGCTGCTGGGGGAGCCTGTGCTGCACTGTGTCCCTGGTCACCCCTCTCAGTGGAGTGGGCTGCCCCCTGTCTGCAAAGGTGAGCAACTGCAGCCGGAGCTCTGTTTAAACTTCAGTAATACAGTGTATACAGAAATACTTTTTAGGAGTGTTTGTATAATTCCTTGGCAAATCAATTATGTTTTTTTTCACACTTTTTCTCACCAGTCTTATTTCTTATTTCCTTTAATTTTTTACGTTTGATTGGCCTTTAAAAAATGATGTGTATATAGGGGAGAGTGGGGTGAGATGTGCCACTTTTTACTCAAAGTGACTTTAAAGTAAGACCTTGACACTAAAGTCTCCAACTCAAATATGTCCATATATTTCAGGGTGTTGTGCATCCCCGGCAACAATAACTTTGGATCTGAAATAAACTGTTTAAGAAATATAGCTTTCGGAAAAAAAGTTGCTCCCGGTGTGGTGTAAATTGTGCCGTTGGAGAGAATACCATGGGGTAAATTGTGCCATTGATATATATATCTCATAAACTGTAATGCAAGACAAATCCATAAGACAATTACTTATTTAAGGTTTATTTAAAGTATAAAGTAAATATTTTATAAAGATTGAAGAGATGTCACTCTCTTCTGAGCTACTGTAGACAATCACTTTCTTTTTGGTGACCAGCGTATACAGCCATGCCAATGGCACAACTCTCAGAAGTTTACTTTGCACTAGCTGCTCCGCCCTTGTAGAACCAACTGCCACCTGGCATATGCGATTCCCCCTCCATTTCTGCCTTTAAATCAAGGCTCAAAACCCAGCTGTACACCCTGGTTTTTTCTCCCCATTAACTATCTTACCTCTGCACTACTATCTTTGTTTATATGTGGATGTCTGGGCTTTATGTCTTTTATTTTGGTCACTATGTACAGCACTTTGGACAGTGCAAACTGTTAAAAATGTGGTTTTATAAATACATTTTACCTACGTACTTACTTATAACTCACCCCAGACCCTCACCCCACAAATCACCCCAACCCCAGAATTTTGGATAATAAGCATGATGCAGCAGTTTAGGGCTGACATTGTGCTAACTATATAGACACAAAGTGTAGCATACTAAAGCACTAAAACATGTGTCAAATGTTTTCAAACGTATCTATAATTGTTCAGATACAATAATCAAAAAACCTTGATCATGGAAATTTTACTTTGAAAGGCAAAAAACAGTTTTTTGAGCTTAAATGTGCTTATATCTAATTCCATGTTTCTCCCTTCTTTACAGGATGAGTTAAATGGATGGCTCTTCTTAAATATGTGGTCACATTTCCAATTTCTTCTATGGTTTTCTAGAAACAAGGGGTGGCACAACTTCCCCACCGGCACAACTCAGGCCACTCTCCCCTATACTGTATATCTAGAAGAAGAATAAAGACGAAAATTAAAGCCCTGTCAAGTCATGTTTTGAAATACAATTGTGTCTATGTATATAAGAAAGAAAAATTAGATATTATTCAAAATTTGATTTGATTTGATAGCAATTGAATGCTTAATTGTGAAATGGAATCACTACTGAATATTCGATGTTTACAATGAAAGACCCTTGAATTGTTTGAATACAAATATGAAGTCAAACTGAAAATAATAATAACAGCAATAATTACCATCTTAAAAGGAGGTCACTTAAAACCAAAGTAATGTCGACAAATCCATGGCCCTTTCAACAAATGAAACAAACAAACATATCTTAAAATGAAAGCTATCCATTGTAACTTGAATGGGAAAAAAATTACTATCAAAGTGCTTTACAAGTGCAAGATTAAAATACATAATACACATTAAAAAAAGCGAATGAATAAAACATTTAAAAGCGAATGAATAGAAATAGAACATTTAAATAAAATAAAAATTACAGGTTAAAATGAAAACAGAAAAGTCTTCTGACTTGATTTAAAAGAGCTGAGAGTTGCAGCAGGCCTCAAGTTTTCTGGGAGTTTAACTGATAGATCTTAATATTCCACATTAAATTGGTTAATTTATTGTCTGAATCCATATTATGTTTCAGTAGATACATTTTGTGTGGCACAGTACAATAGGAAAATAGGAATCATCAAAACATGTCTTGTCTATTGCACAATACTTTTTTTGCAGCAGGTGACAGGTGAGTGCTGTTTAACATGGTCAATTAAACCTGCAGCCTCCTGCTCTGGCCTTGGCTCAATGTGTTCATCTAGGTCAGTGTGTGAGTGTGTTCCTCTTCTGCTGTTCCTTTGCCTTGCCCGTTGCCCTCACACTGTTAACTCACAGCAGTAAACTTCTTATTGTCAGACCGTTTATTTACAGTCAGAGCTGCCGCTGAATACGGGACAGAAAAGACACACCGGTGGAACCACTTCTCCTGTTCGCTACCACATTTATTAAACTGTGAAACAGCAGCATGGACATATTCTACATTTTGAATTGAATCAATTTATTATTTGATCGCGAAATATTTGGACGTTGCAGATCTTTTGCAATATGTTGTTGAAGTTTAGAAAATAAAGCAGAACAAATGTATTCCTAATCTCTTTTTTACTCCGCCCACATGTGATTCAGTTTCATTATGGCAAGGCATGGCAAGTTTATTTATATAGCACAATTCAGCCATAGTATACTTAAAGGTGCTGTAAGCGGAATGGTTCTTTTAGCTAACTTCCTGTCAGTCACTGCAGTTAGCAGTCCCCTCCCTCGTCCCCACGTCACCACATTAATGCACTGTGGTCTTCAAGCAGCAAGTTATCTAGCATCATCTCAGATCCATAAGTGTGATAAAACATGATAAAAAAACATCAAAACAGACATTGGAAAGGATTTTTACCTGCTTCGCATTGTAGGCGCATACACATTCACCCATCTGGCGTGCACCGGCAGTGGGATCATGGAGTGTATATACTATACAGTGCTGTGTGAAAGTTTGTGAACCCCTTTTATTTATTTTTACCATTATTAATTCATTTTTATCAATACCAGTATTTTTTATATGAAATAACAGATGTTTATCTGATGTTTATCAGATCTTTATCAATTCAACATTTTTATTTTCCAGAAATCAATTGTTAAAACAGATAAAACAAATTATTTGACAATTGTTGTATGTGCAAAAGTTTGTGAACCCTGAGCTGCATTGCTTAAATCGAGCAAGTAAACACAATCAGATGGGCCAAATTGAGTCATGAAATGGACCAATGTAGTGAGAGATCTTTAGGGAAGAAATTGGGCGGCACTAGATAAAACAGAGATAAAACCAGGTCAGTTTAGGCTCACCAAAGTGAACCCATACAGGTCAGACATGCTAAAAGGGAAACAAATCTCTGAGGATCTCAGGAATACAGTTGTGATGCTGCACATTTGTCTGGGGACAGCTATAAATTATTTAAAAAAAAGTTTGAGCTCCATCGGTCCACCATGAGGCAAATCATCTACGGAGGACTTTAAGAGTGACTGAACATCTGCCTAAAAGTAGACTTCCTTCAAAAATATCCACAAGCGCCACAAGAAAAGTGATTTTTCAGTTAAAAGCCATCACAAACATTACATCTAGTGATTTGCAGACCTCTCTTGCAGCATCTGGGACAGATGTGCATGGTTCCACAATAAGAAGAAAACTCAGTCAAAATGGCTTTCATGGGAGGGTTGCTAAAGAAGCCTCTGCTCTCAAAAAAGAACAAAACTGCTTGACCCAACTTTGCCAGAGAGCACCTGGAGATACCTGAAGTCTTATTCTGTGGACAGATTAGTCCAAAATTGAACTGTTTGGTCATAACCAAAACCGCCATGTTTGGGCAAAAACGCAACTCTGCCTACCACCAAGAGAACCTTCTCCCAAGTGAAGAATGGTGGTGGCAAATGGTCTGCAAATCTCCAGATGTAATGTTTGGGTTGGCTTTTACCTGAAAAATAATTTTTCTTGTGGCGCTTGAGGATATTTTTGAAGGAAGTCCACTTCTAGGCAGATGTTCAGTCACTCTTAAAGCTCTCCATTTGTAGATGATTTGCCTCAGGGTGGACCGATGGAGCTCAAATTTTTTTATATGAATTTATAGATGTTCCCAGACAAATGTGCAACATCAAAACTCTATTCCTGAGATCCTCTGAGATTTTTTTCCCTTTTGGCATGTCTGACCTGTATGGGTTCACTTTGGTGAGCCTAAACTGACCTGGTTGGATCTCTGTTTTATCTAGTGCCACCCAATTTCTTCCCTAAAGATCTCTCATTACATTGGTTTATTTCTTCAATCAGTTTGGCCCATCTGATTGTGTTTACTTGCTCGGTTTAAGCAATGCAGCTCAGGGTTCACAAAATTTTGCACATACAACAGTTGGCAAATCATTTGTTTTATGTCTTTTAACAATTGATTTCTGGAAAAGAAAAATGTTGAATTGATAAACAAACATCTGTTATTTCACATAAAAAATACTGGTATTGATAAAAATGTATTAGTGAGACGAGTGTCGGTTTGTAGCGTTCTCTCTTCTGATTGGATACAAATTTCGGGATACTCCAATAAGTTTATTTGCCTATTACATGCCAAGCAGCTGACTGAGAGATCGGCTTTGTGAAACGCGCACATTATGTAAGTGATCACTGTATGAATAAAGAGCGATTTTACACTTATATTAATATAAATAAACCTCTTACTTCACCTTTAAAGGTCACATATTATGCTAAATGCACTTTTTAAATGTGTTCTAACATATCCATGGGTCCACGGTGTGCCTAGAGAACTGCCAAAATCTAAAAAAATAACAATCTCTCCTTTTCTCACTCTCCCCCTTTCTGAAACCCCCACCCCTCTCCCCCTATGTACTCCAGTCAGAATTCTCGCCGACTATTACGTAATAGTCGGCACAGCCACATCCCCATATTTTCTTTATATGTCCATGCTTCCCCCCCAGAAACGTTCACCGTGCACTAGTCTATGATAACCCCCCCCCCCCCCCCCATTTCTTATTGGTCCACGGCCCCGAGATCTGATGGAAAATTTTCCGAGCGACAGCCATGTTGTTTTCCCCGCTAAGCGACAAGATGCCCTTAGTACAGCCTGAATGTTACATACACCAACACAGAATGCTTTTGCTCATACTCCACTAATTTATCTTAACCACAGCAGTCTATTATTGCCTCGTTTTTAATAACACAACAGATAGGAAGCTACCTGTGCTTTTTTTTTAACGGTGAAACTAAAATAATAGTTTTTATTGGTAGTTTTGCCTGACTGGTGTATAGCTATTAGCTTTGGGACAAGCAACCAGCTATGGCTTAGCTCTGGGTAAACACTGTGTTCGCAGTCACGCAGTGGCGCTCTAGTATCGCGAGAGCACGGCAGAGATGGTGGGAGAGCCCCATGGACATATAAAGAAAGCCCGGAAGAGAGGTGGGAGGGGCCAGCCAGATCGCACAAATATAGGTCATCCTGAGACCAGAGGACAATCAGGGTATAGAGGCTTGCTACAATAAATGATCTGAACAGGTTTTTCAGCAAACATCTAAAAAAATAAGTATTAGGGACTACTTAGACCATATAAAATTGACAGCAAAGTGCATAATATGTGAGCTTTAATCAAGAATCATTTTTGATGGCTTAATAACATATTCACAAAGTAAAGCCCTGTAAGTCCCTGTCTAGTTGTCTGCCTATTATTTCAGTTATCCAGGATCTCTTTCACTTTTTAGGTTATATGTAAAGATCATTATAAAACATTATTAACCCTAAATATATATATTTTTTTACATATATCCCTATATACTGTAAATATTGGACATCAACATGGAAGATGTTGGAACAAGTGAAAACATTTAGCAGGAACCAGATATTCAAGATCTGGTTCTCGGCCCACAAACATGACATCATACAATCTGGTGTTGGTCTGATACAGATGTGAGTGTCAAGGATGGTTTTGGACAGTCACATGCTTCTTCATTCGTCTCCATTGCTCAGTGCCTCCAACAAAAAAGTCTGACACTTTGAAAGACAATTTAACAAAATAAGGCTAGGGCTAAAGAAGAGTGAGAATGTTTCACAAACACAGGATTAACACATCAGTCACAGGGTGAAAGCCTGGAGAGGAAGAGTGTTGCTCTTTGGAATGGCTTGCTATGGGCCTATTAACTTGCAACAGTGCTGTTTTGGTAGGTATGTGTGTACATTATAGCCTAATTTCATGATTCCAGCTCCATAGTCAATGCATTAGAACATATAGCTTTAACTGTTCCTGTAAATTGAAACCAAACTAACTTAAAGCCCCTATCTCACTGGGCTGCGACAGTGTGCGACAAGTTGGAGAAATATGCGAATTAGCGACAATTTTCACTTGCAGTCTCACTGAGTTGGTTCCTCACGACACGTTTGCAAATTTCCTGGCCAAAACTTGCCGGGACCTCGCATCTATGTCTTGCTAGTCTGGCTTGACCACTCCCGCCAGCGTCTATTAAGCGCTGGCGTCGGCAAACAACGCTACGCCTCCATTGGCTGCTTCCCGGGGTTAGCCCCGCCGTAGATGATTGTGATTGGTTTAAATAAATAAAAACAGGCCAGCCCAGTTTCCCCCCGAATAGACGGCTCTAAACGGAGTGCTTCCAGACCATACTACTTGCTGTAGTTTGGTCTGGCTTTGCGAGACTAATGTCTTGCAAACATCTGGCGAACGTCGCACGAATGGAATGTCAGTCTCATTTTTGTCTCAGATCAGTCACAATTTAGTTTCATATGTCGCCAGACCCTCACAAAGTTGTCTCACACTTCTCGCACTTTCTGACTCGCAGAGACTAAATTGAGAAGGGTTTGCGACGCGTGCGACACACCTGCGACCATTCTGAGACTATTTTGAGAACATTTGTCGCACACATTTATTGAACATGTTCAAAATTCAAGCGACAGGACTGCGAGGCTCTGCGACTCATGCGAGGAAATTGAGACCCCCGCGAACATTTCTAGACAGTTTAGAGACTCCCTCGCGAATGCAGTCTCCAACTTGTCTCAAACATTCGCAGCCCAGTGAGATAGGGCCTTTAGTAATGTGCTACATGCCATATTAAACTCACACATTAAAGCTGGGGTGGAGGATTTGGGGAGAAAATGGCAGTTGGTATAGAGATTCAAATTCAAATACCTCAACCGCTCCACTTGTTCTCTTTGGTCCCTCCCCTATGGTCCCTCCCTGACACGCTCTACACCAGGGCTATTCAACCTCCTTAACAAGTGGGCAGAAAAGGAAAACCGCTGGGGGTTCATGGGCCACACATGCAGTCAAACATATAATGTCAACAAATCGCTACAAATAAATGGTACTTAAGGTAGTGTTAACTCAATAGATATAGTACTGCTAAATGGAATAAACTGGTCAGATGCATTCCTTTCTTCTTCACTTTTAATCGCATCATAATAACAATTGTTGTTCTTACATATTTTGGCACATTCTTATGATTCAACAATGTTGATGGAATCATCACAAAACAGAACTACTGTACATATGAGACAGTTTGAGCCTGTTTCAGTCAGTGAGAGAAATTGCACTTTTGGCTAATCCGAGACACTCATGCAGCTTCATAAACCAGCCTTATAGGCATGTGTAAAACTGATTTACTGCATTCGTTTTATTTATCATATTACATTGTGTACTATTACACACGCAAACCAGATTTGCAGACAACAATTTTCTTTTTTAATTTATTTATTTTTTTGGTCTGCAGGCAACCTCTTGCGGGCCAGAAAAAAACAACAAAGGGCCGGATTTGGCCCACGGGCCGCTAGTTGAATAGGCCTGCTCTACACCAACATAGTCGTGCCAAAGTGAAAGGACAGTTCCAACAGCCAATAAGAACATAGAATCTGAGCCTCGCTCTGATTGGTCAAAGTGTACAGCTCATGTTAACTTTGACCAATCAGAAATCATATACCCCAGCTTTAAGGTGGATAGTCATTTATAAGGCAGCACACCTTAGCTATACGTCAATCATTCAACTCAAGAGCATTATCATTTTGTTTACATCAATTAGTAAAAGAAAGTGTTGTAGCTTTATATCTGTAGTGTCTTGGCTGTGTAACTTACCTGTCTGTCATTGTCATAGATAGAATTTGTTTTAATTATGTATGTCCCCTGTTCCCCATGTGTGTAATACTGCTATTGTATTCTCCTCAGCCCATCCAGCCCACTATGATGAGCACAGATTAGATGGTAAGTCATGCTGAGAAGTACATTTTACCTGCACACAGAAGAATATTCTAAGAACATTCCCTTGTTTGCCTCTGAAAGTAATCCCCCAGATAGTAACCCCAACATGTTAAATTCTCAGCAATAACAAAAAACAATCTTAATTTATTTTTGCCCATGTAAAGCTATTAGCTTTACATAGCGTTACATTTTAGGTCCAGTTAGTGTTATGAAACATGAATAGCAGGTACAGTACTTCACCTGTCAATGAATAATGCATTCAAATGGCTTCTCTCTTCCCCATTAGTGTCTACTGCTGACCTAAGAATGGAGGGGACCCAAGTAGCATTGGCTGTCTTCATCCCCGTCAGCCTCCTCTTCATCCTCATCGTTGGGATCTACCTCTACTTCTCAAGGTACAGGTCTGAAGACAGGAAGGAAACATATTGATCTTTTAATATTAATACATTTTGCTGCAGCTCTTTATCACTAATGTAATGTGATTGTATCATTTGTCTCATCAAAGCTTATGTTATATTTAGATTAGCCGTTTCTCTATCTGCTTGACTGCTACACCTCTCCCTATTAGCGCTGTCCACATTGTTCAAGCCGGACAGCACAGCATCATGATCAAGTCACGTTCAATTCATATAAAAGTACACTGGTTCAGCTAAATAATATCAAAGCCTTCAGAGAACAAAGCAGCCTTTAGAAATATTCCATAAATACACACGATTGATTAACTGAAAATCTCCTTGACTCATTGGGCCTTTTAGTTGCAATATTATTTTATGATGTCTTGGACAAGAGAGTGGCTTTGGATAGTTTCAGACAGGTACACACTACTTAATTAGCCAAGAGAAGCCACTGTATTTTACAAAAAAATGTTTGCATGATTAGGGTCAAGGATTTTCAACTCAGTGACGAAATATACGAGGCCAGTGCGAGCCCACCAGAACATACTCTATGACCAAGAGACACCAAAAACAAGGTGTATAGAAATGTAGCTTATTTCAGGGTAAGGATTACCTACAAGGTCTTGTTAAACATATTGTATTGTGTCTACCTATGCTCAGGGTTCAGAGGAAGCCCCTACAGCTGCCCCTGTCCTTCAACACACCATATGAAAACATCAGTGGAGAATCTACCTTTGATAATGCAGTTTATGAGACGACGGTGAGTCAACATATGTCAGACTGGGAAATGGTCGGCGGACATTTTCATATGTGTGTTTTCCTCTGTGTGCCGCGTTAGTCTGGAGCTCCAGGCTCTCTCCGGTTTTCCCCTGTAAAGCCCATTGTTTCTCTCTTCAAAAGCCCAACATGACTTAGCCCTCGCCCTGCATTTCCAACCCCCATACTTTCTGCTATTTAGTGTGGTAGAAAAAAGATTTAGGATGTCCCAATTTATTGTGGTCAGATTTTGCAAGCTTAAAAACACTCAGATACCAACGACATCCAGTCGAGATGTTTAGTGTTGAAATCAACATGCTATTTGGGAGATTCTCTCTGACCCACAATCCAGTGCGCGCCGGAAGTGACGTCACATGTACGGAGCCTCCGTATGAAAAGATCCGGGATGTGACGGATATAAAAGCAAGAGGCAAGATCAAGGCGCAGTTTTACAATGAAATAAATAGTTAAAGTGGTATGTGCTAAAGTACTATGTGCTAAAGTGCTAACCTATTTATTGCACATTATTCTATTGAACATTGTTCGTCAGCTTAATGGAGGCTGGGACAAATGACAATTTAAGGCGGTTAGATTTGCATAGCGGCACCCGGAGTCTTTTCCCTGATGGCAGGGTTTCATATTCAGGGAAGAGTGGGTGTTGTGAGTTGGAAATGATTTTCTTTGCTTTTTTCCTAACTGCCTGCTCATAGATGCTCTGTATAGGCTCATATTCTTTCCTCCCTACGATTTTCATTGCCGTTTTATGCATGCCGGCCAGTTTGCTTTTTAGCTTAATGGTTAGGTTGCCAAACCAGGCCCGGTTCTAGAAAGTTAGATTAGGGTGGGCCTGTAGAAATTTTAGGTGGGCTCACTGGGCAGAGAGACCGAAGAGCGCGCGCGAAGAGCGCAAGCCAAATTTTTTTGCCCTTGTAAGATCTCTGCGTCTGCTTTTTGGCACATTTACTGTGCATTGTGTTGAACACAATATGCAAATAAACTTTGAGTGTTGCTGTGTGGGAGATTTGATTCTTGCATGTTATTTTTCTCAAATGTTTATGAATAACATATAATATACATTATATACAACATATAATGTATCTTTTTTTTTTAATCGCAGTATCAACTGTAGGCAGCCTGAGCTGATTGAAGAGAAAGCTTTGGGACTGGGCAACCTGGATGGTTAGTCCAGAGCTATATACTATACACACTATATAGATATATAGTCTTTTCACTATTGCCTCCAATGTCCAGCTGGGTGAAAATAGTAGCCAGCCGAGGTCACGACCCTGCTAGGGGGGTCCGGGGGTATGCCCCCCTGTGAGATTTTTTTTTACCTTTTTTAAGTGAAATGCATGAATCTGGTAGCCTGGCATTCCCAGACCTGCCACTAGGCGCTGGCAAATTAAATTTGCTGCGCGTGTTGGTCTGGACACGCTCCGTTGAAGCTTTATCAAGAAGACCAGAAATCTGGCTATGGTTTCAATTGGTTCTATCTAATATGGGCGCGCCAGAGCCCTTTATATGGTACTCTGGGGAGGACGTAACCGGATGACGACAGTGACGTGCATGCGACGTCGAAGCCGTGATAGTAAATATCAAAGATGGCTGCAGATATGTTGTGTGAGTTTGAGACTGCTTTGGCCTCGACCCTTAACGATTTGGAAGACGGCACTCAAATCTTTCCCTATTAAGCTATACCAAAACATTGTATTCTTTATTAGTAATTTCATTTTAAATGCCTCAGGCCGGCTCTGCTGACCAGTGACCACTATAAGCGGGTGGGTAACTTGGAGGTAGGCTGTCCTGCCCACCCAATAATACAATTAGAAGCAATGCATGGTAGTGGTATATTCTTTAGTATTAATTAATTGTCTGAATTTTATTTGACATTTTCTTGGACAGCGAATGAACAGGTCCGTCCGATAGTGGGTCTGGACCTCCACCTAAAAAAAAAATAAAAATTATTTTTTTTTTTTTTTTAGATTGGGTGGGCACAGCCCACATTTGGGTGGGCACGGCCCACGCTGGCCCCTGGCTACCGCCGGCCCTGTGCCAAACCATGAGGTGCTCCCATATCTAATGATGCTCTCTACAATGGCACGGTAGAAAATCATCATGATGTGGCTTCTTACGCCGTACAATCGTAATCTTTGCAAAAAATATAGCCTCTGTTGCGGTCTATTGCACAGGTTGTCAATGTTTGTCTTCCACAGTGTTGGGAACATTACTTTAAAAAAGTAATTGGTTATAGTTTCTCACTACTTGTTCCAAAAAGTAACTGAGTTAGTAACTGAATTACTTTATAATAGAAGTAACTAGTTACCAGGAAAGTAACTATTTGCGTTACTGTAAAAAAAAATTGCTATATGTCAAAGAATTTGGATCTTTCTGAGCAGTTTTCACAAGTCAGTTGAAATGAGTAGAACAGAAAGGTCGGCCTACTTGTACATAACCTTTGATATTTATTGCACATCAACAGACAGCACGAGGTTTATCCTGCACCTCAAGTAGGCCTTTCACACCACCGCAAAATCGGAGCTAGTTCCAGGGTAGTTCGGAGCTAGAGCCAGTGTTTTGGTTTCACAATGCCAGAGAGCCGGCTCCGGGCTGTAAAAACCGGTTCAACTCAAACCCCAGGATTGAGCAGGGTTTGAGGTAAGAACTGCTTGCGCCAGTGGCCGGGGGAGGGATTATCCTGACCAACCAGACCAACTCAAACCTCATGCCCGCCATATTTAAAAACACCGCTACTATGAGACGTAAACATAACATAATTACCGAACGTAGCGATCAAATTGACCGGCGAAAATACGCTGTATGGGTCCTGTTTTAGCAAAATTAACTTGTGTCACCACCGGTAATGCCAGAGACACGTCTTTCTATATTGAAAAACACTATCTTTAGATCAGCGCGCAGCAGTTAAGTTCAGGGCTGCCAAGTTTCACCAAAGGTTTGGAGTGAGATTTTTTGGCCGAGGGACCCAAAACCGTGTCCTCTCTCCCACCCATTAATTTTTGCTAGTGTCCTGCAAGTT
Organism: Hyperoplus lanceolatus; assembly: GCA_026929865.2. NCBI lineage: Eukaryota > Metazoa > Chordata > Actinopteri > Uranoscopiformes > Ammodytidae > Hyperoplus > Hyperoplus lanceolatus. Next base: position 36,415,347 of record CM049398.1, on the reverse strand, counting down.
TAGATATTGTTCATAATAAATCAGAAATAAAAGACAATTGGAAAATGTGATAAAACATCAAAAATCTTATTAAAATAAACTAATTCATGAATTGCAAAGTCAAATTTTTTAGCATTAAACACTTAATTTCCTGCATTCTGGTGAATTTTTATGAAGCAATGTGTGCCTTTTCTGCATTAATTTTTATGTAAAGTAAAAGAGAACATTAACGGTTTCGCTGACACAAATGTTATTGAATAGCATTCAATGCATGTGTAGTGCTTTCAAATATCTCCTGTAGCCTATTGTTAAAACATTTGGTTAAACTGTACAAGAGGTAATTATTCTATATCATGTCTACTATTGAGTATGGTATTTTACTAGCAGCATTAGGCTTTATTCAAAGAAAAACAAAATAGGGAATAGTTCAACACCAATGCAAACTACTAGGCTAAAATAAAACATCTGGGTTACTTTGGTCCCTCCTCTTAGGCTACCTTGATTTGTGTTGTGAAAAGTGCTATAAATGTGCAATACATAGGCTACAGTTCATTACACAGAAGAATAAAAGCATTTTTATTGGCGGATGAGCCATTTGTTACTTTGCAAACCTAATTTTTAGGGCTGTCAAATTAACGCGTTAATTTCGATTAATTAATCACAGAAAAATTAACGCGATTAAAAAAATTAACGCAGATTAATCGCACTTCTATAATGCCCTTTGACCCGGTGCAAAAGTGGTGCGTGGCTGCACCGAGCTGCACCTGAAGCAGACACAGCCCGCGCGGGTGAAAGGGAGAAAAGTAAAGAGAGAAGCAGGGGGCCGAGGGCTCTATAGACGGTTTAATAAGCATGAAGGTAGGAAGACATCTTACTTTATTCTCCGCAGCCAGTGTCTGTGCATTATTGATTTAGTGGGTGCAACAATGTAGGCTAGGTTCAAAACAGTATCTCTCAATCTTTCTCCCCGTGTCTCAATTTTGTTTGCTAGCTGTCTCGTCGTCCGCGTAAACGTGTGTGTGTGTGTGCGTCTGTGTGTGCGTGTGTGTGTGTGTGTGTGTGTGTGTGTGTGTGCGTGCGTGTGTGTGTCTCTCAATATTTTTGCCTATGAGTACGACGATGGTGATTGAATCGGCATAAGCATCTGTGGCAGTGCAGCGCTGTCTGTTGTGGAGACAGAAGTTACGAGAGACGGAGAGAGAGCGAGAGAGAGAGAGAGAGAGCAGGCTATACAGCTGTTTATAAACAGGTATAAAAGTGTCATAAAAGTATGCGATTAATTTAGATTAATTAATCACAGAGCCTGTAATTAATTAGATTAATTTTTTTAATCGCTTGACAGCCCTACTAATTTTCAAACTAAATTACCAAAAAACAATATACAAAACGATCCAAAGATCTTCTGAATTTACTTGAGTTAAATTGAAAGGTTAATATGTTTGGGGCGCTCACCGGCCGGCGGGTACACTATTCTTATCAGCGGTAACTTGGCAGGCTATCAACACACACCTCAGAAGAGAAGGTATAGGTAGGGGGCTCGCCTCCCGCTTCGAATGCACAGTGCACATCAAAGCATAACGTCAATGCGCGTTCAGAAAGAGGAAGTCACGGCACTCATGTCTGTTAGCTTTTCAAAATAAGATATTTTGGGCATTAATTTCTCCGCGTGAGAAATTTGAGATGTGGCGTGTGAGAGTGTGAACGGGTTGATTTGCGTGTGTCTCACGGCCAAAGAGTGAGACTTGGCAGCTATGGTTAAGTTACAAATAGAGGATTAAGGCTGCGGCTTCACATTAAAAGCATTTCACTGGCTTCACATTAGCATTTCACTGGACAAACGTGAGTTGGCTTTTATTTTGAAGTAACATGAAAGTAAACGCTGAAGCAGGCAGCACCTTCACAGCATGGACATATAAACACAGAGCCCACTGAGCCGAGCAGCGCGTCAAACGGAGACACACGCACACACACACATACACAGATAAAGTGAGAGCCAACACGTGTAAAAATAAGACGTATTCGCCGCTGTTGTTGTGCTTAAAGCTAGCGCTAGCTTTAGCGTTAGCCACGAGAGCAGCGGCGTCGGGCGACGTACACACACGTTTACAGTGACGTCATGACGTTGCTCTCTTGCCGGCTCCATGGCTGGCTCTGGTCGTTGTGAAACCAACCGGTTCATAACTGGTATAAGGCTGTAACCAGTTTTGAACTGGCCCCAGCACCAGCCCGAAACTGACTCATGGTTCTTTTTGGTGTGAAAGGCCTATAGGCCTATTTTCTTCTCAACAAAAGTAAACATTCTTTGACCTCAATGAATTGGAAGTAGTGCTTATATCTCCACCTTTGTAATAGAGGAAACTGGTGGATGTACCATTAGCGCGCTGATCTGCTATATAGGCCATGCAAAGCAACACATTTTTGGGCCAAAAAACAGACAAATTGTGAAAGATTTTTTTTCAGCTCAGATCATTTCTATGAGGTGTCCAGAACAACATACTAAAAGTCCTAAGATTCCTAGTTGAGGAAATATGTTTAATTCTCATCAATCCGAGATGTGTGCCAATAAGGCGAGACACCGATAAATCCCAATAGGGCTATTTTTTTCCTTTGGTCCTATCAAAATGAAACTTTACACAATGAAAGTACCCATGAAAATAAAAATAAATTGTATTACAAGTTTCTTTGAAAATTAATTTTAATATGCAAATGAGCTATACACTAATCATACATGCCCAAAATAAACCCAAATAGGCTTGATTGTTTTCTTTGCTCCTACCACAATACAACTTTACATAGTAAAATTATACTTGAAAAGTAACTTTTTTTGTATTACAAGTTTCATTTTAAATTAATTTGAATATGCACATGAGCTCCACACTTATTGAATATCCAATCATCGTACTGCCAATATCAGATAGAACCAATTGAAACGTAGCTCAGGATTTCTTGACATATTTAATGAGCTTCAATGGAGAGTGCCCAGACCAACAGGCGCAGCACATTTAATTCGCCAGCGCCTAGTGGCAGGTCTGGATTTTCAGGCTAGTGCCATTCCTTTTCCTATGCCAAATAGACGAGACGTAGAATCACAGCCTGAAATGGCATGGAGAAAGAGGAGATTGTCACACACCTTGGGACCAAGTAACTCCTTTGTCTACTTTCTGCACCATATCCGTCTTGTTTTTGTTGCTTTCTTTGGTTCTCCTGTGCATTCAGACCAGCATGATGCAACAAGAGTACTAACAAGTCTGTGTCATCACCTACTGAGACTGTGTCTTTTGTTCTGGCAGAGGTAATGGCAATTTGGACAATGAGCACATCTGCATCGTGCTTTGCATGGTTTGTGATACAACATTTTTATCTTACAAGTTTCTTTGAAAATTAATTGTAATATGCAAATTAGCTACACACTTATCAATTATAGGCTACCCAAAATATATCCGCATAGGCTTCATTTTTTCCTTTAAAGATCCAAGTGACTGCTGCAGATATTGCTGCGGTTGGTCGTATACACATTCAGTACTTTATGATTCCTCCTATACGTGAACCTATTGAGTATCAGCCACTGGCTCTGTTGCCAGCAGATAACACAACATCACAGCTGGATGTTTTGTGGAAGACATCACCACTCCTTCACTCTCAAAGGCCATCATGGTCTAGTATGATGCAGATCCTGCATCTTCTAGATGAACAACATGGGAGAGTTTCAGTAACATCCCTTCCAATGATTGATCTTGATCCCAGTGATGAATCCTGCATATACTCAACATTGAGGTTTGTGGCAACTCAAGCTCTGCAGTATGATCTGACCCCTGTTCTGACATTCGACCAACCCCTTCTGGAAAGCCTTGACCATTATAAGTTAACTTCTAATACAAATGTTTTACTTTTCATTTAGACTTTCATTGTGTAAAGTCTTAATGTGGTAGGAGTAAAGGTTCAAATTAAGCCTATGCGGATACATTTTGAGTAGCCTATATTTGATTAGTGTATAGCTCATTTGCATATTACAATTCATTTTCAAAGAAACTTGTAAGATAAAAATGGTGTATCACAAACCATGCAAAGCACGATGCAGATGTGCTCATTGTCCAAACTGCCATTGCCTCTGCCAGAACAAAAGACAGTCTTAGTAGGTGATGACACAGACTTGTTAGTACTCTTGTTGCATCATGCTGATCTGAATGCACACAAGCTGTTTATGGCACAAGAACCAAATAAATTAATTGATAGCTGTCCCCAGACAAATGTGCAACATCACATCTCTCTTCCTGAGATCCTCTGAGATTGTCTTTCCCTTTTGGCAAGTCTGATCTGTATGGGTTCACTTTGGTGGGCCTACACTGACCTGGTTTGATCTCTGTTTTATCTAGTGCTGCCCAATTTCTTCCCTAAAGATCTCTCATTACATTGGTCCATTTCATCACTCAATTTGGCCCACCTGATTATGTTTACCTGCTATTGAGCAGGTAAACATAACCCTGAGCTGCATTGGTTAAATTGTTAACCAATGCAGCTCAGGGTTCACAAACTTTTGCACATACAAAAGTTGGCAAATCCTTTTTTTTTTTTTTTTTTTTTTAAAGATATTTTTTTGAAATGGGGCAGAGAGGGGAGTGACATGCAGAGAACGACCACGGGGGGGGAAAACCGTGGGGAGGCCCGGGGGGGGGGGACGCCATACCAACTGAGCTAAGGGTGCCCCCAAAATCCTTTTTTCTTTTCTTTTTTATCTGTTAATTGATTTCCGGAAAAGAAAAATGTTGAATTGATAAACAAAAATCTGTTATTTCATATAAAAAATACTGGTATTGATAAAAATTAATTAATAATGGTTAAAATAAATAAAATTCATAAAATTTCTGGCAAAATTAGTAGAATTCACTAGAAAGTAGATTGCTTTTGACAACCTCTGTAGTGGAGGAAACTGGTGTGTGTGCCGTTATGGCGCTGATCTGCTAACATCACTAGATTCACTTGGGGTGTCGGCCAGAACACCTCCTAAAGCCCAAAGTTTCAGAATATGAAGCGTGAGAGATGAGATGATGCGTGAGGATTGAACCGTAGTCCATTTCTGCTTTTCTTTATATGCACAGCAGAAAGAACAATAGCCTGCTAAGGCATGTACTCCACGTGTCATGACACCTTAATCTGCCATTACAGCCCAGTAATCACGGCGGTTAATTAGCGTGCATAAATTATAACCGTCAAGACAATTACTTTACAGTTGTGCAATTTTGTTGCTATGTGCAGGTACAAATGATGTGCAAACATGCAGACAGTTCAAAGCACAATTAAAGAAAACCTATACTATTTTGGTGAAATACTATACAGACACACTAAATACAAATACTGGACCATACTCTTAACATGTGTGGGCACATCAAAGTGCTCATTTCCTTTTTGGATGGGGGCTGTTGTGCGATTATTGTGGACAATAGGCCTACTGTGATGCGCCTATAATGTATTAATGGTTATTTTGAGCCTACTTGCTTGATTTCTTTTTAAATACAGACATTATTGGACGTTTTGGAACATGTATTTCTCAATTTAAAACATAAAAATAAAGCAGCATTGAAAATTCAGAAAATAAATCTTCTTGGCCTACACTAGCATGCTGTTTAAAAAATAACTCAATAGTTCAAATAATAAATACAATGTGTTTTCCCCTTAAAATTACTAAATGCATTTCAAAGGCAGTAACAGTGTGGCACTTCTTTAAACTTACTGAAACTTGCCTGGTCCATCACTCTCATGCATTCATCAAACTTTTCTCTGCGCTGTCTGAGCTGATGGTTGTGTTGCCACGGTGATGTGGAGTCTTAAACTGTTCTAGCTTTGCAGAGCACTTCTTTCTGTTCAGCTAAATATCCCCATAGAACTGCACTGTGTTTATTATCGCCACCAGTTAAATGTTGGTTTGCTTCTGCTCGTTTAACTCTCCCGCGTGCATGCCGTAGTCGCGCGCGCAAAGCCGCAGAGCAGTTGATAGAGAAACGCTTGGAGACACATATGCTTTTTACCGCAAATCGCGGCCTTTCACACAGTTATGACCACGCACAAGCACACATCGCGCTTGCTAGTACATTAATTGTGCAGCACTAAAAAAATAAAAAAAAAATTTTTTTTTTTTGATTGAACATGTTCAATCGACGGCGGGCAGTCTTTCAGTTGGAGCAATTTGATTTGTGGAAGGCTAGCGAATCAGTGAAGCCCGGAAGTGAGGCGGGTAGCACAAACAGCTAACAACAGTTAGCCATTGTTTTAATGTGTTTGTTTGTTTCGTTCAGTGAGTACTCACATGCATCAACCCTTGTTGACTGCTCGACACCATGCTCGACACTCTCTGCTAAAAATGGTGCTCTTTATGGTCCATAAATATAAATACGTATTTCTATCTATGTTTATGGTCTAGAGAGCCGTCCCATCATTTCCGGCTTCCGTATTTTTTCGGGCCACAATACAGATTAGCTCCGCCTGCTGTTATGGAGACATTACGTCCCACGCAAGCGCAGAGCGTACGGAAAGTCAGCAGTCGGTTTGGTGTGTTCTTTGCACTTTTTCGGCCGCGACGGGAAGACTGGAGCTCCCTGAATCGGCAGTCTCCATTTTCGGGTAGTCGGACTGGTGTGTCCTGGCCTTTAAAGCGCTGGGGGAAACACAGTGTAACTTATTAACTGTGGGGCCTTTTCTACAGCCTCAGCTCTCTTTGTGAACTCACACATGTACAGTATTCCATTTCGTCTACATTTAATTTAATTTTGCTTTCTACATTTACTTTAAATTTATCTGATGCACCTTATCTCCACACTTTCTATCTGCACTGTGTCTTTGCACTACTTTTGTGTTTATTTGTGTCTCAGGTGTTGCTCTCTTCACTGGTGTTTTTCTTCTTCTCTATATTGCATTGTTGAGAGGAGCTTGAGACCCAAGAATTTCATTGCCAATGACTGCTGCTGTAATTGACGTGCATATGACAAATAAACCATCTAGAATATGGAATGTTTCTCTTCACAGGAAACCAGAGAATACGAGGTGTCCATCTGAAGAGGCCAGTGTGCATGTGTGTGTGTGTGTGTGTGTGTGTGTGTGTGTGTGTGTGTGTGTGTGTGTGTGTGTGTGTGTGTGTGTGTGTGTGTGTGTGTGTGTGTGTGTGTGTGTGTGTGTGTGTGTGCTCGCGTGTGTGTGATTTAGAACAGATAAGAAGCCTGTCAATCACACACACTCACAAGCCCCACCCTGTTCTCTGCCTCTGAATATGAGCCTCCCTGTATCTACCCACTAGAGGACAACCACTCCACCCTGGAAAGGCTGGGCCACCCACCGGATTATTTTTCTAGCTCTTCAACAGTAATGGTCCAAGCAGCAGTTTGTACAGTTTTTAAATCTTCGCTCACTCGCATCCGGAAGACTTTTCAGTGCAACATACAGTCTCTCAGAATGCTATAGTGTCATTCACTGCATATAACCACAGATGTTGCGTTGCGTTATGTCCATTCTACACTTATATGTCTCCTGCCATCATTTAAAGAACAATGCTAATGGATTCATGGGTATGGAGGACTATATCTGCCATTAAAATAAATAAATATGCAAATGAATATGAATTTAAATAAATGTAAGAATAAAAATAATTAAATTAAATAATTCGGAAATAAATTATATATATATATATATATATATATATATATATATATATATATATATATATATATATATATATATATGGCCTAAGTTGTGCAACTTTTCACTCAAAGTGACTTTAAAGTAAGGCCTTGACAGTAAAGTCTCCAACTCAAATATGTACATATATTTCAGGGTGTTGTGCATCCCTGGCAATAAAAACTTTGGATCTGGAATAAACTGTTGAAGAAATATAGCTTTCGGAAAAAAAAGTTGTCTTGATGCACAACTTGCCCCCGGTGTGGTGTAAGTTGTGCGGTTGGAGAGAATACCATGGGGTGAATTGTGCCATTGATATATATCTCATAAACTGTAATGCAAGACAAATCCATTAGATGATCACTTATTTAAGGTGTATTTAAAGTAAATAAAGTAAATAGTTGACAAAGATTGAAGGACAATTTTCTTAAACAGGGCCTAGCAGATCTAATGGTTTTACCTGCAAAGCTCACAATGACAAAGTCACCATCATCATCTTTCTGGCCATCTCTCATCAGTGGTGTCGTTAAGTGGAATTGAGATGTCACTCTCTTCTGAGCTACTGTAGAGAATCACTTTCTTTTGGTGACCAGCATATACAGCCATGCCACTGGCACAACTCTCAGAAATGTACTTTGCACTAGTTGCTCCGTGCTTGTGGAACCAACTGCCACCTGACAAATGTGATTCCCCCTACATTTATGCCTTTAAATCAAGGCTCAAAACCCATATGTACACCCTGGTGTTTCCTCCCCATTAACTATCTTACCTCTGCACTACTATCTGTGTGTATGTGGATGTATGGGCTTTACGTCTTTTATTTTGGTTATTGTTATTTTACCTTCATTGTTTACCTACTGAATGCACTATGTACAGCACTTTGGACAGTGCAAACTGTCATAAATGTGCTTTTATAAATACATTTTACTTACTTACTTACTTACTTATAACTCACCCAGGCCCTTTGGCACAAATCACCCCAATCCCAGAAATTTGGATAATAAGCATGATGCAGCAATTTAGGGCTGACATCGTGCTAACTGTATAGACTCAAAATGTAGCATACTAAAACATGTGTCAAATGTTTTCAAACTTGTCCATAATTGTTCAGACACAATAATCAAAAAACCTTGATCATGGAAATTTTACTTTGAAAGGCAAAACACAGTTTTTTGAGCTTAAATGTGCTTATATCTTATTCCTTGTGTCTTCCTTCTTTACAGGATGAGTCAAATGGATGGCTCTTCTTAAATATGTGGTCACATTTCCAATTGCTTCCACGGTTTTCTAGAAACAAGGGGTGGCACAACTTCCAAAATGCACAATTTAGGCCACTCTCCCCTATATATATATACATATATATTTTTTTTTTACAACTGAGAATGTATAGAAGGCTGATGCTATTCTCATGTATGTTATGTATGGAGCTGGACATGGTTATGCTAGCTTAGTGTAAAGGCTGGAAACGGCTAACCTGGCTCTCATGCATCCACTAGCAAAGCTTAAAGGCCTACTTCACCGGTTTGAATATGAAGGTGTATTGAATTCTGAGACCCTATGTAGTATAAATGTGCAAAAAAAAAAAAAAATTGGTTCATCCTAGCCTGAGAAAAGGCAGAAAGAGTGTTTTTTTAACCCTATATTTCTCTTTCTTGTGACATCACAGAAAGAGAAATATAGCGTTAAAAAAACTTACTTTGTAAATATTACTGTGATGTCTTTTACTGTGACATCACAGTAATATTTACAAAGTAAGTTTTTTTTAACCCTATATTTCTCTTTCTGTGATGTCACGAGAAAGAGAAATATAGAGTTAAAAAAACACTCTTTCTGCCTTTTCTCAGGCTAGGATGAACCAATTTCAATTTGTTTTGCACATATATACTGCATAGGATCTCAGAATTCAATACACCTTCATATTCAAACCGGTTAAGTAGGCCTTTAATAAAATGTTATATGCTGTTTATTTGTACTCAAGCATAAAATATATAAAAAGTAACAGCTTGTGGTTCTATGGATGTGTCTTTCTTGATGGGAATTTCCAGTGGTTAGGCTATGCTAACTTAGTGTAACCTATGTAGCTCTGTACTTAAAGGTGCTACGAGGAACTTTTAAATATTTCTTAAATAGTCTGACTTTTCCTCTGATGATCAGAAATGACAGGAAACAGCAAACCAGACCATCAGTGCAAAGAATGCTTTTTTTATATAGTTTTTCTTGATGCCTTTGTCATGGGTCCCTCAACCTGGAACTAAAGCTGGCATAGTAAAAACACTACTGCAAAAACTGAAAGTTCCTCAGAGCACCTTTAACACATTCATTTTCCATCCCATATCCCGGAATGTTGAACCATAACATTCAAAAGTAGTGTTAACATTTAAGTTAAGATTATATACATTATCAATAAACTTCCCCAGAAACAAAATATCCAACTTCCATGGGGATCAATGAAGTTTCAACTCTCTATTTGAGAATGACAATAGGCCTACTGATGAAATGCAACTTGCAGAACCAAAGCAATCGAAATCCGTGTATCTTCCGTTCAACCAATTTACAAAACACGAAAAGTGACCTTTTTTTTATAATCAACCTTTCATCTGCATTATATGTTATACAAAAACACACTCTTCTCTTTTTATAAACACAATTCATGAGCAGGATATCAAGTATGAGAATAATGGCCTAAATGTTGCTTTTGAAGATTACATTTTGCAATTCAGTGGTTTGAGGTTTCCGGTGTCATGCCAGAGTTGTCCCAGATAAGAAGTGTGTGTGTGTGTGTGTGTGTGTGTGTGTGTGTGTGTGTGTGTGTGTGTGTGTGTGTGTGTGTGTGTGTTTTTGCAGAGGCGAACTTAGCCATTACGCAAGGGTAGGCAATTGCCAGGGGACCCATAAGATTAAGATGGCACTACTAACTGATGGACAAACATACGGCCTAGGCTACTTATGCCTGTGATCAGCTGAGGCATGAGCCTGGTGCTGACAGCTGCATGAACGCACTGAGGTGCACGAGTGAAAAATGCATCCAAGTCGTCTCACTCCTTGCTTCACTTCCACAAATGTGCAACACCGCTACGTGCCTACATTTTCGTCTCTGTGTACAAATGAAACGATCGATCATTGATTAGGCCTATTTAAAAGAAAAGAGATTGAGGACAGAAAGCAGGCTCAACACAGTTTAAGCTTAAAACCTTAAAGTGTCACAAAGACAAAGAAACACAGAACCTGATGGGGCCGTTGCATGTTTGCATGTGTGTGTCCATATTTGTTGAGGAAATAAGAATCTTGTCTGGCTATTGTCCGATGTTATTAATGATCTGAAGTGAACTATTTGTAAAATAAAGCACTTGCTGGTAGGACAGACAGTGAGTGTAGAGTCAGCCGCGGGGACTCACTTCCTATCGGGGTAAAGCTATCTTTTCAGCCAAAATATGTTTCCCCTCTCTATAAACATTAAACATTTGGTTCGTTCAGTTTTGATCTGGATGGTTCATCTGATGAGCTGTTGATGTGGATCAAACTGTTTAGATCATGCCTCGTTTCCTCTGAGCAGCACAGTTTGGTTCGGCACAGTTACCCTACTAGATCTGTCATGCGTTTCCACTAGCGACAGTAGGCTACCTTAAAAGGCCCAGTTTATAGCCACAGCCGGAAAATGGGACGGAGCCATTCACGGCGCTGGCTCCACATAGCTCGTATCTTTGTGGCAGCGAGACACAGTGTAGCCCACTGATTATTTAAATTATTATTTCCAACTTCACAAATGAAAATGCACATTTTTTACATTCTCTGTTCATCTCATTTCCCATTTTCTTTGTGTTAAAAGTAAATGATATGGTCCTTTTTGCTAAATTCCTGTCAGTGACTGCAGTTAGCAGTCCCCTCCCTCGTCCCTATGTTACCACCACATGAACACACAGCCGTCTTCTTTAGATAGTACCGCGACGGAGAGCAGCGAGTCATCGTTCATGGGCACAGAGACCCACCTCTTTATAGCACTCTGTCTCCTGATTGGATAAAAACGAGCCGGGTACTCAACATTTAACTGGCAATACTGCAAAGATGAATGACTGGGAGACCTGTGTTATGAACTGCACACACTGTTTCAGTGATTGCTTTATGAATATAGAGTGATTTAACACGTATATTAACAAAAAAATAAGTAAAGGCAATCAATTCATGTTTTACAGGCATATTTTTAATGAAAAAGTCAGTTTTACATTTTTTTTAAATGAAGAAAATAATCAAAACCAATTTTCCAATCGAAATCAAACTTGATTAAACGGAAGATGCACAGATTAATCTACTTGGTTTATCAGCATTAGTCTGCTTAGTGTGGAAAATGAAGTTTGAATGCTTTGAGTGAAATCTCATCCATTATTCTTTCAATGAAGCAAGAGGAAAATGCACACATCGTTAAGCTGTAGTTCATGTTGCCATTGCCAGTTGGGAGATTGTGTCTTAAATTCAGACCATTTCTTTTGTTCCTATGTATTGTCTTCTGATAAAAATGTATACATGCAAGCTGATTTGATGACAATGATAATAATAAACCTATTTTTGATTCATTGTACATAAAGTATTGATTAAGCTACTTCACAAACATCTTCAATAAAAGTTATTGTTCATAAAAAAAAGATGGATACTTGAGTTGCTGAATCACGTGTCTTCCTGTTTGCCTTGTATGTGAGTGGTCATTGTGAGACTATTTTTAGGCCTACAGCAGAAATTCAAGTGTGCTTCTCTCATTTAAAACCAATGACATTAGCAATCTACTGTATTAATGCACTCTAACAAATGTATTTTGTGTGACACAATTCAACTGAACAGAACGGTGTGGGCACTGGGACTGTAATTGAATTTAACGTTCACTACAATCTTAAATTCACTGTTCTAGTTTTCCTGAGACACACCTCTTTAATAATAAAACTTAAAATGACAGTGGTTTATAATTGGTGTATGATGGTGTCCTTAAAGATTCTGTACTTGACAAGTTATCTCTAAAAAAAAAAGTTGTATTACATTGAAATGCAGAAAACCCTGGTTTGGTTCATGCCGGGTTAGCAACCTATAATATTAAGACCCTCTTTATCCTATCCTGTCCCTCTTCTCTTAGTCTCTCATCTTATTCTCCCCTTTTTCTACTACTTTCATCTCTCTCCTCCTCTTACTCTATCCATCCATCTGTCCGCTTACCCCCATAACCCCTCTGAGCTAGCGGATGCTGTTGCAGACAAAGTAGATGCTTTCACCAAAAGTGGCTGCGTTCATAATCAGGTTATTTGTTATCCCAGGCATGCCCTGCGTTCCAAATCACATACATTTTCTTTTTACTACACTACATACTAAAGTACAGAAGAGTATTAAGACCATGGTAGAGGAAAGAAAATCAGAAAAGGAAGATTTTTTGTCGAGAAATGTCAAGAATAAAGACGAATACTGCTAAATGCTATTGGAGTTAGTAGGGCATCGAGGTATTTTTGACATTCTGCAATTGACGTGCATGTTTTGGGACATCCTAATAATTTTTCTGGCATACTGAATAGTATGGAAGTATGGGTATTGGAACGCAGGGATGGTCTTCTTGGATAGGCCCCAACTTGTCCTGATGAGAGCTGCAGTTGTTCGCGCGTGAATACATTCAGTCCAGAAACAATATTACGTTATATTCCAATTATTCTTTTGTAGCGAGTAGCTTCTTACTACTTTCAGTGTCCTGTGTAAATGTAGTGGAGTAAATGTATGTATGTTTTCTTTAAAATGTAGTGAAGTAAAAGTATAAGTTGAAATTAAAACTGCGAGCAGTGATGACCGGGCCCTCGCACCCCCGTGCTGGACGCCGGCCGGCCAGGGCGCTCCGGGCGACCGCACGAGTAAATGCTCCGCGGTCACCTCCTCTTCCGAGCGTACGGCGCAGATATACCTGTCACCGGAAGTGCGGAAGTTGCTGCGATGCACTTCATATGGATGCTAGGACGTCCTCAGGCCTGGGCTCTTACCAGGCAGGTGAAGTTTGGAGCACATGGGACAGTGCAGAGCGAAATTACAGCGACTTCCTGTTTCGTGGCGATGACGCCGAGAAACTACGAAGGCCATGGAGCCGATAGAACCCGGCTTCTCATGTTATCATTGTCTCTAGACCTCCCTGAGCTGCTTTGAGTTTGTTTTTTATCAAAGTTTGTCTGACATCTAGCTAAAGACTTTTATTTAATAAAACAATTAAATAAAATATCAGAAGATGTGTGGCTTATCTCCACTGTTAGAGAAATAAAGTCCCATTGCATTAACCATTACCATACATAGCATGAAAGGCTAAGAGAAGTCTTCAGTCCCTCTATTTGTAATGCAATACTGCCATCTGGTGGGCAGCCCTGTAAATAAGGGAGAAGAAAGTAGAAAAAAAGAACACAAAAATAGCTGACTTTCTGTGGGTAGAGGTCAGAACATGAAGATGATTTTCTTTGTAATTGTACAGAATCTATTTGAGAATATTTTGTGTTATAGTATTTTAACTTACTGCAATGCTTCATTATTGAAAAGGTTTAGTTTAGGCTAGGATTCAAAGGGGTAGGATTAAATTAAAGGGGTAGGATTAAATAAGTGTATACTTCTTCCTGCTCCTTTTCAGGCATATCACATCAATACAGATAATTTGTTTTCTTTTTTTTCTTTTTGTGAAGTCATTTAAACATACATTTTGTTTATTGTATTTTAATGCTTTTCATTTTGTTTTGTATTGTTTTTGGCGAATATTTCAAATTAAAGGTCTTCCTGTTGATTTTGGGGTGGGGCTTCAAGAGGCTTTTTTGTTTGTCCTGGGATTTTACATTGCTATATGAAATATTGTGCATCTAGGTGTAACACAGCCTGAGTTATGATTGATTAAAGGGTTCATGAGGTCTGTTTTTGATGTTTTTTGGCGAATGAGGCATCGGTGCTGCAAGACGGTGGTTCCGATTAAAACAATCTATTTGGTTATATCATCTTCTATGTCGGAGGACTTAGAAGATGATATAACCATAATATGTTTTTGTTTTTTTGCACAAAAAGTTGTTATGAGTCCACTTTACTCTGCAATTCTGCAGAGTAATGTGGAGTTATGACTTTTGAGTAAATTTTGGCGAATATTGTCCGGCATTTCGTCATAGTTATTCGGAATCAAACAAATTATTTTTATGGCTTATGAGTGTCCCTAGAGTTTTCGTTTTGCTAAATATGTTCCTGCTAGGAGTTGTGAATTTTTGAACATTGTGATGATTTTCGAGCCAGAAATTCACATATTTCAAATTAAAAGACTTGCTGTTGATTTTGGGGCGGGGCTTCAAGAGGCTTTTTTGTGGGGCCTGCAATGATACATTTGGGTTTTAAATTTAGTGCAGCTAGGTATAACACAGCCTGAGTTATGATGAATTAAAGTTTCATGAGGTTGGTTTTTTATGATGTTTACGTCAACTTTGACCCCAAATAGCTCCCTGGTACTACTGTGATTTTGAAATATTTTCGCAATTTAACATCGGGCAAACGTCTTGAGTATTTGAGAAGTGGTTTGACGTACCTAGCGCAAAAACTCTAGGACGAGTTTGTCGATATGTGAAATTTTGTAATATGGCGATTTTAGGCACTAAATCCAAAATGGCCGACTTCCTGTTGATTTTGGCCCTGGACATACAATTTATGTGCGCCTTAGGCCATTACATGTTGTCCTAAAATGTCAGGCTTCTAACCCAATTTTTGAGCATGCATTTCCTGAAAAACTGTTTGTGGCCACAGGGGGCGCCGTTTTCTTGGCCCGGTCTCGAAACCAACGATAAGTTGCAATTTTTTGCAGGTCTGATGGGTATGCAAAAAAATTAAAGTTTTGCATGACGGGAAGGGGGTGAAAAGTGCCAAAAATTACTAGAAAAAAAAAGAATAAAAATCCTTTGCATTTGCGGTGCTCGGGCCCTAATAACAGTACCAAAGTATTTGTACTTAAGTACTTTACACTTTACACAGCATTATTTCCCCTGCTAGCTTATTATAAAAATTATATATGATAAAAAATTATTATCAAATTGACAACATGTGATACGTAATTATAACAAAATATAAGACAACAAAGTTGCAGCAAAAAATGCCATTTAAATCAAATGTGTCAATAATAACAAATTAAAACCAAAACCTTAAAAACACTAACTAATACTTGGTATAAAACAAATAATAGCTGAGGTTATAGTCCTGGGCATGCCTTTACAGCAGTCAGGATGAAAGAAAAAGGGGGCAGGGAACGGCCCAGCGACCGGTGAGACCTGCTACCTGCCGGCTTCCTTCACCTGCTGCTGTTCAGAAGAAGTTGCAATAAGCAAGATAACGGACCAGCCGCTGCACTCTCTCAGGTAAGAGCTGGCTATAGGCTACACTTTGCTGCTAAACTTTTTAATTATTTTAAAATAACTTATCCTGTTGTAGTCGCGCGTTATATGCCCCCTCCCCCACACTCCCCGCTCCCCAGAACCGTTTAATTTTTTGAAGTCGGAAAGTCTGCTGCTGTATAGCCTGCTGCCGCTCAGAAGAAGTTGCAATAAGAGCTGTCTATAGGCTACACTTTGCTGCTAAACTTTTTATTTATTTTAAAATGACTCTCCTCGGACATATTTGTTTTATCCTGTTGTAGTCGCGCGTTACATGCCCCCTCCCCCACTCCCCAGAACTGTTTCATTTTTTAAAGTCGGAAAGTCACACTCCCCCGCTGCCCAGGAATGTTTAATTTTTTTAAATCGGTGATTTGTATTTCTTCAATATTTTAAATGACTCTCCTCCTACAGCGTCGGCCATTTGTAGCCTTACTTCTGTCTCACTCCTGGCCTACAGCCAGGGGTGGATTACTGCACGGGCACACCGGGCACAGGCCCAGGGGCCCAAGGGCACAGGGGGGCCCTTAGCTGATAGTAACTTTTCATGTTGCATAGTCAAAGAGCTCTGTCACTGATGTCAATAACAGGGTCCAAAAAGGAATAGCCTAAATATAAGTATACTCATCAGAATGTAACAAGATAGAAATCATCATGGGCCCCTCAACTAGTAGGGGAGAAATACAAAAGCAAGTTAAAAACAACAGCATTAGTAGCTCTGTGTAAGGGGCTCCATGGGGGGCCTTGAAGGCCCCCACAGACATACAGAAATAAGCTTTCTATGTGTGAATTCTAAATAGTTCATAAAAAGTAGCTAGCCACCCTTTATCTGTTAAAATGGGCCCTTCCATCATAGAACATGGGTCTGCAGACCAATCTACTGTACTGTTTTTACAGTTGCAGAGTAACTGAGTGCTGCCTGTTTAAGAAAAATCTGAAAAATTATGTTCGTTCTGCATCTCAGGATTTGATATAGCCTCTAAAATTTCCTCTCAAAGTGCACCAGATTGATGCATTTTACTTTGAAAAGGTAAAAAAAATCCTGGGGGGCATACCCCCGGACACCCCAACAGGGTCCCTCCAACAATATCCCAAAATCCTGTGGGAAACACTGACTTCCTTAACATGTTTTTGCCTTTAATTGCATTTATCTGTGTGGAAAAGTCAATATACCTGACTGGATAGGGACGAGTGGGGGGCCCTTTAAGAGTTTAAAGCCCACTTAGACAAATGTATTTGTGATTTTGGGTTATACAAATAAAACTGATTTGATTTGTGCCCAGGGGCCCATTATCTCATAATCCGTTTATGCCTACAGCTATACTGCTTTGAACCCCCCCCCCCTCCGTCTCCAACACACAAGCCGTGCTTTAATTCACTGCAGTTATGTTGCTGCCTTATTAGCTGTTGTGACAGTTAACCTACCATTTCTTGCTTTGCCCATTGTTGCTATTTGTTGCTATTTATTTACATTTTGCTTCTGTAAATGCACACTGTTTTTCAGTTTCAGAAGCAGCTGTCCGTTATAATTATTTTCGTTCTGTACAAGTGACATCTATTTTGCAGGGAGTTTTTCCTCAGATGAGCTAAGGGTCTAAGAGCAGGGGGTGTCTGTCATATTGTTGTTGTTGACTGTGATGAGACAAATGGCTGATATGGCTATAGTAAGAAAAACTGATTTAATTTTACTTTTCAACTAATCCACAGTTGTTGCCACATTTTCCTACAGTTGCTGCTACCCAATACTGCCCCCCCACACCCATTTGCTGCTTCCCAAAGTAGTATTTAGGAGGTAAGTCAGCATGTTTTTTTTTAACAGGGTTAAATGTTAATGAGGCCTGTGCTCTGAATAAATATAGACAATGCCTACATCACATCTCTGATACTCTCTGAATATCTCATATACGTATATGTCATAAGGCCATCCTAACAACAGAAATGCACAGAAAATCGATAGTTACGTATGTAACTACGGTTCTATGAGTTCCGGATGACTGCCAGAGGCGGTGCTTTCAGCACTGGATGTTCCATCGCGCGCATGCGCAGGTCGAGATCTTATACCAAAATAGTCACCTGTGACACCTGGGTGACCCCGGGAATGTCTATATATTCCGGAAGTCACTCTAGGATCTGTTCCAACTGGATCTTCTCGCGGTATCTGAGAAGTCTGAGTGACAGAGAACTCTGGCGGTCATCCGGAACTCATAGAACCGTAGTTACATACGTAACTATCGTTCTATTTCGTTCCTACTGACCGCCAGAGGCGGTGCTTTCAGCACTGGATGACTTATACCAGAAAGGTCACGAAGAGTTCTCACCATTTAAGGCCTTCCAGCCGCCAACAAGACAGCCGTCGCCACCGGATGAGGAGCAGCGACATTCACTCTGTATAACCGCGCAAACGTACATGTTGAGGACCATTTAGCCGCGGAGCAAATGTCCTGAAGAGGAACCCCCTTCAAGGCCGCCCCTGATGTAGCCCTACTCCTGGTAGAATGGCACTTAACGGCCACGGGCACAGGGAGCCCCTGTGCTCTATATGCATTCAACACTAGATCCACAATCCAGTGAGAGAGTCTCTGCTTAGACAAGTCAGCCCCCTTCCTGCAGCCCCCGTAACAGACAAATAGGTTATCCGTCTTACGCAAGCTGGTTGTAGCTTCAACATATGCCCTAAGCGCCCGCACCGGGCCCAGTGGGTCTGATACGCTTTCTGCACCCCCTGGAGAGCTTGGTGGATTGAAAGCAGCCAACTCGATTGGTTGGTTTGCGTGATGTGGAGACAAGTGTTTGGGCAGGAAGGATGGGTTCGGCCAGAGCACCACTCCAGACCCATCTGCGTGCCAACGCATACACGCCTGGCTCACTGACAAGGCATGGAGCTCACCGACCCGTTTAGCAGTTGCAATGGCAAGGAGGAATGCCATTTTCATAGACAGCCGCTTCAGATCTGCCTGACTTAGCGGCTCAAATGGGGGTAAACATAAGGACCTCAGCACCACCTGCAAGTCCCATGATGGTGCCCTCAAGGGCCGTGGTGGTCGATGCCTCTGGGCTCCCCTTAGAAACTGCCTGACTAGGTAGTGGGACCCTACCGTCTGGTTATCAACTCTTGCATGTGCAGCCAAGATCGCGGCCACATAAACGCGCAGGGTCGAAGCAGCTCTGTTGTTGTCCAACACAGACTGCAAAAAGTTTAGTATCACCCCCACCGAGCACGTCTCTGGGACTTCGCCCTGTGCCACGCACCACTGTGAGAACAACTTCCATCTGTTTGCATAGAGCAACCTAGTGGAGAGTGCCCTTGCACTAAAAATGGTACGGACCACTGCCTGGTCGCAAGACGTCAGCAGTGGGTCTTGGCTCTCAGGGGCCACACACACAGCTGCAGGCGCCCCGGATTTGTGTGCCATATGCGTCCGCCGACCTGAGATAGGAGATCCTGTCTCTCTGGAAGGCGCCAAGCCTCCCCGTTGAGGAGTCTCATCAATGCTGGGAACCATGGCCTTCCTGGCCAATGTGGAGCCACCAGAAGTAGGCTGTGACCGCCACGCTGGACCCTGTCCAGTGTTGCCAGTAAAAGGGGAATTGGAGGAAATGCATACAGCAGGCTGTCTGGCCAAGCATGAGCCAGAGCGTCCTGTCCTAAGGGACTGGTCCTCTCCGTCACGGAGAACCAGAGGGGACAGTGGGTCGTCTCTTCGGAAGCAAAGAGATCTACCACTGCCCTGCCATACCTGTCCCACATCATGCTGACTACCTCTGGATGGAGCCTCCACTCCCCGGAGGGTGGCCCTTGGCGAGAGAGAAGGTCTGCCGCTGTGTTCCGGACACCTGGAACATGGACAGCCCTCAGGCTTAGAAAGTGGGGAAACGCCCATGGAAGGAGCCGCTGCGTGACTCGCAGGCTCCGTCTCGATCTGGTGCCCCCCTGGTGGTTGATATGGTAGACTGTGGAAATGTTGTCTGTCCTGACGAGAACATGCCGGTTCCTCAGAACTGGGAGGAAGTGCATGAGAGCTAAAAACACCGCAAGAAGTTCCAGCACATTTATATGCTCCAGTCTCTGCTGGGCATCCCACTTGCCTCTGACAGTCCTGCACTGCCATACTGTGCCCCAGCCGGAAAGGGAGGCGTCTGTGTCTACAACCTCCCGCCGGGAAGCTATCCTTCCCAAGGGCGACCCCGCAATCAGGTATGCCCTCTCTCTCCAGGGTCGGAGGGCCAGAAGGCACTGCCCAGACACCCTGACCATCTTGTGTCCCTGCCACTTGGGGTCCAAGTGGAGACCATTGGCCCAGATCTGCAGAGGCCGCAACTTGAGAAGGCCTAGTGGGACCACCATGGATGCTGAGGTCAGCATACCTATCAGCCGCAGGAAGAGGCTGTATTTCAGCAACCTCCCCCGCCTGAAGCGCTGTAATAGCTGCAGAATGGCAACGACACGCTTTGTAGAGAGGCAGGCTCGTATGCCCACCGAGTCGAGCACCAGCCCTAGATAACTCACCACCCGACATGGTGTAAGGTTGCTCTTGGCAAAGTTGACTGTGAGGCCAAGCCGATCCACATGGCTGAGGAGCCTGGCTGTGTCCCTGACTGCCTGCTCCCGAGTTGGGGAAATGATTAGCCAATCGTCTAGGTACGGCAATATCGCCATACCGCCGGCCTGTAATGGGGACAGGGCTGCTGCCACACACCGTGTAAATATACGTGGGGCCAGAGACAACCCGAACGGGAGGACCTTGAATTGGTACACCTTGCCCAGAAATGCAAAGTGGAGGAACCGCCTGTGACGCTGTGTAATAAGGACGTGAAAGTAGGCGTCTTTCAGATCTATCGACACGAACCAGTCCCCCTGAGTGATAGCCTGGAGGACATCTGCAACACGCAGCATGCGGAAGCGAAAAACCTTGAGGTACCGATTCAGTCGTCTCAAGTCCAGAATGGGGCGAAACCCGCCATCCTTCTTCGGTAACAGAAAATAGGTTGAGTAGAACCCCCTGAGCCGATCCTGTGGTTCTACTACCTCGATGGCACCCTTCCCCAGGACGGTGGCTACTTCCTGTCTTAGGACCAGGGATTTGTCGGGATCTTTGACCACAGTAAGTTTGATCCCTCTGAAAGTTGGGGGCCGACGTCGGAACTGGAGTGTGTACCCATTGGATAGCGTGGACACCATCCAAGGGTCTGTGGTCTGCTCTTCCCAGTAGCCCAGGTACTGCTGAGAAAAGCATCCGACGGCCGGCCTCTGAGCTTCAGTACGTACCCCCCCTGCCCCTAGGGGCGGCGGCTGGGCGCTGGCCCTCTTGGCGCCCGTGGCGCAGTGCTACGGCGCTGGCCATCCCGCGTTGGTAAGCGCTGGCCCCTCGATCGTCCACTTGGACGTGGTTGAGGGTTACCGTCACTGGGTATCCTAGAGGCCCCCGGCCTGGGATAAGGCGGAGGCCTTCTTAAGCTTGCAAACTACTGGCTGGCCTGGCCAACCTGTACACTTCGCTCAAGGGCCTGCAGAGCTGCTGGCCCAAATGTCTGGCCTGGGACTACTGGGAGAGACCGGAGGGTCCGTCGACACACCTCCGACAGGGGGGATTGCGCAAGCCAAACCTGACGGCGCGCCAACGTAACAGTCGACATTAATCTGCCTAGCTCCCTAGTCATGTATGCGAAGATCTGAAGTGAAGTCTCACTGAGGGTCTGGGCCGAGGGATCAACATCCGACTCCTGTGTGGACTGAGACAACGGCAGAATAATATGAGACATCGAATTCCCCAGACGGCCCATACGGGCAGCAATGCTGTAACTCCTGGTAAGGAGGCCGTCCGTAATCCGGCACTGGGGCCGAGGGGAGCGTGCATTGGCCCTCAGGGCCTCGTCTGGGGAGACAACCAGAGAAGCTATCGCCAGCTCAATTGGGGCCAACCGGTCCAAGCCATAAGCCCCAGCATTGTGCACAGTCGCCAGGGCTCTGCTATCACCAGTGTGATGCGATAGAGCCTTTGCATCTAGCCAGCATCTCTGAAGCTCCGCGATATACGGTTCAGAGGGGGGCAAAAAAATGACCAAGCGCCAAATCAGGTGCGTTGGGCGCTTTGGCCACTGCACCCAACACGTTTGGTGTGTTCGCACCTTTAGGCTTAAAGCCCAGTTCAGACCAAAGATTCGCCTTGCAACTGCTTGCGACAAGACGGTTTTAGAACGTCGCGGGGGATAAATCGCAGCAGTGTGAACTGCTCGTCGCAGCGCGTTGCATGCCGTTGCAAGGCGTCGCAGAAGATTCAACAGGTCAAATCGCAAGGTCCAGTTTTAGAACGTTTCGGCGGTCTCTTCGCAAGGAGTTGCAGTTGCAAGCAGTTGCAAGGCGAATCTTTGGTCTGAACTGGGCTTTAGAAACACAGAGGAGCGCTGCACAACACTGCTTTGAGGGCTCTACATTAACACTCCAAATGGGGGTAAATGTAGACTTAGGCAAGTAAGTTATTGAGTCCACCCTCCACTTTGGCTGGTGAAAGATATGTCTGTGCTCGTGCAGCAATTCTAGGTATAAAAACTTCACCAACGGTAATTACCGGAAGGAGACGGCACATTACCGCAGTTAAGTTAGAGCGTGTACAAACAGAACCTTTCCTGTGCGCCTTCACATTAAAAGCCTGTTACTAGCCAAACGTGAGTTGACTTTTATTTTGAAGCCGGTAAGAACAGGAAGTTAGCGCTTTTTTCTAGCTTGAAAGGCAACTCCTTCAGCTGCAGAGAGCAGTCAACAGTAGCCTAGTCTATTTAAACAAAGTTTTAAATAGGCCACTGAAAAGCTACTCCCAACACATTCACAACAACCTATTTAATTTATCCTAAATTGTACTGTGGTATATTTTAATAGCTTATATGCACCAAAGTTGCTGAGTATGTATATCTAAAGGTTAAGGTCAGATCCCTGTAAGGACATGTGCTTGACTTGTTGTGATGAAACGATATGTCTATTTGCAGATATTAAGAACACATGATACACCCCACACACAGATATAAACGGGTCCTGTAACTAGCATCTAGTAGTGCCATTGCGGCCTCCAGCCCGCTGCTATCATGCTCACTCTGAAATCCTCTGTATGTCTTCTGGAAACTTCTGAATAAACCTGATCACTGATGATAAGTCCAGTCTGCCGCCTTTGTCTTTGTCAAGCCATGGGGGATTCGGCTACCACATTTGGCGTCACGATGACGGATATAACAGGAACATAATGTATCTACCTGTACTTGGACGGAAATCATCTGATGAAATGAGAAATGCAGAACGAAGTGGGAATCCCAGATGAACGCCCAAGTTGAAAGGTTCATGTCTGTTCCAGTATCTAAAAATAACTGAGAACTGCTACGGGAGATAATGTGTAAACGGCTGATAGTGCTCTGTGTAAGGTTCAAGGTCACGGCGTGAGCGTCCGGTCTGGGGGACTACACAGAGGCTCCGTTATGGCCAGGTATCCACGTAGTTCCACTGTTATAACAAAGAACCGTGTGCACTTTTTATTGACTAAGACTTTGGGAAAAAGGCTGGACTGGATTCAAGCTTGTTACGTCGCTCTGTGCTTTATGTACGCTAAGAAAAAGTGAAAAAGACTTGTAGAAAAAGGGCAAAGATTAGCGACCAACGTCTGTCATCAAGAACTCAGACTGCTGGGGATACTGCTCCCCGCGCAGTCACAAGACACAAGGCTGTGTGCATTCCAGCCGCATACCATCTTGGACTTTCCTGGGCGGCTGGCCACGTCTGGCGGAGTCTGCCAGAGTTGGATGGACTACATCCCCCATGATCATGCCTCAAATTATCTGAACTTGAGACTGTGACACAGCTGTTTTTAATGTGCTGTCGTCAAAAAGAAGACTCTCTTCTTACTGCCTCTATTTATCATCGTTCAGTGTTTGACTCTTTGCCTTGTTGGTCCTATTCATTTGTAGGTTACTGCAGTAATGCTTACATCTATGCATTGTATTCTACTTCACTCATAAAGAGTGTTTCTGTGTTTTGGTGGAGGTTTCTGTTAGGCCATTCAAATATGTTTGGTTACATCTCGTTTTTGGTTGATGAAGTGTCATCAAAATGGAGGAATGTGGTATATTTTAATAGCTTATATGCACCAAAGTTGCTGAGTATGTATATCTAAAGGTTAAGGTCAGATCCCTGTAAGGACATGTGCTTGACTTGTTGTGATGAAACGATATGTCTATTTGCAGATATTAAGAACACATGATACACCCCACACACAGATATAAACGGGTCCTGTAACTAGCAACTAGTAGTGCCATTGCGGCCTCCAGCCCGCTGCTATCATGCTCACTCTGAAATCCTCTGTATGTCTTCTGGAAACTTCTGAATAAACCTGATCACTGATGATAAGTCCAGTCTGCCGCCTTTGTCTTTGTCAAGCCATGGGGGATTCGGCTACCACAGTACCAATATGTATACTTATTTATTTAATAGTCTATGTTTAATGTTTTAAAGTTTGGTTTTAATTAACAGAAGGACATTATAATAATAATAATTCTAAATCAGCAAAAAATTGCAATTGGCAGGTTAGATTCTTTTGTCTAAATTGCAATCAGTGCACCCCTATTCATTTTTCCATAATTATTACTGCACACACTAGGATATAATATTAATTGAGAATCTCAAATGAGACCAAGATAATATGCTCAAAGGTAATTAGAGCGAAATACAAGGGTTAAGGTTATGCAAGTTTTCGATCATACTTTGTGTGCTACCAAATTTATTTTTGTGCTACTGAATTTTTTTGCTTGCTAGCACCAGTGCTACCACCTAAAAAAATAAGCATACAGCCCTGGGGCCTGTTTCAGGTAGCTGGTTTTACATACTCTGGGTTTTGATAAGCAACTCTGGGTTTTCGGTTTCAGAACAGTGGATCAGCGTTGGGTTTATCAACTCTGAGCGTGTTCACTCTGGGTGGAGCGTGTGCATAAAAGCCATCGTCAATGGATCGCTGATAACATGATTCACCATGGAAACAGAAGAAACAAATGATTGATCCTCCCACTTCTCCACTTCTCAAAAAAGAAAAAAAGAAATCTCCGCTCCTCCCACTAGAGTTAGAAATATTAACGAATGAGTTTATGGTAGCCTATGGAGAAGAATTAACGGGATATTGTCTCATAACTCTGATCTAATCTCCTCGGCAATTCAGAAAAAAACAGAGCAAACATTTTTTGTCAAGATAATCATTTCGCTTCCGTATGAGAAGCCATAGTCTATCTAAAGTTATGCATATCAGCTGTAAAGTAATAAAGCTGGCGCGGCACAGCATTGCTGACAGTGCCTAAAGCCTACTGTGCAGTAAACAGAACAGACTGTCGCTTCTTTTAAATGGGGAGTGAAATAGGCTACATTAACGTCAAGACACATTAGGTGACAGTTTCCATTGAAGAGCCTGATTGATTTATTACCAGATCCATTTTCCTCAAGTGATCACAGTTTAAATTATTATATAATTTTTATATTCATATTAGGCTATTTAACGAGGCTCGTCTGTGACTTTAGGATCGCACAAGTGAACTACAACGATCGCGTGCAGCCGCAGCGTTACATGAATCCACCTGACATAAATCTGTTCACAGACGTTAAAAAGCATACAATACAAATAGGTTTATTAATCTGAATGTAGAGCTTGTCACGATGTGTAAAGTGGCCGCCTATATGAACGGACCGAGGGCTGAGAACAAGGCTACTGATCAGATAAATGATCGGTCAAACGTAAAATCATCAGGAAATGATAAAAACATTCCGATGGAGTTTTCTATGGAGTGATTTTGCTTCAAACTGTACAGGGACGCGTGTGACAGTGACACTCTTTCTTCAGTCGGAGCTGCAGCGTAAAGTGAAAACAAACTCAGGGTAGGTCTAACCACCTCCCGAGCAGGTTAGACCCATGGCGTATGTTGCTGCAGTAACTGACTCTCGGTTGCGCTGAACCTGCTACCTGAAACGGAAAACCCAGAGTTTCCACCAACTCAGAGCGAACAAACTCTGGGTTGCCTCAAAACCAGCTACCTGAAACAGGCCCCTGGTCATAGGTGAACCACAATGTATAAGTTGGAACATTATGTGCAAAATGTTATTACATTATCCACTCAGCATTTGTTACAATATTGACCAGGGTTTCTACATTATCACTATGGGTTTACTTCCATTTTTTACAATGACATCAGTCATTGATACCTTATGGGCTCTCACCATACCATAACATTGCTTTACTTTGCCTAAATTGTGTCGAAACAGTGACGCTCCCTCTCACACAGCCTCCTGCCATCCGTGAGAAGGTACCAGATCCTCTGGGCAAACTCCACCAGACTGGTAAACAGCTTTTTCCACCATGCTGTCAGGAAGCTCAACTCTCTCTCTCTTCCCTCCCATCTGCCCCCAGGAACTCTGGACTTTGGACCCATATATACTCTGCATATTAAAATGACCTTTTATTGCACACTTTAAATTTCATATTCCAAATATTCTAAATAATGTTCCCCATATTGCCCATTTTAATTTTAATGTATTTAATTTATTTTTTTGTACCATTTTGTTCTGCCTTACCTTTTGCACTATACTTAAACTTTATTTATTGTAGGGGAAGGTGGGGTGATTTGTGCAACTTTTTACTCAAAGTGATTTTAAAGTGAGGCCTTGACAGTTATGTCTCCAACTCAAATATGTACATATATTTCAGGATGTTGTGCATCCCTGGCAATAAAAACTTTGGATCTGGAATAAACTGTTTAAGAAATATAGCTTTCGGAAAAAAAGTTGTCTTGTCGCACAAATCACCCCACAAAGTCACCATCATCATCTTTCTGGCCATCTGAACTCTCAT
The DNA here is from genome assembly GCA_026929865.2 of Hyperoplus lanceolatus. NCBI lineage: Eukaryota > Metazoa > Chordata > Actinopteri > Uranoscopiformes > Ammodytidae > Hyperoplus > Hyperoplus lanceolatus. Next base: position 36,388,451 of record CM049398.1, on the reverse strand, counting down.
CAGTGGTGTCGTTAAGTGGAATTGAGATGTCACTCTCTCCTGAGCTACTGTAGACTATCACTTTCTTTTGGTGACCAGCGTATACAGCCATGCCACTGGCACAACTCTCAGAAATGTACTTTGCACTAGTTGCTCCGTGCTTGTGGAACCAACTGCCACCTGACAAATGTGATTCCCCCTACATTTCTGCCTTTAAATCAAGGCTCAAAACCCATATGTACACCCTGGTGTTTCCTCCCCATTAACCTCTGCACTACTTACTTACCTCTGCACTACTATCTGTTTTTATGTGGATGTATGGGCTTTACGTCTTTTATTTTGGTTATTGTTATTTTACCTTCATTGTTTACCTACTGAATGCACTATGTACAGCACTTTGGACAGTGCAAACTGTCATAAATGTGCTTTTATAAATACATTTTACTTACTTACTTACTTATAACTCACCCAGGCCCTTGCGCACAAATCACCCCATCCCCAGAATTTTGGATAATAGGCATGATGCAGCAATTTAGGGTTGACATTGTGCTAACTATATAGACTCAAAGTGTAGCATACCAAAGCACTAAAACATGTGTCAAATGTTTTCAAACGTGTCTATAATTGTTCAGACACAATAATCAAAAAACCTTGATCATGGAAATTTTACTTTGAAAGGCAAAACACAGTTTTTTGAGCTTAAATGTGCTTATATCTTATTCCTTGTGTCTCCCTTCTTTACAGGATGAGTCAAATGGATGGCTCTTCTTAAATATGTGGTCACATTTCCAATTTCTTCCACGGTTTTCTAGAAACAAGGGGTTTTGCAACTTCCAAAATGCACAAATCACCCCACCTTCCCCTATATATTTATTTCATCATCCCTTCTTTATCCTTTTGTACTCATTTCCACATTTTAACTTGCACAACATGCACCTCTAGACTCCTGAAGCATTTATATTCATGTGCTATGAAAATAACTGAACTGTAACTACAGCCTTCACAGCTAAGTGATATTACCCTGTGAATATAGTGCAATACAATGTTACCAGTTCACTTATGTGTGGTTGGGTCTACTTATTTCTTTTGTGCTTTAATCTCACACTTATTTTTTTCGGTACACTGAGAGGAGTTGCTATAGTTTCCCTTATACATATGTGCAAAGACACACAATGGAAACTGAATCAAACTCCCGACCCACTAGAGGTTGAAACTCTAGTATATATATATATATATATAGGGGAGAGTGGGGTGAGCTGTGCCGTAGAAGAAATTGGAAATGTGACCATATATTTAAGAAGAGCCGTCCAATTGACCCTGTAAATAAGAGAGAAACATGGCATAAGATAAAAGCACATTTAAGCTAAAAAAAGCTAAACATTATAGACATGTTTGAAAACATTTGACACATGTTTTAGTGCTTTAGTATACTACACTTTATGTATATATAGTTAGCCCTAAACTGCTGCATCATGCTTATTATCCAAAATTCTGGGGGTTTACCTAGATCTGCTAGGCCTTGTTGAAGAAAATTGTCCTTCAATCTTTGTAAAATATTTACTTTATTGACTTTAAATAAACCTTAAATAAGTGATTGTCCAATAGATTTGTCTTGCATTACAGTTTATGAGATATAGCAATGGCACAATTTACCCCATGGTATTCTCTCTTGTGGCACAACTTACACCACACCGGGGGCAAGTTGTTGCACAAAACAACTTTTTTTTCCGAAAGCTATATTTCTTAAACAGTTTATTTCAAAACCAAAGTTATTGTTGCCGGGGATGCACAACACCCTGAAATATATACATATTTGAGTTGGAGACTTTACTGTCAAGGCCTCACTTTAAAGTCACTTTGAGTAAAAAGTGGCACATCTCACCCCAATCTCCCCTATCTGTTACAAGCTATATATGTGTGTGTATATAGTGTGTGTGTGTATATATATATATATATACACACACACACACACACAAACACAGTATAATGGCGAGAATGGCGTTTGGTCAACTAGACAAACAACACTGGCTCCCTCTGTTGGCAAGGGCTACCAATTACCCATCATCCACGGGGCAGGTGTGTGCCTAACTTCTGAATGTCCAGGGCTGTAATAATACTTGTGGAGGAAAAAAACATTTAAAAGGAAAGTATAAACTCATACGTTGAGGGGTTTTAACTGTGGGGTTTTAATCCTCTGCTGGCACCAGTTTTGTGCTTTACGCTTGTGCATGTGTGCCTAGTTCCACAATGATTAACATAATAAAACCATGTGCATTGTACAGCTACATTTGTTTTAATAATGCATATCTCTCTCCTCGTTCCAATACACAATATGGCACCAGTTTGTAAAATCCACCGAATCGCTGACTCTACCTTTAATCACTGTAACCTGGAATGGAAAACCTCCTACTAACACATATGGCCTATTTAGACTAGCTATAGCCTACACTTCAAGTTGCTTTCCCGTTTTGGTATGAATTCGTTTATTTTGTTATGCACCCTTTGCTTAATAACTTTTGGACATCTTACATAAACAAGAACTTCATCTAGAAAATCTTCCTCCAGAAAATATGTAGGCTAGGGACTTAAATCACTGCCTAACGATCTAGTTGAAGTAGGCCTAGTAATTGCGGTAATAATATACAGTTTCTTCTTGTAATAGCAGTTGTCTTAGTAGCAGTAGCATAGGCTAGCCTACTTATATTTAGTCAAAGTAATAAAAGCACTCCCAGTAGGTTAGTAAAAAACAGTCAGCCATGGTCTAGCCTACTTCTGTGACAGTTAGCTGTGGCACTGGATAAGTATATGAAATCGTCATTTTAGGCCCAGTAACACGATGGTAAAAGAAGAGGCAGACGTAGACTGACATAAATATTGATATCTATTCATGAAGTTATAGTACAATAACAGTAGCAGGCTAAATTGTAGGCTTCGACAAATATAGTCGCTGCTTCTTTCAACGTATGTACACCTACACCGCCATGATGTGTAGATGTATGTACCCTCCTCGTTTATCTATATCCGTTCCGATGCGCATGCGCGTCCGGCGGTTCGCGGTTGCGCCAACTGGTAGAGGATGTTGCTAGCAGCCAGGGTAGATGCACAGCCTTTTTCACAACAATAACATCAACCGAATTTGCATCTCTACATACCTGATTTGAGGATTATTCATTCCCAACGCTATCGGAAACCGTGCATTGGACCGCGCCACGCCGAGTCTCTTTGTGAATATTTTAACTACATGTTGTGTTGACAATGGGAGCGAACGGGTTTGCACATTTACAAGGTTCCTTTTTGCAGGAGCAGAAACAAGAATCATGGCTGGCCAGCTAGGCCGCAGATGGATTTTCTAGCTAACAGCAACAGTCTATCGATATAAAATATTGTATGTAGGCTACAAAAAGTGGTGCTAATATAATTATACGATTAGAGTTGATTTGTTTTCTTTCACGGGCACACAGCACAAGTAAGTGAGCCCACTAGCTTCACAACCTTGACTGGTTGACGTCTTGCTTTCGTAGTTAGCTCCTTTAGCAAGCTAACGATTGCTAGCACCGCTTGGCCAGCCATCCGCTGGTCAAAAACCATTCGGCAAACGACGTTTATTGTTGGATTTACTCTTATCGCTGTGAGCCTCGTATACATTTGTATCTCGACGTTATTTTGGAACGTCTGCTCCTGGATGAATGTGGGACAAAATGGAGACCCCGACGATTGTGTACGATCTGGATACCTCAGGGGGCTTAATGGAGGTGAGGTTGTTCTGCTCGAAGGCCTTGGTGAAGTGAATTATTCTCATTGTCAATGCATCGTCCCTAACACTAATAGTAATTGCCTTTATCAGCATGCCATCGTACCCTACTGTCAAGCATTGCTTGGCTAATTAACTTAATATTTGATAATAGAGGCCACACGTTAACGTTACCACTCTCTTTAAAAAAGCTTGGCATGGTATAGCGGGCAAAAAGCTGCATATTTTTCAACTCTGTAGACACGCACATGAGACAGGGCAGTCGTGAGCATATGCTAAAGCAACTGGACCACTTTTTACAGCAAATCCAAACTCTGTTGGCGCCCCCGAAGTCCGAGGATGTGGAGAAGAGGAGCAGAAAGTTGGTGAGGGACGTCCGGAGGAGCGGCAGGGCGACCAACCACGACACCTGCGATAGCTGCCGTGAGGGGGGAGACCTGCTGTGCTGCGACCACTGCCCCGCAGCCTTCCACCTACAGTGCTGGTAAGGAACGAGTCAGGACAAATATATACAAGCTGTGCACCAGGTTTTGCACGAGAAGCCGGGCTGCAACTCAGCTCCCCGTTAGCTCCATGCATGGGTTGGATGCCAAATGCTGCCTTCAGGGTTACGTTTGGGTGATCTTGGTGCTGCAGAGCTGAGAATGACACGTTTCATTGAACGGTGTATATCGAATTATGTTGACGGTAGCGTTGAACGAGTGCGCCTGGTGGAAATATTGTTACCATACGGGTTTTTTTTTTCCAGCACGCATGCTTCTCAAAGCCGCTGTTCTTTTACTGAGATTTCCACTCATGTTGACACTGTATTCTCCTATACGGTTGAACCGAGGAGGGGCGGTAGTGAGCGCCGTGTAGCACTTTGTAAAGTTAAAAATGCCGAATTCACCAGCACACATTAAAACACAGAACTGTTTCTTGTTGTCATTTCCAGCGTATCGTAGTCAAAGTCAAGGCGACATTAAACCTGAGCTTTATTCAATAAGAGTTTTGTGAGAAAAAAACAGCTAATTTGACCTACAGTAGGCTATGACGGTGTCGAGTAGCTCAAAGCGGCTAACCGGTATTATTCTGGACTTTTTGGGGAACATGCAGCAAGGAATATAGCTTTTCGTTTGACATGGTCGGGCGCATAGTTACTGGGTTCACAGAGAACATAATTTCATTCATGTGTGTCTGAGAAAAAGGCCTGTGCGTGTAGTCCAGTGTGTTAAAGCGGCTAGGGGTTAGCTTGCTTGCTTGCAGTCGGTCCTCCCCTCCTGTCGGCTGCAGTCAGTGGAGCCGCTGCTAAAAATGGAGTCGAGGCTGTCTCTGTTTACAATATGGCGACCTCGCTGCTCTTTCTTCTATCCCACCGCCATCTTACCAACCCTTTTAAATTCTGTTTTGAAAGGGAAACATTTCTAAAAATAACACGGCCAAGCAGGTTTGTCATTTGCTGAGATGGAGCGGTCGGCACCGTGGTGTTTTGTTGTTCGTCCTATTGTAGCGTTTGTCCGGTGCCGCTGTGCATGGCTCTCCGTTTTAACATCTGCCTGCCAGCATGATTATTTTAACTTTGGCATTCGGGAGAGTTGATTTCAGTTACTCGGAAACGACCAAACAGAAACGTTTTGTCCATATATGGGCATTTCTGTGTCTGTGAACGGCTTCATCCTCACACTCATAGAAGCTGTATGATATCAGTGAATATTGGGAGGAAACTCGCTACATGATGTGTTATCCTAAAGACAGTATTACACAAGGTAACTAATGAATGTGTGTGTGTGTGTGTGTGTGTGTGTGTGTGTGTGTGTGTGTGTGTGTGTGTGTGTGTGTGTGTGTGTGTGTGTGTGTACCACTGCTGCCTTTCCCTCCTTGACTCATTGTTGTGACCAACCACTTGGCCCTGGGTCAAGTCTGCTTTTCAAATCTTTGTGTGTAACTTTGCACATTTGTGCAGTTTAAATGTAATGCAACTACAAGTCTGATAGATTGAGGTAGAGGGGCAACTGTGTTTTCTTTATGTTTATTTTCTTGTATGCTGTATCATGTGTTTCATTATACATGATTTGATTGTATATCTAAATATACAATCAAATGTATAATGAGACTATGTTGTCTGCAACACTGGAATTTTGTAAAATATATAGTAAGAAAACATAATTGGGCAACACTATATCTTGACAATGATAACACGGGTATTCTGAATGATAATGTTTAATCCATTTTGCATTAGTCACTGATGAAGGTGTTTGATCTTCTTCCTTCAGCAACCCTCCTCTCAGTGAAGAGATGCTCCCGCCGGGGGAGTGGATGTGTCATCGCTGCAATGTTAGAAAAAAGGTGAGACACGGGTCTTTCCTGTCTATACCACTGTCAGTGCTACTGTAAGGAGGACGCCTGAAATATTGAATTGGAATGCAGGCATTGTATTGTTGTATGACCTGCATTTACAAATGGTCTTAAATGATATAATGATGTAATGTAGGGTCATAAATATATAAACATTATGCTTCTGCCTGCTCCTTCTCAAAGGTTTCCTTTTATGTGATTTGATAGAATCAAATTGCTTTAGCTACGTTTGTGTTTTATCTTTGTTTTTAAAAGAATAATTGTATCCTTCTTTCAAATGTTGAATGTTCGAGATAAATAAAAATCTAATCAAATATCAGGGTTGAAATGCATAGGAAAGTATGTGTCTGCTACATGGACTGATAGCTCTCTGTGTGCTGGGTCCAGAAGCGAGAGCAGAAGGCAGAGCAAACGAACGGGCTCCCAGAGCGCTCCTCCTCTAAGCGTGCTGCGTCCCCCCCAGCCCTGGAGCTGGAGCTGGCTGCAGGCGCCCTGAGACTAGACGGCCTGCCTCCTGGTGCCGGGGCGGCCGGGCCCGGGCTCAGAGTGGCCCAGGTCAGACTGTTGGAGCGCAGGAGCAGCAGCAGGCCCAGCAGCAGGCCTGGAACCCCCACCTCCAACACCTCGTCCACCCCCACCCCCTCAGAGGAGCAGAACGACGGGGAGGACGAGACAGGGGAGATGGAGGAGGAGGTTCAGAGCACAGAGCCTGAAGGAGGTGCTGCTGCTACCACGCCAAGCGCTCCCACCCCGCGCCTCCTCAAGAGACCCTTTCAGCTGCTCATAGCTGCCGCCATGGAGAGGAACCCCACTCAGTTCCAACTGCCCAGCGAGCTCACCTGCACCACTGCCCTGCCAGGTCAGTCCCTTTTTATTAGGAGTTCCCTAAACTTCCCCCCTAACAAAATGATATGGTATTTATTTCAACTAAGAATTCAAATAAGTAAGTGTGTCAGAAATGCATTGAGCATTTTTTAGATTAGGACCGTTTATCTGGTATTATGTGATTCTGTTTACTCAAATTGTCGTGGATTTGTAGGTAGCAGTAAACGGAGGAGAAAAGAAGAGCTACTAGGAAAACCCTTCAGGAGGCCTCAGCATGAACTGGATACCAACGGTCTGGTCCCACTACCAGTCAAAGTCTGTTTTTCATGCAACAGGTTGGTACTTCCAAAATCTTGATCTTTCAATTTTTGGGGGTATCTTGCAGAATTGATTTGTGAAGTTGCTGATGTACTGTTATGTACACTACCAGATTTACCGTCCACAGAAAGATTTACCCTTCATTCCAATCCACAAACTTCCCTACTATTTAGTATGCCAGAAAAAGATTTAGGATGTCCCAATACATGCATGTCAATTTTAGTATGCTGAAAATACATAAATGCTCCCCTAACTTCAATAGCATTTTGGAGTATTTGTCTTTATTCTTGACATTTCTCCACACAATGAAAAAAAAACAACTTCCTTATCTTATTTTTTTTCTCTCTCCCGTGGCCCTAATACTCTTGTGTACTTTAGTATGTAGTGTAGTAAAAAAGAAAAAGTATGTGATTTGGAATGCAGGGAAAGACACAGAAGTGAAATAGTTTGATGTCTTGTATTTCCTTTGTCCCAGGAGTTGCAGGCTAGCTCCACTGATCCAGTGTGATTACTGTCCCCTGCTGTTCCACATGGACTGTCTTGACCCTCCGCTCACAGCTCTACCTGCTGGCAAGTGGATGTGTCCAAACCACGTGGAGCACTTAGCGGTAAGAACAGTGGTCTTAGCACAGTGTTTCCTCGCCATTTCTTTTTAGTTGTGTGAGTTGAGTGATTGATTCATTTTCGTGTGTGTGTGTGTGTGTGTGTGTGTGTGTGTGTGTGTTTAGCTGAACCAGAGGAGCCTGAGCCTATCCAGCCGCTGTCAGCTCTTTGACCAGTTCCAGGACCGGATGTCCCAGCACGCCGTCAAAGTGGACTTCCTGCGGAGAGTCCACCGACAGAACACACCCAACAAACGAAGCACCCACCAGCACAACAAGAGGAGCATTAAGGTTAGACTAGCCGCCCCAGACAAGCCTTGTGGGTAGCCTATTGTATTCTGTCTTTTTGTACTTCTCCAAGACTACTGGGGCTTATCTGTAGTGCTAAGGGCAGGCCAAACAAGATTATGGTGGGGGGAAATGGGCTCATGGAATAACTTGAGATTCTAATCGTGTACAATTGATTCTTTGTTTTGGATTCCTCTAGCTACATACTTACAACAATATACATTTTGAATTTACCACTGAAATAAAATACTTTTAATAGTGGTGGTACATGCTATTTAAGTTCTACCAGGACAAGAACACATTTGGCTGTTTATCTACCTTGTCAGGGAACTCAAACACATTGGCTATGTGATTGATTATTAGAGACATTAGAATATATATATATATAAGTTAAAGCATTCAAGTTGTTTTCTAACAATCCCTGTTTGGACTCAGGTGCCAGATGCTATCAAGTCTCAGTACCAGAACCCTCCCCCCATGCTGCAGCCTGCAGGCCTGCGCCAGACTGAGCTTGTGTGTAGCGGCGTGCCCGACCGCCAGCCCCCAAAACGCCTCACCACAGAGGACGAACAGCAGGAGGTAGGCAGGAGAAAAGCCAGTAACATGACACAGTTTACACTTTCTCTAATATGGCTTTTTAAATCTGTCTATTACTAGTCAACTGCAACAATGTCGTCTTATCTTTGAGGTTCCGTGTAAAAGTAGAAATGTTTAAGGTGGAGTCAGTTATTCTGGAGAATGCTTGTTGTGGGGCTGCTCGATTATGGCAAAAATGATAGTCACAATTATTTTGATTGATATTGTTATCACGATTATTAGACGATTATCCATTATAGGGATGCACCGAAATGAAAATGTTTCCAATTCTTTCAACATTGCATAAATTAAACTCCTAATGTGCTCCTCAATCATAGCCAACTAAAAAGCCACCCTAAATAAAGAAACAGTAAAACCTTCAAATCTAAGTGTAAAATTGTGTATCACTGTACATTTTCTATAGTCGCGCTGACAGTTTGCAGACATGGCTCTGTGTATACAGGCTTGAGAAATGCCATCAGATCGTGGAAGCCTTTCCCCTCAACAACGTTAATGTGCAGGAATCCCCGATTATCATTTTAGCTGTAAAGCCACAAAGCTTTTCCATGTAACATCAGTCTTGGACAAGTGTTTTAACTTAAAGACCTACTTCACCGGTAGAAATATGAAGGTGTATTGAACTCTGAGATCCTATGAGAAAAGGCAGAAAGACTGTTTTATGGTCCCACTGTCAAACCCTACATTTTCCCATGTGTGATCACTGATGGTAAAATGTAGGCTTAGGATTAACAGGACAGCTGGGCCAAGGGAAGACTGAGGGAAGAAAAACCTCATTCATTATATAATAATAGCGATTTTATAATGATAGAACGCTGGTTCCGTAGTAGTAAAGTATTCCTTTAATGCTGAATAAACCATTGCACTGCAATCACGGAAAGCAAAATAGTTCAGGCGTGTTAGAGCGGAGCGCACAGGTGGAGACGGAAGGGGTCGCTGCATTTTAGGGCTGGCCCGAATGCCATTTTTCCGAGCGAATATTCGTTCCAGAAAAACACACCATCCAAAAACAACATAAAAAAATAAATAAAAAATAAAATATATAAAAATAAAATAAAAAAAACGTTAATAATCCCTATATAGTCCCTGGAACCGATTTTGACAGTATCTGCATATTTTGTTGAAGATTTACGCGCTCGGAGGTGAAGTAATGGATGCGCTATGACACTTAGTGATGTAATATCCTCCTAAATGAGCAATACTACTACTACAATATTACTAACTTTTATATCCAAATATAAAATTATTTGATGACATTATATTGCAGTACTAGCTTCTTGCAAACATTTAAAAAAAATAAAAATAATAATAATAAAAAATTATTAAAAAAAAAATAAAAAACCAAGCTCCGAATACTAATTTAAGCTCTGAATACTAATTTTCCGAACGAGTATTCGAATATTCGAATAATTCGGGCCAGCCCTACTGCATTTACCACACAAAACACGGCATGCAGCACAATGGTCGTTTTATTACGATTATCTTGTTTTCATTATCAAGGTAAGCCAAAATCGAAATTCAATTAATCGCCCAGCCCTAGCTTGTTGTAAAAAACTTTTTTTTTGTCAAAATCAGTGAATAACTCCTCCCAATCCTCTACCTGTCCGTACTGTATGTGCGACATTCTGGCGTTAATACACACCCAAGGCTCTGCATCAAAGGGTATGTAAACAAAGGGGGCCCGCCGTCGCTAGCAACATGCCCGTTTACGGAGCCTAGTCTGTGTATTAACACTGGGTTTTATTTCAGCGCACAAAAAGTTTGGACAAGAAGCGGATCATGAGGAGATATTCACTGATTTTGACAAAGTGATTTCGACATCCATCGTTCTCCAGAATCGCTGATTCCAAGATTTTGTAGTGTGCTGGGGAAATCACTGATAGTTACTGCCTTCTCATTGAGTTTAAAAGTCACAACTAATGCCAATTGTTGGCTGATATGTAGATTGATTGGCCATGCAAGTTAAACATTCAGTGTTTATATTGTCTGATGTATGTACTGTATAATCCAGTTGTGACATTAACAGTACAGGCCCAGTATACAGGTGTGTTGGCCTTCAGGAGAGGTTTTTCTTGATTCTAGATGACTGTGCATTCAGCTAGCAGCTCCTCTCCATGTAGAGACATGGGAATTTAAAGGAATAGGAAGTGATGGGTGAAGTGATTGTGTTGTAACACATGCTTCTTGTGTGTTTAAACAGTGGCTTCAGGATGTGATCGCTCTCCAGTGCAGCATTGTAAGACACCTGTCCATCAAGCAGAAAGCCTCCTCCACAGCAGCCCCAGTCCCCTCGTCTGCACAGTGGCTGTCTGAGCACAAGGCCAGTGCTAAGGCCTGTGTTAGCTCAGTGGACATGAAGAGCAGCCAGGCCTCACTAGGAAGGACTTCCTCCCCCGAGCCCTGCTCCAAACCCTGCAGTGGCCCCGATGACTCTCTGGCTGTTTGTAAATGCAGCACACCTCCATGTCACAAGTGTAGGAAACCCAACGGGCCGCTGCTAGCAGAGGAGCGCCAGCCTCCCAAAGCTAACGGCCCTGTAGAATGTAACAGTGCCCCCCTAACCCTAACCCACCAGCCCCAGCACATACTGCAGCCCAGCACAGCAGCAGCCCCGCCGCACCTTGTCCTGCTCAACCACATAGCAGCAGACGTCGTGAAGAAGGAACCAGAGAGCAATACTACGACAGAGGCCTGTGCCCAGAAGACATGCCCCACCACTGCCCCCACGATATGGCTGAACCATGGGACCCAGAGCCAGCTCCAGGAGGGGCTCAGCAGTGATGAGAAGCCCTCCCTCTCCATCAGCACACCACCTCTAGGCCCAACCAAGCTGGGCTCGCCCTCACCAACTCCAGGTACACACTCCCCCTTGCACATACTCACTGCCAGTTATCCATTTCTAGATCAGTGTTATATTTTCTCCATTATCATATAAACCAAACTGAGAATGACTTATCACCAGTTAGTGCTTCAGAAAGCTTATTTATTTATTGCACAAAAGAAAATACATAATAGATCGGTATAGATAAGAACAATATACATCATTTATTTTCAATTGAAGTCCAGAAAATACAAAATATAACATAAAACCCATAAGGGCTTGTCAGGTGCCGAGGTGGAAAGTAACGGATTACATTTACTCACGTTACTGTAATCGAGTAACTTTTTTGGTACTTGTATTTTTTTGAGTAGTAAAGTACCTTTAGTCAGGGCTGTACAGTGCGACAGTTTTGATCGCATTTGCTTTTAAAATTGATCACGTGCGATGATGAATACAAGTCCACTCACACTAGTGCGACAGGTTGCTAATGAGGAGATACTATCTCATTTAGGCACAGAGAGAGGAGTGATGCACAACACTGCTTAGAAGGCTCTACATTAACACTCTCCAAAAGCGGGTAAATGTATTCTTAATAATAATAATAAATTTTATTTGTAAAGCACTTTTCATAAAGTAATCTCAAAGTGGTACAGAAACCAGAAACAAAATAAACAAAAGATCAGACATGTTAAAATCAGCAGTAGATAAAACAGCTAAAAGAGATTAAATTGCAGAGAGAGAATAAAAACAACTAGGGACGACCTAGGAAAGCCTGTCTAAACAAAAAAGTTTTAAGCCCTTTTTTAAAGGTGACCACAGACTGGGGTTGTCGTAGGTGTTCAGGGAGGGAGTTCCAGATGTGGGGGGCAGCAAAGCAGAAGGCTCGGTCTCCCATGGTGCGGAGTCGTGTGCGGGGCTGATGGAGGAGGTTGGTACTTTGAGACCGAAGGTTACGGGTGGATGAGTGAGGGGTAAGGAGGTCTTTGAGGTATTGCGGGGCGTTGCTGTAGATGCAAAGGTGGGTGATGAGGGCGATTTTGTATTGGATTCTTGAGGTTATGAGGAGCCAATGGAGGTCTTGAAGAATGGGGGTGATGTGGTCGTATTTGCGGGTTTTCGTCAGAGTTCGGGCAGCACAGTTCTGAAGGCGAGTAAGTATTGAGTCCACCCTCCACTTTGGCTGGTGAAAGATGTGTGGTCAGGATCTATGCTTGTGCGGCGATTTTAGTGTCTAATAAACTTCACCAACGGTAAAAAACGGAAGGACACAGCTCTTTTTAACATTAAACGCAGTTAAGTCACCGCGTGTGCAAACATACCATTTCCTATGCGCCTTCACATAAAAAGCATGTTAATAGCAAAACGTTAAGTTCACTTTTATTTTGAAGCAGATAAGAACAGGAAGTTAGCACTCACAGCCCCACAGTGCTCTAGCTTGAAAGGCAACTGGACCTTCAGCTGAACAAATTCACAACAACCTATTTAATTTATCCTAAATTTTACAAATGTGTATACTAGTTCATAGGCTATGTCCAATGGTTTAAAGTTTGGTTTTAATTAAAAGGGAATGTTATAAAAAAATAATTGTTCTTTTCAAATATTAAATAATGGAAATAATTCTGAATCAGCAAAAGTTGCTATTGGCAGGTTAAATCTTTTGTCTAAATTGCAATAGTTGCACCCTTATTAATTTTTCTACAATTATTACTGCACAATAGGATATAATATTGATTGAGAATCTCAGATGAGACCAAGATGACATGCTCAAAGGTAATTAGAGCAAAATGCATGGGTTAAGGTTATGGAAGTTTTCGATCATACTTTGTGTGCTACAAAAAAAATAGTGCTACTGAATTTTTTTGCTTGCTGCTAGCACCAGTGCTACCACCTAAAAAAAATAAGCGTATAGCCCTGCTTCAGGACATTTTTAAAGCACATATGTTGCTTTGTAAAAAACAAATAAGAAACAAATGAAACATCAGTGCACATGAAAAATTATAGGTTCAGTAAGCGGAATGGTCAGTTTAGCTAACTTCCTGTCAGTGATTGCAGTTAGCAGTCCCCTCCCTCGTCCCCACATGAATGCACTGCAAGCAGCGAGTTATCTAGCATCATCTCAGATCCGTAAGTGTGATAAAACATGATAAAAACAGACATTGGGACGGATTTTTACGTGCTCCGCCATTGTAGGCGCATAAACATTCACCATCTGTCGCTCTGCATGTGCACCAGCAGTGAGAAGGGTGCCAGTTTGTAGCTTCTCTCTTCTGATTGGTATCAGTTTCGGGATCCCCGACAACTTTATTTGCCGATTACATGCAGAGCCGGTGACTGAGAGATCGGCTTTATGAAACGTGCACACTATATAAGTGATCACTGTATGAATAAAGAGTGATTTAACACCTATATTAACATAAATAAAACGCTTACTTCACCTTTGGCAAACATTAATATCCCAAACATTAACAACCAATTTAATTGAGCCTAAATTGTACAAATACTTATTCGTAATACTACATTTATTTGTTATGTTTCATAGCTTGGTTTTCAATTAAATAAACAAAAGTACCAATTATGTTTGTGTATGCTGTGAATTAGGCAAAGAGATTTTGTATTAAGTGGTCACACGTGTAACCGATTAGTATATCATAACCGTTTAGGGAAAATCAATAAACATAAACCGTTTTATTATTCTTTTTCTTTTTTTTCTAAAGTTTTGATAATGATTTAAATGTTTTTCTGGAGACACACCTTCATTCATTTCACATCACAAATAACACAAACCATTCAGGTGTGTACACTTGAAATGGTTCGTAATAAACTAACTCACTCAGTGTGTTTCCATGGCACAACTAAATTGGATTAAGACCTAACTAGACACTCGAACGGACCGCGTCACTTGTCTGAGTATACATGGCCTTTGAGGAATCGGATACATGTCCGATGCATGGCTGTCTCGGCGCTGTAGCCCTTTCAACATGTGGTTATAGACCCACATCGGGTTCCCTTCCGGCAACAGCACTACTATTTTTTACGTTGTCTCCTTCCACTTCCATGTGAAATCTCCGTCAGGGATTCTCGAGCAAGCACAGAACGCAAACTCCGATATGCGATATCCGATCCCTGTATACATGCAGAGAGAATGCCGACTATGAACGAGTTATATAGGTGTTCTGATCCGACTTCGCTTGTCCGTTAATGTGCCGATTTGTGTGTGAAGTAGATCGGATAAAGGTGTTTACATGCATTTCACAAGTCCTGTTGAAGTCTTATGCGTTTATTTAGACGATTATGAGTCTGCATGTAAACACACTGACTGTTGGGCGTGTCTTATTGGCAGTGTGGTTTGCTAGAGAACCACAGTGTAGCTTAAGTACCACACACCTGTACAATGTAAAACTGCAAAAAAAATCATAGTAAAGTGACTCTTGACATGTTGAAGTTTTTCCATTTCCCTTTCAGTCGGCGATTGCCACTACCGCCTTCATGCACTCAGTAAATGATATTAATTTGGGCGTGTCGATGACTATGTATGGGTAAATATGGGCGTTACGTGAAGCCCGCAAAGTCTGCGCCACATTTAGAGTTGATTGTGATTTATAAAGGGAAACAGGCGTAGGACGTGAGTGTGCACTGTTTTATAAATCCGAATATTTTTGTTCGCACGTACATCCTACATTTCTTCCGTACGCCAGCTTCCACGTGAATCCCACGCAAAGCTTTATAAATGAGGCCCCAGACCTTTCCACTATAGTAAACCCTACTCCCCACTGTTATGAAGACACTGCAACATAGTACTGCAGATTGTATCCTGACAGCTCCCTCTTGTGGCCACTGGCAGCAACACATAGCACAACAAAGCAACCAGTGATAGGACAAACCAGTAAAGAAGAGAATGTACTGCAGTTTAAATGGGACTTTGAATGGTGTGTGACGGATTGCTACTGGCTATATACAAAAACACAATTAAAGAAAGACTATTGTACATAGATGAAGGAAGAATATTCCTATGTGGTTGACCTCAGTCTCATGTTGTCCGTGCGTGTGTCTCCTCTCCAGACATAAAGGCCGGTGCTGCTCTGATGGACACCCTGTCTTCCATTGCTAACCTGTCCAGCTGCATGAAAGGTGGCAAGACTGAGGATGGAGGTCAGCGTCACATGGGACAATACTCTACCATTTTGCTTTAATGCAATTATCATGACTGTGATTTAGCAAACTAGCACAATACAAACAATCTAAATGTGTGTGTGTGTGTGTGTGTGTGTGTGTGTGTGTGTGTGTGTGTGTGTGTGTGTGTGTGTGTGTGTGCGTGTGCGTAGGGATTGAGCTGGACAAACTGGATGCAGAGATGATCAAACTCCTGGCGTGGCAGAGGATCCAGCAGCTGTTCCCCCCTAAAGCTGCCAGCACTCCTCCTCTTCCTCCAGCCCCCATCAGTACTGCCCCCAGAAGCCCTCCGCCCCCACGCCCAGACAGTAAGTAACACTGCTACGGCCAGCTGTGTCTGTCACTATGGATGTGTTTAAAGGTTCAGTAAGCAGAATGCTCAGTTTAGCTAACTTCCTGTCAGTGACTGCAGTTAGCAGTCCCCTCCCTCGTCCCCACGTCACCACATTAATGCACTGCGGTCTTCAAACAGCAAGTTATCTAGCATCATCTCAGATCCATAAGTGCGATAAAACATGATAAAAACCATCAAAACAGACATTGGGAAGGATTTTTACCTGCTCTGCCATTGTAGGCGCATACACATTCACCCATCTGTAGCTCTGCATGTGCACCGGCAGTGAGACGGGTGCCGGTTTTTTGAGTTCTCTCTTCTGATTGGTTATCAGTTGTGGGATCCCCGAAAAGTTTATTTGCCGATTACATGCAGAGCGGGTGACTGAGAGATCGGCTTTATGAAACGCACACACTATATAAGTGATCACTGTATGAATAAAGAGCGATTTAACACTTATATTAACAGAAATAAATCGCTTACTTCACCTTTAATTGCTGTTTGTCAAACTAAAACAGTGCCTCTTCCTACCCAGGTCAGAAGAAGGTGCAGGCCCGAGCAGTCTTCTACCCTCTGACAGGAAAAGGAGGCGCTGTCAGCATGTGCTTTAGGACGTTATACATAGGATCTGGTAAGACATGCTCACTGGATCAGTCATTCATTAAATAAATAAATAAAAAAATTGTCTTTGCACAAGGATTGATGAATTTTTATAAGAAATAACATGATCTCTAAAAATAGTTATATACCTTTTTACAAATGTTTGAGTTTGTTAAGAGATGATGATGTCAGATTACAGTTTACTGAAAGTGAATTTAAAACATGATGAGACTAAAATCGTCTGTGATGTTTTAAACTACAAATCACATTTTCTTTTGATTTTTGATTTTTTTGTAAAGGTGCTGACATGGACGTGTGCCTTACAAACTATGGTCATTGCAACTACATATCGGGGAAGCACGCCTGTATTTTCTATGATGAGGTATGAAACTGCTCTACTACTTAAATGTGGATGTATGTTATACCCCTTTCCTACTGACCGAAAAACCCTTGTTGACCTGCGTTGATCTGTCTTTTTTATCCAATAGGAAGGGTTACACCCTGCATGTAGATCGGGGTCAGTTGACCCTGCAGTACACACGGGTGTTTCTCACCTTGCTCAGCTCTGCTCGGCTTTTCAGTGGGAAATCAAGTCCCTGATCAATGCGCTAATTTCTGACATATCACGCCATGTGTTTAGTGACAATAGACAGATTACAGACTATGGTTTCTCTTTCCATTCAGGTGATGTTTAAGCCGTGAGACCCAGCTGAGCTGAATGGGATAAAAATACTATTAAATTATAATATCAATAACCTGATCCTCTGCACCAACCAGCACAAATATGTAGAAAAAAAAACACAGTCATCCGCTATTATACGGACATGCTCATTTTGGTGGGAAAATGGTATTACTGTACTGATCCACAGAATGATCTGACTCCCAAACACATTAAAGTACTGTTGTCATTGGACATGGTGTAAATGGTTCTCACGTGTGTCCTCAGAATACCAAGCATTATGAGCTGCTCAACTACAGCGAGCACGGCACCACCGTGGACAACGTCCTCTACTCCTGTGACTTCTCTGAGAAAGCCTCTCCGTCTCCCCCCAGTGGTCTGGTGGCCAAGGTGCAGGGCATCATCCGTGAGTACATCTGGACATTGTTTAACCACTCCGCTATTCACAGTAGGGACGGTCATCCCTAACCATTATCCAACTAGATCAAACTCAATTGTAGAAATGCCCTAAGGCGGACAGCTGGAGACCGAGGAGTTTTCCTGGTACAGAATTACACGCGCCACCATCACATGAAATAATAATACTATGTATGTTGTGGTATAAACAACATATGTTATCAACACCGCTACCCTATATTATTCCTGAGCTCTGCTGTGCCGTTGACAGACAGACAGATAGATAGATAGATAGATAGATACTTTATTGATCCCGAAGGAAATTCAGACATCGAGTAGCAAACATACGTAAAAACAGACTACAGAGACCATTCCTTTAACTCTGCGTGCATTTTTGAAGAAGAAATGGCCATGGGTCACTCATCGCTAGTTAGCTTAGCTCAAACAAAGGTAGTCAATGGGTATTGTTAGCCTGCCTCTGTTGTTTCAGAAGGAAATCTTTAAAACATCACTAACAGGCATGCAAACTAGTCACCTTTCGGGAGAAATTCGCCGTTTTGGAAACTAAATCGGCGTTTGCCTGTTTGCCACAATATAAATAGTTTAGTTCTTTGTCCTTAATTCTCTTAACCAGAATACACCAAATTGCTTCTCTTACATGTTCAAATCACAAAAAAATCTTCTAGGGGGGGTTTTCATGTCTGCGAGTTTTTATAAAAAAATTAAACACCTCACAAGGAGCTTAAACTTAAATTAAATTAAAGAGATGATAGAACCAGAAACTGATTGTAAAAGAAAAGGCAGCCACCAGAGCATCATCAGCATTCCCAGTGAGTCATAGTCAAATCAAACTTACTATATAGAGTCATTTTCATATGGAAAAAATCAGCATAGAGTGCTTTACATATAAATACATATTGACCCCCTCCTATACCCATCCACAGAGCAGAACATTTCAGATTCCACGATAAAATGTTGTTTAAATCCCTCTGTACAGGCATGCAAACTCGTCACCTTTCGGCGAAATTCGCCGTTTTGGAAACGAAATTGGCCATCTATGTGATTCGTGGAGATCCGTTGAGAAAATATTTTTTTTGGGGGGAGAGGGGGGGTCTGATGGCCAGCTGTGTGTGTGTGTGTGTGTGTGTGGAGCGGAGCATGGACATGGAGTGACCATAGTGACTAACTACACTCAACAAAAATATAAACGCAACACTTTTGTTTTTGCTCCCATTTTTCATGAGATGGACTTAAAGATCTAAAATTCATTCCAGATACACAATATTACCATTTCTCTCAAACATTGCTCACAAATCTGTCTAAATGTGTGATAGTGAGCACTTCTGCTTTGCTGAGATAATCCATCCCACCTCACAGGTGTGCCACATCAAGATGCTGTTCTGACATCATGATTAGTGCACAGCGGGCAGGGGCGGTCTCAACTATCTTGGTTGAGACCGTCTTGGCCCGTTTCAAGACCCAATGTGGGGCCCCCCACTTTTTTTTTTGTGCATGCTCCCCGCGAAAAAAAGAAAAAAAAAGATTGTGGAAACCATTTGGTTCATAGACGGATTATGAGATAATGGGCCCATGGGCCCAGACTCTTAAAGGACCCTGTTATTGACATGAGTGACTGAGCTCTTTGACAATGCGACATGTAAAGTTACTATCAGTATTTCTGGCTTAAGGCCCCCCTGAGTCCTCCCCAGAGTACCATACAAAGGGCTCTGGCGCGCCCATATTAGATAGAACCAATTGAAACGTGAGCCCAGATTTCTGGTCTTTTTGAAAAAGCTTCAACGGAGAGTGTCCAGACCAACAGGCGCAGCAAATTTAATTTGCCAGCGCCTAGTGGCAGGTCTGGGAATGCCAGGCTACCAGATTGATGAATTTTACTTTAAAAGGTTGCATTTTTTTCTTCCGGGGGAGCATTCCCCCGGATCCCCCTACAAGGTCCAGGGTTCCCACCTCAGTCTCCTTATATATCCTACTGTAAAAAGCACTGTGTCTATGGTTATTATAGGTCATTACACTGGTCAGTCTGAACTGGTAGCCTAATAATGGCCGAGCCCTCCGCCCCAAACATCAAGTGTCCCTTTTTTTCCTAAATCCAAGGTGGCAACCCTAGTGCCTACTGGGTTTATGTGAATCACTTTTTAAAGCGGACCTATGATGCTTTTTGACTTTTATGACCTATAAACGTTGTTATGATGATTTATAGTCATGCTTAACCATACTAAATTATCAAATAATGACTTACATGCATTTCGACGTATTCCCTGCTGACCGTCTGGGGTGTCTGTGCAGAGCACTAGACACTATTCTAGCCAGTCACGTGTCACGTGTTCAAAGCGGCTTGACGCTTTGTAACTTCGTGACGTCGCATGTAACTTCGTGAAGTCACCACGCGGATGTTTCCATGTATGGTAATGCTGTCACTTCCCTGTTCGCGTCTGCCTCGTGCCCTTATAGGTCCATGCTCGCGCTTCCCGCCACTGAAAGTGTTCCGGAAGGAAGGTAACCAATCACAACGGAGTGGGGTTTGCAGGAGGAGGGGGGGGAGGCGAGCGGAGATGCCCGAAGCACACACACTCAAGTGTTGACAGGACGTGCTGGATCGCCAAAATAAGAGAAAGAGCTTCCCGAAAATCTACATAGTTTTTTGTGATGTGATTCGTGTCAGGTTGCTCTATAGCAGTGTAAAACAAGAAATTAAGACCAGAAAAGTAGTATAATAGGTCCTCTTTAAATAAATTCACGGAGTGTGCCAACCGTTGTTTTACAGCCATTTGCATTGCTTTATGCTCGCGCTGATTAACAGCCGCGGTTGGCGGATTGTCACTGCAGATTAACAATGTGATTTTGTCTATTGCTGTTTTCACGGCTTTTGAATGGTGCGTGGTGTTCTGGCCGACACACCTGAGGTGATTGTAGTGATTATAGCAGATCAGCGCCGAAACAACACACTCACCTGCGTCCTCTACTATCGTCCCATTTTGCACCATTATGTTCCTGCGCACGACTGAGGTGTGTGTGTGTGTGCGTGCGTGTGAGTGCGTGAACACCAGATTAACTATGGTGACAGAGTGTATTCTTATGTGTTATATTGATGGTTGTGTAACAAAGATAAGGCAAATCCTGTTTGCCACAATATAAATAGTTAGTTTATTGTAAGGGAATTTGGTGTGATTGATTTGAGGCTCCATGTTATTTTCTGTCTTATTTATAGCTGGTTTTGCCAGCATTTTTAACCGTTTTTCTAAGCTGTGTTTAGCGTTTTCCTTGGTAAATAGGCTACCTACACACTTTGTATTGAAACGTCAAGAAGGTTGGCTGACTAACCTTGTTTTGCTCATTTTACTATTCTGACAACATTTTTTTTTTGTCCTTAATTCTCTTCACCAGAAGACACCAAATTGCTTCTCTTAAATGTTCAAATCACAAAATAAATCTTCTGGGGGGGATGCCCCCAGATCCCCCTGCCGGGGTTTGTTTTCGAACTTCTCACCTTTTTCCTGGCTTATGAGTTTGCATGTCTGTAGGGGAGACCGGGGGAAATTTTTTGGTTTTTGATTTGTCAAAAACATATTGAACAATTTGGATAATTTATTCTATGTTGTATAACTGTGCTCTACTTGTTAACATACATTGTATTTATTTTAAAAGCAATGTAAGATGTCCTATTAATACAAGAATATAGGCCTACAGGAATAGCTTTTACTCCTCAATCATTCAATGAAAGATAAATGAATATACCGTGATATAATACCTTGATATACATTTTAGACCAAACCGTCCAGCACTAGTTCACACCTCACTGGTTGCCTGTCTCCAACCCTCTCCATGCGTCCCTCTGTATAGGTCGCAGTAAGCAGCGCGAGTCTTCAGAGGGCTCCAGCTCCACAGTGGGCTTGTATCCAGTGGGTGGTGTGATGAGCAGCCAGCCCCAGCGGCCCTCCTCTCTGTCGTGCAGCTGTAAGGCCAGCAGCTCCAGTCTGATCGGGGGCAGCGGCGCGGGCTGGGAGGGCACGGCTCTGCTCCACCACGGCAGCTACATCAAACTGGGCTGTCTGCAGTTTGTCTTCAGCATCACAGAGTTGGCCAGTAAACAGCCCAAAGAGGAGCCCACCGCCACACCTGCCACCGCTTACCCAAGCAACACTGGCTCTTCCCTCTCCAGCAGCAGCAGCAGCAGCAGCAGCAGCAGCAGCAGCATGGCCCCTCCAGCCTCCACACCAACGAAAGCCCTCAGCAGTGCAGCCTGCAGCCAGGCCAAGGCCCACACTGACATTGTTCCTCCACACCAAGTGTCTGTCCAGCACTGCAGCCTCCAGCCAGGGCCCGGCACATAGTGACACTGTCCCTCCACACGCCACCTCTGCCCCATAGCCCCTCCCCTCCCTCCTTTTTGTTTTGCACCTTTTGGAGTCACGATGAAGGGAAAGCTGCACAGCTGGTTGGTCAACAGGGAAAAGTTTATTTTTTTCATTTTTAAATGGTTTATATCTTTGCATGAACTTGAAGTATTATTGACAATCTCTTCTGTTTTTTGAATGACTGACAGTAACCTCCTGTTCACTTTGGACCGATAGGACTTTGAGCGAAATGTATTGAACGACGCTCACTTTTTTCCTTTGCCAGTGTATTGGTTATGTATGGTGTAACATTATTTTTGTCAAGTCAGCCCATTTAGCACAAACCTTTTTATTTTGTAGTATTGAATTCCATACATTCTAATTTCTTTTGCTGCTTTTGCACCACAGGTAGCTACATTATGTATGAAAACATACATGCTTATTCACTATGATGTGTATATAATGTAAATATATATTAATTCAGTGCCTCTCAATTGGAGAAACATTGGATTTCATGTAGATTTACCATTTTTTGGTTTTTAACTGTACATTTCATGGAATTTGTGATACTGTGTAGAGTACCAGAAGTTTTGTGATAAAACTTGTTCTTAGTGTGTACTTTCCGCTGTAGTCCACCTGTACATACTGTATTGTTTTAGTACTCATTTTAACATCTTGTGCTGCTCTGTATATAAGCACTCTTTGTCTGTACTGCTCGTCTGTTCAAACATGTAAATACAGAAAGATTTTCTAAGAACAATCTCAATAGACTTGTGTCCACAGTTTTTGTTCAGGCTCCACATTGGTTTTATATTAGGATTGCCTCTAGTCACCTTGCTTTAAAGGTGAAGTAAGCCATTTATTTATGTTAATATAGGTGTTAAATCACTCTTTATTCATACAGTGATCACTTATAGTGTGCACGTTTTATAAAGCCGATCTCTGTCACCCGCTCTGCGTGTAATCATCAAATAAACTTTTCGGGGATCTCACTACTGATACCAATCAGAAGAGAGAACGCTACAAACCAGCACCCGTCTCACTGCCAGTGCACGTGCAGAGCCAATGTCTGTTTTGATGGTTTTATCGCACTTATGGATCTGAGATGATGCTAGATAACTCGCTGCTTGAAGACCCCAGTGCATTTATGTGGGGACGAGGGAGGGGACTGCTAACTGCAGTCACTGACAGGAAGTTAGCTAGACTGACCATTCCGGTTACTGAAAAGGTACAGACAGTGACAACTAAGAAGCTGTTTGACATTCATGTCTGAAAATTTGTTTACAGACATTTGTCTAAACATAAAAGTAGGCTAGTACATTAAGAGGTTAGTTAGTTGTTTGTTTTTGATAAACTAGCTTACATGGCTTAAATAACACACCGTTCAGAGAAAGTTGTAATATTATATATGGTCATATTTAACTTTGTGCTGTCCTGTCTTGGTGAAGATGGTCCCATGGTGAAAAAGGTCAAGAGCACTAAATCCTACCAGTACCTTCATAGTGGTGAAGTGGGCTGTACTATACTACTCCAAGTAAAGGACTATCTGCTGGTTTCTATGCAGCTTCAATTGAGGAAGGTAGAGTGTTTATTTATTTTAAACCTACCATCATTGTCAACCATACAAGGGAATATTTCTCTATTTTTAAGTGTAATCTCAAATCATTTTAGCTGATGATCTTTCCTAATATACAATTACATGATTAAATTATGTTGAAAAATTATCAGCTATTTTTTCTGTCTTGTCTAACCAGAAAATAGAAAAAACATGAAGACTTTATCGACTTGTGTGATTGCATATTAAATATTTGCAGCTACCCTTAGTTCAAATAACCTCTAACAACACTGAAACTTTGTGATTACCTACAGTCAATAACATTTGTATTAAAACATCAATTATAACTTGTAATGCTAACATGCTTTTTGTGTAACAGCCATACAATATAGTATATAAAAGGTTGTGCCCCTCTAACACCACTAGAGGGCAGGGCATGTGTATAATCTGTTGGGATTAGGTTAGGAAAGCAGTTCTCTGGCGCCATCCAGTGGAAGACACAAACTGTATCCTGGTGAGCGGCTCCCTAAAGCCAAGTGCCCCTGACTGCAGCTCGCAGATCGAGGAGGAGCTTAAATGTTCCCTAAATGTGGGCTGGTCTAAACATTTAACTCAAGCTCGGTGGCGCAGATCCGGCAGCACATTGATGTGTTGAATATAATAGATTTATTTATTAGTCACATACACAATTGCACAGGGCAATGCCTAGTGAAATTCTTCTTGTAAACCGGTCCGGCTCTCATTCAACTATATAAAAAGTGCAAGATTAAAAAAATGATTGTGTGGTCAGTGGGTGGTGGGCTAAGTGACATTGTCAGTCTGGTTTAACAGTCTAATGGCCTGGGGAAAGAAACTCCTCCTCATCCTCTCTGTGTTGGCCCCCAGCAGACGGTAGTGTCTCCCTGAAGGCAGCAGGGTAAACAGACTGTAGTTGGGGTGGCTGACATCACTAGTGATCTTTTTGGCTCTTTTTCTGCATGGTTTGATGTGAATGTCCTGCAGATTGGGGAGGCTGGTCCTGATGGTTCTCTCAGATGAGCGGACCACCCTCCTTAGAGCCAACTGATCCTGCTTGGTGGCGCTCCCCATCCAGGTGGTGATACTCCCGCTCAGAATGCTCTCTATGGTGGTTAGGGTTATGGTATAGGTTATAGGTTCTATGGTGCAGGTGTAGAAGTTCCTGAGCACACTGAGTGGGAGTTTAAAGTCTCTTAGTCGTCTGAGATAGTAGAGACGCTGACGGGCTTTCTTCACAACGCTGTTGGTGTGACAGGACCATGACATGACTGTGTGATGTGAACACAGAGGTATTTCTTTTTAATTATTATTTATTTATTTCGATCAAAACATATTCACAACATTACTTACATAAGTTAAAAAAATAAAATAATAAAAAACACACAAAATAACACAAAATTGTCATCGTAATTTATATATTAATTTTTTATAAATAGTATTGATTGAAAAGGTGTAGGCTGTTTTTAATAATTTGTTTGATAGTTATTGTAAATATTATTGCTATAATTAATTCCTGTATATGTTAAACATATTACATGTAAAGTTATGACACAAGACAAAATACATCCACAATACATATTCACAGTGCCATTCATGCCTCACTTTTATATTTGTTAAGCATCTTCTTTTTCACTATTTTTTAAAATCGTTGTACCGTGTCACATGTTTTAATGTCTACATCCAAGACATTCCACATGTTTACTCCTTTTACCGATAAACATCTTTGTTTTACATTTGTTCTTATATTTATCTTGGTAAACATGCACATTCCCCTTAGTTCATACTTGCTCTGTCTAATCTGAAACAACTTCTGGACAGTCTGGAACTATCCTGTTTTTGACTTTGTACATTATTTGCATTGTTTTGAACTCCACTAAGTCTCTAAATTTTAGTGCGTTTGAGTTTATAAATAATGTATTGGTTGGTTCAAGATATTCTGCTCTATTAATGATTCTGATTGCCCTCTTTTGTAAAATAAAAATAGGATTGGTAACAGTTTTGTACGTGTTTCCCCATATTTCCACACAGTATGTAATGTATGGTAATTTTAAGGAACAGTATAACGTGTAATGATTTTGCGGTGGACATGGATACTTTTCTTTTTACTTGT
This sequence comes from Hyperoplus lanceolatus, assembly GCA_026929865.2. NCBI lineage: Eukaryota > Metazoa > Chordata > Actinopteri > Uranoscopiformes > Ammodytidae > Hyperoplus > Hyperoplus lanceolatus. The sequence goes on along the minus strand of CM049398.1, from coordinate 36,362,722 downwards.
TTTCTATGTGGTTTCCAGCATAATTTGTGGTCTATGATCACTCCTAAGAATTTGTTTTCATAGACTCTTTCTATTTCAACATCTATCATGATTTTTATTTCATGTTTGATTTTTTTGCAAATTTTTATACAAATATAATGATCTTAGTTTTCTTTAAGTTTAGAGACAACTTGTTAATATCAAACCATCGTTTTAGGATTTTCAGTTTTAGGATTTGAAGCTGTCCACCCTCTCCACCAGGGCTCTGTTTATGCTGAGAGGTTGGAAGCTCCTCTGCTGTTTCCTGCTGAAGTCCACTATTAGCTCCTTGGTCTTGTTGACGTTCAGCTTGAGTTTATTCTCCTCACACCAGTCCAGTAGTTGATTGATCTCAGAGCGGTAGACAGTCTCATCATTGTTTGAGATCAGGCCCACCACAGCTGTGTCATCAGCGAACTTGACCATGATGTCGGAGTCTGACGGCCTCCACACACATCCTACCTCTACTGCGCGTCTACCTCGCGTCTGCGTCTGACTTTTTGTCACTGACCGTGTAATCAACCTAGAGCGGGCACACATCCAACCTCAGACGCACTGCTGATGCGCGTCAGAGGCACGTCTGCAGCGATGCTCCTCGGGTCTCTCTGCTTTAACTGATAGAGAAATACTCTGCTGAGAGTCATATTGACTTCATACCGGCAGCTTTCGCTGTAGTTTCAGCCTTTCCTGGTGTGTCCCTTTCAAATTAAGACTTCCAACAAGCGAACATTTTAAAAAAAGAAAGAAAAAGAAAAAGGCAATGGGGCGCACGGATTACTGTCCAGACTCAATATTAGACTCAATAAAAATCATATGCAATGACACGAAAGAACTTCATTTTTAATGGGAATTATCTATGAAAACTCTATGTAGAAAGATAGGGCTTTTAGAAGCAGCGCTGCAGCAGCAGCAGCTGCTGAGACATTCCATGTGTGTCCGAGAAAAGTCCGAGAGACGCAGCAGTAAGGTAAGGCGACGCGCTCCAGAGGTAGACGCAGGATGTGTGTGGAGGCCGTAAGGTGGCAACGCAGTCTTGGGTGTAAAGGGAGTACAGCAGAGGGCTCAGCACACAGCCCTGGGGGGTACCGATGTTGAGGGTGAGGGGGGATGACGTGATTGCCCACTCTAACCACCTTCGATCTATTGGTCAGGAAATTAAGGACCCAACTACAAAGGGAGGAATGCAGTCCGAGATCCCTCATTTTAGTGACCAGGCGCCTCATTTATAAAGCTTTGCGTGGGATTCACGTGGAAGCTGGCGTACGGAAGAAATGTAGGATGTACGTGCGAACAAAAATATTCGGATTTATAAAACAGTGCGCACTCACGTCCTACGCCTGTTTCCCTTTATAAATCACAATCAACTCTAAATGTGGCGCAGACTTTGCGGGCTTCACGTACCGCCCATGTTTACCCATACATAGTCATCGACACGCCCAAATTAATATCATTTACTGAGTGCATGAAGGCGGTAGTGGCAATCGCCGACTGAAAGGGAAATGGAAAAATAGACTCCACACGGTGTGGATCACTGCGGCCACCCCGAAGTACCCGTTGGAGAAGTGGCGACCAGGGAAAATATAGTTTGGTGGCAGTGTGAGCGTAAAGGCGTCAGAGTGCAGCCTGTGGCGATCTCTGTGAACGCAGTGGCCGAAATAAAAAGAAGCGATCCGACATAAAAGTGGACGCAAACAAGTGCATATCCTCACACAACAGTGTTTGTGCCACGAGCGGGGGACACTGAGACCCCCCATGAGATACAGATTCGGAGAATTCATCCTGGGGCAGTGGCGGGCGGCGGAGGGTTAATAATAAACTTCACAGTCCCTTTCAAAACACAATTGCGACGTGCTTAAACTCAAAGAAAAACACATAGATAAAACGGACTAAAAGTCGTGAAAAAGATCACAGTAGCCTATGTGATGTACAGTAGGCTTATCATTAGTGTATGAAAAGGTGCACTCCTGGCTGCCTGACTGAGGCATCGAGAACAGCGTCAGTGTAAAAGTAATAGGCTGTATTCCACCTCAATATTATCAGAATTAATTCCACAACATGCAGATAGGTTATTCTAACTGCAGAGCTTATTCAAACGCTATTTTGTTTTTATTTGCACTCATATAGCCTATCTCCGTTTGTAGGCTATGTAAGATCCTAATTCGTTTTGTTTTTGTTGGTATCACTCCATGGAATAATCCGTGGAGGCATTTGTTCATTAGTTGTAAGAATGGCTTCATCCGTTTTGCAAAGGAACTCCCAATATATGATAGACCTACATGGCTTATAATAGGCCTATCTGGATTCATTTTACACAAACACATTCGTTCTCGCACTTCATACATGTGCCGACGGAGTCGCCGTTTCTCCTTTCTCCACTTTCTGTGCGTACGCATGGGTCAGAGTTTGCGTGGAGGACCGCACGTCTCCCGTCAAGTTTGGTTTTTATAAATCCCAATATTTGCTTAGAAATTGGCGTGTGCCCTCTTCTGGGCGTACGCAACGTTTATAAATGAGGCCCCAGATTGGAGGGGGTTATCGTATTGAACGCTGAGCTAAAGTCAATGTCAATGACTATATGTCAATATAACGATAATATTATATTTGATAGGCTTATATACATATTATATATGTAGGTTTAATATTACTATATAGCCTAATATATGCTAATTTCAAAGTTAAATGTATGTTTTTCAAGGGGACACAGTGAGAACCCACAGACCCACTTTCACTCACTCTAACTCGGCCACATCCATAACGCCAAGCTCATTCGCCACTTCCAGGCCGGCCCCCGTCCGTGTGCCTGAACCCAGCGCCGCTCACAGTGACTCTTGATCGGCCACACTTCATCCAGAACGCCCCGCTGTTTCACAACCTCCAGCTCCCGGCCGTACGCCTCAACCCAGCCCCGCCAACCGTGACTCTTTGTCGGTGTTGGTCAGGGTCATCAATACGTTCCCACAGCCTGTTGGTTCCACCACATCCCTATGTTTTCCTGAAATTGGCAATTGCGTTCAGGCATCACAGCTGGGTGGTTAGGGTTAGGGTAAGGTGACAGGGAGAGGTTAGGAAAGGGAGACACACACCCAATCTCACACACAGAATTTGGTTACTATTTACAGGCTACTATTTGGTTAAAAATGTAGGGCCAACGGCCTCAGCCCAGACCCGCCAACAGTGACTCTGGGTCGGCCGCACTTCATTCAGAACTCCCCGCTGGTTCACAACCTACAGTCACGGGCTGTACTCGGAACTCGGAAATTTCCGATTTGGTAGTTCCGAGTTCCGACCTGTCTGTGTTCCAGTGCATCTGCTCGGGAAAGTATGGACGCCTACAACCTTTCTCATCCAAATAACTAAACATTAGGCTCTAGCAAGTTACCGTTGCCAGGTACCGGTAGATCCATATACATTTCCGAGCTCCCTGTACAACTGAAATACACCGTCAGAAGCCGGCTCATGACATACATCTGACCAAACGTGATGCGATTGGTTGGCTAATCCAGAGTGGCACTGGGCAGATCCAATAGTTTTGAACTTCAACAGACACCCGCCTCCAAGTGAGTGAACTTTTGCCAATTACAGCACTTCCAGACCTTCAGTACAAATGAAATGAAGTACGATGGTCTGGTTGGACCAGGCTAGCCACATAGGCCTACTAATTTTAAATTGTACAATTATTTGAATCGTAAAAAATATCCTCATTGAACAGCTGTGCACCATGCATTCTCACTGTATTTCTCTCAACGACGACTATGCAGCAATAGTCAGACAGCGACAAACCAGGAAATTCACAGTTTAGAAACAACAGCCGGCGAAATCGTAAAGTACATGCGGAAGGAAAAAGGCGAGACGCGCAACTATACAGTAGCGGATCTGTGGAACGGAGGAGATGCTGCGAAGCGCCTACTCTAGTAGGAAATTCAATCCAAACGTGACACCAACAGTAACTTTCAGTGCATCATAAACCCAAAGCAACTGCAGGAAAAGGAACTTAATAATTGTTTTATATAAATATAATAGGGGAAGGTGGGGTGATTTGTGCAACTTTTTACTCAAAGTGATTTTAAAGTGAGGCCTTGACAGTTATGTCTCCAACTCAAATATGTACATATATTTCAGGATGTTGTGCATCCCTGGCAATAAAAACTTTGGATCTGGAATAAACTGTTTAAGAAATATAGCTTTCGGAAAAAAAGTTGTCTTGTCGCACAAATCACCCCACGTAGTGGGGTGATTTGTGCGTCATTGTGTCACAATGACAAAGTCACCATCATCATCTTTCTGGCGATCTGAACTCTCATCAGTGGTGTCGTTAAGTGGAATTGAGATGTCACTCTCTCCTGAGCTACTGTAGACTATCACTTTCTTTTGGTGACCAGCGTATACAGCCATCCACTGGCACAACTCTCAGAAATGTACTTTGCACTAGTTGCTCCGTGCTTGTGGAACCAACTGCCACCTGACAAATGTGATTCCCCCTACATTTCTGCCTTTAAATCAAGGCTCAAAACCCATATGTACACCCTGGTGTTTCCTCCCCATTAACCTCTGCACTACTTACTTACCTCTGCACTACTATCTGTGTTTATGTGGATGTATGGGCTTTACGTCTTTTATTTTGGTTATTGTTATTTTACCTTCATTGTTTACCTACTGAATGCACTATGTACAGCACTTTGGACAGTGCAAACTGTCATAAATGTGCTTTTATAAATACATTTTACTTACTTACTTACTTATAACTCACCCAGGCCCTTACGCACAAATCACCCCATCCCCAGAATTTTGGATAATAGGCATGATGCAGCAATTTAGGGTTGACATTGTGCTAACTATATAGACTCAAAGTGTAGCATACCAAAGCACTAAAACATGTGTCAAATGTTTTCAAACGTGTCTATAATTGTTCAGACACAATAATCAAAAAACCTTGATCATGGAAATTTTACTTTGAAAGGCAAAACACAGTTTTTTGAGCTTAAATGTGCTTATATCTTATTCCTTGTGTCTCCCTTCTTTACAGGATGAGTCAAATGGATGGCTCTTCTTAAATATGTGGTCACATTTCCAATTTCTTCCACGGTTTTCTAGAAACAAGGGGTTTTGCAACTTCCAAAATGCACAAATCACCCCACCTTCCCCTATATATAAATGTGTCTATACTTTCTAAATATAGCTTTACTAAGATCATTAAACCCTTACAGCTATTAAGGTACCTTTTATAAAGCTCACTGGCATTACATCTCTCCAAAACACCATCAAATTGTTGTCTGTGATTTACTCTTAGTGACTCTGGAGTCCTCTCGAGGACGCTTAGCTTTTCATAGATTTAGGAGCTAGTTTTAGCGCTAAAATGCTTTGTGAATTACACTTATCTTAAGCATAGCATTTTAGCGCTAAAACTAGCTCCTAAATCTATGTCCTCGAGAGGACTCTTAAGTCACTAAGAGTAAATCACAGACTAACTAATTACTAACTAATTAACTCATCATTTTCCTTACAAAAAACAAGTTAGGCCTATTACACACAAGAACTGTAAAGTACACTTTAGACCATGATGCCACCAATTCACACCAGAACCTCAAGGGGAGATCAGTGAAAAAATAAACTTTCAGATGGACAAATGAAGCATCTCTAAATGAGTCAGGACCAAAGAAACTTCATGAGAACTGTGTGAGGAGATCCAGGGCTGTACAGTGCGACAGTTTTGATCGCATTTGCTACTGAAATTGATCACGTGCGATGATGAAAACAAATCCATTCGCACTAGTCTGGACAGGCTGCTAATGAGGATCGGCTGTCTTTGAAACACAGAGGAGCGCTGCACAACTCTGCTTAGAGGGCTCTACATTAACACTCCAAATGGGGGTAAATGTAGACTTAGGCAAGTAAGTTATTGAGTCCACCCTCCACTTTGGCTGGTGAAAGATGTGTGCTCGTGCTGCGATTCTAGGTATAAAAACTTCACCAACAGTAATTACCGGGAGGAGACGGCACATTACCGCAGTTAAGTTAGCGCGTGTACAAACAGAACATTTCCTGTGCGCCTTCACATTAAAAGCCTGTTACTAGCCAAACGTGAGTTGACTTTTATTTTGAAGCCGGTAAGAACAGGAAGTTAGCGCTTTTTTCTAGCTTGAAAGGGAACTCCTTCAGCTGCAGAGAGCAGTCAACAGTAGCCTAGTCTATTTAAACAAAGTTTTAAATAGGCCACTGAAAAGCTACTCCCAACACATTCACAACAACCTATTTAATTTATCCTAAATTGTACCAATATGTATACTTATTTATTTAATAGGCTATGTTTAATGTTTTAAAGTTTGGTTTTAATTAAAGCTGCAGTTGAGAGTTTTTTTGTACTATTTGGCAAAACTGTCATAATAGCCATTCAGCTATATGTAGGTGAAGTGGTCTGAAAATATTTTTTCATCACTTTGCTCCCCCCTGCCTCTGTGTGCTGCCCCCCAAAATTGCCACCGCTCATGTTAATTTTGACCAATCAGAGCGAGGTCAGATTCTCCGTTCTTATTGGCTGTGGGACCTTGGCAACGACGTTGATGCGTCAGTTGCGTGAGTGTTCACGACCCTAGCAGTCTGACACTAGCCTACTGTTTGGTACTAGGCTACTACGGCGGACAGCGAGTAGCAATGTCTTCACAAACAAACCCCCAATTTACCATTCCCAGGATACCAACAACTAACACCGCTAAGACAGCAAAAAAACGAGGAAAGACGAATGTTGAAAAGTTAACTGCTGAAAGGGAGACGGAGAGAGCTCGAAAAAAAGTACACCGGCCATGTCTTCTTGCCCTATCACATCAAGACCTCTCCGACCGCGACCTCGTCCCCTTCCTCTGCCCCTAGGCTGCCTGCCGCTAGCAGCAGGACGTCTGCTGGCTCTATATAGCCCTCGTCCTGTGCTCAGTGTTGCCAACTCAAAGTGATTTTGTCGCTATATTTAGTGACTTTTCAGTCCCCCTGGCGACTTTCTTTTTCAAAACAGCAACAAGCGACAAATCTAGCTTTTTTTTCTGGTGTTATTGGTGACTTTTTTCGCCAAAGCAAGTATCACCTCTTCTCAACGAGCAGCGGGAGCCTGACACGCAGCCCGCTCCTCGCGCAGCAGCCCCTCCCAGCTGCGGTCAGAGCATGAGCATATAGTAGGAGATACACACACACCTCTCCGCTCTGTTACAATTAGTTTGCTATCTTGCCTGGCTGTTACAGCTACTTTTGTTAGGCCTACCAGCACACTTACAATGATTTTAAGCTAACATACATGGTATGTCTGTGATTAAAATGTATGCTCAATATGTACGTATGTAGTTATCATTACTAATGTTTAATCAACTCAGAATCGGACATGGTGTTTGTCTCCTGTCAATGCAACTGAACTCACATGAACGCGCAGCGCTGTCGTTCGGAGGGAGGAGCTACAGCAGGTAGAGCGTTGGGAAAACAGCCGTTAGCATCCCAACGGCTGAAACTCTCAACTGCAGCTTTAACAGAAGGACATTATAATAATAATAATTCTGAATCAGCAACAACTTGCAATTGGCAGGTTAGATTCTTTTGTCTAAATTGCAATCAGTGCACCCCTATTCATTTTTCCATAATTATTTCTGCACACACTAGGATATGATATTAATTGAGAATCTCATATGAGACCAAGATAACATAATCAAAGGTAATTAGAGCGTTTTCGATCATACTTTGTGTGCTACCAAATTTATTTTTGTGCTACTGAATTTTTTTGCTTGCTAGCACCAGTGCTACCACCTAAAAAAATAAGCGTACAGCCCTGAGGAGATCAACACCACAATGACTAATGGCTGTTTCACACGGGAGGTGTTTGTCGCCTCTGTTAATGCATTCTCAATAGAGAGGCGAGCGGGCAGAGAGAAGGCGCAGCGTTCTGTCAGGCGGCACGACAAGAGGGCGCACTCCCTTGGAACTGTCGCTTCCGTGCTCGTCGAACGCATGCGCACGCTCGTAGGAGCCGTTGGAGAAGTTGAGAACTGTTTAACTTTTTGATGCGGCGGTTGAAAAATCAGAATCGCGCTCTGCCGCAGGGCCAGGCGACAACGCGAGCGGTGTAATGGTGCAACAGTTTCTTGAAGAATTGTGTCGGTAACTGGGAGAATAAGGAGTTGTAGAATAGCAGCAAAGAAACCATTATTGAAAGAGTAAAATAGAGTGAAATGCCTTAAATGTTCAAAAGAACACAATAAATGGACAAAGGAAGATTAGTTTAAAGTGTTGTAAACTGATAAGTTTGAACATTTTGGCAACAGGCGTCTTTGCCCCTGTGTATGTACGGCGGAGGCCGGAGAGATATAAAAACTAGTGTCTTTTGCCTACAGTTAACACTAGGGCTGTAACGATACACCAACTCATGATTCGATTTGTATCACTCAGACCAGCCCGTCTGGCACCATCAACATTGCTATGTTCAAAGTCACTTAAAACCCCTTTCTTCCCCATTCTGTTGCTCGGTTTTAACTTCAATAAGTTGTCCTGTCCAGGTCTACATGCCTAAATGCATTGAGCTGCTATGTGATTGGCTGATATTATTATATGTGTAAACAAGAAATTGAACCGCTGTACCTAATAAAGTGGCCGGTGAGTGTATATCTGTATGTAGACCTCCCACATCCAAGGTAATGGCATAAAATACCCATACAACTCAAAGAACACCGTCCCCACAGTGAAACACAGTGGTGGGAGTATTATGCTGTGGGGATGCTTCATCGGTCTGGAACTGGGAATCTCGTCAAGGTGGAAGGAAGCATGAAGAAAGAAGGATATTTGAAGATTGTGAAAGAAAACCTCAAGCAGTCAGCAGCAAAACTGGGTCTGGGTCGTCGTTTTGTCTTCCAACACGACCCAAAACATACATCGCTCCTGATGAAGAACTAGGCTACCTCCAGAAGAGCAATGTGAAATTTATTGAATGGCCTGCACAAAGCCCTGACTTGAATCCCATTGAAAATCTGTGGGGTTGACTGAAGACCAAAGTCCATGCCAGAAGACCATCAAATCTGGATGAGCTTGAGAGATTTGCCAAAGAAGAATGGGCTGGGATTGCTCCGGAGACGTTTGTGAGACTTGTTGAAAACTACAACAAACTACTGCAGGCTGTTATCCAGCAAAAATGGTACACAATTGACTATCAGCATCAGAGCTAATCATTTTGACTAGTTTTTGTTTTTTTGTGAAATACTTTTGTTTATGTGTGCAAATTAAAATAATGTAATCCTCCAAAATGAAATTAGGATGTTTGGAAAAACTGTGTTAAAAATTCCTTGATGTGTTTGACAGCACTTTTAAAAAAAATTTAATTTTCGTAGGGGGGCTAATAATTCTGTCCTCAACTGTAAGTGCCATTCACTCAAATATTGCAACACATTGTTAGAGGCCACTGCATGTGATCTTTGTGCCACGGTCAGGGCCAGTCATGCTCATGTTTGAACAAAAGGCGCTTAATCCATAGAGCATGATTTGTCTCTGTCACACACTAGCAGGAAATGGGTGTGTTTGTTTGGAATACCACAGTCTCAATGTACTAAATATTTTCTCAGTGCAGCAGTGTGATTTAGCAGCCGAGGTTTGAACCATGTCTTGCTGCTGTCTGTTGGTGGTGGGGGTTCTTGTAGGAGTTGCCTACGCTTTTCACAATGTTGTGGTGAAGGGAAAACAGTGTACGAGTCCAGCAAAGCTTCATGGGAAAACTGTGATAGTGACCGGTAAGTAACGTTTTCTGTTATTGACTGTTGAAATACATTATTAGAGGCTTGTGTACGATATGTGCAACAGATTGCTCTCTCTTTGATTCCAGGCAGCAACACAGGCATTGGGAAGAGCACAGCCATAGACCTGGCTGAGAGAGGAGCCAGAGTCATTCTGGCCTGTCGCAGTAAGCAGAGGGGCCAGGCTGCTCTGGAGAGTGAGTACAAATCATGTTGACTGACTAGGACTGCTGTTTCCCAACCGGGAGAAAATTCTCTGTCCTAAATGCCTTAGTTAGCAAGCAGACGCTTATGATAATGAGGATGTTCTTGTGGGTACAAAGTGAATACTGGACCTACAGTCTATCTGATATGAAATGGTCATCTGTCAGGATATATATTGGATTCCTACTTAGAATGTTTATGTGTTGCATATGATGCAACAATAATGAAGTAAGGAGTTCCCTCATGTTTTGTCTATCAAGAAAATAAAAATAAAATAACAGAAATTAACTTTAACTTAACTTCTATCCGGGGCACCACCCAGAGTTAACTGGGAAAATGATAGTGTTTACCTAAATCAGTCTCATAAAAGTTATCAATTGAATTGATAATTATTTCAATAATATTAATAGTTAGAAGGTCAAGGGAGTTCTTAATGGAAGAGGATGGCAGTGTTGCACTGTGGAACGGGCCTTTGCGGCTGCTTGGAGAGGTCATGCTGGAAGCCGGGATCAGGGAGAGGCTGGTAGCCTGCTCCAGAGATCAGTTTGTGGAGAGAGTAGAGAGAGAGGGTTGACAAAGCACTCTGTGTTACTGTGTCAAATATCAGTATTTAAAATCATGAGTCTCAATGAATGAAATACATGTAAACATTCACTACAAGGCTGATATCCAAATGCTGGTCCATCCTACAGTAGTAAAACAGGGGAAACCCTCTTACCACCCAGAGATGACATTAATTACAAACATGTGTGTCCCAAACTCTCACATTGCTTCATCCTTATTAGATATTGAAGCAGTCATTCAGTGAACATACTGCTCATTGTCTCCTACAGGAGAGTGGCAGTAACCAGGTGGTGTTCATGCAGTGTGATCTGGGGAGTCTCAAGTCTGTACGCAGCTTTGCTGAAACCTTCCTGAAGACTGAGCCCAGACTGGATATCCTCATCAACAATGCAGGTTAGTGGGGCCGCTCATGGTGTAGTGGTTAGGCTAGCTCAGTCCTCCTGCAGCAGACCCGGTTTGAATCCAACCATTGGTCGGTTCACTGCATGTCCTCCCCACTTTGCCCCATTTCAACTCTGTCTCTCCACATCTGTCTAATAAAGTGAAAAACGCCCAAGATCTGCTTTAAAAAACTAAACTAAATATGCAGGTTGGATACGCCTTCATTCTCATTTCAAGTTTGCATTCAACAATAACTTTAAAGTTGAATGCAGAAACACCATATTCTCCTTGTGTACAACGGTTTCTTAACTGATAGAAATGCAGTCATAGCTTAACAAGTATAGGACCCAAATTGAAATGATCCTTAGGCTGGTATGTTGATGAATCTAATCTAATCTTTACTCTTTGGAATAAAAGAGTTGTCCTGTCTGGACAGAAATGGGTCCAAGTCCAGACGGTTCAACGTGAAGTATCCAATGCAAGATGTAGAAGACATGAGGGATTCTCACGAATCAAGGATATGTTGATTTTCGTTGCCATATCTGAAAACAGCATCAAGCGTTTTTCCATCTTTGTATATGCCAGGTATTTACATGGAGGGCCGGACAGAGGACGGGCTGGGGATGATGTTTGGGGTGAACCACATTGGGCCCTTCCTGCTGACCAACCTGCTACTGGAGCGTCTGAAGGAGTGTGGGCCTCAGCACACAACGTTGGACACATTGACTTTGACTGTCTGAACAAACACAAAGCCTTGGGCCTGGGCACCTCTTTCAGGGAGATGTGCCAGATCTACTCAGACAGCAAGCTGTGCAACGCCCTCTTCACCCACGAGCTGGCCAAGAGACTGCAGGGGACTAAGGTCACCTGCTACAGCCTCCATCCAGGTCAGTGTAGTCAGAGTGTGTCACCATGCAAGACCCCAAACACATTTGAAATTAGGTCTAAAAGGTCACATAATAATGAAACCTTTTCAAGTTCAAAATATTTAATGGATAATTTTTTTTGAAACTATCTACGTGGTGTATTGTCCCAAAAAAAACTTAACATTTGTCACAGTGCCATTGCTGAATGTGCTCTTTTCAGCCTCTGTCTGAAATGCTCCGTTTTAGAGCCTGTATCTATAAGCACTGCCTTCAACGAAGCCCACTCTGGCTCTAAATGTAACTGCCAGTTTGAATCCAACAGCCAGTTAGATTCAGGGATATCTGGGGGTGTGGCTTATCACAGGTGGAGGTAGGTTGGTGAATTCAGAAAGGTGTAGAACAAAAGAGAGTTGTTTTTTATTGATGTCGAAAAACCACAGAAAAGTGCTGCTTGCTTAATAAATTGTGAATGTATGAGAAAGTTAAAAATAGTTAAGCTCTGGTGATATGCATATAGCAGAGGTGGGACCAAGTCATTGTTTAGCAAGTCACAAGTAACTTATAGCCTACTGTATCTACAGTATATACAGAGCTGTTATTCTGTGCAGCAGCAGCTAAAGATAAGATAATAATAAAAGCTTGTTTTTGTCATGTTTTTGCAGGAGCTATCAAAACTGAGCTGACGAGGAATACTAAGCCAGTAGTGCGAATGATCATGAAGCCCATGATGTTTTTCCTCTTCAAGAACCCGGTGCAGGGAGCTCAGTCCACCCTGCACTGTGCTCTACAGGAGGGCCTGGAGCCCCTCAGCGGACGCTACTTCTCTAACTGCACCGTGAGACAAGTCTATGCTAAAGCTAAGGATGACGCCACATCTAAGAAGCTGTGGGAGATCAGTGAGAGACTGTGTGGTCTCGCTTAGAAAAAATATGGAAAGATGTAAAAGATTCAGCTTGTATCCCTAGTACAATCCACATTAGAACAGTTTTACCCTTGTTTTAATCTGGTTTCATTTAGTTTTGAGTTATTTTAGTAAACATTATTTGTATCATATTTATATGCTGAGATCAACCAAACATTTTGACCCCAATATAGAATAATAATTAACCCTCCATCGTTCATACTTCCAAAATGTCTAAATTGTTTTTTGTTTTCAATACAAAAGTAGAGAACGACCCTAGTCTCAGTTTAAATCAAGTAAAGACTTCCAATTTGTTCATAATGTAAAATGAATGGTGTTTAAATGTGGTTCATGCTATGCTCAGTTCATACTGTCATGTGACAGGAGGAGCAAACATCACATTGTCTGCTGATTTGTGTTTGTCTCCTTTAAAATGACTGACAGAGTTTCACTAACCCCCTTAAAGGTGTGTGACTTTAAAAGACTTTAAATAAAAATAATAAAAAAAAAAAAAACGATTGACCGTTTTGTCACTTAATAATATAGAAATAGTCACCTCTGTGGCTATAAAATGAATAACACAAATGACAAACACTCTTCTCTATCCCTCTGTCTGCTCTCTGTCTTACATACAATTCTAAAATCATTACATTTTAAACAAATTAAGTTCTAACCATACAGTATGCCCATGTCAATACACATGACCCCTTGACCCTTGATTCAGGAGGAAGTTCATAGTCAGTGCATTATTTCAAAATAAAAGTGTTTTGCGTAGCAGCAACACCGATGACATCATTTTGGGTGACTGATGTTTATTTGACATTATTAATAATTGTAAGTTATTTTAATCGCTGTATCAATGTTCTATTAGTGTATGCATTGTGAATGAAAATTAATGAATGAAAAATATATTTTTAAAAAAAGTTTATGGCTATACTAAAATGCATTATCAAAGTGACGTAATACAGTTCCTTGAACTTTCCTTGAATTATTGCAAGGACAGTCTTCATTTATCAAACCTATATAGCCTAATTACTTTGATTATTAGTTCAAATTAAAGGATTTTGGTGTCTGCAAAAGTAAGTGACAGCACTCCCAACATTTTTGTAGAATGAGCCAGCTGGTACGTTGGATAAGGTGAGTAAAGGAGCAGGGTAAAGGTTTTAACATGCACACCCCTCCCCTCCCAACAGAACAAAGAGCCACCACAACTAAAAGATTAGACTATCATCAAGTCAACATGTCTCTGTAGTTTTTACTGCACTGTTGTATCACACCGCTGATTATTTTGTATAGGCTACGGTATGTTTACTCATATAAGGTCATCATGACTGGTTATGTAAGAGCTTGTATGAAATGGTTAAAATACAGAAACACCCTCATTTCTCTAGGAAGTCAGTTTGCCAAGGTGCTGAGAGGAGCGCATGCGTCCTAAAGTTAAAAAAATAAAGAAAGACAGCTGTGTCCGAGGTGGAAGATAGAAAAGGCTGAACTTTTCCCAAGCGTTTTCGAATGACTGGAATCATTTGACAAACGTCCATCAATTGGGTCATTGATTTGATTAGGCACAACAATCGATTAAGTAGACAGCAAGAAAATTTACTTTTACATACAAAAAATAAATTTTTGGGAAAAAAACATGATTACAACATCACCATGAGGTCCTCTCTTTCATGGCCAAGGGGAAATGAGAGGAGCTTGAAAACATATATCTCACATGACCAAAAATATGTTCCGTGTCCTAGATACAGGGGGTGTCTCACATTACCCGATGTCTCACATTCCCCGTCCTCCCCTACATGTTGTACTGTTCATCTGCTAGATGCAGCTAACATATTGTGATCAAAGCTACTCATTTCTACAATTTATCAGAAAACCAACACCAAATATAATAAAAATAACTGTGATATTAGCAGTAACCCAGAGGTAAAAAAAATCCTACAGTAAAACCTGCTTTGAGCAAATGATATGACATCATTGATTGTCCAGCCAAATAAACTCTTTATCCGAAATTAACTTACTTTCAGTCGTCTGTGGAGTCACTGTATCTATAAAAAAACAAACGCATAGATATTTTTGTTGTGATGAAATGTTTTGCCCCAATACAGACCAATACAAATAACACATTTATAAAAGAAATGTAGTATATTTCTGAGGGGTCCATCATAAAAGGTGTTAGTTTGAGAAATAGAATGAATCTGCTGAGACAGGATGGATTGAGGTGGATAAAGTATTTTATTAGGATAGAATAACCCAGCGCCTGTGTCAGACCAGGCTGGCCATGCCCGGTTAGCCAATTTCATTATCCCCACCCTTCCCTCTGTCCGTGTGCTTCTTTTTAACCCCAAAATGTGATGGACTGATTGGTCCGTTTCCCTCGCTAAGATCTGCCTTAATCAGTCTGATTGGTGAATTCGAACTATCTGGACACTGCCTACTTTCTTACAGCATCATCTTCTGGCCTGCAAGGCATGTCGCCCAGATGTCTGCCCATGTGCTTTTGCAGCAACACGGGTGGACAGTTGTCCCATAAATTAGCATTAGTTCTACACGTTTTCCTGAGTTTGTTCAAGTAGACTCAGATGCATCTCTAGTTCAGGCTCGTAAAAAGATGCATTCCTTGTAAGTCCGGAGCCCTTGACCGCTGCATGAACCGTTCTGGTCGCCCCATTGGCTCTTACATACTTCTAAAACATATACTAGCTGAACGTGATTTTTTTTTTTTTTTTACCAGTGAATAATTATTTTGTTTATTCTTTGATTGGTTGAAGCCCATTTCTTTTGTTTCAAAGGTTTTTTTATTCATCAAAAGATTTGCAAAGCAAATACAGTAGGGGAGAGTGGCCTAAGTTGTGCAACTTTTCACTCAAAGTGACTTTAAAGTAAGGCCTTGACAGTAAAGTCTCCAACTCAAATATGTACATATATTTCAGGGTGTTGTGCATCCCTGGCAATAAAAACTTTGGATCTGGAATAAACTGTTGAAGAAATATAGCTTTCGGAAAAAAAGTTGTCTTGATGCACAACTTGCCCCCGTGTGGTGTAAGTTGTGCGGTTGGAGAGAATACCATGGGGTGAATTGTGCCATTGATATATATCTCATAAACTGTAATGCAAGACAAATCCATTAGACAATCACTTATTTAAGGTGTATTTAAAGTAAATAAAGTAAATAGTTGACAAAGATTGAAGGACAATTTTCTTAAACAAGGCCTAGCAGATCTAATGGTTTTACCTGCAAAGCTCACAATGACAAAGTCACCATCATCATCTTTCTGGCCATCTGAACTCTCATCAGTGGTGTCATTAAGTGGAATTGAGATGTCACTCTCTTCTGAGCTACTGTAGAGAATCACTTTCTTTTGGTGACCAGCGTATACAGCCATGCCACTGGCACAACTCTCAGAAATGTACTTTGCACTAGTTGCGCCGTGCTTGTGGAACCAACTGCCACCTGACAAATGTGATTACCCTACATTTCTGCCTTTAAATCAAGGCTCAAAACCCATCTGTACACCCTGGTGTTTCCTCCCCATTAACTATCTTACCTCTGCACTATGTGGATGTATGGGCTTTACGTCTTTTATTTTGGTTATTGTTATTTTACCTTCATTGTTTACCTACTGAATGCACTATGTACAGCACTTTGGACAGTGCAAACTGTCATACATGTGTTTTTATAAATACATTTTACTTACTTACTTACTTATAACTCACCCAGGCCCTTTGGCACAAATCACCCCAATCCCAGAAATTTGAATAATATATATAGGCTATATATATTTTTTTTGTTTATTTAATCGGGTTTTTGTTTGTCCTGTGGGTGGCAGCAATGTGCCGAATAGGCATACAGGCTGCCGGAAATTAAAAGAAGAAGAAGAAGAAGAAAGCAGCAGCAGCTCCACTGCAGTATGTCGGCGTTGATGTGTGTTGTGGCGGCGGGGGTCTGCTTCTATGTGCTGGTGTACTATGGTGTGTTCAGAAGAGCGAGCTGCTCTAGTACTGTGAGGCTGACGGGGAAGACGGCCATTGTTACAGGTAACGAGCCTCCCCTGTCAGCTCCTGCTAACACGACTACATGTAAACTAACGTTGCACTTCTTCAGTCCTCACCTGGGGCCTCATTTATAAAGCTTTGCGTGGGATTCACGTGGAAGCTGGCGTACGGAATTAATGTAGGATGTAGGCCTACGTGCGAACAAAAATATTCGGATTTATAAAACAGTGCGCACTCACGTCCTACGCCTGTTTCCCTTTATAAATCACAATCAACTCAATGGCTGTATCTCGATTCAGGGGTTGCCGTCTACGAAGGCTGCATTTGAAGACCGATTGCCTCATAGCGGCGCGCAAAGGTTGTTCCATTTGCAAGGCTCCTCATATACAGCCGTGAAATGCAGCCTTCGTTTCACGGTTTTGAAGGCAGCATCAAATGTATCCTTCGCAGCCCAACATATCCCATGATTCATTGCGTTTTTTCAGAGATGGCATACAATAAAAGAAAACATAACAAAACAGCAATGTGTTGCTCCATAACTTCTTGAATTTTCCTTTCTTTTTTTCTTGTACTTTTTTTTCTTTTCGTCTGGTAGGCAACTTCTTTTTCTTTTTTCCTCTGTTGACAAGACTGTTTCCGTTGGCAGCTATCAGGGTTGCTAAGCAGCACAGGAGCGGCGAGTCCTCACGCACATAGACATTATATATGGATACACGCCGCGTTGGCCGCTACTGCCTATTGGCGCTGACGAGAAATGCGGGCGCCATCTTGGACCGGTCACACGTTCCACTCAGTGCAGTCTGTTTGACAGGTGCAATGAACTATCAGCGCATGTAATTAATCATATCTCATTAAATACCAAACTGATTTTCACGCGGTTTTCTTTGCTGCAAAGATCATACATGTAGCTAAGATACAGGGCACAAGTTTCGACTTGTTTTAATATTCATAGTGGGCTTAACAGTCATAGAAGATTCTGATATGATATAAGTAACCTGACGTCCGAGATCAAATCTAGGAACATCCCATGAAAAGGGGGAAAACGGAGACATTTCCAGTTTGACTAGCAATCTGATTGAAAAACCTAATGAGGTGTCAACAAAACGGGAAAAGGGAAGCAGAAACAGATAGGGGTAGTAAAGTCAGCTATTTTAATAAGTTAACAATATATGATTAGGCTATATATAAATATATTTATTCATTTACAGTGACGAGCATACACAATAAAGACAATCACAGGGATAACATAAACAGAGAACAGAAATAAAATAGGATAAAATATATTAATTTAAATAAAGTAGGCCTATACAAAATACAAAACAAGAGCAAAAATAAAATACTAAATGAACAATGAATTCAGCTAAAACAGTTACAGTCAGATGTGTAAAATTCAGCAATCATAGATTCAAATAAACCAAGAGTAGGAAGAGCAGTCATTTTTAAGTTGCTCTGCAGAGCATTCCATGAATTAGGGGCACTACATGAAAAGGCAGTTATTCCTAAACTGGAGTTAGCTCGGGGCAATTTAGGAGGAGTAGTCGAGCATGGTACATATGAAGGGTGGATGTTTCCCATGAAGGCATTAAATAGCCTATAAATAAAAACCAGTGTATATAATATCTCATTAAAAGAGAAGGACAACATGAGTGTTCATGTAAAAATATGTTTTATTTCTCTAATTTAAAACACAAGGTTGTTAGGCAATTGCCTCTTAAAAGAGGACGGGATTTTTTAAAAGCAAAGTCTTCTTGGTTGTCCAATGTTCTATACTAGGGGGGAATACCAAATTCAGTCTAGTCTCGAGTTGGTTCCTCAGACACAGACAGGAAATCAATGCGTGCCTTGCAGCGCGGTACATTTAAAAACACATTCAATACAAAACCACAGCAATCAAAAGTATTAACTTAAGGGAAAATCAAACAATAATACTCAAATGCATAAAATAAAGTTAACCATCCTTACAATCGCATTTTACTCCGAAGAGAAATTCAAGCGAGGCGAGTTTGGCAATGTGGTGCAGCCTTAATTTGTGAAAGACAGACACAACCAATGACAACAAGTCGGAATGGTGGTTGTCGATGCCAAACTGTGTCTCCTCAATATGTTCCCCAAGCAGAAACACATCCTCCGTTTCAATCTCCTCCCGGACGAAGTGTGTGACTCGGACGTCTGGTTATTAGCCTATATCATATCAGAATCTTCTATGACTGTTAAGCCCACTATGAATATTAAAACACGTCGAAACTTGTGCCCTGTATCTTAGCTACATGTATGATCTTTGCAGCAAAGAAAACCGCGTGAAAATCAGTTTGGTATTTAATGAGATATGATTAATTACATGCGCTGACAGTTCATTCCACCTGCCAAACAGACTACACTGAGTGGAACGTGTGACCGGTCCAAGATGGCGCCCGCATTTCTCGCGCTCAACGCCCAATGCAGCGTCTATCCTTTATAATGTCTATGCTCACGCAAGGTAATGGCTTGTTACGCAAACCGGAAATGCTCGTAAACGGAGACCTACGGAGACTGTGCCGTTTAACAACGCTCGTTCGGCCCTGGTTCGGCCTTCGAATCGGCCTTCATAGACCGCGTCCTACCAAGGAGGTGGTCTCTGTAACGGGATACAGCTTAAATGTGGCGCGGGCTTCACGTACCGCCCATATTTACCCATACATAGTCATTGACACGCCCAAATTAATATAATTTACTGAGTGCATGAAGGCGGTAGTGGCAATCGCCGACTGAAAGGAAAATAGAAAAATAGACTCCACACGGTGTGGATCACTGCGGTCAGTTATCTACTTTTATGTAAGGTAAAAACATTTTTTTTTATTGGATCTAAAATAAATGCAATAGCCTATGTGGTGAAAATAACAAAACCAAAGTTAGTTTAGACTAAATCTAAACTTTATTAAACGAAGAACTGTTGATATGGTTCAGGCATCTGGCATGCCCCCTAGACGGAGGTGTTTCATGAGCGTCCAGCTGTCTGACCACCACACTGGCTGAAGATGAAGGAGGCAGGAATAAACCTGGCAGTGTAGGTTACCAGAGCCGGCCCAAGCCTTCATGGGGCCCTAAGTGGAATTTGATTAGGGGGCCCCTCTCCAATGACAGTGCTCCCCAAATGATTTACTTTTGTCAAATGTCATTCAGGCACCCAGTGTTTAACTGTTAAGTGCCTAATGTCCAGCTGGGTGAAAATGGTAGCATTTTATTTTTTTACCTTTTTAAAGTGAAATGCATGAATGTGGCAGCCTGGCATTTCCAGACCTGCCACTAGGCGCTGGCAAATTAAATTTGCTGCGCCTGTTGGTCTGGACACTCTCCGTTGAAGCTTTTTCAAAAAGACCAGAAATCTGGGCTCACGTTTCAATTGGTTCTATCTAATATGGGCGGCCCAGAGCCCTTTGTATGGTACTCTGGGATAACGTAACCGGATGACGACAGTGACGTGCATGCGACGTCGAAGCCGTGAAAGTAAACATCAAAGATGGCTGCGGATATGTTGTGTGAGTTTGAGACTGGTTTGGCCTCGACCCTTTACGATTTGGAAGACGGCACTCAAATCTTTCATTAGCAAGTAAGTGGAATGTTCTGTTTTGCCGACCGACCACGGCAAACGTTTACTTTAACAGTTTAACAGCTGTTCGCTAAACGAACAGGGCTTACGTCACCTTGTGCATCGCTCTGATTGGTTGTAGTGCTATCCAACTGCGTGCAGTGGCATTTGAAATGCACGAGTAGGAGCCGCCCCTTGAGTTGGAAATTACTATTGATCGTGGCCAGACCCTCTATCGTTCAAGATATCAGGGTCTGGATTTCCAGGCTATGAATGTGGTGCACTGTGAGAGGAAAATTAAGAGGCTATGGGTCGGATGAATTAGAAGCTATTGAAGAAAGAC
This sequence comes from Hyperoplus lanceolatus, assembly GCA_026929865.2. Lineage (NCBI taxonomy): Eukaryota > Metazoa > Chordata > Actinopteri > Uranoscopiformes > Ammodytidae > Hyperoplus > Hyperoplus lanceolatus. Next base: position 36,342,135 of record CM049398.1, on the reverse strand, counting down.
TAGGGCTGTCAAACGATTACAATTTTTTAATGAGATTAATCACAGGATTTGATGGATTTTCCATAAAAATATTAATTTAAAATAAAATATTATGGAGGGTCCTCTGGGATGGGCTTGGAGCTCTTTTTCTTTTACGGGACATATTTCTCTGTAATATAATGAATGCATTTAAATGCATTGAGAGGAACAAAGCAGAAGAACTCTGTTGTCCAGCTATTTTTCACAGATGAGGCTGAAATAGGCTATAGACTATACACAGTGCATGGGCAACTGAGGGCAGCCCCATTTCCAAATGTTTTTAAATAGACCCTTTCTTTTTTTTTGGGGGGGGCCTGGCGGTCGGGGGCCCTAAGCAACCGCTTAGTTCGCTTAATGCATCGGGCCGGCTCTGTAGGTTACCTATAACGGATGAAGAAAAATCAAGTTATTTAAGAAACAAATCAAATATAAATCAAATTAAAAGGGATTTAATTGTGTTCTTTTCATATTAAAATGGAGGGTTAATTGAAAATACAAAGCTTTAATTCTAGGGTGTATTCATATGTAATTGTATGTGAGAATGGGATAAGTGGAATTAATACAAAAAAATACCTGGAAACGCCAATACAAGCAAACTGAGCCGCACCGAACCGAGCTCTTCTGCTTGGTGGAAACAAGACATAACTATGCTTAAGAACCTCAGACAACCATACTTTAGAAATACTGAAGTATCCCATTAATGTTACAGGGCTTTAAATGACTGACATTGAGTTCAGCTCCTTGATGTCACTTTCTGGTTGTGTTTGATTGTGTTGTGAATCCTTCTCCCTGTCCAGGCAGCAACACTGGCATTGGCAAGGCCACGGCTCTGGAGCTGGCTAAGAGAGGAGCCAGGGTGATCCTGGCCTGTCGCAACAAGGAGAGGGCTGAAGCTGCTGCCTTTGACATCCGCTCAGTGAGTATAGTTTCTTAGCAAGAGACAAGAGCACAGTTACTAGATAATAAATCAACCATTACAAAATAAAAAGTGACTATAAAGGATATGTTTTTTTGGATATGCTCCAAATCTGGACTTTATTGAGCCTACCCTCACTGAAATGGGGTGTAGGGTGGACAAAATAAAATAATTTTAGAAATACCTGCTAGCGTTATTCCTTTGTGAGGCATACAAGTGCCAAATGGTGAACGTAAAGGGGTGGTAGGCAATGCTTTAAATAAGGTAAAGCTCCTAATAAGTTACATTATGGAAAAAGGTTACTGCAAACTCACAGTTTAAGGTATCAGGGACCTTTGACCTCCAGAATCTAATCAGTTCGTCCTCAAGTCAAAGTGTAAGTTTGTATAAATCTGAAGTAAACCCCTAAAATCGTTGATGATATATTGCATTTATAAGAATGGCACTTATGGCCTGACAGACAGATGGACAACCTGCAAACATAATGCCTTTTGCTATGGCTGACTGGGAAGCATCAACACCCTCATTATAAACCTATACAGTTTCTCTTTCAGCAGTTGTGCTAGATATGTGCATACAGCCTCCATCTACTGTCTCCTACAGGAGAGTGGCAGTAACCAAGTGGTGTTCATGCAGTGTGATCTGGGGAGTCTTAAGTCTGTACGCAGCTTTGCTGAAACCTTCCTGAAGACTGAGCCCAGACTGGATATCCTCATCAACAATGCAGGTGAGGAGGTTCAAATAACGTAGAATACCCCTTTCTATGGCATTTACGTTTTTTTTAACAGAAAATATCCCCAAAAGTTGAATGAAATGAAACTAAATGTGCTCCAAACTGTGTGTATGAGGTGTGCTGGGTCCGGGCCACACTGAGGAGGGCTTTGGCCTGGCGTTTGGGGTAAACCACCTGGGTCACTTCCTGCTCACCAACCTGCTCCTGGAGCGCCTGACCCAGTGTGGGCCCAGTCGAGTGGTGACTGTGGCTGCACTGCTGCATCGCTGTGGCAACCTGGACTTCCCCCTGCTGGCCTCCACTAAGGACTTAGTGTCCACTCAGTCCACCTGGGCCAACCTTAAAGCCTACTGCAACAGCAAGCTGTGTAACGTGCTCTTCAGCAGGGAGCTAGCCAACAGACTGGAGGGCACCAGTGTCTCCTGCTACTGCCTGCACCCAGGTACCTGCACACACTAGAGGCAAGGCAAGTTTATTTCTAAAGCACATTTCGGACACAAGGCCATTCAAGGTGCTTTACAGATGCAAAAACAAAATACATCAAGAATAGAGCACACATTAAAAAAAAGCAAATGAGAAACATGAATATAAATAAAACATAAAATAATTAAAACATTTATAAATAATAAAAATAAATAAAAATTTAAAATGACAGGTTAAAACGGAAACAGTAAAGTCTTCAGACCTGATTTAAAAGAGCCGAGTGTTAAAGCGGACCTTAAGTCCCCTGGAAATTTATTCCAGAGCTTGGGTGCATTAAAACTGAAGGCTGACTCTCCCTGTCTAGTCCTTACTCTGGGGACTGTCAGTAGCCCAGTCCCAGATGATCTGAGAGCTCTGACTGGTTTGTATGGGATCAGCAGGTCAGCGATGTATTTGGGGCCTAAACCATTTAGGGCTTTATAGACCAACACCAATATTTTAAAATCAATTCTTTGAGTGACAGGAAGCCAGTGTAAAGACCTAAGAACTGGGGTAATGTGATCCACTTTTTTGGTCCTAGTGAGGACTCGAGCAGCAGCGTTTTGAATTAGCTGAAGCTGTCTGATTGATTTTTTAGGAAGGCCTGCAAAGACACTATTACAGTAGTCAAGTCTACTAAAAATAAATGCATGGACATTGGACAAGTTTTTCTAAGTCCTGCTGAGACAGTAGCCCTTTAATTCTTGATATATTTTTAAGGTGGTAGTAGGCTGACTTAGTAATTGATTTAATGTTTTTTTTGAAATTCAAGTCTGAATCTATGACTACTCCAGGATTTCTAGCTTGGTGTGTGCTTTCTAACATAACAGATTTAAGCTGTGCGCTGACTTTTAATTGTTCATCCCTGTTACCAAAGACAACGACTTCAGTTTTGTCATTGTTTAATTGAAGAAAGTTTTGGCACATCCAGTCATTGATTTGTTCAATGCACTTACTCAGTGCTTGAATCGGACTGTAGTCTCCTGGTGATATGGTTATGTAAATTTGTGTGTCGTCTGCATAATTATGGTAACATAATTTGTTCTTGTTCATAATCTGAGCTAGTGGGAGCATGTAGATGTTAAACAGAAGAGGCCCAAGAATGGAACCTTGGGGGACCCCGCATGTAATATTTGTTCTCTCGGATGTGAAATTGCCTATTGATACAGGGTGTCTGCGGAAGTCTTAAAAGTCTTAAAAAGTCTTAAATTCATATATCTAAAGTTAAGGCCTTAAAAAGTCTTAAATTCATTAAAAATGTGATATGCTGGTCTTAAATCCATTACTTAAAGGTCTTAAATGTGTTGGGGCAGGACTATTCAATGTTATATATATTTTTTCTTCCGGGACTTTCGGAGAAGGAGATGTAGAGAGGCTACTTTCTAACTAACTGCTCATATAAAAGTCCAACACTACGCTAGAGGCAGTACGCCCATGTGTGGCTGTGATCCGCATATAAACGTAGCATAGAAGAAGAATGTGTGTCCCCTGCCTCCGAATTTGAAGTCGGTCGCGTGAAAGTAAGAAAGGGGAGAACTACCCAGCGAAATGCATGCCCTGCTATTATAAATTCAGTGAGAGTTGGAGGGTGGACGACAAATATCATGGCTGGCTTTATTCACCCCGCGACCACACACTGCCGCTACTCCGTAGGTGTGCAACCACCCGCCCGCTGGCGATGTAGGTAGGCTTCTGACCCAAACTAATTAATAGCTGCTCATTAGACGGTCATTCGGGTCGCGTTGCCATGAGCTCACAGAGACGCGAGTCTCTGCTTCTCTCTCTGTCTGTCGCTTTCTTTCTCTCCACTCTGCCCTCACTCTCTGACGGCTAGTTAAGAACTATTGCCGATCGTCCCGTCAATCGCAGACAGTAGCCTACATTTCCATCACCATTCGGTACAACCCTAATACCCGCAGTTTATTAACCTGGCTGCCTGCAACAATATAAAGAAAATAAAACATTTCGCAAATTACCGCAGGTCCCGTGGGCATCCCCCAGTTATGCAAACCTGTATACAGTAGCCTATGCTATGCCTACTTTACAGTAGCCTATTTCCCGATTTTGAAAGTGCAAAAACATTCACCTGTGGAACCAATTTTAAATAGTTTCTGCCATAAGTTCTGAAAAATAAAGTTAATGGACTAAGTTTGCTGTTTATTGAATAAGTAGGCTAATTCAAATTTGAAGGACATGCTTCCCCATAAATTACCAGATTTTTGTATTTCATTCTAATACTGCATGCTGCAGCTAACAAATTTTCTTTATTAATTAAACTGTTCTTGTGACTCGATTAATCAGAAAATGTAAATCAATTGATACAGCTCTATAATAGGTTGAAAAGGTGGTAATGATGGGTTTTCACGTTGCCTTTACAGTGATCTTATATTTATTTGATGGTAAATGCGGGGGGACATTGTCTTCATTCAGACTGCTGAACATTTTTTATTTTATGTAATTAGACAGCAGTTGTTAGCTAAAGTGCATTGAATATTTGATATTCAAACTTAATAAAACTCTTTACAGAGCATATACTGTGTAGTGTAGTTTGTAGATTTGCCAAGTTATTGGTGTTCATTAGAGGTCTTAAAATGTGCAGATACCCTGAGAGAGGCTACTTTCTTCCTAGCTTCTGATATAAATGAGTATCACTTTATGTTCAATAAACAGACAAAAAGTAAACTTGAATGAGTCTCATTGAGTGACACACAAGCTATGCTTGGGTTGTAATACAGCTGGACCCCCAAATATCGCCCTTATGTATTGTGTTTTAGGTCTTAAATTTAATTCAAGGTGGTATTAAAAAGGTCTTAAAAAGTCTTAAATTTGACATGCTGAAACCTGCAGATACCCTGTGATACATAGTAGTCTCTGTCCTTTAAGTATGATTCAAACCAGTTTAGTACAGTTCCAGAAAGTCCAACCCAGTTTGCTAGTCGATCTAGTAATATGCTGTGGTCAACTGTGTCGAACGCAGCACTGAGATCCAATAAAACTAATACAGAGCTTTTGCCACTGTCTGTGTTTAAGTGGATGTCATTGAGGACCTTAACCAGAGCAGTCTCAGTGCTGTGGTCGAAATCCTGACTGGAAAACATCAAAGCAGTTGTTCATTGCTGTAGCGGGTACAGGTGGTTCAGATTAATTCAGCTATTAGAAATTAATCTGATGATTAATAATACTTTAATAATTTCTTAAAGTTCAAAAGGGGCACCACCATTCATTGAAGAATGGAAAAGTAATAGCAAATTGTCTCGTTTAATCAAAGGATTTATTTAGAAATGTTGATTAGCTTAACGCTCAGTTAAACAAATCAACACTAGCAAATCCTAGTCTCAAAGATCATTTCCATAAAAGAATGTAATCAAGTAGTTACTATTATAAATTTGGTAATATGATCTTAACACTGAAGGCTACAGAGTCTTTCACTTGTTGATTGTTGACACTCCAATAATATCCACACAAATAAATCACAAACACTTCTGGTTACAATATAAGAACATTTATTTTAACCACGATGAAACTAAGGTAACATCCGTTTTATACACCATAAAGCAAATACACTTAATCAAAGAAAAACGTCTAGAACATTGTTGTTTATACAGCTATGTACCAATGTGTGTGTGTGTGAGTGCGTGAGTGAGTGAGTGTGTGTGTGTGTGTGTGTGTGTGTGTGTGTGTGAGTGTGAGTGTGTGTGTGTGTGGAGCAAGGAAAAAGGGGACGGGGAAGCCCCACGTGACTTGGGGCGACAGACACAAAAGGCGACCGAAATAAGTTAGGTTAGTAAGCCACAAAATGGCGTCCCTGGATGGCTAGGCTAGGCTAGGCTATCCTACTTTCCCCGATGGGGGAAGTGATTACCACGGGTGCTCAAAAGGGCGTCTACCTTTGGAACAAAGGACCTGACGGATGATATTTGAGGCGGGGAATTTCGAACAAACACTAGCTCTTTAAAAAGGGATTCTACCAAAGATCTTAGCACCAATTCTATCTGATCAAGGCTACCATCTAACGTGTGTGTACGTGCGTGCAGGAGAGGAAGAGGAGGAAAGGCCACGCTTGGACGCGGAGAGGGGGGAAAAGAAAGGTGTTAAGTTTTTAAAACATACAGCAGACCTGAAACCACACTGCAGCGTGAATGAAAAGATCGAGCTTCCGTCTGGCTCTCCGTGGGGGAGAAGACAAACGGAGATTGATCACACAGCTTGTTTCAAAATAGCAAACACAAATTCGAAAATAAACAGTATTGTTCACACCTTAAAAAGTAAATAATAACTAAACATCTGCCCAGGTAATTATAAAGCCAAAATCTCACTTGGGGAAACTTAATTCCCACTGCTTCGTCGTCGCGTTGAGGCGGGTAGTCCACTCCTTTCCAGGACGGGCGAAAGGGGCCTACGAGACGGCGATGAGCGGGTGAGGTGATCTCTGCGGTGTCAGATCGCAGGAAAAAGGCAAGAGGGCGCAGCTGATTTGGTGCGGGGATGGCGGCGAAGATCACTCGATCGGCTATCCAGTCCGCGGTCCGAGAGGCTAAGTTTCTGGATAAACCCGCCTGCTTCTCGTATGGTGTGGTTGCGATCGAAGACCAATTCGACCGCTTACGTCCTTGGTCCAAAGGCAGGTTTCTGGGTAAACCGCCTGTTTCCAGTGTTCTTCTGGTCGTTCCAACGGAACAGCTTCAACACTTCGTTGCTTTAGAGATCGCCGCGGCCGCAGGCGATAGCCTTAGTAAAACACGTGGTGGTTGATTCAGGGCTGAAGAGGGCCCTTGTAGATCTGTACAGACTTGTTGTTTCTATAGGTGTATCAGCAAACAGCCGATTACCAGAAAGAAAGAAGGAGCCGCGGGGCATCCTTTTAAAGGTCCCGGCTTTCCACCGGGGTGGAGTTTTCCGGCTAGCGTTTGGGTACGCCCACCTGAAGAGGTAAGGGTGTACTGCAGTGTTTTGGCCGCACGGTGGCGGCACAGTGCTGTCCATAGGTTTGACCCCCTACATTGCCATGTAGTTATTTAGCTGCTGATAGACAGCTTTTTCAATGATTTTGCTTAGAAATGGCAGGTTAGATATGGGCCTATAATTGTTCATGACTGATGTTTCTAGGTTGTTCTTTTTTAGGAGTGGCTTGATGACTGCTGTTTTCAGGGCCTGTGGGAATACACCTGTCCGAAGGGACATGTTGACAATTTCTTGGACATCTGAGGGCATGCAGTTAAAAACCGTTTTAAAGAAACCTGTGGGTAGAATGTCAAGGCAACAGGAGGAGGAATTCAGGTGTTGTATAATGTCCTCCAGGTTTTTCTGGTTAATCAGACAAAATTCTGTCATGGCATTTGGATTGATTTTAAGTGGGCACAGGGATAAAACATATCTTGAAACCGGTATTGATGTGATGACAGCTTGTCTAATTTTATGAATTTTGTCAGTAAAGAAGGAGGCAAATTCATTGCAGGCCCTCGTGGGGAGAAGTTCAGATGCTACTGACACAGGAGGGTTTGTGAGCCTGTCAACTGTAGAAAATAGGGCACGTGCATTGTTGCTGTTTTTGGTGATAATGTCAGAGAAAAAAGACTGCTTTGCATTTCTCAGTTCTGAGTTAAAAGTGTGAAGTTTTCCTTTGAAGATGTCATAATGAACATTGAGATTTGATTTTCGCCACCTACGTTCTGCTTTACGGCACTCTCTTTTTTCTAGTCTGACCTGCGGGGCATTTCTCCATGGGGATCTCTTTTTTTTACGAGAGACGGCCTTCACCTTAGTGGGTGCAATGGCATCAATAATATTTGTAATTTTTGAGTTGAAGTTATCCACAAACACATTAACTGAGATACAGGGGAGGAGTGGAGTCTGAGAAAATGCTTTAACAAATTCCTCACTGGTGTTTTCAGTAACTCACCGCTTCTTGATTACTTTTGTTTGGTCGCCTTTGTGTATAGTGACTGTACTTTCAAAAAACAAACATGAATGGTCGGAGAGACCCACATCAGTTACAGAAACCTTTGCAATGTCCAGGCCTTTGGAAATGATTAAGTCCAGGGTGTGACCTTTGTTATGTGTAGGCCGGTTCACATGCTGGGAAAGTCCAAAGTTTTCCAGGACATAGCACAGTTCTTTAGTACTTCTGTCCTCAGGCTTGTCAACATGTATATTAAAATCACCAACGTTTAATACACAGTCAAACTCAATGCAGATTACAGATAGCAGTTCAGCAAAGTCATTAAAAAAGCTTGCACAGTATTTTGGTGGCCTGTAGATATTAATAAAAATGGCTCGAGAGGCTGAATTTAACTTGAGAGCCACATATTCAAATGAAACAAAATTTCCATAAGACATATTTTTGCATTGTAGAGATTCATTAAATAAAATAGCAACTCCACCACCTTTCCTATGAACTCTGGCCTCACTCATGAAAGTGAAGTTTGGGGGGGTTGACTCGATAAGAACAGCTGAGCTGTTGTCTGGGTCCAACCAAGTTTCAGTTAAAAACATAAAATCAAGATTGTGCTTGGTAATAAAATCTTTAATTAAACATGATTTACCTGACAAAGATCTGATGTTTAACAAGGCCAAACTTAGCGTGTTTGAATGTGAAGCATTGTCAGCCCTATATACTACAGCAGACTGTGGCTGAAGGGGAATGGATACCAGGTTTGAGAAATTTGCTGTATTAAAGTGACAAGTGTTTCTTGAACGTTTTGTGGGGTTAGTCACACAAACAGCAACAATATGGGGAGGTGAAGTAACCAATAGTGTACATGGTGATGCCGGAGGTGGACAGTAGGGGGTGCTGGAGACTCGAATGGTAACCTGAGATGAGTGCAGAGGAAGAGAGGTGTGGGCGATCTGTGGAGTGGGGGCCTATCCGAATAGTATTTTTAGCATAGGAAATTTCCTTTCCTATCGAGATGACCCGGAAGTACTCGGCAGATAGGTGATCCGAATTCTCAAAATGCTTAGGAAAGGAGCCTCGATTCATCCTTTAACCCTCCTTTAGCATAGGTTACTCAGGACCAACCTATGCTAAAAGGAAAGGAGATAGTGGTATCCCATAATCCTTTACGGCGGCAAGAGTTAAAGCAACAGGCCACCGCCGGAGTTTACAGACTCTACACGAATACGAACAAGAGGTAAAACAGAAGAGAGGAGAGGAGAAGAGAAGAGAGGAAGATTTAACTCGGCTAAAACAAAATACCCCCCCCCCTCCCCCATTAAGATAATAAAGAACTCATAAAAGACCAACATCATAATAGTTATTTTCGTAGCACATAATTTACACCATAAGAAAATAAAATACCAACTTCACATTTAATGAAGTTACTGGGGGCAGTTCATTTCAACATCAACATAAGTGTAGCCTCTTTTTATTCCACATGTGAATTGGGATATATGGGAGTGATTCTCACTCTGTTGACGACAACCTGATTAAAATCAATATGAAAAGAACGCATGGATCAAACGAGCTCTTGTTGTAGTCAATTTTCGGAGAATAGTGTAGTTTCACGCTAGTGACTCACGTCAGCAATACTCGCCGTCGCGCAATGACGTCGGTAAGGAAAAGTGGAGCCGAATTCTTTTGAAACAGTGCTGTCTTTTCCTATGTTCGATAGGAAGCACCTTTCATATCTCCTTAATCCCGATGACGTTTAGGGGTTAAGGTATAGGAAAGGAGGTTCATAGGTTAGGAGATTGGACTATTCGGATAGGCCCATGGTGTGTGCCGAGTAAACAGTCACGCACGTGTGGAGGATTGCACTATGCTGGATATTGCATGCCAGAATGTGGCTTCCATGGTGGGTTGGGTGAATCCCATCCCTTTTAAATAGATCTGCCTGGTTCCAGAACAAATCAAAATTGTCGATAAAAAACATGTCATGTGATCTACAGCTGGACTGAAGCCATGATCCCACCACATTCCTGTCTGGTCCTCCTCCACAGCAGCAGAGCTAGACAAATACAAGCAAGTCCAACTGTTCTTTAACTAGTTCGGATTGGAACAATAACCTTCCGTGCGTTTGTTGTTGTGTAAATACCACATACAGAATAATATTATGAAGCGCGATCGCCCGTTACTTTTAATTACCGCGGGAACTCCTCTGTGTCGCGACATCAGCTGGCCGGAGCACAGCCGATGCCATGCTGCAACATAGCCATGGCAGCTGACACCATGCTGGACAGCATTCTCATTGTCAATGACAGTTGTCAGCCAGACTGCCATGTTGAAAAGAAATGAAAGTTGAAAGTTGAAAGATGAAAGATTAAACAGTAAAATGTACCGACAATCCATCTTAATTTGAATTTAAATAAAAATGGAATACCTTTGCCTGCTTGAATAAAAGACTTAAGTCACAGGTGTGTCAAAAAGGAGCAAAAGCAAAAAACAGCATAGGGTTGCACAATATATCGATCATCGCAAATAGTTATATAGCAGTGAAACTTCTCACTAAGACAGCTTGAACTACAATAGCCCAGCTCACCAACCTGCTCCTGGAGCGCCTGACACAGTGCGGGCCCAGTCCAGTGGTTACCGTGGCTGCACTGCTGCATCACTGCATATAATGTCATGCACCTGACAGACTGGAGCATGTGTAGTCCAATGTGTTTTCCAGTAAACATGGGAATATCTTTTTTTTTTCCCTTGCAGGCGTCATCTACACAGAACTGTGTCGCAGTCTGAGCCCCTGGCTGCAGCTGGCCATAAAGCCCTTTGCCAAGCTGTTGTTCCTGGACCCTGAGGGGGGCTCCCAGACCACGCTGTACTGTAGCCTGCAGGAGGGGCTGCAGCCTCTCAGCGGACGCTACTTCTCTAGCTGTGCACTGCAAGCAGTGGGGGCCAGGGGACGGGACGACGCCCTGGCTAAGAAGCTGTGGGAAGTGAGCGAGAGGCTAACAGGTTTATGATGACTCCTAATCCACAAGCTCCATGGACTGTATGAACACGCCCTGCATAGCGCCTGCAGTGGTCAGTACTATGTTGGTCTCTAGTTCTTTAAAGGTGGGGTAAGCAATTCTTGAAAATGTTTGCTGACAAAATAATTTTTTGTCAAATCAGTGAATATCCTCCTCACAATCTGCTTCATGTCCGTACTGTTGCTGCGTTTCAATACTAGTTCCACTTCCCTTTGTTGACATATGCCTCGTTTCCATCGAGTAGAGCGGGTCAGAGCGAGACAGCTCACTTTTAAGAATCTCGGTGTTGTTTCCACCGCGGACCCTACCCTTACTGGTAGGGCGGGGTTTAGGCTGGACTGTGATAGCCGCCGCCAGAATATGGGTCAAACTATCGGAACAACTGTGGTCAAGCCAGCGGTCTCTCGTTTTTGCTTGGTCAAACCAGACACTTCTTTATTTATTCCCCCGTGTTATTGTGAGCGTAAACGCACAGAGACGGCTCGGTGCAACTAATAGAGACAGTGAGCGAACAGTGCTGGCTGCGGCAGCTACGTGACATCGTAGCAGTGGGACACAGTGTAACCAACTGATTAATTCAATTACGAGGAAAAACACCTCACAATAAACAGTGCTGTGCTCACATTTTCGCCAAATCACAAGACTCTCTTCACTCTTGCCGAGGTGACTACACACGGGGGAAATTATGCTTTCGACCAATAAACGAACGGCATGTGTAACTCCGCCTTTTCGGCACCCTTTCAGGCGGCACCCAACGGAGGAGTACCGAAATTAGGAGCGGCTTAGAGCAGTTAGGTGCGCTTATATCCTTACCCTACCCAACTTTTGGCAAATGAAAAGCCAAAATACCCGGACCGACACGCTCCGACCCGCTCTACTCGGTGGAAACGAGGCATTACCCTTAGCCGTATGACGTAACAGCATATGAGGGCAATTAGAGTGTGGATGTGAGTGGGCAGGGGAGGAGCGGGGGATTTAAATGGAACACACTTGCCCTTGTAGTCACAATGGACCGTCAGTTACATAGGTAGTTCTGAATGCAAATAATAGAGCATTAGAACATTCTGCTAAAGTATATTGCATAAAGCAAATTCCATAGTATGACAAACTTTTAATTTCGACATGATTTCTCAGATTATCAAGATATTGCTACTTACACTTGTAAATCGTTTGCTCCGACATATTTTCTTAGTTTATGTTTGTTACAACCAAAAAATCTGTTTGAAATAAGCCGTCATAGCATAGCATAAAGGCAGTCTGCCCGAAAATAAAAGAAGAACTGCAATGCACTGTGGGTGATATCCACCTCGGAGTGACCATCGGTGTTCACTCGATCACTCAGCCCTCCGAGGGTCTACCTCACCAAGTTCACTTCAGTTTTCCAGACAATTGGAACGACACTTATGGCAGTGAACGACTATTGAAGCGCAGCGTCAAGAGTGCACTGAAAATAAATCTGGTGATATTCCAAAGCCTAGGCTCTGTAAACTGGTTATACGTAAACAAAGGAGCCCCACTTTGTTTATATACGTGTGTGATGTAATGGATCAATGATGACCTAAGTAGACTGCTTTGTGTCAAGGCCCCATCAGACCAAAGAGGACCACAGTGGACTTAATTCTTATCCTGGAATAGATGGTGCTGTCAGCTGGATGACGCAGGGACTACACGCTAACTCTGGAGCTAACTGGACAAGGCTTTGGCACAGTTAACATAATATAAGGGAATGTATGCCTGTCTGCCTTGCCATGATCCACCATGTTTACATTTTGAGCAGTTTATCCATACATGTAAAACTAGACCATGTAACACAACTCATTTGATTGATGATTACTCTGTTTTGGACTCAATGGATCTCTGTTCCGTCAAAGGTTGGAACATATATTCTCTTGGCGATGCTTTCAATACCGTTTTCTAATACAAAATAAAACCTTTGAGCCAGTACACAGTAAGTTATGCCATAACAAAACACATACCAGAGCAGGTTTTACTGTTTTATTATGTATCATTGCTTCATGTGTTGTCTTTCATAACATGAAGTCAGCTGTATGTGTATTATTGCTTTTTATCTGGCAACAATCTTCAGATTTCCTCGATGCGAGGGCGCTTTTCAGCAACGCAGGGCACTGGGCTGTTACAGGCTCGACCCTATGTGCGCTCGAGTGCTCAACATCTGATCGCAACTGCTTAACCTATGTGCTCTGCCCCTGCATGATTTTTGCCCGGAAGTTAGAAGGGGGAGGAGGAAGGGGAGAATTTGCATTTTGTCATTGACAGGCAACCGATAAACTTGGAGCGTTACTTTATTAAAATTAGTCATTAATGGCTCTTCCGGGAAGATGGCGGAGAGAGTAGACGCATAGTTATCTAGCTCTCCAGAGTCGGTAAAATATTCCCACTATTCAGACATAACTCGACAAATAAAACTAGAGTATGAGTGGGTCAAGAAAGAGAAGAAGTCAGAGAAACAACAGAAAGCAAAACAAAACAGAAGAGCAATCTGCAATGGAAGAAATCTCCGAATACGAGGCTAGCGAACACGAGGTTAGCGAACACGAAGAAGAAACAACTGAGAAAATGGACAGCGCGGAGACGCTAAGAGTCGGCCTTGCTACTATCAGCAAGGACATCAAGGAACTCAAACAAGAACTACGCCATGAGCTGACCACATTTAAAGACGAGCTGAAGAGAGAGATGAAGGAGGAAATCACCGACCTCCGGCAAGAAATAGACCGTCAGCTAAAGGAGAACAACACCGAGCTAAAGGCACAACAGGTGAACATCAGCGAGGCTCAGGAGCGAATTGGAGAAGTCGAAGAGTGGAAAATGGAGGCCAGTGCCGCGCTGTCGGAGCTGATGGGTCATACACGCCGAATGCAAGATAAAATAACCGATCTCGAGGGGAGATCAAGGAGAAACAACATCAGAATATTTGGGCTACCAGAAGACACGGAGGGGAGCTCGGCAGCCATATACTTGGAGCAGCTTCTAAAAGCCGAACTTGAGCTCCCGGAGGGGACCAACCTCCAGATCCAGCGAGCCCACCGAGCCCTAGCCCAGAAACCAACCCCGAACGCTGCGCCCAGGTCAATTATTGCCAACTTTCTACAGTTCGAGACGAAGGAAATGATTTTGAAGAGAGCCTGGCAGAAAAAGCTACAAGTAGGAGGCAAACAAATCTTCTTTGATCAGGACTATCCTACAGAAATTGTTCAGAAACGAAGGGCATACGCGGGCATTAAAAGAGTACTGAGGGAGAAGGGAATGCGTTTCCAGACGCCGCTCGCCAAAATGCGAATACACTGGAACAACGGAGTGAAGATGTATGACAGTGCCTTTGAAGCGGCGCGGGACATGAAGGAAAGAGGCTACACTGCGGACGTGCCAGGCGGAGACACCGGACCCATGGCCGAGGGAAGGATGCGAGGAGCGGCAGAGTGGCAGCGAGTGAGAGGGAAAGACCGGGGACCCGACCCGGCGCAACGAGCAAGAGACAAGCTACACAACTATCAGTGAAAACCCCAATAAGTTCTGCTTAAAAAATGGGATAGGAAAGAATCATAACAACAGACTGGAATAAAAAGACTAATTAATAAACACTGTACGGAACTAAGTGGATAAACAAACAAAAAGAAAAAAGACTGACAGAAGAATAAATCCACAGTGTGAGTATCTGAACATTTTCGGACTTCTTTAATTTGCATAACATATTAAGAACCGACTGGGAGAGGTCGAGGTATTTGAGTTGGACATGTGTAGGCGCTGTGGTACCCCACAAGCTGGGCGCTGACCTAGGTCTAGGGAGGGGCCCTTATTAGAGATGAGGATATCCCCTTCACCCACCAACGGGGACGCGGGGAGGAGTAAAAGACTATCCCATGTTTGGAAGTCCGGGAGGTATTTGGTTTGTGTTCAGTTATTATATGTTCATGTTTATGTAGTTTGTAACGGTTTGGGAGAATATTTTCAGAGAGCAGTAAATGGTAACGCTTTATATTAAGGTTCTTGTAAATGACTAATAACATCAAAATAATGTCGCTGAATGTAAATGGGTTAAATGTACCGATGAAAAGAGAAAGGGTGATGAGAAAATTGAAAAAGGAGAAAGCACAAATTATATTCCTACAAGAGACACATCTGTCTAGATTAGAACATGAAAAACTGAAAAGATACGGCTACAGGAGCTTATACTACAGTACATATAAAGAGGGACGCAGGAGGGGAGTTGCAACATTAATACCAAACACAACACAATTTCATTACGAAAAGGAAATCAAAGACAAAGAAGGAAGGTATATAATAGTAAAAGGAAGAATAGAAAATGAACCAATCACACTGGTAAATGTATATGCACCCCCAGAAAGTGACAAATACTTTTACAAGTCCCTTTTTGACGTCATAGCAGTAGAAACAGAAGGAATCCTTATTTGTGGGGGCGATTTAAACGTAGTCATGAATCACAATATGGATACAACAAGTCTCAAGAGAACTAAAATGCCTTTAACAAGATTTGTCAATATGTCACTAGAGGAGATGGGGATGACAGATATATGGAGAAGTCTGCATCCTTTGGAAAAAGACTTTACGCACTATTCAGCTGCACATAAAGTTCATTCAAGGATAGACTATTTTCTACTGAATACAGGGGATAAACAGAGTGACGGAATGTGAAATAGGAGGGGCAGACGTGTCTGACCATAATCCACTCTATTTAAAAGTATGTTTAAGTAACAGGAAATGAAATACTGTATGGAGATTGAATGTAGGAATATTGAACAATGAACAACGAAAAGAGAAGGTAAAAGCAGAAATAAAAAGGTACATAGAGGAAAATAACAATGGAGCAGTAGACCCAACAATATTATGGGATGCCATGAAGGTGGTGATAAGGGGGAAATTGATAGCGGAACCTGCGCATGCAAAACGAATTCAATTGGAGTCATATAGAACGCATACTGCGAAACTGAGGGAATTAGAACAGGGATATCAAAGAACAGAAGACTCAAAGGTATATCAACAAATCAAGGAAGTAAAAAAAAAGATAAATGACATATTATTAGACGAGGTTGAAAAAAGGAACAAATTCTTTAAACAAAATTATTCCGAAGCAGGCTCAAAGGCGACTAAATTGTTGGCGAAACGTATACGTAAACAACAAGCACTTAGTAGTATACATAAAATCAGAGATCCGCATACAAGTGAATTAACAGATAAACCGGAGGATATAGAGAACATTTTTTGTGGATACTACAAGGAACTATATACACAACCCACATCTGAACGTGAGGAGGAAAGGAAGCTATTTTTAAATTCTTTGGATTTACCATCAATTGGTGGTATACAAAATGAGACATTAACAACCACTATTACTACAGAAGAAGTGAAAGATGCAATAAAGACACTAAAAAATAATAAATCCCCAGGTAGTGACGGATACCCAGCAGAGTGGTATAGGATGTTCGGGGAAGAGCTGACGCCACTACTTTTGGATTCTTTTAATTGGACTCTTCATAACAATAAAATACCTCCATCATGGGCTGAAGCCATTATAACCATCATACCAAAACCAGGAAGGGACAAGGAACACTGTCAGAACTATAGACCAATCTCATTATTAAATGTAGATTACAAAATATATACAACAATTATCTCCAAACGATTGAATACTTTTATAACAGAACTGATAGAGGAAGATCAAACAGGATTCATTAAAGGACGTCAAACACATGATAACATTAGAAGGGCCTTGCATATTGTAGATCAAGCACAAAAGAAAAAACAAAGTACTATATTAGTAAGTATTGATGCAGAAAAGGCATTCGATTTGGTAAATTGGGAATTCTTATATAAAGTATTAGAACGATTTGGATTCAATAGTAAGTCAATACAGTACATAAAAACATTATACCATCAGCCCACTGCTAGAATCAAAATAAATGGAAACCTTACTGACAAATTTAGTATACAGAGATCAACTCGGCAAGGCTGTTGTTTATCACCCACTCTTTTTGCGCTTTTTATCGAACCTTTGGCACAAGCAGTACGCCAAAATGAAGAGCTTTATGGAGTTATAGTAAATGGCAAGGAAGATAAAATAGGACTTTTCGCGGATGACGTCGTAGCCTTCCTCGAACAACCAAATAAATCACTACCTGTATTGATGAAACTGCTGGAAATGTACGGACACCTGTCGGGATATAAAGTAAATGTTTCAAAAACACAAATTTTAACACTTAACTACACCCCACCAAAGGAGATTCAGGAAGCATTCCACTTAAGTTGGAACCCAAAGAAAATTAAATATCTGGGAATTACCATCACAAAAGGATTATCTAAACTTTATAAAGCCAATTATGATAAGATAAGTCAGGAGATACAAAAAGACACGGAAAGATGGTCTACTTTACCACTAGATCTTAACTCAAGAATTGAGATTATCAAAATGAATGTACAACCAAGACTTCTTTATTTATTCCAGTCCCTACCAGTAGAAGTCCCCCAAACCCAATTTGTGACCTGGGACAGGATAATATCTCTGTTATTTGGGGAGGCAAAAAAACAAGAGTTAGGTACGAAACTCTCCAGTTACCAAAAGATAAAGGAGGTATGGGTCTCCCAAAACTGAAAGAGTACTTCTACGCGGCCCAATTTAGGCATATTATATGCTGGTGTATGCCAGATTACACGGCTAAATGGAAAGACATGGAAATAGAATTTGTAAAATATCCCATCCAGAGCCTTATTGGAGATCAAGAAATACACAAAAGGATTAAAAACAATATAGATTCAATTACAACATTTACTCTTGTTTAGAGTTATTAAAAATTATAAGATAAAGAAAGAAACAAAAGTTCTTAGATGGGTAGCATTTGACAGTAATTTTAAACCAGCTGAATATGATAAAGGATTCAAGCAGTGGGTAGACAAGGGAGTCACAGCATGGTGTACTTTAGAGAAGGATGGGGCACTGGAGAGTTTCCAAAACGTGAAAGATAAATATAGCTTGGATAAACAGGAATTGTACAGGTACCTACAACTAAGAGATTATTATAAAAAAGAAATCGAGATAGACCCCTCCACAGAAGTGAATGGTGTGATCCAAATTATAATGAATACATACAAAGGAAAGAAAATAAGAATCATATCTGCTTTATATCAAACATTGACAACAACTAAACATTCAACTAAATACATAAAGGAAAAATGGGAATCAAGAGTTTAATATGAAAATTTCGGATGATGATTGGCAAGACATGTGGAAAACACATCAGACAACCACTAATTCGCGGATATGGAGGGAGTTCTCTTGGAAAAATCTGGTCCGTTTTTTTATCACGCCCAAGGTCAAGAGCAAGTATAATAACACAAATGTACCAGGTTGGAGAGAGTGTGGAGTAAAGGGTGCTGCAGACCACTCACGCATATTTTGGAAATGTAATAAAGTATTTAAGTTTTGGGGAATTGCACATGAAACTGTACAAAAGATATTAGGTTACGATATTCCAATGAGCTATATGGGACTATACCTTTGTAATTTCAATTTTACCGAAGAGAGTATAAGAGTGAGAGATAAATATTTGATTAAAATACTACTGATAGCTAGTAAGAAGGCTATAACTAGGAAACGGGGTAAAGTGGAGCCTCCTTGTAAGAAAGAATGGGTAGGCATAGTAGAAGAGATCTATGTAATGGAGAAACTGACACACCGCCTAAGACTACAACAAGGACAGCTTGAAGAGAAGTGGGAGAAATGGACAATATTCAGAACCAAAACCGGCGACGAGGAATATGGACAGGAACAAATGACTTAGATGAAGACACGAAGAGAAAAGAAGTACTGCGAGAAATGTAACTCCCAAGCCAAATTTTCTGTTTGGTTTCTGTTTTGTTTTTTGTTTACTGTATTATTTTTGACTGTGAACTGTCTATGTGAATTTTGAAATAAAAAATTTAAGTGAAAAAAAAAAATAATTAGTCATTAATTTGTGAATAAAACGTGTGATGTTTTAGTATATTACTCAAAATATATATATAACATTGGTTATGTCATTTTGTAAAGTTTAAATGCTAAATCAAAAAGGTTCTCAAGAAGGCTGGCTTCAGAACCATTTCATTTCTATAATAAGCATCTAGCTATTTGTATTCAGATGTAAAATATGGACTGGAAAACAACTACTGAGAATCCTGGATATTTGAGTCTGGAATTTTGAAATAGAAATTTCACATTACACATTTTCCATTTCAAAATTCCATACTTTTCCAGAACTGAACTACTGGGAGTTCCATTTAACATTCAGTCCAATGCAGGAGAAGTGATCATTGACAGTCAGTGGTAACTACATTTATATGAAAAAAATCAATGTCATTTGTATTTGTGTGAACAAGGCTGGATTACCAACCTGGTCTGAAGCAACTGCCCTGGGTTCTCATCCCCAAAGGCCTCAAGATCCCTGTGTGTTTTGAGGAATACAATGTTTTGCAAATTTGAAAGGAAAATAGTAGCCACAAAGTCATTTTAAACAGAGGTGGAAGTTAAGTCATATGACTTCTTTGTAGCATCAACAATCAGAAGGAAAGAATGAAACCCACTAATGAACAACCTGTGGTTTAATAATACATTACATTCAAGGCAAATGATACATCCTTACGAATACATATTCAGCAATGCAATCATTCCCCCCCCCCTTAATAAATAGTATTCTTGAAGTCAGTGCACAACATTGAGAAAGAACACTTAACAGTCAAAGAGTAACATAGTCTGCACACATTCTGCATTTCCACACAGTACACCTCCCACTATAGTGCTGCTAAAACTAACATAAAAAATAGATCTCAAAATAAGTTATATATATATATATGTTTGGACTGTGCGTTTAGAAATATTGGGCATCAGGTTTTGTATTTACAGCAATATAGACTATGATGGATTTTTCTCAAACGACAGAAAGTGCACAGTAGGTAAAAGATCCAAGAACACCATTTTATCAAAAATATTTGACACACATTGTAAACAGTCTGTTTTCAAGATGCAGTATGAAATTGCACATTGTCGTCATTGCCACAGAGGGGGCTGTTTTCAAGGCTTTGGTACATGTCGTCATTTGTCCTGATTGGAAGAAAGAAGCTCTGCTATTGGTGCCCTGGGTTTCCTCCCACCAATGGCCCCTCCTTCGTCTCCATGGCAGCAGGGTGAGGGAAGGGGAAGTGGCTGTATAGCTAAAGTACATCCACACCCCACCACCGCTTGTTTCCTTGGATCAAAACTAGCGAACCAGAGAGCTGGATGAAACAGTACACTTCAGGATTGGGGAAGACTCTTTGCACTTGAATCACAGGTGCCAGGTCGGTGCTGGATGACCAATCATATGCAGCTGTGTTGGGACACTTCAAAGAATTGGGTAGATAAAGGGTGACTGATGAGGGACGATTGGAAATCATATTTTTTAAAGGCCCAGATTTCAGATATTCTTTTCAGATACAAACAGCAATGCACTGTCACCATGAGGCCAAAACCCCACGTAATACTGACTCACTGAATACTAGAGAAAGTTTGGCAGCTTTGTTGTTAACACCTGGGCCTATACAACACATCTGTTATTTAGACAGACCCAGTCCAATCATCCCTTACTTTCAGAGGCTGGACTGAAAGGAATACTTCACCCATACGGAAAAACCGGCGTTCTATCATTATACAATCACTATTATAATATAAAGAATGAGGTTTGTCTTCCCTTGGGCCGGCTGTCCTGTTAATCCTAACCCTACATTTTCCCATGTGTGATGTTAGACAGTAAGACCATAAAACACTCTTTCTGCCTTTTCTCAGGCTAGGATGAACCGATTTCTAAAATGTGTGTACATTTCTACTACAGTATCTCACAAAAGTGAGTACACCCCTAACATTTCTTCAAATATTTCATTATATCTTTCCATGCGACAACACTGAATAAATGACACTTTGATACAATGTCAAGTAGTCAGTGTACAGCTTGTATAACAGTGTAAATTTACTGTCCCCTCAAAATAACTCGACACGCAGCCATTAATGTCTAAACTGCTGGCAACAAAAGTGAGTACACCCCTAAGAAAAAATGTCCAAATTGGGCCCAAAGTGTCAATATTTTGTTTTGACATCATTATTGTCTAGCACTGCCTTAACCCTCTTGGGCATGTAGTTCACTAGAGCTTCACAGGTTGCAACTGGAATCCTCTTCCACCCATTCATGACGACATCAAGGAGCTAGTGGATATTAGAGCCCTTGCGCTCCTCCATCTCCCGTTTTAGGATGCCCCAAAGATGCTCAATAGGGTTTAAGACTGGAGACATGCTTGGCCAGTCCATAACCTTTACCCTCAGCTTCTTTAGCAAGCCAGTGGTCGTTCGGAGGGGTGTTTGGGGTCGTTATCATGTTGCAGTACTGCCCTGCGGCCCAGTTTATGAAGGAAGGGGATCATGCTCTGCTTCAGTATGTCACAGTACATGTTAGAATTCAATGAACTGTAGATCCCCAGTGCTGGCAGCACTCATGCAGCCCCAGACCATGACACTCCAACCACCATGCTTGACTCTAGGCAAGACACACTTGTCTTTGTACTCCTCACCTGGTTGCCGCTCTATACTCTTAACACCATCTGAACCAAATAAATGTATTTTGGTCTCATCAGACTACAGGACATGGTTGCAGTAATCCATGTCCGTAGTCTGTTTGTCTTCAGCAAACTTTTTGTGGGGTTTCTTGTGCATCATCTTTAGAATAGGCTTCCTTCTGGGATGACAGCCATGCAGACCAGTATGATGCAGAGTGCGGCTATGGTCTGAGCACTGACAGGTTGACCCCCACCCCTTCAAGCCCTTCAGCAATGCTGGCAGCACTCATACGTCTATTTTCCAAAGCCAACCTCTGTGTACGACGCTGACCATGTGCACTCAACCTTCGTAAACTGGGCCGCAGGGTGGTATTGCAACATGATAACGACCCCAAACACACCTCCAAGACGACCAGTGGCTTGCTAAAAAGCTGAGGGTAAAGGTTATGGCCTGGCCAAGCCTGTCTCCACACCTAAACCCTATTGAGCATCTTTGGGGCATCCTCAAACGGAAGGTGGAGGAGCGCAAGGTCTTTAATATCCACCAGCTCTGTGATGCTGTCATAAATGGGTGGAAGAGGGTTCCAGTTGCAACCTGTGAAGCTCTAGTGAACTACATGCCCAAGAGGGTTAAGGCAGTGCTGGAAAATAATGGTGGCCACACAAAATATTTACACTTTGGGCCCAATTTGTAAATTTTTTCTAAGGGGTGTACTCACTTTTGTTGCCAGCAGTTTAGACATTAATGGCTGTGTGTCGAGTTATTTTGAGGGGACAGGAAATTTACACTGTTATACAAGCTGTACACTGACTACTTTACATTGTATCAAAGTGTCATTTATTCAGTGTTGTCCCATGGAAAGATATAAAGAAAAATGTGAAGAAATGTGAGGGGTGTACTCACTTTTGTGAGATACTGTACATAGGATCTCAGAGTTCAATACACCTTCATATTCCTAAAGATGAAGTAGGTCTTTAAGGAAGGGAGGAGAATCAGGTTTCACTTGAACAATTGCAACCACCTTTCCTGATAGAACTACTATAAATACGGGGCGCCCTTAGCTCAGTTGGTAGGGTGTGTCCCCAATGGCCCTTGGCCAGCAGCGGACCCGGGTTCGATTCCAGCCCACAGTTGTTCTCTGCATGTCACTCCCCTCTCTGCCCCGTTTCAACTCTGTCTCTACACTATCAATAAAGCATAAAAATGCAAAAAAATACTATAAATACAAGCAGAAGTTGAACATGTTTGACTCCAGCTCCAAAGGAAAAAATAAGTTAATTTAACGGGGTCAGACCAGCAATATTCTATAGTTCTTTTATTGTTGACAAATCCCATGTGCAGAATAATAGCTACAGCCTAAAGTGGCCCTTTGGAGCTGAGCCGCCTGCAAGATATTTGATTAAAAACCGATGGTTCAACAAGTGGCTTAAACAGACTTCTATAAGAAAAGTATAAGGAATGTCATTTGATTATTAATATGTAAGCCTGGATAAATAAAAGTTTGTTAAAAAAAACACATTCCCCAATAGTTTTGGTAAGCTCCTGAGCCTGGAAAGGAAGAGAAGTTGAGAACGCTGCTTTTTGTTTATGCACAGGACATGTGGAGGATAACAACATTTTTATAAGCATGCCAACCTTATACATAAAGAAATATCTACGTGGGGATACTAAATATAGTCAATCTGTCTTTCTATTGTTGAAAGACTTTCCTAATCAAGTTTAATTTTTGATTTATTTGACGGTGTCGTATTTCAAATGTGTTGTTCACCTCGATGTCCTTTGAAACTTCAGTCCAAATCCCCTTCACTGCTCAACTCAATCCATTCCAGGACATTTTAACAAAACATTTATAAAAGTTCTACCCCAACATGTCAGCCCAAAAGCTGTTGGAAATACCTTCATTTTAATACATTGATTGATTAAAAACTGTCCAATTTTAAGATATGTATTCTAAGAAATACACGTGTAATATAATAGAAATATAATCAGAGACATGACCCCCAGCGACCCTCAGTGGTAGCTCAGGCCCTGAACTAAAATTGGGGTACTACAAAAAATAGAGATGCCTTAGTTTTACTTTGAGGCCTCTAGTGCTTTTGTCTGCTCTGTTCTGTTGTGCTCTGCTGCTGCTGTCTCTTCTGCCTTGGAAGACTAAACATGCTTTAACCACTGAATGACACACTCAGGAAAGTTGGCTGCAATTCATTTAGGATTCTTTTGCAGCGCCTCCGGCCCACACACAACTCTGGTGAGGCGTTCACAGGCAACGGGAAAGGGACACAAAAAGTGCAAATAGGTACCTTGGGCTGTTACTGGTAAAGGCAAAATTTGTGTTATAATGAACTCTTGGACGAAAAATTAGAAGAAAAATGGCGGGAAAGACATGCTTGTTGTAGAAAACACTCATGAAAAGGTAGCTGGCACGGTCCATTTGGTCACTTATGACTGTTGTAATGTGTCAATCATGCCCTCTAGTGGCCCCTGCTGGCATTGCATGGAGGAACACTGACAAACGCTTCAGCCTTCCTGACAGGCAAGTTCTGGGTCCAGAGTCAGGGAAGAGGGTGACACTTGAGTGAAGTTACATATTGATAGAGCCAATGCTGTTTAGAGTTTGTGTGTGTGTGTGTGTGTGTGTGCGTGCGTGTGTGTGTGTGTGTGCGCGTGATTGTGTGGGTGTTCTTGCGCCACACACAAGCTCAGTAGGGCCGGGGGGGGAAAACTCAAGAATGCGTTCACAGTGTCATCAAACTCACAAAGCATGCAGACAAATCCACATGTCTGAACGGACACTATATGGGGCATTCCGTGGTGAATGTAAACAGACTGGAGGCAGGAGCTCCAGAGCCAGGCCGCCTCAGTAGCACTACCTGCCCCCCACTCCCAGGAGTTTCTCTGGGCAGGGAGGACGCCTGGACTCCCCTGGGACATTCTCTGTGTGAGCGTGTAGGGCCGGACACGCTCTACCTCTGCGTCCTCTCATTCCTTCTCCTCCTTCTCATCTTCCACTTCCTTGACCAGAGTCACTTGTTGTCCATTAGAGACTGGACTTTGTGTACAAGCTCCCGTGCTACCTTCAGGATGTGTTGAACATCGTGACGCTCGGCCATCTCTGTGGGTAAGACAAATATACACCCTCCTGCATCACTTGCATCAACAGCCACTTTTGTAATTGCTATACAGATACTACACTCGATACACATACACACACACACACACACACACACCACACACACACACACCAAACAGAAACGTTTAGTTGTGGTGGTTGGACACAACTTTGTTTAAAGGAGTTTTGTGGAAGCATACAGGTGAGGCAGCATTGACTTTGTTATGAAGTCTTAATTCCTTTTCTATTAGATAGCAATAGTTTCAATCTTTTATCCTTGACTTTTTCTTTAGAGTTCCAACCAGTTCCTTCGTAGTAGCCATCACTTTTTATTTTCATATACAGGTCTCTTCAGGTGTAACCGCTCACTCGACGAGTATATACTGTTGGGGAGAGTGGGGTGAGATGTACCACTTTTTACTCAAAGTTATTTTAAAGTGAGGCCTTGACAGTTATGTCTCCAACTCAAATATGTACATATATTTCAAGATGTTGTGCATCCCTGGCAATAACAACTTTGGATCTGGAATAAACTGTTTAAGAAATATAGCTTTCGGAAAATATATTGTCTTGTGGCACAACTTGCCCCCGGTGTGGTGTAAGTTGTGCCACAAGAGAGAATACCACGGGGTAAATTGTGCCATTGATATATATCTCATAAACTGTAATGCAATGCAAATCCATATGACAATCACTTATTTAAGGTTTATTTAAAGTCAATAAAGTCAATATTTTACAATTCTCGAAGGTACATTTTCTTAAACAGGGCCTAGCAGATCTAATGGTTTTACCTGCAAAGCTCACAATGACAATGTCCCCATCATCATCTTTCTGGCCATCTGAACTCTTATCAGTGGTGTCATTAAGTGGAATGGAGATGTCACTCTCTTCTGAGCTACTGTGGACGATTTTTTCAAAACCCATATGTACACCTACACCCTGGCTTTTCCTCCCCATTACCTATCTTACCTCTGCACTACTATCTTTGTTTATATGTGGATGTATGGGCTTTATGTCTTTTATTTTTGTTATTGTTATTTTACCTTCATTGTTTACCTACTACTGAATGCACTATGTACAGCACTTTGGACAGTGCAAACTGTTATAAATGTGCTTTTATAAATACATTTTACTTACTTACTTATAACTCACCTAGGCCCTTTGGCACAAATCACCCTAACCCCAGAATTCTGGCTTATTAGCATGATGCAGCAGTTAAGGGCTGACATCGTGCTAACAGTATAGACTCAAAGTGTAGCATACTAAAGCACTAAAACATAATAATAAAAAACCTTGATCATGGAAATTTGAAAGGCAAAACACAGTTTTTTTTAGCTCAAATGTGCTTATATCTTATTCCTTGTGTCTCCTTTCTTTACAGGATGAGTCAAATGGATGGCTCTTCTTAAATATATGGTCACATTTCCAATTTCTTCCACGGTTTTCTAGAAACAAGGGGTGGCACAACTTCCCCACTGGCACAACTCAGGCCACTCTCCCCTATATGACATGTGATTATTACATGTATACAATTAAAATGTAGTCTCTTAATTGAATCAAATTAACTACAAGCGTAAATGGTAAAAAGATATTTTTTTAAAGTTCAAAGTTTTTGGTCTTACCATTGAAGAACTTGATGATGTCAGTGAAGTCCATGTTGTTGTCCATGATGATCTCACGGTATACTGTGACCAGGGCCAAGGCCAGGAAGAGGCCAAAGTGCTGCGAGGAAATCCTGGGAGCCACCCAGATCACCTCCCACACCGCAAACACATCCTCATACAGTAGCTCTACATCAAGAAGACATTAGTATTGGTTAACAATATTAATATTAATGTTATACTGCAGCCGCCACAAGCCCGGTTTTCAAACTGCCGCTACTGCAACACACGCAAATAACAAAAGAAAAAGACTTACTAAGAGCTGATGAGACAGAGGCCAAGTGTAGCTATACCCACCATCCGCTGGTTCAAAGAGCCCCGTCTCCAGCTCTCATGAGCCTCCAGTCCAGTCGTATGATATTACGTTCAGTAGTGTGACAGGGAATAGAGAAACCTCTGTGTAGTTGTGAAAGCTTAAAACAAAGAACTGTTCACTGATGTGAGCTAGCTTGAGTCAAATGTTGATCCTCCTCATGTCTTCTGCAGGTGTCTGTGTCAAACAATCTCCTCCAGCTGCCTGGCTGGTGCTCATTGTCAAACTGTCTGTGTACACCTGTGTGACGTCACATCCTGGTGCTAAGGTGCTGGGAAGTGTAGTCACTAACATAACACTCATAAACATAGCTACAGCATGTCAACAATAAGCTCTAAAAATCAGGGGCCTTTAGCAGCGGTTTACATGACAAGATGGTCTCACTTTCTCTGCTGCACTCTGACACTCAGGTGTCCACACAAACTTTGCGCTTTCCTTTAACAGGTTCGTTAGGGCACCGCCATATTTGCTAAGTTGGGCAGAAACCGCCGGTAGAAACCACACATCCCAAAAGCTACTTGGTAACACCACCTGCGAGAGTACCGTCCAGTGTTCATCAGCTGGGTGGCATGGTGGCCACCACTGGGGCGGCAGTGGCGAAGTGGGTAGGAAGTTCGCCTCTGGTGTGCAGGGTCGGAGGTTCGATCCCCCGTCTCCCCGCCACATGTCGAAGTGTCCCTGGGCAAGACACTGAACCCCGAATTGCTCCCGATAGTTAGCTTAGTTAGCTTAGCACCCTAGTGCTAAGCCTACCCTGCGTGGTAGCTGCTGCTATTGGTGTATGAATGTGTGTGTGACTGGGTGAATGTGTACAAAAACAATGTAAAGCGCTTTGAGTCTGTGATAAACGGAGATATAGCGCTATACAAGTCCATTTACCATTACCACTTTCGCATCAGCACATCATGATCCAAATAATATCCTGTAGCTTGGCTTTCTTCTAAAGACTGAGGGACACTAGGCATGGCTCCTTACACTGGGCTTCAACTAACGCTTCTTGAGTAAATTGAATGGTTTCTTCCATTCCTGCCAAATGGTCTAGGAATGTCTCTGAAAGGTCAACAAAAGCTTCCTCTACCTGAGCATCCAGCACCTCCTCTGACCGTAAGCCAGACCTGGTGACGACACAGGCTGTGAACTCTTCAGGGTGCTCCCTCTCTAAGGCTATGGTTTCAGGTGCTTCACATGGCTGTTCCTGTAAGATGGGGGTAATACTTTTACTCTGTACTACATTGGTTAGAGTGCCTTCCGGAACACTTGGGTGCACCCTTTTGCCTGCAATGTCATTGCCTAATAGAAAACCAACACATTTTACTGGGAGAGTGTTTATATTTCCCACGGACACCATTTTAGTCACCAACCTCGTTTTTATGAAAACCCGGTGCAAAGGAGCTGGGAAGTAACCATCACCAATTCCCTTGACCACCACAGACATCCCAGTGGCAGTGGACGGTGGTGTTGTGCCAGCTTAATTGGCTCATAAATTGGGACTTCTATTTTAAAGTGATCTTACTTGTATTGACTGTAAAAACACCAAATGTTGTGTAGTGCTACAAACATGAAGTGTTTTTAAAGTAACTTATCTCCCCTGGATAACAAATACATTCTTCTGCTCAGGCTGAAACCTGTGTCAATGACTTGACCCTAACAAGACATTGGTCAGAAAAGGCTGTAAAGCAGTGACATCCCCTTGCTTTATGACTCTCATCCTGGTCCATCTCTCTCTCTCTCACTACCAACCTCTGTGGAGGTGTTTGAATTGTCCTCTCTTCCAACTTCCACACTGAAAGATGGACTTCTCCAAGATCTCCTGAGCAAGCCACTGGCCTCTCCCTGATCCCAGCCTAAGCAAGGCCTGCACCAGCAGCCGTACAGGCCCACACCGCAGTGCAACACCCGCCTGCGTAAAACTGCTTACACCGACAGCAAGGATACGAGGAAAGACGGGGAAAGACACTAGTTGAAAAGACATGAACTCGCATAACTGTCGTTGGGAGGGAGGAGCTACAGCAGGTAGAGCGTGTCAGGGAGGGACCAGAGGGAACACAAGTGGAGCAGTTGAGTGATTTGGATTCGAATCTCTATCCCAACTGCTATTTTCTCCCAATTCATATACCCAAGCTTTAATGATGTATACAAATGAATGATTTTTAACAATGCTATGCCAAGAACTCACAAAATCCTTGTCCTTTATGTTTAACCCATTACAGTTTTGAAACTACAAGCAATTTGATTAATGTCTCCTGTATTCCAGGACGGTGCCCGGTTTAATTATTAATTCTAATTCATAATAAGTATTGATATTTAATAATTTCATAGAAATGATTCATTATCTAATTGTGATAATAACTAAACATGCCCCATTGAAATCCCAACGGTGGTAAGTCTAACACTCTTCTCAGAAGTAGTGAATGGGCTGCTCCAGTCTCTTAGCACCTTAACTGGGACCTCATGACCATCCTCTGAGAGTGCTACTGTACCATCAGACACAGTTGTTGTAACCCCCTTGTAACTTTTTAGTACTTCCTCTAATGATTGGAGCAAAACACCAACACAAGCTATGGGCTTAAAAGGCTCTCTACCGTGCAACTTCCAGCTGCTGCTCATTATCAAACAGTCTGTTTACACCTGTGTGACGTCACATCCTGGTGCTAAGTTGCTGGGAAGTGTAGTCACTAACATAACACTCATAAACATAGCTACAGCATGTCAACAATCAGCTCTAGTAAACAAAGGAATACAAACAGGAAAAGACCCTAAACGTGCCTGTAACATTAGTCACAGTTGGTTATTTCTATCATGTGAAAGCAAAGTCCTCACTTAGCCTTTTATGGCTTTCCTGCTTTAAAAATGGAGTCAGGGATCCCAATTTTTAAAACGCTTTTTTGCCAAAATCAGTGACTATCTCCTTACTGTCCGCTACCTGTCCGTACTGTGTGTGTGTGTGTGTGTGTGTTGACAGTAGTTTGGTGTTTATTCACAGCCAGGTTCAAATATCAAAAAGCTTTCTCTGGAATCCCTGACTCCACCTTTAATAAGGAAGATCCGGTGCAGCTGACAGGAGAGAAAGAGACATGTCACAAAGGAGCTGTATCAATAACGTCATCAACACTTGGGACGGCATGTGCTGCTACTATTTGAGGACATGGTGTTACCATGGTTTCACCTCAGCTGACTCCAGGCTAGGATAGACATCACAAGGATGAATATATGTAGCCATTTATTTGGCTTCCTTTTTAGGGATGAGTGATTGTTCCCGAATTTATTCTACATCCTTTTAGGCTGCGGTCAGTTTCTCTGTTAACCACTTTTTTTTCGACAAAGGTCAATATATATTGATTAAGTGGCAAAAGATGGAACCGCATCGATGCCACGCCCACCAACCCATGCATATTGTACTCTTTAATACACACTTTTATTTTAACAATTTCTCATTGTGGAGCTAGTGTCACATTTGGCATTTTCATTTAAATATCTGGAAGAGCTCAGAAATGAAATGGTCAAATCATATTTGAGTTTTTTTGTTGTAAAACAGGTTATTTTACATGGACATCTGATATTGTATCATATTGATCGAAGGCCCCTGAATTCCAATCCAATTAAGTCATATTGCTGCAGCCTTGTGATAACAGCAACTATAGTAACTTTGTCCAATGAATTGATCTAATATTGTATCGTGATTTACATCCCTTTCACAGAAGCACATATCCCCCCCACACCCCTCCCCCCAAGTGGTCAGAATGAGAAATAAAGGAGTTAGAAAGTACAGGTAACAGGTACAGCTCCTTGAGAAAAAAAAGGATGTGTTCTTCACCTCTCTTGAAGTCCAGCAGGAACCAGCGGTAACAGAAGTAGAAGTGAGTGTAATCTCCATTCTGCTGCATCAGTTCAAACAGCTCAGAGTCCAGGATCTGACATCAGAGCAAAAGCACAGAGGACGTCAATGCACGCACGCACGCACGCACACACACACACACACACACACACACACACACACACACACACACACACACACACACACACACACACACACACACACACACACACACACACACACACACACAGTAAGAGTTATTCATCACCTGGATCAGTGACCTCATGTTGGCAAAGTGTGTGTCCATGGCTCCGCCGTTAGGGAAGTTCTGACTCATCCTCTTCATTAGCTGAGTGAAACAGCTGTACGCCAGGCACTCTGAGACACACACACACACACACACACACACACAGTCATGTAGCCGGGGCAGTGCTAAAACTGTTGCCTTGTCTCTATCATATCCAGCCATTACATTAACATATTGAAATAAATAGCCAATATATACAGCTACTAGTCCTCCTTGTGTATAATGTTGGATCATTGTATCACATAACATCACGTTCATCCATAAAGTCACTCATGGTTGCCGATATTTGGCTACACATAATTGTGATGCAGGTTTTTTAAGTTTGTTTATTGTGTATTATGAAATTAGGCTTCAATTGGGTAACGGCTAATCCAGCTATTTTTTTACTATGTGCAGTTTACAATAGGTACAGGAGATGTGCAGTTGTATGAGAATTCTTTTCTCTTACCATCATCCAGGATGACCATTAGCGGTGCAAGCAGGTCACACATGCCCTGGACGTAGCCCATCTCTAAATGCTCCCACACATAGCTGCAGGAGGGACAGACACAAAGACCAATGGGAGGGAATCACAAAAGTAAACTCCCGGAACACAAAATAAAACAAAAGATTTTGAACGATGGAGATCATTCCCTGTGGGTTTGTAAATACAGGTGAAACCTTTCACACTAGACCTAGTTGATCCATAAAACAGAATGCAACAGCTTTAGGCATACTAAAGTTTCACATTCCTTACATCCGACCAGGCTTTTGTCACCAGACTACCTCCACACACCTGCACATGATGTTGCGTAGCTTCTCGAGATTGGCTGTGGTGAAGTAGTAATAGTTGCGGTCGCAGCGCTGCACATCTTTATCTATCCTGTGAAGGTTGAGGGCGATCGTGTCCAAAAGCTCGATCTGCACAACGGAAACATCACTGTTAGCAGGACCATCTACTTCAACTCAGAGCAAGATATCAACATATATTGCAGAATGGCTCAGTCAGAGTGAATGAACCGACATATGAACACACTGTCCACACACCGTATATGAGGAGAGTGACGGTGGGATCCCCTCTGCAGCTGCTCCATTGGTCATCAGTTTGTCCAGCTGCCTGCACAGCCTGTCCTCGGTGAGAGAGTCCTGACGCCCCCCCCCCTCTTCCCCAACCCCACCTTCCTCCTCCATGCTCTGCCCGTCATCTATGCTGGACAGGATCTGGGAATGAGCAGAGGTCACTGAGTAGTTTCTGGAAGAGGGCAGCCCCGAGTCGGGCGAGTCAAACTCCACCAGAGGGCGCTCCTCTTGGGGCAGTGCTGCGGGGGGAAGCAGGGTGCTCATGGTGGGGGTACCGTCCTCTCCATTGGGGGTCTCTTGGCTTCCTGCGTCCGGCTCATCCACCGACATGAACACCTGAGGAAGGGTGGAACTTTAGAAGTGAGAGCAGGGACCCTCATAAATAATAATGGTTCACAGTGCAGTGGAGTAGTGAACTCCATGTGATGAAACTAGTAGTAAATACATTTTGCAGTAGTTACATTTATATCTAATTAAATATCTATTTTTTTATAGTGATTTGAGAAATTAAATTACTTTTTTGCCATTGTTTGTGGAGTTAAACCTTGTTACCATAACAAAGCGTTTCATGAGAACTGAGGCAAATGTCTATTTGTGATATTGGGCTATTCAAATAAAACTGATTTGATTTGATGTTATATATTACATATGTTTGCTCAGTATCATAACTAGTGATGCTGGGTGTCATGGTAAACTTTACTGAGCTTTTTGAATGTCAATTTTTGGACGTTAAAAAAATTGCCTAAGTGACACCTAAATGAGCTCTTAGTTGAATATCGACTGATAGTTTGTTGAGAATCAACTATTTTCTATGTTTTGCTCTGTTAATAGTTTGCAGACACTAAACTGTTTTCACTTTAATTTGACAGTCCCAAGACCTTATGCTTAGTTGAATATTTACTAATAGTTTGTCGACAGTCATATGACAATCAACAGTCACCTACACAGGGTGCCTATTGATTGATACAATATTCTCATCTTTATTTTACAATGAACATATATGATCAACAGAGGGTTGAATGTTCATTCATTAGATGTGTTCCTTGTGAGTGGGGGGAAAGTTGATCCATATGAAATGTAAGTTGAGTATTGGTTAAAAACAGCAGTTGATAGTCAACTTACTAGAAGTTTACACTCAACTGATAGCTGAATATTTGTAAAGAACATGTAGTAAAAAGTATAATGTCTGTTGCAGACTGTTTTTGTAAAAAGAAATTAACAAAATAAAATGATACTATAGTTAACTAACACTTAGTTGAATGCATGTTACATATTTGTTGACAGCTCTGTTGAGTATCAACTAACTCACTGTTGAATATCAACTAAACATCAACTAATAGTGCACCTTATAGTTAACTTACAGTTAGTTGAATGCTTGTTTCTTATCTGTTGAAAGAGCTCTGTTCAATATCAACTAACCATCTACTAATAATGCAAATCATAGTTAACTGACAGTTAGTTAAATGCATGCTAAATATATATCAACTAACTCACTGTTGAATATCAACTAAACATCTACTAATAGTGCAACTTATAGTTAACAGACAGTTAGTTGAATCCTTGTTTCTTATCTGTTGAACAAGCTCTGTTGAATATCAACTAGTCTCGCAAAGCCAGACCAAACTACAGCAAGTAGTATGGTCTGGAAGCACTCCGTTTAGAGCCGTCTATTCGGGGGGAAACTGGGCTGGCCTGTTTTTATTTATTTAAACCAATCACAATCATCTACGGCGGGGCTAACCCCGGGAAGCAGCCAATGGAGGCGTAGCGTTGTTTGCCGACGCCAGCGCTTAATAGACGCTGGCGGGAGTGGTCAAGCCAGACTAAATATCAACTAACACTAATAGTGCAACTTACAGTTAGTTGAATACATGTTACTTATCTGTTGAGATAGTTCTGTTGAATGTCAACTCATTCACTGTTGATATGCAACTGCATATCTACTGATGGCTTGTTGAGTGTCAACAGTGGACTATCAAACTAAAGTGTTACCATTTTTCTTCCTTAATTGCTTAATTAACTTTTTTTTCTTTCTAATATTATAATTGATTTGTTTGTATCTTTATTTGACACTGCGCGATGTTGTTGTTTAGTCTCATCATAGGTTTTACAGATCCGGAAAAAATAAAGAGACCACTCCAAATGTTCAGTGTCTCTAGTTTTACTCTTTAGAGCCATATGTATGATTAAAATTAACATTTTGATATTATAATATAAACTACTGACAACATTTCTACCAAATTCACAATAAAAATATTGTGATTTAGAGCATTTTCAATAAGTAATGTAGAGATAAAAATCTAAGAAAAATCCAGACTGGTGTCTTAATTTTTTCCGGGGCTGTATATGCAAAATGTATCTTCTGTCTGCATACATTAAAAAAAGAAAGAAAAAAGAATAAAAGTTGACAGTGTTTGGTGGAGATGAGTAATGAGTGATTGTGTTTGGCTGCTGGACCTCGTTGCTGAGTGTGGAGTCTCTGTGCACCAGTCTGAGGACGTGGCTGTCGATGCTGCTGCCTGACGACAGCTTGGCAAAGATGGCTGACTGCATCTCCTTCTCCCTCTGCTTCACGATAACCTCACACGCCTTCCACTCCCGCATCACCTGCTGGTAGCGCTCGCTGATCCTCCAATCAATCTGGACAGGGGGAGGGAAACAAAGGCAAGATTGCTTTTAAAGGAAGGGTCACTGCAGGCCAAAACATCCTTTAATATTACCATGTCTTCCTTTTATACTAGTATGAAGTATGCAGCCGAGGTCAGCAGACAGGCTGACTGTTTTGAATACTTTTGCAGATGTGTTTAGACTACTATAGAAGAAATGGACAAGGCCATATCACTATCTGTATTGTCACAGGCAGAGAGGAAAATGGAAAGCATGTCTGTTGTACACTGGCTATGAATAAGGAGACCTAAAATTGTCTGTGTATTGGAATGCATCTTCTAAAAAAAAAAAATAATAAAATTGTTTTAACTGTATCAATATCTGTGTATCTGAATCTTATGGCAGTGGGGGCGGGACCTGATAAGCCTTTGGCTTCTCCTGCCACCCTTCAGACAATAACACAAAGTAATATGTGTGAATATGCAAAGAGAACATTGTGTATTGTGTGTAATTGTCCGGAAGAATAATAAATCAATCAATCAATCAATCAATCAATCAATCAATCAATCAAAGATGAACATGTTCTGGTGTTAATTTGGACTAAACCTAGCCTGTTTGCGTCTGTATATCTATCCTGTACAACCATCTTTAACGGACATTATCTCAATATACTGTACGTTTTTTTGTCAATATTCCAACACAAAATTCTCAACATCTAAAGCACTTAAATAAACTAGACATTCCATAATGATGCTCAGCACTATTCTGAAGGTTATTACAGAAGGGTTTGTTCATGTAGAAAGTGAAAACAGACAGTTTCCATCGCTCTGGCTTCATCCAACATCAGACACAGAGACAGAAATACAATTTTTTTTACAAATAATTAGTTAGATATTGCCAAATTTGCATATGTATTCAAACATTTCAGAAAAATTATGCACAAAATAATTGTTTCAATGTTAATAATCAACTGGCAAAGTTTCAAGATGATAAGTTTAAGTTTACATTTTTTTACCCTATTCACCTGCAGTGTCTCGCTTTGCATGAAGAGACAAATTAAGACAGTTTGTCTGTGTCTGTGCCTGTGTGTGTGTGTGTCTGTCTGTCTCTGTGTGTGTATTGTACCTGGCTCATGTCTTTTTTGCCCATGCCGAACTTGTAGTGTCCCAACAAGAAAGGCCACACCTCCTTTCTGATGTCATGCTGCACTCCGCCATAGTAGACCAGCCGCAGCAGCTCCAGCTCCTTATAGTTCTACACACACACACATGCGGCCACACACACACACACACACACACACACACACACACACACACACACACACACACACACACACACAGAGTTGCGATCAGTATGGAGGACATACAGTAGACGAGTGCAGAAGACTAAGGACACAGATATGAATAGAGTGTATATTAGTGATGATGACTTTGTAATGAGACTTCATTTAGCTCAAACTCATTACATTCACATTAGCGTGATGGGAAACTGTGGAGAGGGCTACAGACTGCAGGAGCACATCATGATCTCTGCCTTCAAATGAATATGTGGGCACATAAAAGGAGGAAATACTATTCAGAGGGATTTATCCTGTCCGTACACACCAAATATGCAAATTAGGCGATGACGTCATCTGGCGACTTCTAGCGACTTTTTGGACAGCCAATAGCTACTTTCCTTACTGAAGAGTTGGCAACACTGCGTTGATGCGTCAGTTGCGTGAGCGTTCACGACCCTAGCAGTCTGACACTACTGTTTGGCCCTACTACGGCGGACAGCGAATAGCAATTTATTCACCAACGAACTATCTATACTATACTATCTATGCAACGAACCCTCAATTTACCATTACCCGGATACCAACAACTAACACGGTGGGAGGACAGTGTGTACACAGAGGCTGAGAAACACAGAGGAGGAAATGTATTTGCGGGCGGCTGTTGCTCCATGAAGCCGCTCGGGGTTAGAAGACGTGTGGAAAGTGAGCCAGGAGAATGGGCTTCCTGGTTAATTCAGTGAATATGTGCGGCTGTGCTTTAGCCGATAAACCAACTTAGCACCGGTCAGATAGCATTAGTTAACTCACCCGGTTGTGTGCAGCCACCACCTCCATATAATGAACCGAAACATAGCGGCTAAGGGAACTTTCACGAAAAGTACAGCGAAGCACCGGTGTTTATCTACGCCAGCCACGGTCCCGTCACAGCCAGGTAGGGTAATGTAGGCTACTTGCCTTTATTGTGTACTGCCGTGCACACAATGCTGCTGTAAATGTGTTTGGTATGGTGCTCCCTTGCTGTTTTTGTGAATCTGCAATGCTGTTTTAAGGCTATTTGTTCCGTTCAGTTGCTGTTAATTTGTCTTTTGGCACAATTGTTGGCCGTGTTGTTGTTGATTTTGTGCGGATATGATCGCTGTTGTATCGGGTCGGGTCTGATCACAGCCATGGTTGATTAGGGGAATAAATATATCGGGGGGGGGGGGGACACTAGCTGGGTAGGTGCGTTGGGCGCTTTGAACCATTTTTGACACAAAATGGCGCCAGATTAGGAACAACATGACCACGCATAGCTGTCGTTCGGAGGGAGGAGCTACAGCAGGTAGAGCGTTGGGAAAACAGCCGTTGGGATTCCAACTCTCAACTGCAGCTTTAAGCCCCGTTAATTTAGTGGTCTAACTAGTAAATTCAACTTTTACCATAGTCAGTCGGCAAAACAGGAGATTCTTCTTTCTTGCTAATGAAAGATTTGAGTGCCGTCTTCCAAATCGTTAAGTGTCGAGACCAAAGCTGTTTCAAACTCAAGCAACATATCCGCATCCATCTTTGTTGATTACTAGCACGGTTTTGAAAGTGCATACGCAGCACTATCGTCATCTTGTTACAACCACCGCTGAGCCCCATACATAGGGCTCTGCCACCAACATGCCACCAACATGCTGAGCAAATTCCTCTGCCAGCGGCAGGTCTGGATTACCAGGCTAAGAAACAGTGTCTTTGAAGCTAAATTTTTTCTGGGGGGGGGTTAATCCCCATGTTAATACTGGTGCCACACCTAGTTTTACTGTTGCATCAGATTTTTTTTTCGCTGGAAGTTACTGTTTACATTTCTCTCTAGCCACCCCCCCCCCCAAACACACACCCCATTAGAAGGTCTAAATATTGTTACAATTTGCGTCAGCACAGTAGGCTCACAAGCCTACTTTATTATTAGCCTATCTTATTGATATGTGCCCCACCAGATTTTTACATATAAAATCACCACCGCAGGGAAGTATGGATATTGGAATGCAGTGTATATTTATTTTCTCTATCAGCTCTACAGTTAGCAGCTGTAGGGGAGAACGGGGTAATTTGTCACACGGGTTGGTTGTCACAATCGTTATATCTCGGAACCAGAAGGCGCTGTGAAATGTTGGTATGTAAATATCCAGAATTGGGATCAGAGGTCACCTACATAGTCTTCCTTTGAGTTAGACTGCTGAATTTGAGGTGAGATGACTGTTTGTGTTTTTCATGTCAAATTGAAAATATTTAGCTCCTCAGTATTTTTCTTCTAGGCTTTTACACAATGGGTTTATAACAAAACACTTGTTACCCATACAAAGTGTGAAGGGTAAGCCATAGTTTAGATTGTTTTTAGGAAGCTAATTAGTTGTCAGATGGTTGTTGGTCTTGATGCTAGCAAGAAATTCAAGTTGGGGTTGGTCGTCATATTTTTTGGGGGGTTGGTTGTCACATGTTATCTCAAGGCTGCAGCCAGAAAAGGAACTCAATAACGAAAGAAATTGTTAAGCTGTATCCTCACTGACACCCCAGAGAAGGAAAGAATAGAGCAGGAACAGGCAGCTAGCATGCAAAAGAAAAAAGGACAACAAAATCAAAACAACCCAGTGCATCCCAAACTAGACCAGCTGCCAAGGCTACATTAATTTATGTAGGCCTATTTGTCAACTTGACAATGCAATTAAACTTACAAATTGAGTTCTACTTTCTTGCCTTCTTTTTAAGATTATTCCCAATAAGATAACATTGTGACAAACAACCCCAGAGTGTTTGACAACCGACCCCTTGATGGGGTTGGTTGTCACAATGTGTAAGGGTGTCTTTGATGATTAATTTCTTCTTTATTACAATAAGTTAGAAAAAGTGAGGGATACACATTTCAAGCCAACACCTTAAGCTTCAATTTAATGTAGGAATGACTATTGAAAGATGTTTAGGTGATAAGCAATTCTCACTAGAGTAAAAAGTGTGCCTACTTACCCCGTTCTCCCCTACCAGGCTGTGTGCTCTGCTGCACCTACCTTGCAGTCTTTCTGGTACTTGCTCCATACTTCTTTGCTGAGGCCCCCGGATGCTTCGCTGGGCCTGTCTGGAGGGACCATGGTGTGGTTGACCAGAGCGGACAGGTGAGTCCTCACGGTGGACAGGTGTCGACAGTAGGCCAGCCCTGATGGACAGATGAGAGACGGACACACACAAACACTTTTATTTGTCCTGGCATGTGACTTTGTATGTGTTTCTGTGTATGAGCTGCTGGATACAGCAACTCCCGATTTGAATTCTTCGTGGTTTTTATCGTCTGCGGCCGAATGTAATGAACCTTTTGCTCCAAACTTTGGGCGCCGTGCTGCACACCTCGGAGGAACCATTTAGAGACTGTTTGACTAAATATATTCATCTTCCTCAGGGGTCCAAGCTTCTTGGTTTGGTTTTGTAGGCTATGTCTGTCTGTCTGTCTGTCTGTCTGTCTGTCTGTCTGTACTGTATGTATACACACACACTGCACCACGAGCGCCCCCACGACTTTCACTTTTGAGGACTCAGCAGCTACATATCTACCTGTGTGGGGGATTCTTCAATGAGAAACAGTGTAATCCTTCAAAAAAGATTTATTTCACAGAATAAGCACTTTGCCTCATGACCTCATGACCACATTGTTGTTGGAGCTTTTTTTTTTTTTTTTTTGAATGGTGTTACTCCACGCTCATTGCATTCCTTTTGATTTGAAATCAATCTCAATGTCAAGTTCATAACTAACTTGCTTTCATTCATTTGATTCCCAAATCAAGACACACCTGGACACATTTACCAGGTTTGGCCTAGGTTGCTGGGGTCATACAGCACCTGAATGTCTGTGGTAATGTGACAGAGAGAACCACCTACACTAACGGCCTCTACACACATCCTGCGTCTACCTCTGGAGCGCGTCGTCTTACCTTACTGCTGCATCTCTCGGACTTTTCTCGGACACACATGGAACGTCTCAGCAGCTGCTGCTGCTGCAGCGCTGCTTCTAAAAGCCCTATCTTTCTACATAGAGTTTTCATAGATAATTCTCATTAAAAATGAAGTTATTTCCTGTCATTTATGATGCATATGATTTATATTGAGTCTAATATTGAGTCTGGACAGTAATCCGTGCGCCCCATTGCCTTTTTTTTTATTTTTTATTTTTTTGCCACATTTTCGCTTGTTGGAGGTTTTATTTTGAAAGGGACACACCAGGAAATGGTGAAACTACAGCGAAAGCTGCCGGTATGAAGTCAATATGACTCTCAGCAGAGTATTTCTCTATCAGTTAAAGCAGAGAGACCCGAGAGAGCCGCGCGGCTCTCAGAAAAAAATAGGCGAGCCTCCTGAGGTAAAGGGGAGCGTCGCTGCAGGCGTGCCTCCGACGCGCATCAGCAGTGCGTCTGAGTTTGGATGTGTGCCCGCTCTAGGTTGATTACACGGTCAGTGACAAAAAGTCAGACGCAGACGCGAGGTAGACGCGCAGTAGAGGTAGGATGTGTGCAGAGGCCGTAAATAAAACAAAAGCCATAAATAAAAATTACTTCAGATTTTATTTTACAGAAGTAATTCACACAGGGAAAGTCCGCTAGTTCACTTGCTTTGGTCCAGACCAAATAGAGTTTAGATTTTTTTTGTTTGGTGTGGTCCACTTTCATATTGCCCCTTGTGCAAGTGAACCAGCATTACGAAGCAAAACCACACGATCTGAGATCATTCAAAAACTAAATAAAAAGGCCTACATCTAGCCTATAAATAAAGAAGAAAATCATCAAATTATTGTTGTTTCATATGGTTATAATATGTAGCCCTATGACAATGCAACGTTATGTGGCTTGTAGTCTACGATGTGAAACATAATTTTTACTGTATTTTTGCTGCTGGACGCGGCTCGCAAGAAGAATAGGCTCATGCTGACACTCAGCTGATTAAGCTGTGTATCAGCTGGGTGTCAGTTTGGCGCAGTTCAGCTCCAAACTGACACGGGGATAGTATTGACGGTCCCGTACATGGGAAGCAAAATAAAAACACACACTTCTTGCGCAGCGTGAACCTGTTGACACTGTGCATCCTCTCGATCAAATCAATCAACAACAACAACACTTTCCCATAATGTGAAGCTGACGGCAAATAAAAAAAAAAAGAAAAGAAAGAAAAGAAAGGCACAGTTCCTCCTGCATTTGGGTCGGATCGAGTCCGGACAAATTTACACCACAAACGAACTGCAGAAGAGTGCGTATGGAAGCACATCAAGACTACCTCTTCAGCTGGGTCTCGGAGCGTTTGTTTGGTCC
The DNA here is from genome assembly GCA_026929865.2 of Hyperoplus lanceolatus. NCBI lineage: Eukaryota > Metazoa > Chordata > Actinopteri > Uranoscopiformes > Ammodytidae > Hyperoplus > Hyperoplus lanceolatus. The sequence continues at coordinate 36,301,050 of CM049398.1, read as the reverse complement.
GCCCCCGAGTGCAATTGCTGTATTCACACCTGCCTGAAAGATGCGCACCTGAGTCTGAGTTTGTTTCAACCGAACTAAACACGACATGTGTGAATACACCCTAACACTATACTATATCGTATGTCTTCAAAGTCACTTGATTAATATTAATGTAACATGTGTGTCTACTGCTCCTTAATGAATATCACATGGACCAGAAATGATTGAATTATTGTGTGAACCTGCTTTTATTTAACAACTAAATTTCTACTTTAAATATTTTGTATTGTTATATTGAGGTCATTAAAATGGCTAACACAGTTAGTAGATGATGCTTTAATTAAAAACATAAAAAATAGGAAGAAACTATTTTTATAACACTATAGGGATTATGGTATGCAGTAGTTTATTAGTCTGTATTACATAGCTGACATATTCAGAGGGATAATACCTTTATAGAATGCAAACGTATTACCTTATCCACTTTTGCTGCACTTTTGCTTGTTACACTCGATTGTGTTACACATAAAGAATCATGACATTAAGATAATTTCCACATAATAACAGACTCAACATTGAAACTCTCTTGAGATCAAACTAAAAAAGGAAACACAAGATACTGACTGCAATATTAATCTTCTCTTAATATAAATCATTTTAATGTTTCAATTGTGTATCGGCGAGGATTTTAGCTGCCCTGTGGTTTATGTGTTTTACCCCACAGTGAATTTCCCAGTTCTAATATTATAATATTCAGTAAAAAGCTAGAGGCAACATGATGTACTTACATCCATAAAAGGCTCTGGAGACTATCTGCCTCTTCATGTTCTGGCAGAGCATCTTAAGAGGAACACTGAAGGGGAAGGAAGAGAAATCAGCCATTAGATCAGTTCATTTTTCTCTATTTATCCTTGAAAAAAAAAAGGGGGGCCCCAAAAAACAAAAAAAAAAATGATTTGGGGGGGGTTTTAAAAAAGAATTTGTTACCCCCTGTTTGAGTGTAGGAACATAAATGCTATGTAGTATAGGAAAAGGTAAATGCCGAAGTATTATGTTAACTTCCCATCTATGTTTAAATTAGTTTCACTTTTGAGATGGGATAGGCCAAAAGTTATTGTCAAAAAAAGGTGTTTTATTGAAAAAAGTCCTTCTGTTGTTTAAGTAGTGTTTTTGTTTTGTCCAGGACATACGCCATTGTTTTGTCCTGTTATTTGTATGTTTGTGCTCCATACCCTGATACTATGGTCACAAGCCGTTAATAAAGGAATGAGATGTTTGCTCTTAAAGAAGACAACACCACCACTGAAAGCTAAAGCAAAACACTTAAATGTCTTAATGCATTTTTTCCTAAAAGATAGATGGACTAGATGCTGCCTTTATTCAAATCTCTGACTTTCCTTTAGAAAAGTCCCATTTTTAAAATGGGAAAAGTCAGTTATTATGCCACATTGCAGCAACCAGTGATAATACACAGCCTAGGCTGAGCTCTGTAAACGGACATTTTGCTAGCTAAGGTGGGCCCCCTTTATTTATTTTACCCTTTGTTTACATGCCCACCATTAAAAACCCTTTCAAAATAAAACCGTTCTTCCAGAATCTTCCAAACACAATTAGACCAGACTGGGGTAAAAGCAAAAGGGAAGTGAATGTGGACGTACGTGTGAATGTCTGAAGGGTCATGTATGCAGGTACAGCCAGCCGGATAGTCAAAGGACACGTTGCTGCCAGCCACGGTGCAGGACTGGCACAGAGACTCCGTGACTTCGGCCTGTTGCCAGGACGACGGGCTACCTCCGAAACCCTGCATGTCCATCATCTCCCCGTGGTCTGAACCCCAGATAACAACACACACACAGGGCTCTGAGCACCACAGAATAACACACATACACACACAGTGGTCTGAAGACCACAGAACAACACACAGGTTCAGTGCTCTGAGCACCACAGAACAACACACACACACACACACAGTGGTCTGAATACCACAATACAATACAACACACACACACACACACACACACACACACACACACACACACACACACACAGGGCTCAGTGCTCTGAGCACCACAGAATAACACACACACACACACACACACACACACACAGGTCTTAGTGCTCCAACACTGAACGCTGCTGTTTTTTGACATTCTACACTGTTTCTTCTTCAAAAAGTAGCAGTGTCTCTAAATCCACTTCACTCTGCAAACATTCTAAATCTTACCAAGAAGTTCATTTTCACTTGCAGATTGGCAGATTTAAAAAAAAATGTTTTTACTTATTACAATTAAATACACCTTGTATTACCTTGTTTTCCTTGACTTATATTTGGAGAGGCATTTTTTCATCCGCTATCTTCAATGCCTTACATATTATGACAAAGGTCCCTCAGCTCAACCATAAAATACATCTTTAAATGTATTGTTCTTCATTATCCATGACATCAAGAGATGAGGAGATGGATGAAAGTTATTTTTTTAACACGTATATCAAATGTGAGAGCCGGAAACAATCAAAAGAAAATAAGAAGCGTAGATAGGAAAGCAAAAGGTTGGAGGGGGGGGGACGTTGCTGTGTGAGAGAAGGCAGAGAGGATGCCAGGGAAGCCATGCCAGTTCAGCAGAGAGAGGAGGAAGTAGGAGAGGAAGAAGACAGGAAGTAAAGCGTTGGATAGAACAGGAGGAGGCAGGGACCAGGCTGACACTCACCATGCAGGATGCATAACGCCACAACAAGACAAAAAAATCATTTCAACAGAAAATACAAATGGGACACCAGAGAAGGCCACACATAGGGAAGGAAAAAAATAAAACATAAAAACGTCAACATTAAATAAATGCTCTTCACCTTAATTCTTCAGGTTGGAGCTGATGACCTGTCATAAATATGAAGCTGTGCTTTGGTTGTTCAATAACCCCCAGAAAACAAATATTATTAAGAAGAAAGGGGAAAAAAAAAGATAAAGAAAGATTGCAAACAGAAAAAATGCTGGCGCGAGACCAACATTTAGCCTCCCCCACTTCATTACTTTATATAGGACTAGACGTGATCAACAATTGTTTTTGGGGATCAGTAATGCGACCCCTGCTCACACAAGGACTCCACGTCTCTACTACTGCGGAACCCCACAGGACCGTAATGAGAGGGGCTGGGGGAGGGGGAGGGGCGGGGTTAGTGAAGAATTACAGTGAACAGCATGGCAGCATACGACTGCACAAACACAGGAGAAACAAAGTCAGAGAAGAGAGAGAGAGGGAATCAAAGCAAACATAGGAGGATTTTCCATCACAAATACGCAGGAAAACACATAGTCGCTCCATAATGAAAACGGGTGCATATTTCCCATGCAGAAATCGTCAAGCATGTTGCAAGTGAGAAATGAAAGGACAAAAAAAGAAGGAAACAGAAATATTTTTAAATTAAAGGAGTAGTGCAAAAAGGAATCAAATTATCAAAGCGATTGTCGACCACAACAGCGTAAACCCAACAGTGCTGAGGCATGCTACAAGAGATATACCCTCTCATAAAGGCTGTTACATACTCCGTGAGAAGAAAGAACAAAGTTCTCGGTGACAGAGCTGCGAGAAGAAAATGACGTCATTAGCTGTTCTCGCAGCTTGTTCTCGACACATCACCCGGGCCGAACTTTCTTCTCGCAGCTTGTCCGAGAACTATTCTGTGATTGGTCAGTCTGAAGTCAATGAGGAAAGCGAAATGAAATCAGCTGGCACTACTGAGTCAATTACCATGGTAACAATGCGCCGCGGTGAGGAGTTCGGCAGTTGAGTTCTCGTGAAGTATGTAATGTCAGACCAGAAAGAAGTTCTCGCAGCTCTGTCACCGAGAACTTTGTTCTTTCTTCTCGCGGAGTATGTAACAGCCTTAACTCTACTGTGTACGGCAATCAGCACTCCAAAAGGAATTGACCTAGACAAGGAGAGCTAGGGATGTGTGTTAGGAAGGGGAAGTGTGTGTATAGCAGGGATGAAACCAGGTGACAGAGGGTGTATTCTGTATAAAAGGAGTGTGTTCATTTGACAGTGTGTGTTTCACAGGCTTGCCTAAGGATCCCTGCCAAGCTAGTGGATTAAAGTGTATCTGAGCACTGGGAAGAATGAGAGGAGACACACAGAGTGAATTGAAGAAGGATAGGTGTCACCGAGCACCTATCCTTCAAAAAGCACTGTGCAGCACTTTTTGTTGATCTGTCAAAAGCCTTTGATACTTTAGATCACAATTTGCTTTTACAGAGGCTGCATGAAATTGGTTTTGATTATTCTACATGTAGCTGGTTTAGGGACTATCTCTCTGATAGACAGCAGTCAGTAAAACTGGGAAGCCACCAAACTGAGTTTTTAACAGTTACAAATGGTGTTCCGCGGGGCTCAATTTTAGGTCCAGTCCTATTCACAATTTACATCAATAACATTGTTTCATCGCTACAAAACTGTCACGCCCATTTGTATGCTGACGACACTGTACTGTACTGCATTTCTGATTCGGTCCATCAATCTGTTCAGAACCTTCAGAGCTCTTTTAACACCCTGCAGGACTGTCTAGTGGACCTCAGGCTTGTTCTTAATACGGACAAAACAAAATATATGTGTTTCTCCAGAGCAAGAACTCTACATTTTAATGATCTTAATATTCATACAAATAATGGATCTCAAATTGAAAGAGTCACTGAATATAAATATCTCGGCATCTGGATAGATGAAAAAGTATCTTTTAAATTTCACATAAAAAATCTTGTCTGTCGTCTGCGACAAAAGATTGGATATTTTTATAGGAACAAAGCCACCTTCCCGTTGTTCAGTAGGAAAAGGATTATTGAGGCAGTTTTCATGTCTGTCCTTGATTACGGTGATGTAGTTTATCGGCATGCATCTCATTCATGTCTTAAACTCCTAGACTCTGTTTTTCACTCTGCTTTAAGGTTCATTACAGGAGATGCTTATGACACACACCATTGTCTTTTATATGATAAGGTTGGGTGGTACTCTCTTAAAGAGAGACGTGATGCACATTGGCATATTTTTATATATAAAGCCCTGTCCGGAAAACTACCACTCTATTTGACAACAATGCTGCATATTTCAGATGGGCTTTATCAAACCCGCTCAACTGAAATGCTCATGTTATTTGTTCCATACGCCCGGTCTGACCTTGGTAAAACTGCTTTTAGCCACAGTGCCCCTGACTCCTGGAACAGCCTACAACATCAAATTAAAATAAATACACTCATAACTGTTAACCAATTTAAAGTTATTATTTTGAATCAGCCCTACTCCACTTGTAACTGTTTTAATTAGGCTATTGTTCTGCTTTATTCAATTGATCTGAATGTTTTAATTGTTGTTGTCTCTTTGTAAGCTTGTTGTGTATTCTAATTGTATATTGTGTATCTGTAATGTGTCTCGACGTCATTGTAAAAGAGGGTAACCCTCAATTGATCTTTCGAGAATAAATAAAGGAAAATGAATGAAATGAAATGAATACTGTGGCATTAACTGGATGTCTGACCATATCTGACAAAGCTACCATTTTGGTAAGGCAGGATGTTATTGAGCCAGATAACAACATCCAGGGAGTCCAGCTGTCAATTATCTGACAGCAAATGGGTTCCCATGGTGGAAATGAAAAAAAAGAAAAGAAAATGTATTTGATTGAGCCACTACGAGTAACTTTGTCGGTTGGCGGCCCCTTTGGACAAAAGCGGTAGTATTTTTATGACGCCAGCTGTCGTAAAGCTGTTTTCTAGCGCGTGCCGGCCTTGCGAGTGTCAAATGATTAGGACGCAGTATAGTGCATGTCTGTTGTTGAAAGTGTGAGGGCACGGACTCTTTTCAGCTCCGTGAGAGTGGTTAGTGACACTGCATCAACTAATGCCAGTTAGTGCTACACACAACTGATTTCAATGAGTTGATGCAGGTTCCCTAACCACTCACGGAGCTGAAAGATTCCTTGTCCTCACAGAAATGAATGAACGAGAGACGGCAGTTAGTATGGATCACGATGAGGTAATGTGATTATTTTGTTGTAAATAATGACTATTTCAGATGAATAATGGTCATCTGATGATGGTGAAGCAAAGTAAACTTTGTTTTAGTAGGCTACTGCTCATTCATTTAGGAGTAAACACTGCAATCTAGTTCGCTCCCGTGAAATTGTGTGTACGTTGATTGGCAACGCCATCCTCGTCTATCACTCTCCCTTTTAGCTTTTCTTCATTGCATTTTCTGTTTTTCTTTGATGGTTCAGCCCCGTTATCAGTCATTATGACGACAAATAACTGTCTCAAAAAAAGCTCCCGCTTCCCTTCCTTCACCTAGAGGGATAGGCTTCTCAAATCGCGTTGCTGCGCCACACTGAAATCTGCGACCAATACGAATATGTGACCATAGAGCCTGCATGCGCAAACCGAAAATCGGACTGGGTGTGCGACCAGACCAAATGCAGTAATAAAAACTATATAAAAACGTCTTTATTTGCACTGATGGTCTCGTTTGCTGTTAAAGAGATAATTTATGATTATCAGAGGAAACATGAGGCTGTTTTAAAGATTTTTTTAAAGTTACTCGTAGTGGCATTAAGTCAATAGTATGGGTTGGATAGGGCTACGAGTAACTGAGACTGATCCTTAATTAAAAGGATCATCAACAGACAGTCTACTAGTTACCTGAGGGGTATACTACGAAGCCAGATGAATGACTGTGAGCGAGGTCTGTGAGTTTAAAGCCAGTGTTTTCAGTATCACGAAAGGTGGCTCTCTTTCTACCTGGCTAGATCACTGTGGTAACAGAGGCTGCACGGCTAACCTTCTCCGACCAGTTTTTGTTGTTTTGGTGTAGTGTCTTCTGACTCAAGTTTGAAGTTTAGTAAGTTTCTGACAGCATTCCACTCTCTCCTTATTTGGAGCAACAGTATTTATTTCAGCTCTCATTTTGCTGCTGTTCTGTGATAATTCAGACCGACAAACTCTTCCTCTTGAGTGAAGTCAGCGAAACACATCTTTTTTTTTTGTCAGCTGCTCGCAATCAGTCCGTTTGTGTAAAGTTAGCGGCAGGAGATCAGTCCCTATTGTGCAGAAGCAGAGTCAAATGACGTGCCCAACACCTCTTTTATGTGAATACGCACATAGCTTTAATAAAGAAAACCTGGTTTAACATATGATGTTGATGACTGCCGTCGTGATACCCATCATCTCTGATTAAGGCTTTAGGTCATGTTGAGCCAGATCAAGAAAAGAGAGCCAGGCTCTGTTGAGTTTGCTTTGTAGTATACCCCTCTGGTGAGACCAGCCTGGTCTTGTGAGCTTCATATTGGTTTCTCTCCCAACCATCAGTCTGGCCTTTCTCCAATCTCTGTAGGGAGGAGCTCTGCCCCTTCTGTTAGTGGAAGACAGCCTGTGATTGGTTCATGTAGACATCACTCTAGCCTCCAGTCTGACCAGACCCTCCCCACATTGCGTCCGTTAGTGGAAGACAGCCCGATTGGTTCTTGTTGTGTCGAGGGATATCACTGGTCTCACAAAACTAGATTGACAACCACATGAACCAATCAGAAGCTGGCTTCCACTATATTGGACGAATGTTAGTTCAGGTCGAGGGCTCTGATTGGCCCACTCATTTTTTCACACGTTCCCCTGCACGGAAACTGGATAAAATGAAATGTGAGAAACGAAGTGATAGTTTATCATTAGACCAAGTATTGTAATGTTAATTATCGATTAATGTTTTTTTATATATATATGTATTGTGAGAATGAATTTGTTTTCATTAATGCTAATATATTAGTTGCATAATCATGTAATCCAAAACATTTTAAAGCAGCTTTGTATGCTTGGTTTTGATCAACCTGAACTTCCCCGTGTCCTTGTTAACACAGCCATCCCCAGCCTAAACTCCACACTGTTGGGCTGGGCCTCAGGCAGCACACACACAGGCAGACCAAGCCAGAGGGAGGTGGGATAGGGAAGGGGGAGCAGGCCTGAGGGGGGTTGGGGGGCATGGCTGGGAGGGGCGTCTGAGGCACTCAGGAGTGGGGGGTTGGGTGGGTGTGTTAAGGTGATAAAAACCTTTCATGACATTAGGGTCTGTGAGGTTCCGCGAGCAGATCATTGAGATCATAGCATGGAGCCTATCTTCCTCTTCCTCGTCATCGTCCAGCGACGGAGCGCGGCTGCCCGTGGTGTGGTGGTAGTTTATAGTGACTGCTTGCACCAGTGGGACAACAGAGAACACAGTTAGAAACATTGCCGCCCAACAGACCTCGGGAAGGAGCATTGTGGGAAAGACACTTCACATCTACAACCCCAATTCCGGAAAAAGTTGGGACATTATGTAAAATGTGAATAAAGCAGAATGTGATCATTTCCTAATCCTTTTCAAAGTGTATTCAACAAACACATCATTTGCTTAAACTGATGAACTTTAAAGTTTTTTGTAAATATAGTATACACAAAAAACTATATTTACTATACTATAAATAATATTTGAAAATTGCAACAGGTTTCAAAAAAGCTGTAGAATGTTAAAAAATACATTGTTTCAGTATAAGGTTCAGTCTTCACAACCAATAATGGGGTGAGGCACACCTCTTTGTGAAGATCTGTGAAAACAGTCCAACAGTTTAAGAACAACATGTAGTTAGGGCTGGGCGATTACTTGAAATTAATTTCGATTACGATTTTGGCTTCCCTCGATCATGAAAACAAGATAATCGTAATAAAACGATTATTGTGTCGCACGCCGTGTCTTGTGTGGTAAATGCAGCGAACCCTTCTCCGCTCTGCCCCGCCAGAACACTTTCGCTTTCAGCGATTGCAGTGCAATGGTTTATTCAGCATAAAGTTAAAGTACTCGCCCAAGACTGATGATAAATCGAAACACAAACGCCTTGCGTGAGCAAAATAGCAAGTTGCCAGTTTAAACTCCGTGACGGTGGGTAACGGTGTCATTCACAGTGACACCTCGCCAGAGGGAGCCGCCACACAGAAAAGCCCTGTGGCTTTACGGCTAAAATGAACCAGGGATATCCTGCCTGTTAACGTCGTTGATGTGGAAAGCTTCCGCGATCGGATTGCATTTCTTGAGCCTGGACACACAGAGCCATGTCGCCAAACTGACAGCGCGACTAGAGAAAATATACAGTGAGCCTCCTCCCTCTGTTAGTTTCAGTCTACAGCTGAACAAATTACAATAACCACCACGGACATCGTTTAAATAAAGCCTCTTGTTTTTATGATCATTAGGGCTTTGATGCAAATTTTGAAGTCTGAATATTATGTTGGCAGCTGCTGTGCAGTTTTTTTTCAGCAACTCAACCTGCACTGTAAAAAAAGGCAATAAGTTGATCTTTTTGTAGATTCATACCTCATTCATTCATACCAAACACATCCCTAGTAAAATATTAATTTTACTCTTAGATTGGAAGGTTTCACTGTTTATTTATTTATGGTGGCTTTTTAGTTGGCTATGTTTGAGGAGCACATTTGGGAGTTTAATTTATGCAATGTTGAAAGAATTTACAGAATTTTCATTTTGGGGCAGCCCTACAGTGAATAATCGTCTTTAATAATCGTGATTACAATATCAATCAAAATAATCGTGATTATCATTTTTGCCTTAATCGAGCAGCCCTACCTGTAGTTAGAGCTGTATTCATGTGATCAGATGATAAAAACCACATGTTAAAGACAAATGGAAACAGGGTCAGAGTATTGGTACTAGACTGGCCTGTCTGCAGTCCATCCCTGTCTCCCATTGAAATAATGTGTTGCATTATGAAACACAAAATATCACAATGGAGACCATGGAATGAGCATCTGAAGTTGTATTCCAAGCAAGAATGAGAAATAATTTTGCTTTCAAAATGTCAAGAATTAATGTCCTCAGTTCCCAAATGTTACTCAGTGATGTTAAAAGAAAGGGTGAGGTAAATCATGCCTGTCCCAACTTTTTTGAAACGTGTTGCAATTTTTTAATTGTATATTTGTGTATATTTACAAAAAACTATAATATATATTTAAACAAATACATATGATGTATTTGTACTGTTATTTATTATATCAAAAAAGGATGAGGAAATGATCACATTCTGTTTTATTCACATTTTACAAAGCATCCCAACTTTTTTTTCGGAATTGGGGTTGTATTATTAAAAAGACATCACAGGAAGACAGAATCCATGCAGATACAAAATATTTTTTTTTTCAAAACGCAAAAAGCAACTCACAGGGTTAGGGTTAATTATAGAACGATTATAACATTGTTTTTTGTGCAGCGATTACTGCCTCTGGGTTACTTTTTACAAGTGAGCGTGACAGTGTTAAAGTGTAACTTACTGGCGTCCTGCCGGTATCCAGGGTACACAATGCGAAACACATAGTCAGAAGCTGTCTCCTCTTCACCATTCCTGTCCTGCTCCAGGAGCCTGGCAGCGCTGCTCCTCTTCCTCAGTCTAGGAAAGACTTTTCCCTGCAGAAAACAAGTTAGTAAGTTAGAAACAGTTTTCATGGTGTAGTGTCCAAAAAACCCTTTATATTCCTCACAGTGTAATTGCCGTCTCTTTAGGCCCTGCCTTCCAAAAAGCCCGGTCTGCTCTGAAAGGCCCTGAAACTAACTGCCAGTTAGATTCAGGGGGATCTGGGGGGTGTGGCTTATCACAGTCGGAGTAAGTGCTAAGTAAGTTAGGTTGGTAATGAGGGGCGTCGCTTCTTCCCTTATGACATCATAAGGGGAGCGAAATCTGATTGGAGTTTTTGAACAAAGGTTTCCAGAAAGATGGAGGTGGAGGAAAAGAGAAAGGGTTGTTTTATTCCGGGGACACATATTCAAAAGTGCATTTTGCATTGTAGGTAGACTTTTACAGTGTACTACAGGCTTTTTCCACCAGGACTCCACCAGGTTTTGTGTTTCCACTGTGTTTTACAACAACATGCTGCTTACACTGCTTTTGAGACACGTAATGTATGTGCTGTGTGGTAGGCCAGTTGTTGCAGGTGTGTGAAAGAAGAATGAAAAAGGTGATTTCCTTTCCCATTTACACAAAATAAGTTGGCATAATATAACAAATGATATCTTGTAATATTAAGAGACCAAAGACAGCAGCTGTACTCTACACGTTTGGATATTTTGTACGGTGACAATGGAGCTGTTCCACTTGGTGCTCCCCCTAGAGGCCTGGAACACTTTCCTTGCGTTATCTTGCTATGCAGCATTTTTCCAGTTGCATTTTTCTGTTCATTTGGGGTATTGTGTGTTTTTGACTTTGCATCGTTTCTGTAGTTGCAGTAAGTGTTCGTCTTAATGCAAACGTTTTGGATCGTTGTTGCTATGATTCGGTTGCACAAAAGCAGAGGCACATATTTTTTTTTCTTTTTTTTAACAATATGTTTATTGTTTTATTAATTTTTTTCACAAAAAGAGGCACATAAGTTACCATGGAGATGTATCCTGTTGCCTGGTTTGTTCAGTCAGCTGTCACTCTGATCAGAGATCTACTTGTTTAACATTCATTCCATGATCTGTTTATTGCTTGATTCTTTACTGGCCTGTATTGAAGTACACCATAAAGGACTGCATTGTCATTCAGTTAAATAGTCCTACTGTATTATTTGTATTTATATTTAACCTGAACCATTTATAATTAAATACAATTTAAAAAAGTTATAATAATGTATGTGATAGTCTGTTCATATTCAATTCAATTCAAATAACTTTATTCTTCAGTTCTTCAGACATTGCTCTGTTTGTTCTTACTGTAGGGGCTCTGTATCTGGGGCGGGGGGGGAGGGGCACTACTGGTTGTGTGGGGGGGGGGTTTTAACGGGGGTGGTTGGGGTTTTTTTTTTTTTTTTTTTTTTTTTTGAGTGATTTTATTGAGGGGGGTGGGGTAAACATTTAATTATAAATTATTAGAAAGGGGAGGGGGAGGGGGTTTGGGGGTTAAAAGGAATGAGGGGAGAGGAGTGGGGGGTAGGGGTTTGTTTTGGTGGGTGTTTTTTAAATGTATTGTCTCACTTTGGACTATTATCCATATGTTGCATCTAAAAATATTAGAATATCAGTGAAATGTTAATTTTTTTCTCTGTAATTTAATTCAAAAAGTGAAACTTTCATAGATTCATTACACATGAAGTGAAATGAATCTAGAATAAACACACTTTTCAGAAGGAATTATAAATCCTTTTTTGGATTGCTTTTATGTAATATTCTAATATTTTGAGATACTGACTTTTGTATTTGATGAGCAATAGCCTAAGGCATAATCACCCAAATTAAACAAAAGAAAGGCCTGTCATATTTTACTTTGGGTAATGAATCTAGAATATATGAATGTTTCCCTTCTTAAATGGACTTTTCCATCATATTCTCACTTTTGAGATGCACATACACAGCTCACTGTCAACTCTTCTATCATTGAACACTACAGGGGCATTTATATACCGTAGTTTTCGGACTATAAGCCGCGACTTTTTCCCTATTTTCGACCCTGTTAGTAATCGAGTACTCGAGTACTCCTCGTTTCAAATGAACTCGATTTTAGTGTCTGTAGCCTTTAGGCCGGCGGGCCGCGGCCACCCCATTTTAAAATGTTATATACGTGTACAAAACGGCACAAAACGGATAAAATGAAGTTTAACAAAATTAAATATTTTGATGCAAGTGCAATAAACTGAGCGTTGTGTCAAACAGCAACTGCAAATATCTGCCACCTCCGTGCCACCGCAGCGCTGCCTGTGTTCTCCACAGCACCGCAGAGCTGAACACGGTCTCTCCTTTCTCCAGAACATTTTCAGGAATATAACTGTCCAATTATTTCAAAGCAGATGATAAAGTTAAGTTTATAAAAAGGGGAGATGACACCTGTTACTCTCAGTTAGTAATGAGTAGACTCCAGGTGAGCATGCAAGGTGCTCTCCGCTTGGAAAGAAAAGTAAAGAAGAAATTAAGGCTTACTTCAGGCACATTCGCTCCGAGCCAACAACAGTTAAGAAGCCTTCAATAGGGAATATGGGGATAAGATTCAAAAACAGACCGGTGTAACGTTCCGTTAATGAGGAATTAGTCACGGTAATTATTCACGGACACGGAGTGAACATTACGCGGTTGGATACAACTATGGTGAGCTTTGGTGAGTTATTTATATGTATTTAAATTGTAGGACAATCATTTTATATTATTTGCTGCCCTTCTTATTTTAAATGATGACTTAGGCAATTTTTTTTTGTTAAAAGTACAGCCCATGCTTTTTTTCTCTTTTTTCTCCCCATCGCAGACCTACTCGATCGGTTTAAATTGTGGCCCATCTATTTAATCACTTTCAGTGAAGAAAATGTGTTTTAAACTTGTGGAAAAAACTCCTTAATATCATATGGCAACTGTGACTGTTTGACATAAGCATTGAGCGCTTTATTGCGGTCAACCGTTGTTCTGTAGACAGATGCGTTGCGTTCTAAAAATAGAAAAAAGTAGCGAAAACACTCGTGCCCATCCCTAGTAGCTACTATTGCACAAATGGTAACACTTACGTAGGCTACAATATGCAAATATGCAACTTGTTTGTTGAAATGTTAATAAATGTGAGTTTCCTCAAGCAGCCATCTCTTTCCCGACAATCCCCTCTGTGCACGAACTCTTACATATGGTAATTAAACATTATAACACCTGCGGTTTATAGTCCAGTGCGGCTTATAGTGCAGAAAATACGGTAAATTGGAAGAGAATACAGCTGCTTCAATGAAAGCAGCCCCCTCACTTACGGTTTAAACTAGCAAGGCATTGTGGGAAAATTGTCCGTCTTTTCCATTTCTGAATCAGTAAAACTGTGATCGATCTCGGAGTCTACTAATGAAAGCTGTGGGCGGGCACTTAACAAAATAACTTAGACCTGGCTTGACAAAGCAGCCCCTTTTCATCCTTCATTCCACTTTCATGCAATAACCCCCAGCCTGATTTTGTGAGCTTCACATATGTTTCTCTCTCACGATTACTCTAGAAGACCAGTGGTATTCACTATATTTTTCAGGAGAGCCGCACTGACAGGACCAAGTCAACAGGAGAGCCATTTTTACCGCAGAGTATCAAAAGCTATAAATCCATAAGCACGCCTGCTAATTAATATGTAATTCATGAACCAGTGTTTCCAACAGTATTTTGTGAGACATAGGGAACCCAGTCCTTAGGGGAGTCCGGGGGCATGCTCCCCCGGATTTTTTTTTTGGTAATTTTTAACCCAGAATCTGGTGCACCTTTGGAGGAAAATGAAGAACTGTGTGACTGTGTACTATTATCTGGAATAATTTGGAGACACTGGGTCACATAACATGGAAGCTATTGAAGAATAAATGATTATCCTACTTTTTATTCAAATATTTGTAAAAAAAAAAATTATGAATGACATATTATCAATCAAAATGGGTGTGTTCATATAATACCCCCCTGGAATACTTTTTTTTTTACCTTTCAAAGGTAAATGCATCAATCAGGTGCACTATGAGAGGAAAATTAAGAGGCTAATTCAACTGTGTCCCATGTGAGCTGTTTAGCAGCCTACTATTTTTCTGGAATAATTCAGAGACATTGGGAACCCTGCCGGATCAAAGTGAACATACAATATGCAGTTTAGCCAAAACACTGCATTTTCCCTCGTTTGTGGAGCTTTGTATCTGTCCACCTGGTGCCCAACTGGTTATGACTAGAAATCTATAAATGTTCAGTCAATCTTAGTCCTTATAACACCAGTTAAATAGCCAGCATGAAATGTTGAAATCGCATCAAAGCTAGCGTTGTTGGGGTACCGTGCGTATGGTTGCCAGGTTGTTAGTATCCTCCAATTTAGCGATATAAAAGGAGGTATATTTTTTGCAAATTATTTAATATACTCTATATTCGTGAGCATGCCTGTGATAGACGGTATGCATAACATATTTTTATTGGCCGTGAGTTTTTTTTTTTTGCCCACAGTAGCCCAATCCATCGAAGAGCACGTTCTCCCTTGTAATGCATGAAAACTGAAAATCTGGCAACCCCGCTGTCAGTCTGCGTAGGGCTGAGAAAGTTTAAATATATTTTCTAGTCTGTATTTCCAACTTGTAATGCCGCTGTTGACTTATTATTTTAATAAGTATTTGTAAGAGAGCAGCCACGTTAGTTTAACAGGTTTAATGTTATAGATCTGCTTGTTTTTAATGGTTTTATGAAATATCTGTATTAACTGCATGATCATATCACAGTATTTTTTTACTGCCATGTGAGCCGGCAAGAAGCTTGGCAAGCCGCGCAATGAGTAACACTGGTCTAGACTTTCTCCAATTTCCATGGGGAGGAGCAAGACAAAAATAACTTGGCCAATCAGAACTTGAGCTCAGACTTATATTTCCGGCCTTATAGTGAAAGTCAACTTCTTATTGGTTTGTGTAGTCATCCATCTAGTTTAGTGACACCAGCCATATTTCACAAGCTAATTCGTCGATACTTTTTGACGTCAACGACAACATGAAAATATCAGGGGGTGCCTTCCACTAATGGACAGAAATACGGGAGGGTCTGGTGTGACTGGAGGCTAGATTGATGACGACATGAAACCAAACAGTGCTGCCTTCCACTAACTAACAGACGGGGCCGGACTGAACTGAGGGAGAGAAATGTATGTGAAGCTCACAGGATCTGGCATGTCTGGCCAGGCTAGTTTTGGGCCCCAAAAGGTTAACCTCTAATAGTGGTATTCTAGGGTCCAAACCCTTGTTAGCGACCTATGTGACTTATCTCTCCAGAACGGAAAAACACAAAGGATTTTTTTTTTTTTACAAGGTGTTTGATATGTTGCATTTCACAGCTCCTACTTGTTTGTAATGAAATCTGCCTGGGCATTCTAATAAATGTTACATTCAGTTAAGATGTGAGTACAGCTCTGACACAGTGACACACACCTTGCCTTTCTGGGACCAGAGGGGGGGCTCCAGCTGGCCACGTGGTAACAGGCCAGTCTCCAGACAGGAGAGGAAGGCCAGGAGGTGACCCCCGGGGGGGAAGTGGAGGGGCGGCCGCTGGATCCCATCCTGACTGACTAGAACCAGCGTACCTCCACAATCAGCTGGAACATGGTGAAAACAGAAAGATTAGGAAAAGGACATGATGGATCGTGTTGTCTTTTGATTAAATATATTAATTAAATAGATTTAGAAATTGGAATGCTGCGCTCTATATTTTCTACACTGTCATTTTAGAATGAAATATTGTTGACCTAGTGACAAGCACATTCATGGTTGTTTCCTTCCAGTACGTATTTCAGTCTAAATGACATAATGCAAAAAATGACAAAAAAATTTTGAGCGCAACATAATGTTGTAAATAAACAAGTCCCAACAGTGATGTTGTAAAGTTTAAAATGGACTGTTTGCCGAGAGAGGCTAACGCTACCTATTAACTACCAGTATTTGAGCTAAGCTAACCCATTTCTTCTTAAAAAATGTGCGCACAGTTAAAGCAATAGTTTCTGTCGCATTTATTGAACCGGAGAGTGAGGCAACAACCTAAAAAAAATGTTTGGGAACTATTCCTTTAACCCATTGATGACGGCTGCTGCGCGATGCCACATTGTCTCTCCTGCCTGATGCTGCCTAACGCACAGAGGTGGAAAGAGTACAAACATATTCTACTCAAGTAAAAGTATGATTACTTGGATGACATTTTACTTAAGTAAAAGTAAAAGTACTGGTCTAAAAATCTAATGAAGTAAAATTGAAAAAGTAGCTGATTTAAAATGTAATTAAAGTACAAGTTACTAGTTACTTTTTAACAGCGGGAGGGGGCAGGGGTCTCTTCAGTGTAGGGCATTATATATATATAGACAAGGGGATATACATCTCAAACTAGTTGTGTTCAATTAATACAACACTTACAAATTATAGTGCAAAAATTAAACAAATCATGTCACCAAACATGTATGGATGTATACTGTGTCATTATACTTTAGATAAGCAAATATGGAGCAAATTGTCTGTTAATGGGGGAATGGGAATGTAACCGGTCTACAGACCTAAACAGACTGCAGCTGTAGTTCTAATATTGTAATTGTGTATCTAAACCATGGAAATTGCAAGGTTCGGCTGCTCGATTTTGACAAAAATCATAATCATGATTATTTTGATTGACATTATGTAATCATAATTATTAGACATAATTATTCATTGATTTAAGAACTGCAACATGCACTTATTTAACATTTGAAACCATGACTTTTGACTTTAAACACATCCTAATTGAACTGAAAACAAGGAAAATGCAAATAGCCTAAGTAAAATATATTTTTTATAATTAAATAAAATAAGTGTCAAAATCAAAATAAACCATTGCAAATGTTGTTGATAGGGCACGTCTTTTGCTAGCAGGAATGTGAGGGCATATTTTAATGTATATCTCATGGAGCTGGCTGGATAAGCAAGTTGCATTGTAGGCTACAGTGTTCTTAATTGATGACTGTTGTGGTGGCAAGAGTCAAGGAGCTTTAAACTTCCTGTGTTTTTTATTCCTTTATTGGTTGGTCATATGTAGCCGAGCTAAATTTAATTTAATTTTTATTTTATTTTTTGGTCTTTATCAACACCTTTTTCCATTGTGAACTCCCCAAAATAGTTTCCTTGTGTAAATAGGTCCCACATTGTTATTTTCCATAGCATACCCTTTTGTTTCCCTGGGGAGTAATTTTGGCGTTGCACCTGTGTGTCCAGCTTCAGTGAGCACTGATGCTCGGAGCTGGTAAGTTTTGTTAATATCTAGGGATGGGAATTGATAAGAATTTAACGATTCTGATTCTGATTCCGATTCTGCTTATCGATCCGATTCCTTATCGATTCTCTTATCGATTCTCATTGTGTGAGAAAACAAGTACAAATTTGTTTATTTGTATTAACCTGCTTCAATATCTGATCAGAAGTGTGTCTAGTGTGTGCAAAGATTATCAAGAGTACTTTAGGATTAGGAAATTATCAATTTTCACATTAATTGGTCCGCACAAAAAAAAAGGTTTGCCTTTTTTTTTTTTTTTTTATACTTTATTGTAGGATCATATAGTATTCCTAATAAGTTATTTTTATATTTACATCATCCTACAAACATTTTTTTTTTTTTTATAAATGTAAACAATATATATATAAATGAATAAGTAAATAAATAAACAAAAATAACAAAATGTAGTAATGATAAATTATATATATATATACATACACATACATACATATACACACATATATATATACATACATATACATACACACATACATACACACACACATATACACATACATACATATACACATACATACATATAAACACACATACACATATGTACACACATATGTACACGTACATCCGCATATGCCTAGGCCAAAATATATTCATCAGTACTACATATAATTTAAAAAAAAAAAATATATATATATATATATATATATATATATATATATATATATATATATATATATATATAAAAAGAAAATAAATAAAAATAAGACAAAAAAAAAAAAAAAAAAAAAAAAACACAAAGTATATACAGACAGGTTCAACTCTTCCAGCTCCTCACGACTTTCTTCAGGATATTAATAATACTAGTTTAATTACAATCCATATATGTTAACCATTTATTCCATCGTAACGAACACTCAGTTTCTAGGTTTCTAATTTTATAGGTAGTTATTTCCATTTCTAAAATATTATTTACGTTTGACTTCCAGTTTTTAAAGATGGTGGACTAGGTTTTAGCCAGTTCCTTGTTATCTGTTTCATTGCTGCTATCCTAAGTATCCTAAATAAGTATTTGTCTCTTTCTGATATGAGTTCAGCTGGTGTTATACCTAAAATTAAACATTTTGGTTCAGGTTCCTGGTTAATTTGGAAAATTTTCATAATAGAATTTGCAATCAGTTGCCAGAAGGTCTTTAGTGATGGGCAAAAGTAGAAAACATGTGAATGGTCTGCGTTATTTTCCCCACAATTTCTCCAACAATCTGATGAATTTAATGTCCTAAACTTTGATTGTATTTTTGGTGTGATAAAGAATCTTGTGTATATTTTCCATGTGTACTCCCTCCAAAACCTAGAGTTTGTTGTTTTATGTATTGTTTTATAGATGTTTTCCCAGTCCTCTTCTTTTAACTGTCCCCCTAATTCTAAGTTCCACTTCAATGCCACCGTGTCTTGCGTTTCATTCTTTTCTTGTAATGTTTTATATATTTTGGAAAGTGTATTCTTGATGTCAATATTATAGTTTTTAATCATAAATTGTACTAAGGGATGCTGCTCGTGGATGCCTGCTCCTTTTTGAAAGGTATTTATATAGTTTCTAAGCTGTAAATATTTGTAGAAATTTGACTGGACTAAATCATATTTCTTTAAAATATCATCGAAGGAATTTACTTCATACTTAGTTATTATTTGTGAATATATTCGTAGTCCTTTTAAGGACCAGACTTTTAAGACACTATCCATTTTGTTTGGTTTGAAATCTGGATCCCATGCCATTTCTCTAAGATAGAGTAATTCCTTATTTATATTATATTTTTTACAAATTTGTTTCCAATTACATAAAGTATTGTTAATCCATCTATTTTGTCCTTTCAGTTGTGTCATATCTTTTCTATCAATGAATGGTAATGTTTTTATTGAAAATGGAGTTTGTTCCTTTTCTATCGGAAGCCACTTCACTTTAATATTATCGTTAGTCCATTTCATTATGTTATTTATTTGTGTGGCATGGAAATAGGTTTGGAGGTCTGGAAGTGCTAGTCCACCATGTTCTTTCGCTTTTATTAATGTTTTAAATTTGACCCTTTTCCTTTTGTTATTCCATATGAACTTATTTATTATGCCATTCCATCTTTTAAAACTTTGGGAAGGGATTGATGTTGGTAGATTCTGAAAAAGGAAAGGAATTGTGGGAGTATCATCATTTTAATTGTGTCTACTCTACTAAAGAGAGTCCGGTATAGTTTTCCATCTGTTCAGATCCTGTTTGATTTTGTTCTCTAGATTCTGATAATTAACTTCGTAAACTTTACTTAAATCTTTATGGATTATTATTCCTAAATATTTCAGTTTATTTTGGTTCCACTTAAACTGAAGTTTCCTTTAGAGTAATCTGACAGTTGTTTACCTATGCATATGGACTCACATTTGTTTTCATTAATTTTGTATCCTGAGTGGTCACTGTATTCTTTATTGTTTCCATTAGTTCTGGGAGTGAGTATTCAGGGGAGGTAGATATAAAATAATGTCATCTGCATACAATGCTAATTTATGAGTTCTTGCCCTATAGTTTTCCCTTTATGTTGTCTTGTTGCCTGATTGCTTCAGCAGAGGTTCCATACACATAGCAAGTCAACGCTGACATTGGGTCCCCTTGCCTAGTTCCCTTATGAATGTGAAAGGTTTGATAGGGTACCGTTGACTCTCACTTGAGCACTGGGTTTTTGTACATTAATTCTAACCATGAGTGAAAGTGCTGTGAAATCCAAAGCTTTTGCTGTTTGAAAATATATGGCCACAGTACTCTATCAAAGCTTTGTCTGCATCTAGTGTTAATAATAGTAAATCCTTATTATGTTTTTGGGAAAAGTCAATTATGTTAAGAGTACGTCTTACATTGTCAGATAGGAATCTATTACAGATAAAGCCAGTTTGGTCACTATCAATTAAATCTGGCAGGATGTCCTTAAGTCTATTTGCTATGATAGAAGTTAATATTTTTGGTCTGTGTTTAATAATGTATTGGTATATAAGAGGTGTATCCATTTTTCTTTTCCATCTTTATAAATAACTGTGATCACAGTGAGTTCCATGTTGTGCCCTATACCTGATTCTAAGGCAAGTTATAGGCTTTTAGTAATAGGGTACCATAATTCTCTGAACTCTTTATAAAATTCATTGGTGTCCATGTCTCCTGGAGCTTATCTGTTTTAGTTTCTTGTTTGTTGTGTTTTCCTCTTCCGTTATTCTTTTAGTGAGGTTAGTGTTTTGCAATGATGAGTTGTTTTAATTTAGTTTCTCAAGATATAGTTCAGTTCTTATCATTTGTTTTGTCTGTTTCATTTTGTACAGTTCTTCTAGTAGCTGCATGTTCTGCAATTTCTTTTGTCTGTTATAACTTTAGATGTGTCATCCTTTAATTGGTTATATAAGTTTACTTTTTGATTCTTCAGTCTATAAGCTAACTTTTGATTGTTTTGGTCTCCATCATAGTGTTTCTGTTTCGTAAGTAGTATTGATTTCTCTACTTCTTGTGTCAACATTTATCTAATTCACCACGTTTCTTCTTCAGCAGTTTGTTAAATTTCATATCGAGTGTTTTTTATGTTTATCTTCAAGGCTTTTATTTGTATTTCAAGTTCTGTTTTAAGTTGTTCTTTTTGTTTTTTCTTTAAGGAGGAGTATCGTATTAGTTCACCCCTTAAAACGTTTGCTCCTTCCCATAGAATTATACTATTAATGTCTTCCGTGTCATTAAATTCCAAATATTCCTTTAAGGTTTTTTGACTATATCTTTTAGGTCTCCATTTTGTAGGAGCAGTTATTCATTCTCCATAAGTATTTCCCTTTGTTTGAATTCAGGTTCACTTTTAAGGTGAGCTTTGCATGATCTGATATGTAATTGTTCCAATGGTGCATTTGTGATATTTGACTATCTTTTAAACTGAGGATAGTCCAGTCTATTATATGTAGAGTGTCTATTAGAGTAGTATGTATAATCCTTTGTTCTTGGATGAAGAGTTCTCCACACATCTATCATTCCCAACTCTTTACAAGCTCTTCTCAAAATATTTGCATTTTCTCAGTTTATGTTTAATTCCTGCTGTTGAGTCCACGTTAGGGTTTAACACAGATTCAAGTCACCTCCAATAATAACCATGCCTTTGCCATGGGTTACTATTAAATCAATAATGTCATTCATAAATTGAGTTTTCTCATCTGGTGGGTAATAAATATTTATTAATGTTATTTCAACGTTTTCTATCTTGCCCAACACCAAAACAATCGTCCTTCTTTATCCACTATGGTTTTTGTCTTCTGGAATGGTACATGGTTTTTTATAACTGTTGCTACACCTCTCTTGATGACGTATATGAGGATGAATAAATTTGTGCATTTGCAATTTTGCCCAGCTTCTTATGTTCCTCTTGCGTTAAATGAGTCTCTTGAAGAAACAATTTCTCCTTTTTCTTTTTTCAGTTGTTGTAGGATCTTCCTCCTCTTTATATAATTATTAAGGCCATTTACGTTTTGAGAAATAATATTCAGATCATTCATATCTTTCATAGAGATTGTACACATAGTTGGGCTTTAAATATTTACTTTTAGTTAAGTTTGGGCAAGATTGTAACATTTCCATACAATAATTCAGTCGTGAAGAGCTGAAGAAAAAAAAAAAAAAAAAAAAATGAAAAGAAAGAGAGAAAAAAATGAGTAAATTTTAGCTTGAGAAACATTTGGGCATATACAACAATGTATTCAAACAACTCATTAAACATACAAAAAAGAAAAACTAAAGAAAAGAAAGAAAAACCACAAAGCCATTGTGGGTGTCCGGAAAAAAAAGTTCCGTGATTCTGAGAAAAGCTCACAATCAATGAGAGCGGTCCAGCTGCTGTTCACAATTCTTCCTCAAGTGAACACAGCCCCAGCTCCCTTACTCCCGTCAATCGCCTCCAAATAAAAAATAAAATAAAAATATCGCTTTAGTTCATGTAAAGCCCATTCAGGGGCTAGGTTAAAAAAAATAAAAAAAATAAATAAATAAGGTGGAAACAAAAAAATAAGATAAAATAAATAAATAATAATAATATATTAACCTTCTTTTCATATTTTTTCTGTCTTGTAATTAATTGGTAGGCTACAGTTTCATTTAATGGAAGTGGTCCTTATATCTGTATTCTGATAACCACAGCTAAATACAGTAAATAAGTAGGCTGTAAAGAGCAAAATAAATAATAATAATAATAATAATAATAATAATAATAATAATAATAATAATAATAATAATAATAATAATAATCTCCGGTTAATTACTATCAATTCATTATGTGGCTTTAATATGAAAAATCTAATTAAATAAAAACAGTTAAGTAAGCATCTCATCTTTATTCATTATTTGGCCTAAAATGACCGATTTAAATGAACATCAAATCACCTCAGAGTCAGTCAGTATTATATTAAGTAAAGAGAAGAGAAGAAAAAAAAGAAAAATGCTCAGGTTCATCATTACAGTTCTGTTCGTTCACTGTAGGCAGTTTAAGGTTAACGTTACCTACGCACAGTGTGATTGTCTCCATAACTCTCCGGGCTTCATGGCGGTGCCGAAAGAGTATTCCTTCTTGTTGAGGGAAAATCGGAGAGTGGCTGGGTAGTGCATCCTGAATCGGATATTATTTTCGATCAGCTGTTGGCACACTGTATTGAAACTCCTGCGTTGCTGACAACACTTGGGGGGATATCCTGACGAATAGTTATTTTAGCCGTCAAACTCCAGCGATTTGGTCTTGCTGTAAGCCTAAGAATTTTCATCTTGTCGTTGGGTTGTGGAGTTTAATGATGACAACTCGGGGTGAATCAGCTTTGGGTGGCCAGGCCTCTGTGGCACCTGTCCAGGCGAATCCGGCCCTTCTTGGTCTCCAGGTTGAGGACTGTAGGCAGCCAGGTTTCAAAGAAGGACAGGCATCTATTCCTTCGGTCCTCTCCTTGACCCCGAATATGCGTATATTGTCTCGGCGTGATCTCGCCTCTTGGTCATCCACCCGGTGAGTAAGAGCGTCTATTTTCCCTTCAGCGTCTGATAGTTTGGTCTCAATTCAGCAATTATATCTTCTGAACGTGAAATGCGGTTTTCAGTTTCAGTAATGGCACTGAATTCTGCTCGAATTTGGATGTTATCACATCCAGCTTCTGGGAAAAGCTAACATTTTCTCTTCCATCATAATAGCAACTTGTCTGGTAACTTGTGCTGCCAAATTAGTAGGTCAATTGGGCAGCTGGTGCTGGAGCCTTGAGTCACTGTCAGCCATTTCCTCGTTGGCCTGCTTTTGTTTGGCACTTGAGTGTTTGTTTTCCCTTCCCAGCTGATGACATTTCTTTATCGGTCCGTTTGGGTAACTCTTGTAGTTTGATTGTCCTTAGTTTTATAGCGATAAACACGGTGTAACTTAAGTTTTAGGGCGGCATTGATCGGGAGCGTCTGTCTTCAGCTTTCTCTCAGCGCGTCATCACCGGTTTGCCTTTTTAAGCCCAAATGCCATTATGTTCCCTAAACTAAAAACACAGACTGAAAACAGTCAAGGAAGAGCTTGTGCCTTTTGGAATATGAACTGTGCTCATTTGCATTCAACTTGAAACAAAATTCAACTGACATAAAAAATACAAATAAGTCTTCTGTAAAGATAAGACCAACTATCAACTTGAAAAAACAGATAAAATATCATGTATGCCCTCTCAGGAAGGATACGAGATATTTAATGTACATGCTGTTCTAATGTGCAGCGCGCTGTTTATTATTAATTTAACAGCCCGTCATCAGACACATTTGCACATCGGTCGCTCCTCAAGTAATCCAAGTCTTTTTTTTTGTATGGGCAGAGATCGTTATTTTAAGTGTGTAGTTACAAAGTTTCATGTTTAACTTTAGTGTAGGGTTCGTCTCAACCACCGTGCGTAAAGGGTGCATTAGAACAGCTGAAGGGAGGAAAAAAAGGCTCTCGCCCTTTTATCTCTCTTCCTTTTTTATAAGTCCGCCCGCTGTTTATTATTAATACAACGGCCCGTCATCAGACACGTGTGCCGGATGATTTTTGCACATCGATCGCTCCATTAACTTATCCAAGTCAGTGCTTTTTGTATGGGCAGAGATCGTTATTTTAAGTGTGTCTTTATGACGTTTATTGTTACACTTAAGTGTAGACTATTGTTTCCTTATCACCGCCGAGTTCCGCTGTATGTTTTGGGTTCGTCTCCACCCGCCATGCGTAAAGGCAGAACTATAACAGCTGACGGGAGGAAAAAGAAACAAACCAGCAGACGAACGTGAGTAAACACTGCTTAAGGCAGCGGTCAAGAAAACCTTTTTGCTTTGCTTTATGCTGCTCTCACCTTTTTATCTCTCTCCCTCTTTTATTAGCCCACACATATGCCTACACACACGTTAATTCTCACACATTATATGTACAAGTCCAATGGGCAATTCTGGTGTACTGTTGACTAGACAGGCAGCTGACATTTAAACGTTCAACAGTCACGATCGCCGTCTGCTCGCTTGCGCTCGTGCTTGTGCGCGTGTCATTTGAAGAAATGGAAACTTTACAAGTGTTGCAAGTGGCCATATTGTCATCTTTTCAAGTGATTAACAACCAACATTTAGAGAGATTCTGTCTCAACGCCATGTTTGCTGCGTTCTGAACCAAAAAAACACAGCGTGTGCGATGTCAAGTCATGACCCATCTGCAATGAGCGGAACCGATAAGCGGAATCGTTAAGCAGGCATGTTAACGGTTCCAAGGAATTGGTTGACTCGGCACCGGTTCTGAAGAGGAACCGGGGGTCTCGATTCCCATCCCTATTAATATCTCTCTCCTGATGTGATAATTGAACATGATGTAACTTTTTACTTGTGCATATATTGTGACATTTGTATTTCTTTTTGTCATAAGTAAAAGTAGGAAATGTTTAATGTAACAGAATAGAATGTGAAGGCTCATCAGGTTAAAGTTGACCAGAGGAAGGGGGAGGACCATAGGGCCATAGGAAGTAAGTAGGGGAAAGGACCTTATATGGCCATACAGTAGGAAGGAGTAGAGGGAAGGGGCTACCGGGGTTCCCCCACGCAGCTTTGCCTTTTTCACTCCTCCCTCTCCCAAGTCTCATTGGTTCTCAGTTCACTATATAACAGCACGTTTTGAGCAGAATTAGGCATTACTATATACTCCTATAGTTTGTCACTCTCTGTTCCAGCACACTCTATCTGTCTTCAACCATGGAGGCAGAAGAAAAACTTTGTGAGTCCAAAATACTCTGAAAGATTTTCGGACTTCGAAGTACTTAGAGGCAAAGTCTTTTAAAAACACATCTTTGAAACTCTTGACAAAGAATGACTTGGTTAAATATTATTAGAATAGGAAATCGGACAGAATGACTTGGAAGTAGCAGGATATTATTGGGTATATAATTGGTGTGTATAGGCCCCCTTCAGCTGTAACTAGCTCCTTAAACGATCTAACACATATGCTCTCCAGTTATGTAAATAGAGAGGTAATTGTGATGGGTGATTTTAACGTTGATTGGCTTTCTGGTGCCTCTGAATCTTTCAAAGAAATCTGTAGCAACGTTAATCTTACACAATTAATAACTGAGCCCACAAGACCCAATCTAAAAAACCCAGCAAAATCAACTTTAATCGATTTAATCCTATCAAATAAAATAAATAAAATAGTCTCAGCTGGTGTTTTTGATTTTGGGATTAGTGATCACTGCCCAGTGGCCTGTATCAGAAGTATTAATTTAAAAAGATGTCAACCTAAAATCATAATTAAGCGTAATTTTAAAGGTTTTAATGAGCAAGCCTTTTTAAGTGATCTCCGTCATAGTGACATTCAACTCACTACGGAAATTTTGGATGTTGAGGTAGCCTTAGACTATTTCATCAATACTTTCACATCAATTATAAACAAGCATGCGCCCCTTAAAAAGCATAGAGTAAAAAGTAGATCAAACCCCTGGTTTACAAGTGAACTGTCTGATTTATTTTCCGAAAGAAATAAAGCATGGTCTCTAGCTAGTCGCTCTGGAGATAATTCCAATTGGACTATTTTTAGACAATTTAGGAATAAGTGCACAGCCATGGTCAGGAAAGCCAAATCCGAATATTACCTTGAATTAATCTCCGACTGCTACTCTAACCCTGCACTATTTTGGAAAGCTGTGAACTATAATAAAAACAATTCTAGCACAGTTCCCACTCAGATCAAATTAAATGATCACACTCTCAATGATCAAAAAGAGATAGGCTTAGCTTTTAATAAACATTTTATAGCTGCTTGTCAACTCTTTCAGAATGGAGGATGTACACCTTCTACAACCAGTAGTAACGTACCGCCTGTCTCTCAAACTCCTATTTTCAGCCTTGATCTTCTTCCCACAAGTGTTGTTGTAGATGCACTCCTCGCCATCAACCCCAAGAAGTACATGGGAGAGGACAATTTGGACCCGTTTTCAATCAAGCTTTCGACACATATAATATCAAAACAAATAACCCATATTTTTAATCTTTCCATCTCCTCTGGAATAGTTCCTAAAATTTGGAAAAAAGCTCACGTAATTCCTTTACATAAAGGTGGTGACAAAAATAATCTTAATAACTACAGGCCAATTTCCAAACTCCTATGCCTGGCAAAAATTCTAGAATCACTTATTAATAATCAGTTAAAAACAATTCTAACTAGTGCTTCCATTTTGAGCCCGTACCAATCTGGTTTTAGGGCAGGTCACAGTACTGTCTCTGCTGTGACTTTGGTTGTAGACAACATTGTTAGAGCATTAGACAAGAAAAAGCACTGTGCAGCACTTTTTATTGATCTTTCAAAGGCCTTTGATACTGTTGACCACCATTTGCTTTTACAGAGGCTGCATGACATTGGCTTTGATCATTCTGCATGTAGCTGGTTTAGGGATTATCTCTCTGATAGACAGCAGTCAGTTAAACTCGGATGATACCAATCTGAGTTTTTTTTTCACACTGCTTTATGACGTGCTTTTAGGCACGCGGGAGAAATTCACGCTGTACAGATAACTTTGGGCTAGTTAAACTGTTGTAAAAGCTGACTTTTATCTGTGTTTAATGTTTTATGAATTAGTTTTAAGCTAGCGGCAGTTACTACGGGGTTTCCCGGCCGCGTGAGTTTTAGCAGGGGAAAAAAGATCGCTGCTTGCCTGTGTTGACTTTTTGAATGCAGCTGTGTGATATATATGTGTAGTTATATATATATATGTATGTGATATATATGTGTTTCCTTTATTTTGTAGAGTGGAGAGAGATTTTGTGGACTGTGTGTGACGCCCGTGTTTTTCTGTCTCCTCTAAAAGGAATAAACCCACTCCTAACTCGACTCCAGTGTGTGCCTCACTCACTAGACACAACGCAGAACCCGATCTGTTACACATGGTGCCGTGACCTGGATTCTTCAGATCAGCCGCTGCAGATCGCCGAGGTTATGCTGTGAGCAAGTAAGCGTATCGTACAGCAAGCAGGAAGGATCCGTTGACCGTTGAGACCTTTGATAAGAAGTGTTTTTGTTTTTTATTGTGGCTGTGTTTTTCCACAGTTCATCATTACGTCTCCACACATACAGTGTCTATGTACGCGTGTCTCTGTACAGTTAAATTTATTTTTAACGTGATATTTCCACTGTTGTATTCCATCATATTGTCTGTATTTGAAATATAATGGATTTTACACCATTTGGGCGGGGTAGAGGGTAGATGCAAGCAGGGAATGTAGAGCAAGCTATGAAGCCAGGCATTAGCAGCCCTAAGAGTACAGATAATGATACACCTGTAGAAAGGCAGATGTTTACCACTCCCACTGCTAATAATGACACTCTGGCGCAACTGCGTGACCTTTTAGGGGAGCTAGGAACCCACATTGGTGACACTGTTGTGAGTCGCTTATTAGCCAACCAAACACCTACCCCCACACCCAGTTGCCCACCTCCCTTGACTCCCCCTCCACTCGAACCCATGCCCTCCCCAGTAGATATGTCTCGACTAAACATTATGGTAAAGGCAGCTGTCAAGGAACCAGTGATGTATAGAGGAGATGGCTCTGACAAATACACAGTACAAGAGTGGATAGATGTAATGGACACTTACCTGCATAAAAAGAACTGTCCAACTTCAGAGCAGGCCGATGAAATCCTCAGTCATATTTTGGGACGGGCTAAGGGCATTGTTAAAGTGGGGCTGAAGAGTAGTGCTGATATCAACACACACCCTGAAGTGGTATACGACATACTCAGAAGATACTTCAGTGACTCTCCCATGTCCAGCTACACAGCCTGATGCAAATGAGAACCCATTGGATTACTGGGTCCGGCTCAATACAGCAGCCGAGCACGCTGACCGGCATCTGCGGAAAAGTGGAGAAACGATGGAGAACATGTCAGCACAAATTGCTATGATGTTCATCAGGAACTGCCCCAACCCTGAACTATCCAGTGTGTTCCGGTGTAAACCTATCAGCAAATGGTCAGCCGTGGAAGTGCAAGAGGGAGAATCAGGCCAGGAAGAGGCCCTTTAAAGCGGAGAAGTACAAGATGTGTACAGCAGCTGCCACTACCAGTCAACCTGAAGTTGAAGAGCTGACCGCAATGAGAGCTGGAGTTCAAGAACCTCCTAATCAGCCAAAGGTGAGTGCAGTCACCTCTTCAGAAGCAAGGGCCTTAGAACGAGTGCTTAGCATGCTGGAAGGCGTTCTGGCCAGAGCAGCTTCACCAGTCCAACAGCCAACCCAGTGAACACGCCCCACTTCGTGCCGTGTTTGTGGTGACAAAACTCACATCACACGTGAACACTGCATGAAAGAGAAGAGGTGTTTCGGGTGCCTGGAACCTGGCCACGCAAGAAGAGATTGCACACGAGCCGTACCACACCAAACCCAAGTAGAGAACCACACACCCCACCCTTCAGGATAAGCTCGCTGGTCTTGGATTGGACAATATAGACATCAACTCTTGTGAAGTGTCCCCTTATTGGAAGAGTCAGCTCGTGGAACTCATACGGGGGCATGAAGATGTGTTCTCTACGAACAAACTGGACTGTGGCCTGGCCAAAGACTTTGTCCACAGGATCCATCTGACTGATGAGCGCCCCTTCCGTCTAGCATACCGCCGTGTCCAACCAAGCCAATACCAGAAACTAAGAGAAGTCCTCTCTGAGATGGAGGAGAAGAACATCATACGCAAGTCGTCAAGTGAGTGGGCTTCGCCATTGGTACTGGTTTGGAAAAAGAATGGAGAACTACGTATCTGTGTGGACTACCGGTGGCTTAATGCACGCACAGTGAAGGATGCCCATCCAGTACCCCACCAAGCTGACTGTTTGGCTGCGTTAGGGGGAAATGCCATTTTCAGCACCATGGACTTGACATTGTGGTTATACAATGTCCCCATGAATGAAAAGGACAAGAGGTTTACTGCCTTCACCACACCAGTAGGCCTCCATGAATTCAACTAACTACCCCAAGGCCTGTGCAACAGCCCAGCGAGTTTCATGCGCCTCATGATGAGTGTCTTTGGAGGCCAAAACTTCTTAACCCTGCTGTGCTACCTCGACGATGTTTTGGTCTTCGCCCCAAACGAAGAGGAAGCCCTCAAAAGACTTGAAATGGTCTTTAAGTGGTTGAGAGGACATGGGTTTAAGTTGGCTCCGAAGAAGTGCCATTTCCTCCGGCAAAGCATCAAGTTCCTGGGGCATATTATTAACGAGAATGGAGTTGCCACTGATTCTGAAAAGATACAAGTCATCACAGATGATGATGGAGGATGGAGTCACACCTTCAGCAAAAAAGATCAAGTCTTTCCTCGGTATGATGATGTATTACCAGAGATTCATACAACACTGTTCCAGTATGGCCAAGCCCCTGTTCTCCCTGACCGCCGCAGCGACTGGAAAGGCCAACGCAAAACGGGCTTCTCACTTCAAAAGGCTCAGCCCAGGTGATTGGACTCAAGAGCAGAGCAACTCATTCAACCAACTAAACGCTGCTCTGCTGAACTCAGTTGTGTTGGCTCATCCAGACTTTGGTCGCCCTTTCATTCTCTCAACTGATGCTTCATTGGATGGATTGGGCACTGTACTCTCTCAAGTCCCCGAAGGAGGGAGCAAGACACATCCCATCGCCTTCGCAAACAAAGCCCTGACTCGCCCACAAACCAAATATCCAGCCCATCGTTTGGAGTTCCTCGCTCTCAAATAGTCTGTGTGTGACAAATTCAGCCATTGGCTAAAGGGACACTCCTTTACCGTCTGGACTGACAATAACCCGCTAACCTACATCCTCACAAAGCCAAAGTTGGATGCTTGCGAACAGCGGTGGTTGTCGAAGCTGGCTCCATACGACTTCAGCATCCAATATATCCCAGGCAGTAAGAACATTGTCGCAGATGCCTTGAGCAGACAACCCTTCATCAAGCCATGGGTCAGTGAGAGACTTATAGCAGAGCTGTATCAAGCTCTGCTCGAAGAAGCGCAGCAGATCCGAGATGACAGGATGCAGGATGTCTTTCGGCTGAGCACCAACTGCCAAGAAGTAAAACTGGGCGGATCTGAAGTGGCATGCAGTTCGATGAGCAGTGAAGAAGTGACAGCAGTCCTGGATGGTCAGATTGAGTGTGGTGAGGGACCCAAAGGAAGAGTGATCTCCTGGCTGGCAAACGACGTACATAAGCTCGTTCCACTAGGCGAAAGTGCCTTACCTGTCTTCTCCCTTAAGGAGCTTCAAGATAAGCAACAGGAAGACACTATACTGGCAAGAGTCATCCACTATGTGGCACGTGGCAGGAGACCACCGAGGAGAGAAAGAGTCAAAGAGCCTCTCAAAGTCCAGAAAACTCTAAAGCAGTGGGAAAAGCTCAAGATGTTGGATGGCATCATGTACAGAGTGATTAAAGACTCACTAACTGGGAGAAGGCGGTACCAGTATGTTGTGGCTGCATCACTGGTCAAGCAGGCTCTGCAGGGTGTCCATGATGAGGCTGGGCACCAGGGATAGCACAGGACTCTATACCTGGTGAGGCAGAGGTTCTTCTGGATTGACATGGAACGAGATGTCCGTGAATATGTCAAGTCATGCAAGCGCTGTGTAGTGAGCAAGACACCCGAACCTGAAGGGAGAGCTCCTCTCGAGAGCATCAAAACAACAAGCCCTCTCGAGATGGTCTGCATTGACTTTTGGTCAGCCAAAATCCCAAATGGGAATACTGTGGATGTCCTGGTCGTGACTGACCATTTCACAAAAATGGCTCACGCCTTTTCCATGTCACGATCAGTCGGCAAAGCAGGTTGCTCGTCAACTCTGGGATCGATGCTTCTGTGTCTACGGCTTCCCAGAGAGAATTCACTCAGACCAAGGAGCCAACTTTGAGAGCCAGTTGATCCGAGAGTTGCTGCTGATCTCTGGTGTAAAGAAGTCGAGGACAACGGCTTATCATCCCATGGGAAACGGTGTGGTTGAACGCTTTAACCGGACATTGGGAAGCATGATCAGAGCTCTCCCTCCAAGAGCCAAGCAAAAATGGCCCCATATGTTTCAGACATTGACTTTCGCCTACAACTGCACTGCCCACAAGTCGACAGGCTATGCCCCGTTCTATCTAATGTATGGGAGAATACCCAGACTCCCAGTCGACGTTATGTTCCACAATGTGGAGAGGGACTGTGACATCGCTGACTATGATAAATATGTCCGTAAACTGAGGGAGGAGCTAAAAGAGGCATTATCAGCTGCCCAGGCCAATGCTGTCACTAGTCAGCAGCACCAAACCGAACTGTACAACAAACGTACCAAAGGTCATGACATCGCTGAGGGAGACCAAGTGCTCTTGTCAAACAGATGTGAAAGGGGACGCAAGAAGTTGTCTGACAAATGGGAGTCCGTCCCGTACGTGGTGGTCTCAAAAGATCCACGGTATCATACCTACCGGATAAGGAACACAAGCAGTGGCCGTGAAAAGATTGTACATCGCAACCGCCTCCTGTGCGCCAATTTTCTTCCACTCGAGTTGGAAGATGAAGAGGATGTTGAACCATCGTTCACTGAGTCATCTGAGTCGAGCCATGATGATGAGGCACAGAGTCGCTTGTCAGATGTGGTGACTGGTGATGTCACAGAAGACAGAACAACCAGTTGGGTTCTAGACAGTGCTACTGACAACCCACTGTCAGAATGTCTTGACGCTGATGAAGAGCTTGAAGACGTTGATCTGGGTGAAAGTGTTAGCCAGAGGCCAATGAGTGTGTCAAGTGTGGTTGATGAGATATGCCATGGCAACAACCCTCCAAGCACTGCGATTAGTGTTGTCTCCCGTATAAGAACAAGGGTGGGCAGGCTAGTGAAACCTGTAGATAGACTTATTCAGAACATGACCCAGAAGAAAATACCAGTTTGAGTAATAAACCGCTGTAGACCATCAAGTATCATAAGACAGTTCTTTAATCCAGTGTTTGGGTAGAACATGTATTACAGTAGCAGTGATAAATATTAGGTACTCCTTGTTTTGTGAAAGGTATATTTTTATTACCTTCAAAGTAATATGTAAGGTGGTGTATAAGGCACCGTTTTTGCAAATGTACCCAGGAGGGTTGCGCAACCCTCCTCGGCCATTTTCTCAGTGACATGAGTAACTTATAAGTTGCAAAACGTGAATGTATTGGAGTACTCTGCTAATTTTTGAAGTATTTTGGTGAAGTTCAGACGGGAGTATGTAGCCGACTGTGTGTGACGCCCGTGTTTTTCTGTCTCCTCTAAATGGAATAAACCCACTCCTAACTCGACTCCAGTGTGTGCCTCACTCACTAGACACAACGCAGAACCCGATCTGTTACACATAGACCACTTGGATTCGACTTAAAGTGAGTAAACTAATTGGTTGTGATGTTTTGAGGTGCGGCTGGGTCGCATATGACTTTTTTTCTCTCTCTCTCACGGTCGCGCATGTCATCTGACTCGCGTGTCCACGCATAACATATCTTGCACATTGTTTTAGTCTATTACTTTTACCTTTCTTCTCGAGCAAAGGCTGACTTTCTGTCGTCTTCTGGAAGTTTTTCAAAGCTCCCGGCAACACGCACCGTTAAACTGAAAACTAGGTGAGGGAGGGGCAAGTACACGAAAAAACTACTCAATTACATGAACGCGAGTAAATGTAATTCGCTACTTTACACCCCTGGTAACGCAGCATTGTTACTTTATCTAATTTTCATGGCGTGCGCAGCATAGAATGCACCGTCATTGGTTCAAATACACATGAAGTGGGTTTTGTTGATTTTTTAAGACCACGTGACCACCCAAAAGTTGTGTGTTTTGCCGAAAATCACGTCAATAAAAAAATTTAAAAAAATAAAAATAAATAAATAAAATAAAATAAAATACGCCAGCTGTGTCGGAGATAGTGTATTACAGAACAGTTAGTGGCGTTTGATGCGCAGAATCAAGGTCTACTATAGACTACGACGAAAATCACACAACACATTGCATCTATTTATTAACAATATTTATGAATTTAGGCTATATTTTGCTGCTCCAACTCAAATTCAGCCCAGCCAGGCGATAGTTAAGTTTCAGTTTCGTTTTCATCTCCGTGGTATACAGCCGTTTGGACCAGCTGATCGACTCCCGACAGCAAGAGTCAGTCTGCGTTCCAGTTGTACTGGGAAGTCGGATTTATGGTGCCAGTGATAACTGAACTAAATAATAAAATAAAGCTATCTTCTCCTTCCTATATCTGTCTATCCCTCCACTGAACACTCAGTCACTACCATCCATGCTAAAAGGAAGCAGGATTATAACCTCATTTAGCACATTATTTTTAAATATTTTATATTATTTATTATTATTTTTTCTCCCCAAACTAATTTTGACGATTTTTAGAAAAATGTGTTGGTTTGTAAGCGCTAAGGGAGCATGTTTAAATAAAACCTGTGAACCTTAACTTTTAAATTTATTTTATTTCATGTTTCTATGTGCTACACAGGCTTAGATATTAAGGTTTTGGTAGACTTGACAATTCATACAATTTTTTCAGAAAACCCTCAGGTATTAAGGACATGCATTCTAGATTGCAATAGTCATCAATGGGTTAAGGTTATGATAAAAGGTGATGGGTGCAGTGAGATATGAGGGTACATAGTGACTTAATAAGGAGGTATGGTGGTGGGAGTAGTGTACTCACGGCGCTGGTGACAGTGAATACAGACTATCTGGCGCAGAGGGACAGTCAGTGCATAGTCCCAGTAGATACTGACAGAGAGAGGAAATTAGTTTTGGATTAGTGAAGTAACAGAGAGCCATGTTTAAGTTAGTTATCATTTATATATTATCTCTAAATATATATGTATATTTGCTACCTCTTTTCCAGGTCACAGTCTCCTAGCGTGCCGTTGATGAGCTGGTTAGGTGTCCACTTCAGAGTCAGGTTCTCCCCAGCCTGGTGGAGGGACAAGTAGCCCCGCAACACCTCCATGTCCTTCTTCTACCATGGGAGAAAGAAGAGGAGAAGTGCGGACGGGATTGGAGTTTGGGGGGTTTGAAGGCGTCACGGTTAGAGCACAAGATTGAGAGCACAGCATTGAGGATGCATCACCCATTTTATTATCCAAACAACTGCTGTGAGCTAGGAACCAGCTGGAAACTTGAAGAAATAGTTCAACAATTATTATTATTATTTTATTGTATTTGTCTATGCCTTAGATATGGAGCTAGAGCCAAAAGGTGATTATGCTAGTCAAGCAGGGGCAACTAGCTAATGTGGCTCAGTGCAAAATGTAGAACTATGGCTGCAAATGTCTCTAAAGCTTAGGAAAAGTTACATGCTGTAATGAACCGAAATCCTGGAACAGCTAATTGATGCTACGCTAGGCAAATCACCTCCTGAACATAGAATTAAGGTTGATTTCAATCTTCTCATCTTGGTCTCAGGAAGAAAGCAAATAAGCACATTTCCCAAAATATTGAACAGTGTTTCTTGAAATATAAGGCTTAACTGTTACATATGTATGAATAATCAAACAACATTTAAAGTTAGAATAAAATTAAATAAAAACATAGCCATACAGTCATATCTCCTCACGTCCTATGGAGAGGTAGCAGATCGTGAGGAGATAATCACTGATTTCTTACAAAAAGTGGTTTTGACGAGAAGCATTCTCTAGAATTGCAGACTCCACCTTTATCAGCTCAAAATAACAATAGCGTCTTCATGGCGGAACAAGCAAATAACCATGAGATCAGGCTATTAGACAAAAAGGCCTCTTATCGCTGTCTACAGTAAACTTATTTGGGTTTTTGTATTCTAACAGGCAAGTTCTCAGATGCTGTTAAATACTGTAAGTGTATTCTAGGTGATGCATTGTATATAGCAAGCAACTCTATTATAATGATCAGAAGCAGAGAGTAGAATCACAAACTGTACTATTTAGCATACAATGGCCCTCATTTATCAACCGTGTGTAGACCACAAAAGTGGGTGTACGCACATTTCCACGCAAACCTCGACATTTATCAATATGGACGTGAGCGTAGGGTACGCTCAAATCTCACGCCAGCTCTCAGCTCGTGTACGCAAGTTTGTGAACAGCATGGACTCACAGTTCAGGCTGTGCCGGGTAGCCGATGACTTTGTTGGACAATTATTAGAAGATAATACAAATGCAGTGTTTGCTCAGACTGAAATAAAGATATTAATCACTTAAAAATGTGCAGCTTATGGTGTGCAACTGAGTAGGAGAGCTGATTCAATAGTGAACACACCGGCCACTTAGGAGCGCTGCATGGGACTGCGTAAGGGCAGTTCTCTCCGTCTTGGAGCAGCTGGGGGGACACTGAGGCACGGGGGCTGCATTCATTCAAAATGTTAGCCTAAGTATTAAATATGTAGTAGGCCTACACTGCTTTTTATGATAAAAATACACGGCACAACATTCAGCTTAACATTTTATTTATTTAACGCACTTTTTAAATGTTAGTTCCTCTTTTAATGTGTCATTGATCGCTTAAGCGAGCGATTTATTTCCAACGTTAACCGGCACGTTTTTCCGATCTGCTGGTGGAGCAGGACGGTGGGCGCTCTCACAGCTGATCGTTGGCGGGTCGGCTTGTGCAGCCGACGGCCGGGCTGACCACTCGTGCCAAGCGCATGCTGTCTTAAAGTAAAACGCAAAATGTGTTATTTTTAGTTTTTAAAAGCCTTTTGAGTAGTGCTATCTTAAAGGGCCAATACATTCAAATCTCTGCAGACGAGTATTTCTTCAATGGGGACCATTATCGGACAGTTGGTGCGTCTTTTTCTCCTCTACCACTACCTCCAGTTGGTGTTGCATTTCAGAGCAGCAACACACTTTTTTAGTGGCGATTTTTGAGTCAGACCACTTTTTCTTCATCTATGTAAAGAAATGGCGACATATAATTGTATATGCTGTTTTATAGCATTTGAGCGACAGCAGCCTACTGATGTAAACCTAAAATGCAAAATCCTCAGCTGGAGATCGTTTGTTATCAACACCAACGCTGTTGACCGCAGCAGTTATTTCCTTCCTAACTGCTGCCTTCTGTCGTTCTTTGATGTCGCTTGTAATGCTCCGAAATGAAACTCTTTTTTTTTTTAACTTTCGCTGTTATTCTGTCAATTTCTACTTCAGAGAAGTTCCTCTTATGTGCCGTAATGCGCATATCCATGTCGTAAAACCTCTGGGCGAGGCCTCTAAACTGAGAAAATATAGGGGCGTGATACGATTGTTTTCAGCCGCCGCATTTATCAATAATGGCCTGGCGTACGCTGAGATTGGCGAGATACGACTGTTAGATAAATCCCACACGATACCTGGCGTAGGGCGGTATTTGCGCCAGAATCTGCACCAGTTTCCACGGAAGTTTGATAAATGAGGGCCATAGTGTGCAGTGAGTGCACTCAGCCGTATGTGTGTACAGTAGCATGGCTATGCCAAAAGCTGAGCATTGTGGGTGCCAAATATGTGTTTATTATACATTCCCAGGGTCAAAAGGGCTGAATACACTTGGCAGCACAGCATTTCTAAGACCATACATACAATATACTGTGTGTGTGTGTGTGTGTGTGTGTGTGTGTGTGTGTGTGTGTGTGTGTGTGTGTGTGTGTGTGTGTGTGTGTGTGTGTGTGTGAGAGAGTGTTTGAGTGTTTGTGTGTGGGTGTACACTGATGTCTGTGTGTAGGCATTCATCCCAAAGCAGCAGCAGTGGCCTTTGATCCTCCACAGTAGCACAGAAAGACCTGTTCCATCTGAATATAGTTTCCATCTGAAAAGTTATGCCAAGACCTTTACATCCAGTCAAGATGGAGATCTGGGGGCTAGGGGCACACAGTGTAGCTGTAACGGTCATTTATTATATATTTGTCTTATGTGATCATTGTGTAGATTTGTATTATGTTCTCTTTGGATGAACTTTCAATTCATTGTAACTGGTTGCTTTGTGAAACCTTTGAGTTCATTACCAACTGCCAAGCTCCACCTTTTCGGCACCCTTTCAGGCGGCTGGTACCCCAACGGAGGAGTACCGAAAATAGGAGCGGCTTAGAGCGGTTAGGCTCGCTTATATCCGTACCCTACCCAACTTTTGGCAAATGGAAAGCCAAAATAACTGGACCGACCCGACCCGCTCTACTCGTGGAAACGAGGCATAATGTGCACACTGCTGGATTGACCCGTCACCTCCATGTGCCAGATTTGACTTTCTACTGTTTGAGCTTGCTTTGGGCACAATTTGCCATAAGATTTCTTAAGGTCTTCAGCCCCACAAAATGAATTCCATTGCACTCCACTGTATTAGTATGAAGGGACAAATAAAACCAAAACTATCTACAAAGCCAGATTAAAGGACTAAAGGTAAGAAAATGTGAAAATGTGTTT
The DNA here is from genome assembly GCA_026929865.2 of Hyperoplus lanceolatus. Taxonomy (NCBI): domain Eukaryota; kingdom Metazoa; phylum Chordata; class Actinopteri; order Uranoscopiformes; family Ammodytidae; genus Hyperoplus; species Hyperoplus lanceolatus. Next base: position 36,262,381 of record CM049398.1, on the reverse strand, counting down.
TTCTGTAGGTATGAGTGCTTTGACCCAATCTACATGGATGTCTGAATTTGAGCCGTTCCAAAGGAAGTCTTTGATGGATCAGTCAGTGCGTTTACATGCAGACTCATAATCGGGTAACTAAACGAATAAGACTTCAACAGGACTTTTAAATTGCATGTAAACACCTTTATCCGATCAACTTTGCACACAAATCGGCACAATAACGGACAAGAGAAGTCGGATAAGAACATCTAGATAACTCGTTCATAGTCGGTATTCTATCTGCATGTATACAGGGATCGGACATCGCTTATTGGAGTGTGCTTCTGCGCCTGCTCGAGAATCCCTGCAGAGGATTTCACAAGAAGGTGGAAGGAGACAATGTAAAAAAAATAGTTGGGTTATTGCATAGATAGTATATATATATATATATATATATATATATATATATATATATATATATATAAAATAATGTATATATATAAATATATATATATATAGGGGAGAACGGGGGAAACTGAGGCATCGGGTAATGTGAGCCACCCCCTGTATCTAGGCAACGGAAAACATTTGTGGTCATGTGAGATATGTTTTCAAGCCCCTCTCATTTCCCCATGGCGCTGAAAGAGAGGACGTCATGGTGCTGTGGTAAGCATGTTTTTTCACCAAAATAGGTATTTTGCATGTAAAAGTAAATTTTCTTGCTGTCAACTTAATCAACTGTTTCTCCAAAGCAAATGTATTCAAGTAGAACAACTTCTATCATACGTGTTGATGAACTACCAACATATGAAACCATATGATGCTGATAACTGAAGATTAGCCTGAAATGCTAAGAAAGGTAGTTTTTTCTCAAATTGTGGTGGTGGGGGAAAGTGAGCCAAATGCTGTGGGGGAAAGTGAGCCACTGTCTCACTTTCCCTCACCATGAGGCACAAGTTAAGTTTAGTCTTAAACATATTTTAATGTAATATTACATAACATATGTTTTATTTTAATGTCATACACATTGTTGAAAAGCCATCATGCCAAGGAAATACACCAGGAAGACGACCTGGGGCAACCACACGGAAAGAGCACCTTCTCATATTTCCCTGTAACCTTCAGGGCTGGAATGTAGAGTAGGCCTAGTTGTAGAGTATGACAGGCTGATGTTATAATCCAGTTGGGTCTTCTCCTGTGTTCTGAGTCCCAGGCTGTTCTCTCTGGTTCTGATTTTCCTATGCTTTGACCCCCAGACACTAGCTGGCTCTAAGTGTCCTGTGTCCTGTTCTATCTTTCATTTGAATCTTATTAAAACCTTTTGAATTGTAATATGTTGTATTTGATTTTGTTCAGAGTTACTTTCAAGTGTTTAGAAAATTTGCTTTGCTTAATTGACCAAACCCCATCATTATTTTACTAGTCCGACATTAGTTCTGGAATGTGTGGCTAGCTTTCAGGATTCTTACTGTTACAATATGTGTTGTTATGGTAGTTTCAGAGTGGAAAAAGTAAGTGGATCAGTTTACCCCACAGCTGGGGTAAAGTGAGCCACATGACAACTTTTTTTAAAACAATCATATTTTCACTGCGCTTTGTCTTGAAAAAATCCTGCTACTGCCCATTTCTAGGAAACATCCTGAATTAATGGGAAATGTGTGATTTGAGTGATAAATAATTTTACCTCCCTTAGAGGGGAGCAAATGTAAAAAGTGGCTCAGATTACCCCGTTCTCCCCTATATAAAAATGATTGCCGGGAGGGAACCGGACGTGGCTCTTAACCACTTGTTGAAAGGGCTACAGTGCCAACTAGCATAGTGGAGACAGCCATGCATCGGACATTTATCCGATTACTGAAGGGCCATGTATACTCAGACAAGTAAAACGGTCCGTTCGAGTGTCTAGTTCGATATATGTCTTAATCCAATCTAGTTGTGCTATGGAGACGCACTGACAGTTTACTCCATAAAGCCATTACTCCATTACCCATTTCTAAAAACTCTCTACTGGGGCTGAGCTCTTCAAAAGCTAACAGAACACAGTGCTGCAGGAGAGAGCAGAAACAGTGAACAGGGCTGTACGCTTATTTTTCTAGGTGGAAGCACTGGTGCTAGCAAGCAAAAAAATCGGTAGCACAAAAATAAATTCAGTAGCACACAAAGTATGATCGAAAACTTGCATAACCTTAACCCATGCATTTTGCTCTAATTACCTTTTAGCCTGTCATATTGGTCTCATTTGAAATTCTCAATTAATATTATATCCTAGTGTGTGCAGTAATAATTGTAGAAAAATTAATAGGGGTGCACTGATTGTAATTTAGACAAAATAATCTAACCTGCCAATTGCAATTTTTTGATGATTCAGAATTATTTCTCCCCATAAAATTAATATCTATATATTTTTTGTATATACATATCATTATTATATTCATAATAATTTTCTTTTTGGTAAATGTCCTTCTGTTAATTAAAACCTAACTTTAAAACATTATGGGCCAGTTTCACAGACATGGATTAAGCCTAGTCCTGGACTAAATGGAATTTTGAATGGAGATTGTCCATTGAAAGTACAATTTAGTCCAGAACTAGGCTTAATCCATGTCTGCGAAACCGGCCCATAGCCTATTAAACAAATAAGTATACATATTGGTACAATTTAGGATAAGTTAAATAGGTTGTTGTTAGGATAAGTTAAATAGGTTGTTGTGAATGTGTTGGGAGCAGTTCTTCAGTGGCTTATCAGTTATTTCAAACTTTGTTTAAATAGACTACTGTTGTTGACTGCTCTGTGCAGCTGAAGCAGTTGATTTTCAAGCTAGTGCACTGCAGGGCTGTGAAGCGCGAACTTCCTGTTCTTACCGGCTTCAAAAAAGTCAACTCACGTTTGGCTAGTAACATGCTTTTAATGTGAAGGCGCACAGGAAATGTTCTGTTTGCACACGCACTAACTTAACTGCGTGCCGTCTCCTTCCGGTTATTACCGTTGGTGAAGTGTATTAGACGCTAGAAGCGCTGCACAAGCACAGGTCCCGAGCACACATCTTGCACCAGCCAAAGTGGAGGGTGGACTCAATAACCTACTCGCCTAAGATTACATTTACCCGAATTTGGAGAGTGTTAATGTAGAGCCCTCTATGCAGTGCTGTGCAGCACTCCTCTGTGTCTCAAACAGACAGCATCTGCTCATTAGCACTCGTGCGAGTGGATTTGTATTCATCATCGCACGTGATCAATTTCAGTAGCAAATGCGATCAAAACTGTCACACTGTACAGCCCTGAGTGAATGTAATGTAGTGACAAAGCGTGTTCGTACCGGCTGCACCAGGACGTTGTTCTTGCCGTAGAGAAGGTGTGTTCTGGAGTTTTGGTGCAGAGACTCCACATACTCCCTGGCTGACGCAGCAAACCTGTCCTCTGACATGCTGACACTGGACTGCCTTTTGCGGATCTGGAAAAGAAAATATAGTTTAACAAGCGTTCAATACAACTAATACTTTTTTTCTCCAACAAACACATGGTCAGTGAACACACCAGCATACACCAGCAGCACCCCTTTAGGGACTCAACCAAGCCCCAACCACAGTGATTTCTACCAGCATCCAATGAGGAAGTGACAAACATTGCAGTACCTTCTCGTGGACACTAGGGGGTGGTACCAAAAGTGAGCAATTTTTTGTTGACTCACTTGTTAAACAGGCCGTTTTCACAGTTTTATTAAACCTATTTACGGGCAGGTCCGCAAAACCCTTCTAGTCTGTATGTTTAGGTCATATCTCCATGACATCACTGAGGGGGGTGAATCTTTTTTTTAGCAGGCTAGTTTTTATTCTATTGGAGGTTAAAATGTATGAATAATTAGAGGCGCGATAGCTTGAGTGACAGCTATCCGCCCGTTGTCCCTCACTTCGCCTCGGAGGTTTACGTCAGCTAGATGGGCGTATCTCCCTCCCACCGACGTCATATCAATCTACCTTTTCGGCAAGAGGAGTGAGGCGGAGTAAAAATCTCAGAAGATGGCGACGAGCATAAGCCATGAGAATTGGATGCAGTTGGAATAACTGAGGTCAGCCCGGATGCTACATCCATTTTATATACCATCTATGGACTCAACACAGCCTCCTCCACTCACCCCGAGAGCAGGCCGGCGCCCGGCTGAGGCATCCTGTCCTCTGTGGGCCCCGTGGATACGATGACGCTGAACCAGCTCGTTGGCTGACGGGTCGGTCCAGAAGTGATCCGATGTCTTCAGTTTGGTGTATTCCAGAGCACAGGGCCCCACTGACAACACAGCACACACACAAACATGCAATTTAAACCTTCTGAATGTGTATTACAAAAATGAATTTATACTAAACTTATTTTAAAAGATCTGAAAATAATGTCATGGAAATTCTGCAAAAAAAAAAAAAAGTTTGTTATGGCACCCGGATCATTTTTATATCTAACATTATTGAATGAAAAGGGGATCCGTTATTAACATTGCTACAAAAGCACAATTTGTCTTACTGTCAACACATTCAATGAAGAGACCAAAACCAACAATGTGTGAGTTCATCTCTCAATACTTTCTGACCTTCAGAATTTGAGGTATGCACAGCTTTAAATGAGTGTAAAAGGTTTAGCAATAAATGTATGGAATACATTTTAAATTATTTTACAACGTGCAATAGGACTTAGCATGCTTCTGTTGCACCAATTTGGACCAAAAAAACATCCATAAACATTTTGCCTGCCAATCTAAAATTGTACTGCAGTTATGTGTATCTTTGTCCCAGCCATCCCTCCCTTGTCCAGCAGGTGGCCTCAGGGTTGGCGCTCTGCACAAATGTGGCCTATTCTTCGTCAGTCCTCACCTGCTGCTTCATGCCTCATCTGCACCTCCTTACCTCTATAGTCAGTGTTAAGAGCATGAGGATGTCTTTTCCCTCAACCAGTGTTCACACCGTTCAACTTGTCTCCACTGGTTAAGTCTGCTGAGACGTTTGTTATCTGTTCCTTCATGTCTGTCTGTATTTCTGTCTCCCTGCCTTCAGCTCCCTTGCTACACACTCTATTATATATAAGATGATGATCATACTCAAGCATTATTGTAAACACAGGTTTGTGGCTGGGTGAGGTGGAGCTCATTCTGTAGGGACTGCAAATACGTTTTATTTTCGTTCATGGATTGAAGTATTTTTTTATTATTAAAATATTAAAAGGAAAACCGCTCTGCTGACTGTCGGGTAAGGGGGCTTCAAATTGTATGGTCTTCAAAACAATTCTGAAAGTGTTTGAATTTGTTGTCATTTGTATGATGAACTTCATATAAAAGAGGTTTTACCTAAAAGGTTGATTTACATGAATACAGGGACATTTGTTTCTTTAACGTTGAAGCACAGTGTAAGATACTCACCCAGCAGGGCAGCCAAGATGGGCCCGAAGACTGTGTCATGCATCAGAGCTTCCCTCTCATAGTATTTACTGGAAAAAAGTGAATCAGAGGGAAGAACTGGTTTATAATGAGGAGTCCTGCTGCCTTATATTTTGTTTCATTTGTTTCAACAAGAGGGAGGCCACACATAGTCTTGAATGGACCACATGCTATTTAATAAAGTATAATGTCAAATCATGACGTGTCTATGTCAGTAAATCAGTATGTCTGCAGAGTCTGGGTGCATGTGGAGCAGTGTATGTGACATGAATGTATAAGTGATATAACTAAACACAAATGAAACGAAAGATCAGGTTGCAGGCCGGGGAAGAGTGAAGGGTGAAGAGAAATAATCATGTCATCTGCAAACATACCTCATTTCCCAGAAAGCCTTTCATCAATCTCCAAATAAAAAGGCAAAATATAGATTCAAGGAGGTTATACACAGCCTTGAAATGAGTAGATTTCAGTTTTGGATGATAGATATATGCATTATCAAATCAGCCTCTTTGACTCAAAACTAATGGCTGCATTATGGATCCTCCTGGTAACCAATTATGTGTATAAAATAAAATAAAATAAAATGTCTTATAATGTTTAAAATTATATATTAGATACAGTACTGTGCAAAAAGAAACGGGCAACGTAGAGGATCGTAGTCGCAGTGGTCGACCAAGGAAACTTAGTGCAGCAGATGAAAAAAACATTTGGAAACAAGGTCAAGCAACTCAACTATCCACCAAAACATAGAAACTGGGAGAAAAATGGCAGCAAGTGCTCTGTACTGATGAGTCAAAATGTGACATATTTGGCTGTAGCAGAAGGCAGGTTGTTCAATGAAGGGCTGCAGAGCGCTACAATCAGGCCCAGTTCTAGACAGTTAGATTAGGGTGGGCTGGTAGAAATTTTAGGTGGGCACACTGGGCTGATTTTTTTTTGCCCTTGTAAGATCTCTGCGTCTGATTTTTGGCACATTTACTGTGAATTGTGTAGAACACAATATGCAAATAAACGTTGAGTGTTGCTGTGTGGGAGATTTGATTCTTGCATGTTTTTTTTCCAAAATGTTTATGAATAACATATAAGATACATTATATACAACATAATGTATCTTTTTTTTAGTCGCAGTATTAAAGCCACTAAGAGTAACTTTGTCCGTTGGCGGCTCCTTTGGACAAAAGCAGTAGTATTTTTACGACGCCCGCTGTCGTAAAGCCGTTTTCTAGCTCGTGCCAGGCGTGCGAGTGTCAAATGGTTAGGGCGCCGGGCTATATAGTGCATGTCCATGTGTTGAAAGTGTGAGGACTCTTTTCGGCTCTGTGAGAGTGGTTAGTGACACCGCATCAACTAATGCCAGTCAGTGTCGCACACACCTGATTACAATGAGTTGATGCAGCAGTGTCACCTAACTTGTCTCACGGAGCTGAAAGACGAAGCGAATGAACGAGAGACGGGAGTTAGTATGGATCACGATGAGGTAATGTGTTTATGTTGTTGTAAATAATGACTATTTCAGATGAATAACGGTAATCTGATGATGGTGAAGCAAAGCAAACTTTGTGTTAGTACCGCTCATTCATTTAGGAGTAAACACTGCAGTCTAGTTCGCTCCCATGATATTGTGTAGACGTTGCTTGGCAACGTCCTCCTCCCGCCTGTAGCCTATATCACTCTCCCTTTTAGCTTTTCTTCATTTCATTCTCTCTTTTGTTGATGAAAAAACGTCTTTCTTTGCACTGATGGTCTCGTTTGCTGTTAAAAGTAATTTATGACTATCAGAGGAAACATGAGGCTGTTTTAAAGATATTTAAATGTTACTCGTAGCCGCTTTAACTGTAGGCAGCCTGAGCTGATAGAAGAGAAAGCTTTGCGACTGGGCAACCTGGATGGTGGTAGTCCAGAGCTATATACTATACACACTATATAGATATATAGTCTTTCCACTATTGCCTACGATGTCCAGCTGGGTGAAAATAGTAGCCATCCGAGGTCACGACCCTGCTAGTGGGGTCCGGGGGTATGCCTCCCTCCGGGGGTTTTTTTTTTTTTACCTTTTTAAAGTGAAATGCACGAATCTGGTGCACTTTGAGAGGAAAATTAAGAGGCTAAATCTGAGGAATTTTGTGTGAACAAATAATTTGGAGACCCTGGGTCGGATGAATTAGAAGCTATTGTAGGAAGACACATGGATTTTCCATAGAAATAGAAATTTGAAATACAATATTATGCAGGGTCCTCTGGGATGGGCTTGGAGCTCTTTTTCTTTTACGGGACATATTTTTCTGTAATATAATGAATTCATTTAAGTGCAGTGAGAGGAACGAAGCAGAAGAACTCTGTTGTCCAGTTATCTTTTTTTCCACAGACAAGGCTGAAATAGACTATACACAGTGCATGGGCAACTGAGGGCAGCCCCATTTTCAAATATTTTTAAATAAACTCAACACACACTGTGCATGCCATGGACGTGACGTGACGTGACGTGATCAGTTAACCTCGGAATACCTCCCAGATGAAGTCGCAGTCCTCATAGGCCCCGCCCACATTTCCCTTGGACCCTGTTCTACAGAGATACTAATGCACCACCTCCTGCAGAACACACTCGCGTACAGGTAAGACTTTCAACCTATTAGAATACATTTCTGTTCACACAGTATGCAATTATAGCTGCTGTCAGGGTGGGGGGATTGCTAAATTGTTTCAGAAACAAACTAATGTAACAACCGTTTGTGTGTTTGTAAAGCAACTAAAGAAAAAAAGTTTTCATCCGCTATCATTTTCAGTGACTGCTCAAAGCTAACGTTTCACTTATGATCCTAACTGTTGTATTTTATGGTGAACTTTCAGAATCCGATGTCTACACCCTCCATGTCAGCTTTGATAGTGGGGTATAAAGTTGATCAATGGCTGTCTCCCACTCAACTGCAACCAGTGCCCACATCAAAGAGGCTGCAGTGAGCTTCACAGGGAGGATAACAGCCCCCTACATCAAATTCAGCAGCAATACTAATACTATGTCCTCACACCTCTAGATCTTTTGTAAAATGTTTTGTTCATAGCTCATCCTTTATATCTTATCTTTATCATGTTCGTATATTAGACATTTTACTTTTAAGAATTGTCTTATCGTGTGTTACATGGTTTCTATAGCATTGATTTGCCACAAGATTTTGCTTTGAAAACAATAAAATATCTTGTGTTGTTGTACCTTACCTTGGACTCCTGTTTACAGTACACCATGGACCTATAAGGTCTACACCCATGTTCACCACTACAGACTTGTTGGTTGGAGGCTGAACAATAGTAACTGATTTTGATGCACAGATTACTGTATGTCATATTGTTTTTAATCTACAATCTATGAGGAAAATGTTATAAAATCACAAGGACGCAAGGTAGGTTCATCATACTGACAGGATCACAGGAACAAACACAGATACACCAGAAACATAACTAACTAGTGTTGCTTCCAAAGCTAGCCAGAATATATTAAAATGAAGTACTTCAGGTCACATTTCTATATTGATAGCATAAAAAAACATTTGCTTATTTATTGAATACAGTAGCTCAGCATCTGAAGATTGTCCTCAACCTTTTTCCACAGAAGAAATTTGTATTTCTCTAATAGTACTCCAGTTGAACAGCACTCTGGTTAGTAGACAAACCACATCAACCAACTGGAGTTCAAAGTTTTAATCGCAAAAATATGAACAACTATTTATAAAAGTAAAATGTGTAGTGTGTTGGTTCAGGTCATTCTGGTCACAGCTGCTCGATCTTGTTTCTTGATAGCCACGGTTCTGCTCATCACGTGCATGGTCAGGTGCTGGGTCTCTCTCTTTGCATGATTCACGCCAGGAAACTGCATGAATCGGCGATATTGTCTATAAAACATTGAGCAAAACATAAGTAAGACAAGCTCATTTTAGCCTGCAGTAGCTCGCATACATGAAAAAGAACTGCAAGGTTACTTCACGTTGGCTTTGCTGCCCATGTTACCAACCACAGGAAAACATAGTGCCAATAAGACATTTTAGAACATGATTCAAAACTTTAATAATAAGATATAATACTTGTGCTGTGTTTACGCCCAGGTCACATGTGCAGTGTATCTAGCTCGCATCCCCCCCCCCCCCCCACACACACACACACAATCAGTGTCTCACTGCTGCAGCGCTGCTTTTACCAGCCTGTTACATGAGTTTTTCTTTGATAATTTCCATTAATGAAGCGCTGTGTAGCTGCTCTGACCTGCTAACACAAGCGCCAGGCGCAAATGCAAGATGTGTGGCGGAGAATGAGTAAAAATAAAAACTTACTGTGTTGTGGTTGACGTCCGTCTCTCCCCGCGGCCTGTGGCTGGCACCTCCAGTTCACCGTGTAAATACTGAAATATGTATCCAGGGTCCCTCTGTCCATAATTGCTGCAGCTACGGGGTGGCGTTTCTAACAGTGAACGCCGGGGAACACACCAGGCACAGCGGCTGGAGCAGCTGCTAGTGTAGCTACAGCCAGCTTCTCCTTCCTCCTTACGACTATCACCTCTCTTCCTCGCGTAATCCGGTTTATACAGGTGTTATCACGGATGTCCGTTCACTTGTGTCAACATTAAAAATCCCCTTCAGGCGATACAAATGGAAATGTCCTTGTTATCATGGTCGGAGTTTCTCGGGAGTCGGCTTCTCTCTAAGCTGGGAGAAACATGGCGGACGTTGTGCTTTACATCTCGGGCCCGTGAGCTCCGCCCTCATTCCTTATTGGTGGGCATAAAAATGTGCGGAAGTAGTGGCCTGTAGTCCTTGGCGCTTCTAGCCTTTCGTTTCGCGTCACACTGCCCAAAATATGTAAAATGTGGGGTGTGGATTTTTAGGACAGCTGGGCCAAGGGAAGACTGAGTCAAGACAAACCTCTTTCCTTATATTATAATAGCGATTTTATAATGATAGAACGCCGGTTCAGTATGGGTGAAGTATTCCTTTAAACTTCACGTCGTGGTCCCGTGGATTTCTTTTGGATATTGGATGAGATATATGTCGAGCTTCACTAATTTAGACCAATTGATCCTACATTATTAGTGAAAAAACTCGCTCTTCACACGGATGAAAGGATAACGGACAAAGGAAACTTGGCAAGGACAGCACGGTGTTTTCCGGAAGAAAAGAAAAGAAACCGTAAGTTTTGCCTCGTTAATTAAGCTAGAGCATTCGGACAGCACGGGGGCTCCGCATGTGTGTGTGAGTGTACTCGTCTCAACGTCCATCTGGGGACGTCAGTCATCCGAATAAGGAAAGGAACGTCTTTTGATGTAAAGCATAGTCAGAAGTGTTTGGACATTATCAGCCTACTACTAAAGAGTAAAAATAAATAAATACACACTCTTACAATGGATGAGCAGGAACTTACAAAACGACCTGTAAAAATGACTGAGAAGGCTTTGGAAGAAAACAAAGTTAAAGCAGTAAATGCACGCAGGTACAAGCTGTCACAGCTCACTAGCTTGGAAAATCAAATCCAGCAATTAATGGAAGATGACGCCAATGTCGACACTGTTAAAAATAAGTTGCGCGTTGACTTTGATCATCTGCATCAGGATTTTTGTGACCAAAATTCTTGCTTGAAATCACTCATGACTGAGGATGAGTTTCTGGATGATCAAAGGACTTGGTTTGATCCTAAAAATTAAGCCATTAACATTTTTTTTTTCCTCTCCGGGAACCACTGCACGTGCAGGAGAGGTTTCAGTGCCCCCGTGAACCTGGGAGCTGTGTTGTCCGGAGCCTATGCTCCTGGTAGGGTCTCCTGCAAGGAAAGTGGTCTCAGGTGAGGGGCCCACTGGAATGGTTCAAAAAGACCCTATGGAAAATCACCAAAGAGGAGGAGAGACCTGCCCGGAGGAAGCCCGGGGGCCCCGTCTGGAGCCAGGCCCAGGAAAGGGGGCCCGCCTGCGAGCGTCTGGTGGCCGGGGTCTGCCACGGGCCCGGCCGGGCACAGCCCGAAGAAGCCATGGTACCAACCCCTTCTATGACCGACATGGGCCCACCACTCGGCCGGGAGTGGAACCGCTGGGGTCGGGTGCGCTGCCTAAAGGGTGGCAGTGAAGGGCGGGGACCACAACGGACCAGACCCGGCGGCAGAGGCTGGCTTTGGGGACGTGGAACACCTCGCTGTGGGGGAAGGAGCTGAACTGGTGCGGAGTGGGGAGCTACCATTGACCTTGTGGTGCTTACCTCCACGCACAGTCTTGGCCTGGAACCGTACTCTGGACAGGGGTTGGACCCCATTCTTCTCTGGAGTTGCCCAAGGTGTGAGGCGCCGGGCCGGTGGGATACTCACGAGCCCCCCGGCTGGGCGCTACTACGTTAGGAGTTTACCCCGGTGGACGAGAGGGTCGCCTCCCTACGCCTGGTTGTGGGGAAATTCTGACTGTTGTTTGTGCGTACGCACCCAACAGCAGTCTGAGTATTTCGGCCTTCTTGGAGACCCTGAACGGAGTCCTGCATGGGGCCCGGTAGGGGACCCATAGTTCTGCTGGGGAGAGACTTAACTGACGGCAAGAATGATGGAGACACCTGAAAAGGCGTGATTGGGGAGGAACGGCCTCCCCGATCTGAACCCGGAAAAGTCGTTTGTTGTTAGACTTCTGGTGCTGTAATGTGGGTTTTTCTGTCTATAACCACCATGTTCAACATATGATGCCTATGTGGTACCAGAGCCCAGGGCCGAAGTGTCGATATCATTTCGTGACTGCCCACCTGACCTGAGGCCCCATGTTTCGACACTCTCAAGGAAGAGAGGGGCGAGACACTGGATCTGACCTGCCACTCAATATAGTGGAGCAATGTAGTGGAAGACTTACAGACTGGTGTGCCCAACAGTAAAGGCGGGAGAACTAAACGCCTTAGCGGAGGCCGTTCAGTATATCTTGGTCTGCACCTCCTGCAAAGGCTTTCTGTACCCAGTGGGTTAGGCATAATGGTGGTTCCATGTTCAAAACTTCTCATTGCTGAAGCCGCGGCAGACAGCTGTGGTCTCAAGGTCTTAGTGCCTCAAGGGGCGGTAACCCTCGAACGCCGTGGTGGACCTCGGTGGTCAGGGAAGCCGTCCGACTGGAAGAAGCTGAGTAAGCCCAAGCACTGGGACTCCTGAGGCAGTTGCACTGTACCGACAGGCTCGAAGGGCTGCAGCTTCTGCCGTGACCGAGGCAAGCAGCGGGTGTGGGGAGAAGTTCGGAGAAACCATGGAGACTTCGGCCGGTAACTGGGGCAGCCGGGAAGACCGTCCGGCACCTCAGGAGGGGGAAGGGGAACCATCCAAGCAAAGCGTCAGATGGGGACACTGTTGACCTCAACTGAGGAGGTATCTGTCGGTGGAAGGAGCACTTTGAGGAACTCCTGAATCTGGCTAACACTCCCTCTAGAGTATGTAAGGCTTGAGGCTAATGGGAGATAATTGTCAATTCCCCTGGTGAAAATCACTGAGGTAGTCAAACAACTCCACAGTGGCAAAGCCCCGGGGATTGATGGGATCTATGCTTTGGGTGTGGAGGGGTTGTCTTGGAAGACAGGTCTCTTCAACAATGCGTGGAAGTTCTTGGACAGTGACCAAGGAGTGGCAGACCGTGCAGGTGGTTCCTATTTTCGTGGGCGGGGACCAGAGAGTGTGTTCCAACTACCGGGGTATTCACTTCTCAGCCTTCCGGCAAAGTCTACTCCAAGGTGCTGGAAAGGAGGGTTCGGCCGATAGTCACCCGTACTGAGAGAACAATGCGGATTCCGTCCTGGCCGTGGAACAATTGACCAGCTCTTCACTTCGGGCATCCTAGAGGAGCTTGGGAGTTTGCTCATCCAGTCTATGTGTTTTGTAGAGATCTGGAGAGCATGGCGGACCGGGTTCCCGGGAGATACTGTGTGTGGGGGTGCTGCGAGGCATGGGGTGAGGGTGTCTCTTCTGAGGGCCATCCAATCTCTGTACACCTCAAAGCGAGAGCTGTGTACGGGTTCTCGGTAGTAAGTCAGACCTGTTTCCGGTGGGGGCTGGCCTCCGCCAGGGCTGCGCTATCACCAACTTGCTTCTTGTGATATTCATGGACAGGATATCAAGGCATAGTTGTGGTGGGGAGGGGTTGCAGTTTGGTGGGCTGAAGATCTCATCTCTGCTGTTTGTTGATGATGTTCTGATGGCATCATCGGCCTGTGACCTTCAGCCTCATTGGATCGGTTTGCAGCCGAGTGTGAAGTGGTTGGGCTGAGATCAGTACCTCTAAATCTGAGGCCATGGTGCTCAGCAGAAACCACATCAGTTCACTACAGGTAGGGAATGAGTCCTTACCCCAAGTGAAGGAGTTTAAGTCACTTTCGGGGTCTTGTTTGCGAGTGAGGGAACAATGGGAGCGAGATTGGCCGTAGAACTGGAGCAGCAGGGGCGGTTTTGCACCGCTTTGCACGCACTGTTGTGACGAAAGAGAGCTGAGTCGTAAGGCAAAAGCTTTCGATCTACCGGGCGATCTTTGTTCCTACCTCACCTATGGTCATGAAGCTAAAGTAATGACCGAAAGAACGAGATCAAGTGGGTACAAGTGGCCGGGGGCCGGGCTTTCTCAGGGAGTGGCTGGCGTCTCCTTAGGAGATACAGGGTGAGAGAAGCTCAGTCATTCGTGAGGAACTCGGGCAGAGCCGTCAATTTTTGCGTTGAAAGGAGCCAGTTGAGGGTTCGGCATCTGGGTGGGTGATGCCCCCAGGGCGCCCCTAGGGAGGTGTTCCAGGAGCGTCCAGCTGGAAGGGAGGCTCGGGGAAGACCCAGGACTAGGTGGAGAGACTACATCTCCCACACGCATTGGAACGCCTTCTCGGGATCCTAGTCAGAGCTGGTTGATGTGGCCCGGGAAAGAGAAGTTTGGGGTTCCCTGCTCAAGCTGCTGCCCCCGCGACCCGATTTCGGATAAGCGGTTGATGATGATGATGATGATGAACATTTTTTTCTGGAAAGGTGAGGAAAGGACGAAGTATGTAATGAAATGCTCTGAGCAGGCTGAAGAGTGTGACAAGGAAGAGATGCATGCAGATAGTAGGTCTATATCATCGAAACGTTCGACTACATCGACCACTAAACGCAAACAAAGTGTAGCTGGATCCCAATGTGGAAGCAGCGCCTCCTCATCTTCCACAATCAGGATAAAGGCAGAAATGGAACGTGCATCATTGTTGGCAAAGGCAGCAGCTTTAAGAGAGAAGTTGGCCCTTGAAAAGGAAGAAGCAGATTGGCGTGCGCAAAAAAGATGCAGGGAAGCTCAATTACAAGCAGAAGAAAAATGTCAAGAGGCAGAGTTTGAGGCTGCTATGAAGGCTAGAAAGGAAATGCATGAAATGCAGACAGCGCTCGCTGAATCAGATGCAAAAATGGAAGTTTTGCAAAAATACAAAAACACACAAGTCGAAATAAGCAGCGTTGAAGTTAATGACAAAAAAGGAGAAACGAATGTGACAACTGGCTTTCAGCCACCATTGCAGCTTGTCTCATCTCCACCCAGGGTTAAGCAGCACTTCCTGCCCGCACCACTGAAAAATGCCCCGCCTTCGCCGAACGTGGTTTCCAACAACAAACCAGTTTTTGATAGCCTCTGCAAAGCCATGTCTCAGCAAGCCAATGTCACAGAGTAACTTGTGAAGTATCACAAAGCAGCTTTACTTCCTGATCTCAACATTTCAACATTCAAGGGCGACCCGCTTCAGTATAACACCTTTATCAGATCTATTGAACATGGAATTGAAAGCCGCACTGATGACAACCGTGATCAAAGCAATTTTTGCTGCAGTACACTAGTGGACAACCACATGAGTTGGTTAAGAGCTGCATGCACATGGAACCTTCAGCAGGTTATGCTAGAGCAAAGAAAATGCTAAAAGAGATTTTTGGTGACGACTACAAGATAGCCGAGGCCTACATAAAGCAGGCTTTGGATTGCCAGACGATCAAGCCAGAGGACGGCGAGCGCACTACAGTACTTCGCATTGTTCACAGGCTGCCCAACACAATGGCAGATATAAGCTACATGGAGGACTTGGACAACACAGCTAACATAAAAACACTGGCCAACAAGCTTCTACACAGGCTCAAGGAAGCATGGAGAAAGTCCGCCAGGAGACCTACAAGAAAAACAAAGAAACAAGTCAAGTTTAAGGATTTTGTCGATTTTGTCAACAAGCAGGTTAAATATATATTACACCCGCTTTACGGAAACATTAAAAGACCCCACTGCAGGCACGAGAGACCCTGCGCGCGTAAACAACCCACAACATACAGAGACATTCAAACCAAGGAAGGTGTTTACAACAGCGGTTGTTTCCCCTGAAACCCAAATCAAGATGGAGAACGACAAACCAGCGACACCAAATGCACAAGCTGTCTCAGTGAACTCCTATGGCAAGCCTTGTCTTTACGTAAAGAAGAGCATCACAGTCTCACAGTCTGCAGAAAATTAAAGGGCAATCCACACAAGGAAAATATTGACTTTAAGAAGCAAAGGTTTGTTTTTTGCATGTTTGAAACACGGCCACATGAGCAGCGGGTGCAAGGAGAGAAGGCACAATGCCGAGAATGCTCACGGCCGCATCCTACCCTGCTGCACATGAACACTGAAGTTTCCAGAGATGAAACAACAAAGGAAAGTTGCGATCAACAATCCATATCAAGCGCCCTTGTACAGATGACAGAAACTTTGTGTCACAGGGGCCGGTAAGGAAGACTGCATTCTTTCAATCATTTCAGTCTGTGCCAAGGCACAAAAAGGGAACCAAGGCAGTGGCAACCTACGCGTTTATGGATCCAGGTAGCTCAGCGACTACAGAGTCACTCATTAACCAACTGAACATGAGTGGACGTAATGCAAGCATCTCATTGAGAACAATGGGTAACAAATCACCAACACCCGCATTGTAACTGGACTGGAAATCAGTAGCCTGGATGGCAACCAGTTTATTGAGCTTTCAGAGGTTTTCTCACAAAACCATCCTGTAACCACAGATAATATTCCCGCCAAGAGGATGTTAACTGTTGGCCCTACTCAAAGAGGTGAATCTTCCGACTATCCAAGAAGAGGTCGGCCTACTATAGGGAGCTAACGTTCCCAAAGCAATGGAGCCGTTACAGGTGATCAGCAGCGTGGATGACGGACCATACGCCGTCAGGACAGTATTGGGCTGGACAGTAAACGGACCACTCAGAGGTGGAATTAATGCCATGGAAACAAACAAAGTGACAGAAATCACTGCAAATCGGATCTCAGTAGCCAAGCTAGAGGAGCTTTGGCAGCTGCAGTTCAAACAGGACTTTCCTGATGCAGGACAAGACGAAGACATTGAATTGTCTATGATCTATCACCAGTTTATCAACATGGTGCATCCGAATCTTTCAAACTCGTGGGTGGTCATTAGCGTTCTGTCTTCCAGTGAGGAGCAAGTCCCTGTGCATGCTCAACAACAGAGCAGTTGCGGAGCAATGCTTGAACCTGAAAGAAAACATCTTCGAGATGTCAGTTTTATAAGGAATATGTTGGATTAATGGATGACAGATTCTCAAGAAGGGCTATGCGGGGTGAACTCGACGGTGCTGAACGTAAGCCAACCGACATGGAAGAACATGGTATCTGCCTCATCATGGAGTCAGACATCCAGTCAAGCAAAAGCTGCGCTGGGCCGTCTTTGACTGCGGTGCAAGCTTTCAAGGAACATCGCGGAACCAGCAACTCCTGCAGGGACCGGACCTAACGGGCTCGCTTAGTGGGGTCCTCATGAGGTTCCGGCAAGAGAGTGTGGCGGTTATGGCTGACATGGAGGCCATGTTCCACCAGATCAGAGTCAGCAACAAGGACACGGATCTCTTCAGGTTTCTCTGGTGGCCCGATGGGAGCTATGAGCATGAGCTGGTTGAACACAAGATGTTGGTTCACAACATCGTCGCCAAGTGTTGCCAACTTCGCACTGCAGAAATGTGTGCCGAATCAGATCAGTTCAAGTTCAAGATAAATCTCAAAGATCGACCACACACTAGGAGAGGCCTGCTTTCCCTCGTCAGTTCCATCTTTGATCCGCTGGGCTTTGTCGCTCCAGTGGTACTGCCTGCCAAGAAGATCCTTCAAGATTTATGCAGGCAGAAGTATGGCTGGGATGAAGATCTTCCAGATGAAGTCATCAAGAGCTGTAAAAAGTGGATCTCAAGTTTGCAACAGCTCGAGAATTTTGGAGTTGACAGATGCATTAAAACGAAGCAGTTTGGTCCATCAGTCTTCGCACAGCTGCATCACTTTGCGGACGCGAGTGAAGATGCTTATGGAACAACAAGCTATCTGCTGCTGCGTACCGCATCCGGAGAAGCTCAATCCACCCTGATGATGGCAAAGGCCAGGGTCGCACCTTTAAAGTCTCCGACCATACCAAGAATGGAGCTAACTGCAGCTACAGTGGCAGTCAAGATGGACAAGGTTCTGAAAAAAGAGCTTGAACTGGAACTTCATGAATCAATATTTTGGACGGATAGCACGGCTGTGCTAAAATATTTGAACAGCGAGCGAACAAGATTCAAGACCTTTGTGGCTAATAGAATCTCAGCAATCCTGGAGCACTCTCAGACTTCACAGTGGAGATACGTCAATACCACTCTGAATCCTGCTGACCATGTCTCCAGAGGACAGACCGTAGAAGCATTTTTAAAGTTGGGATGCTGGCTTTCAGGTCCAGATTTCTTGCTCCATACAGAAGAACAGTGGCCCAATAATCCAGATCCATGGTTCATGATATCTAGCCACTGGTAAGAGGTCAAAAAGAGCAGCTCAAGCGCACGTCATTCAGGTGCAAGACCCAACAGATCCAGTGGACCAGTTGATGAGCCACTTCTCATCCTGGACAAAGCTCAAACGTGCTGTTGCCTGGTCTTCTGAAGGTGAAAGTTTTGCTTAAAGAGCTGAAAGCAAAGAGAAAATAACCTTATACGTTAGGTGGAGAAAGCAGAGTGAATCAGTTTAAGAAGACTTTCAAAGGAACAAACCTTACCTGTGATGATTTGACAGAAGCAGAAACAGAAATCGTTAAGTACTGTCAGAAACAAAGATTTGAAGACGACTTGACAATGCTTAAGGAACATCAGAGAGTGAAGAAAAGTAGCTCACTTTACAAGTTGAATCCAGCTCTTCAAGAAGGAGTCATGAGGGTCGGAGGAAGGTTGAGCCGAGCGGCGATGCCAGATCATTCCAAGCAGCCAGCCATCCTGCCAAAGGATTCGTTCATCACAAGGCTGGTGTTGAGACACATTCATGACATTACAGCTCACTCCGGAAGGAACCACATGTTGGCTCAACTGCGTCAGCGGTTCTGGATACCCAGAGCTAATGGAGCCATCAGAACCTTCCTGTCCAAGTGCGTCATCTGTTAGAAGTTACATGGAACAGCTGGCAAGCAACTCATGGCAGATCTACCGACATGCAGACTTCTGCCTGATGACCCTCCATTCACGCGAGTTGGCGTAGACTATTTTGGCCCATTCCTGGTGAAAAGAGGTAGGGTGCAAGTAAAGAGGTACGGTGTCATCTTTACCTGTCTCGCCATACGAGCTGTGCATCTAGAAGTTGCATCTTCTCTTGACACTGATGCATGCCTCAACGCAATAAGGAGGTTCCTTGCCAGAAGAGGACAAGTCAGATAGATGTACTCAGATAACGGAACCAACTTTCGGTCGGCTGACAGTGAGCTGAAGAAATCCATCAAAGAATGGAATACCAGCAAGATCGCAAACGAAATGCAACACAAAGGTGTTCAGTGGCACTTCAATCCTCCAGCAGGTTCTCGCACCATGGAGGAAGCTGGGAGCGGCTGATCCGTTCAGTGTGAAAGATCCTGAACGCAAAGCCACCTGAAGGAACAACTTTTGGATGAAGAAGGCCCCATTACGTTGCTGTGTGAGGCTGAGGCTGTCATAAACAGCAGGCCCATCACAGCTTGCCATCTTCAGACCTCAACGATTTAGGAGGCCTTTAACACCCAATCACCTGGTTACTCAAGGCCAAGCCCGAGTTACCTCCAGGAGTATTCAACAAGGATCGATCAGTATGCTAACCGCAGATGAGACAGGTCCAGTACTTCATGACGCTTCTGAAAACGCTGGTGCAAGGGAGCACCACACACCTGGAAGAAACTTCTGCGTCGGGTGGATGTGGTGCCATTTGTGGACGACATACATCTCCCCCAGAAATTAGTGGCCTCTGGGAGGATCCTGAGACTTTTCCAGACAAGAAAGGCTTTGTTCGTCAGGTGAAAGTCAAGACCAAGACCAACGAACTTTGTCGCCCGATAACAAAGCTATGTCTGCTCCAAGAGTCAGATGACAATAATGGACTGTTCTAAAGACTGTTCCGAAGTCAAGTCCTCATGTGATGGGGTGAAGAACAAGAAGATTTCTTTTGATGTGTGTTACCACAATTGTTTCAAAGAGATTGATAACAATTAGGGGCCGGTAATGTAGGAGCCTAAATGCCTATTTGTTTTATTTAAGTTCATATTTTATGATAATGTTTGGATTTTTATAAGTGGATTTATATAATACTTAATTGTGGTCATTTCGAATATATAGTATTTTATTTTGAAATTCATTTGCATTATTTTTGATGTAACTGACATTTGATAACTTTATTTTGAAATATTAGAGGAAACTTTATTGTGTTAACTACCTGTAACAGACAGTCAGGATTACAAGCGTGGAGCCACACAGTTTTTTGACCTCTCTCGCTTCTCTCTTTTATCATATATATCTCTCCATTAATATTACATTGTGGAAAAGGATTATGTGTTTGTATCTTTTGACAATTAAACCTTTAAACGACTCAGACCCGTGGCTCAGGTGGTTAAGCTGGTTGGCCAATGATCCTAGGGTTGGCGGTTCGATCCCAGCCCGGCCACTTGTGTCATGGTCGTTGTGTCCCTGGGCAAGACACTTCACCCACCTTGCCTCGTGTGAATGTGTATGACTGCTGTATGTTTGAGGTGGTGGTCGGAGGGGCCGATGGCGCTGAATGGCAGCCTCGCTTCTGTCAGTCTGCCCCAGGGCAGCTGTGGCTACTATGGTAGTTTACCACCACCGGTATGACTGTGTGTGAATGAATGGAACCTGGAACCCTGTAAGCGCTTTGAGTCACATAGAAATAAAGCGCTATATAAATCCAATCCATTATTATTATTATTATTATTTAAACGTCACATCGTGGTCCCGTGGGATTTTTGATATTGGATGAGATATAAAATGAGGAAAACGGAGCGTCATGCTGGAGCTTCACTAATTTAGACCAATTGATCCTACACTCACATCATGAACATTGCTGCCTCTGTCTGAACACAAGGTCAAGTTTTTCTATATTTGCCTTGTTAACAACAGGGAACATCATAAAATGAAACATCACAACACTATTCGTTATTTATGAGGAGGATTTTTCTCCATTTAAAAAATTGTGTGATTCAATTGTCACACGTCTTTGAACCCTGTCAGAGCGCTGCTTGTTTGAGGCTTTGTTTCAACCCTGGCGTGGACAGCCTTGTTGAAGCACACAAGCAGTTGTTAGCCAGGCAGAGCGCAGAACAAAGCAGTCGGAGAGAGTGAACACAGGAGGAGAATGGAACACTAAATAGGTAATTCGGGGCACTGTTCATCTCAGCTACAAACAAAAAGCCTGGAGTGTGGAGTGCTGTGAGTCACTGCTGTGTAACGCCAGCCAGGGAAGCCAGGAGAATGAACAAATCACCTGGAGTTGTCCATCACACGATGTACTGCACAATCTTGTCCAGGATCTTCTCGAAGAGCCGTCCGCACCCAGATGTGTTTGATGGCCTGGGCGGAGAGGGGCTGAGGTGGGCGGCTGCTGGTGGTGGATGAGCCTTGTCTCCTCAGAGGTTCATGGCCCACGCTCTGGGTTCTCCTGCCGAGCAAAGAGTACAATCCGGTTAACAAGCACCACTAGGGAGAAGAGTTAAAAAGGTCACATTGCTATAAACTTTCTTTTTTTTTCATGGTGTAAAAAAAATAAAATAAAAAACGTTCTCCCCAATTTCTCAGTGCCATATCAGATAGAAAATCAATGACGTCATGTACATGTTGAAATGACATGGACTGAAACTAGTTTTACCAACAGAATATCTGACCATAAAATGAATCTGGTTAATGATGTGCTGTAGAGAGCGGATAGAGGCACTAGTGGACTGTATATTTCTTGTCAAGGTAATTCTTCACCAGAATAAGTATATACATATCTGGATCATTTATAAACCGCACCAACATCTAAAGACTTCACCTGTTGACTCTTTCAACTGTAGTGTCTCAATGATAAGTTAAGTTTCTTTAGTCAATGGTTATGTAACCCAAATGTCCCGCTGCCTCTCTATAAACCCTGGACTTCATGCTAGTTGTAATTATGATGGTAAGAAAAGAATCACAGACAAAGAAGTTCTTGATTGTGGAAGACGACTGGCAATTTATTCCCCAACAGTGGCAATCTTCATAAGCTGTCCTTGTTAGAAAATACTGTTTCAACTGCTCAAACTGACAAATAAAATACTCTTGCTACAGTAAAATAAACCATGTAACCTATAAAATTAAATAAATCTTCTCTTTTAGTAAAAAATATATTCTTGTGCAAATAAAAAAGAAAAGTATGAAAAATACTCACTAAGCAGTATGACATCCTTACAGCACTGTTTTACAGTAACTCAATGATCATTAGCTAACATTACTTATCAACATTCTCAGAGTAAAATGCCAATCACACATTCCAGGATAACACTCAACAGGTAAATAAACATTTTATGTATCATATGAACCAAACAACCAAATCAGATGGGTAGCTAGTATGGAATAGATACTGTAAGACAGCAGACATGTGAACACCCCTCACCTTGTATTCAGGATACAGTAAACAATGAAACAAGATGGCGCCCGCGCGCAACAAGCTTAAACTACGTTGGCTCATAAGGGGCATACCATACAAATTGCGGTAAGACAGCGCCACACAGTGGCCTTTCTAGGTAACAACCTTACATCTACCCCTTCTTTACTTGATGGCGTCCCAGCCATCAGGACAAGCAAAATAGAACACATATCACTATGCACAGAAACAAGATAATAAAAACTAATGTGATGACTATGTGTCTTGCATAGAGAATGTATGTGCACCAAGGGCCCTCTCTAGACCTGGCTTTGTTGTTTTACGTAAGTCTTGCTGCTCTTCTTGCTTTTGGCCCTTGGCCACAACTCCTATCTCCTTTCTCCTTTCTCCAGTCCTTCCGATATCAAGACATGTGTCTCGTAAGTTATCAATTTTTTAGGGATGTCAGTTCCTCTCTGTGGGTTTCTCCTAGCACTGGGCTCTGTCAGCGATTTGGACATCGCTAGTACTTGTATTTTCCTCCTCTCCTTGATCCATTTGTCCGTTATCCAACTCCTCTTCCTCTACATTGCCTTCCTCCATTTGTGGGTGCTCAACCTGCCCGTCTGTTGTCCCAGGTAGAACTGTCTCCACAACATCCTCTGTATCCATTTCCTCGTCCTCTGTTGTATCCGACTCAACCTCTTCTCCTGTCACTTCACCAGCCTGCTCCACTGGAAGGAACATACACTGTGTAAGGAGGTTGCGGTGTACCACTCTCTCCCTTTCACCATCTTCTGATCGCAACACATACACTGGAGTGCTGGGCTGTTTCTTCACCACAATTTATGGACGTGACTCCCATTTGTCTCCAAGTTTCTGCTGACCCTCCACATGACACACTTTGATGAGGACTCTATCCCCTGGTCTGAAGACTTGACCCTTAGTCTTCTTGTCATAGTGCTTTTTCAGTTTGATTAGCCTCGGCATAGGCCTGTGACAGACTGTCATGCAGAATTTGCACATACTCACTGTACTCGCATGGCTCATTGGGGGTAGAAAGCATGAAGACCAGGTCGACTGGGAGCCTGGGATGTCTGGCTCTAACATCAGGTAGTATGGTGTGTACCAGTGGAATTCGGTAAGGTGTGCAGTTATAGGCATGTGTCATTGCGTCAACATGCTCATGCCAGCTGGGCTCTAAGTGAGGCTCCAACGTCCCAAGCATGTTCATGAGGGTGCTATTGAACCTTTCGGTGGTCCCATTACCCTGGGGGTTGTATGGGTTTTAGTGATGCCAGTACACTTGCACAGCTCCTTAACAATAGCACTTTCGGAGTTGCGCCCTTGGTCTGCATGAAGCTTTTGGGGGAAACCAAACCGGCAGAAGAAGTTTCTCCACAGAACTCTGGCCACTGTGCAGGACTTTTGGTCTTTTGTCGGGTAGGCCTGTGCGTGGTCTGTAAACTAACAGCACACTTTATTGCCACCCTTGACTTCTCCAGGCACAAAGTCCACACACACAAGTTCCATGGGGGTACTTCGTGGATACTGACCAGTGAGCCCTGAGGCCTGCAGTTAGGTCTTCCAGACAGTACCTTTCACACTGCCTGCATACCAAGCCTTGATATCCTGGAACATTCTTGGCCAGTAGAATCTCTCTCTTATCATCTGCACGCTCTCTCGAATCCTAGATGCTCCTGGAGTCATCGTGAGAAAAGCTCCACTGTTGCACGCAGCTTCTGGCAATACCAACTGCTCCACTACTCCCCTTTGGCCGTCCTGGATGCGGCGATACATGATACGTCCCTTTTCACCACTCTCCTCCACTCTTTTAAGAGAAGGCACACTTGCCCACCACCACTTATTCTCTCGCTGTGATTTGGTTTTTGGTTTAAAGTTTTAAAGTGCAAGACTGGGCCAATGACAGGGTCCTCTTTCTGCCCCACACGGATCTCCTGTTTTGTCATGGCAGGCAGCGATTCTGTCCCCACCTCCTTATAGGGTTCATTAGGCATCGGCGGTTGAGGGTTTGGTGGTCTAGGCTCAACTGTAGCAGTGTTCTTACTGGGGAGCTGCCTGATTCTTGGGTAATGGTGACTATGCGCTCCTTCTCTGGTTGTTACTCGCTGAGGACAGGTTTGTAGGACCTGCGTGACCTCCTGGTTGAATATACGGGAGAGGGCGGCCAGTATTTACAATTCGTCCCCTTCGATACTGAATGTCAGTCGAACGCAGAAAGTTGGAGAATTCACCGCTGGCCTGTTGCATCCAGCTTCGCCGATGACATCCCATATTTTAGTGGGTTGTTGTCTGTTTGGACAGAGAATGGACACCCATATAGATGGTCATAAAACTTGTCTGTCACGGCCCACTTCAAGAAACTCCAGTTTGTGCGCAGGATACCTCGACTCAGCTGGGCTCAAGCCTCTGCTCGCATAGGTTATGACCCTCTCGGTTCCACCCTGGAATTAAAGAAGCGAAGACCACACCAAGTCCCTCTCCCGACGCATCAGTCTGAAGCAGAAAAGGCTGGCTGTAATCTGGATAGGCCAGCACTGGAGCAGTTGTCAACTTTTGTTTTAGGGACTGAAAGGCCTCTTCACACTCGGTAATCCACAAAAAGGGTGGTTCAGGACCCCAACTTTTCTTTCCTCTTATTTTCTTTCTGGGGTCACCAGATGTGAGGTGGTATAAAGGCACAGCAATACTTGAGTAGCCTTCAACGTACCGTCTGTAGTATCCAGCGAACCCCAAGAACTGCAGCACTTCGCTCCGGCTTGTGGGCCTCCAGTCCTTAACCCTGCTGATCTTCTGGGTCTGTTTTGATCCCCTCTGCAGAGACCAAATGACCCAAGTAATGCACCTCTTTTTCTCACAAGATGGCATTTGGAGGGCTTCAACTTCAAGCCATGTTCCTGAAGCCTGTCGAACACTAGCTGCAACCTCTCCAGGTGTTCGTCAAAGGTTTTGGAGAAAATGATGAGGTCATCGAGATAGATCAGGAGGTGGGGGGAGAAGACGACAGCCTCCACGCGGCCTCCCCTGCAAGTAATGAGATATGGTGCAAGACCAGCTCATGAAACGAATGTCGCCACCCAATCGTCACGCTGTCAGATCAGGGCGCAAGAGGCCGGGGGGACGCAAGCTCACGTCAGGGCGGGCAGCCATCCCGACCATCGAGCGCCATGGCCTGGCAGTGCTCCAGCTAAATGTCGAGGGTGTTTTAGGTTAGGTTCATCACTCTGACAGGGGCACAGCCTCTCTTTACATCAGCACAAACTTTGGCAACCAGGAGGTTCTGGGGAAGCTGCAGAGAGGAGTTGCTTTCAATCAGGGCAGTATAAGTCTTTTGATATGGGCCAGCTCTTATCTCACACCTTAAGTCTCTTCTTTTCCTGCAGGGAATCCATATCTTATGCGCAACACATACAGGGCCTACCATGTCATTCTTTGCACCACAGTCAGTGTTGTCTATCTCCAGTAGAGCAGTGTGCCACTCGAGGTGGTTTTCCTTAGCCCTATGAAGAAACTGTTGGTCGTAGGCTGCTTTGAGGTGACTCCTGGAGGCACGGATGGCATTTGTTCCCACAAGCAAAGGGACAGAGGAGCAAAACTCAGTATCAGGGACAACAAAGGCAGGCACAGTTTTGAACTCTTTCCCCAGTGCTTTCAAATTAATGTGCAGGACACCATAGTAGGGTACACTCTGACCTGCTGCACCTCTATAAGTACTTTAGAAGACTGCAGCTTTTGGTTCTTAAGGGTGGGGTGGTTGCACCCAATATCCAGAGTAATACTGGTTATCTGTGAGCCAGAGTCACGGGGAACTTTGCAGTTCATCCCATTGACCTGCACTTCCCCCTCGTTCCTCGGACCCACTAATGGGGTGTTCTCACCGCTCAGTTTCCCTTCATCTGCTGTGGGGGGTCTTGCTCCTTGCCCATGGTTGCCCCGGCGACCACAGGCTCTAGGCGTTTAAATGCTGAGCTGAGTTGGATGTGTTTTCCTCTGAAGGGGTCACAGGCTGTGGTTGGCGAGTCCAGGATGGATTTGGATTAGGGAGCACTGCTCTGCAGACACGGGCTGTATGACCTAGCTTTCCACACCGGTAGCATTCAAAACTTGAGTTCTGGTTTGCAGTGCCAGTAGGTGGCTGGACTCTTAATGGGGGAACAGTGGGTGGGGCAGCAATTTTTGATTCCAGGCGAGACAGTTTGGCCATCTGCTCTTCTTGGTTGAGAGCCAATTTCTTGACCATCTCTGTCAACTCTGACCACCTATGCTTTGTCTTTTCTGTCCTCAGATTTGTGCCAATTCTCTGTGTAACATGCACTTGTGCATATGTTTTCTTTGCCTTTTGTTGTGACTGGAACTTATTTTGTCTCTTGCTAGGTTTCTGAGCTCATCTTTGTAGCTCTCGGAAACTTCAAAAGCATGGGCTTCATTGGTGCAACCTTGGGACAGGACCACCGCATCATTAAGCCCTCTTTAAAAACTGTCGGGTTGAGTTTACTATCACGGTCAGGGAAAGGTTTCCCCTCTTTGACTTTCTTCCACAGCCACAGCTTTGCCTCCAAAGTAACAGTAGGGGACTCTCCTGTCTTCTGGCTATGCTCGTAGAAGTCAGCTAGTGGATCTATGGAGCCGTGTGTGTCCCCATACTCCGCCTTCAGTTCCTCAAATGCTTTCTCTGGGGTTTGGTCATTGGGATGTAGATTCATAACCAGCTTTCTGGCCTCACCACTCAAGTGTCGCACAACAGTAGAGAATCGGGAAGGTGCATGGGGAGCTCCACTGCCTCCAGGAGATACTGCATGTCACGGACCCAGTACTCTACGAGAATCTTGGTTACCTGCATGGCCAGTGAAGGCTTGGACATTTTTCATCTGGTGAGCTCTGCATGGCCACCATAGTAAGCCAGTGGAAGGCTCGGGCTGGTGAGAGCTCTGCTAGAGGTCTTTGTAGTGGCCCTCAAAAAGACTGGGGTGTAGGACGGATGTATGGGTGTGGGTTGGGAAAGACATTTGGATACATGCTGGCTTGAGAATAAGGATGCAGACGTTGGTTGATAAGCTGGGGCAGGCGCATGGGTAGGGGCTATGTGGTCAGAAGCTGCATAAGTTACATCCAGAGGAGGTGGTCTGGCTGTGTTGGGGCTCCATGCACCGGTGGCAGATTGGAACATGGGGGCTCTTTCACTCCGGGCCAGGTCCTGTGGAAATTGAACGGTAGCTTGTGACATATGCATTTGGGGGTTTGGTCCATAATCTGACTTTGGGAGGGTCTGCCCAGCAGCATGGGGGTTACTCGGAATGATAACTGTTTGGGGTGTTTGAAAACTTGACACAGGTACTTGGGGTGCAGGGGTGGGATATGCATAACTGGTGTAGACCAGAGAGTTGGGCTGAACAGCATGGCTGCAGGTAAATCTATTGGGGTATTAGTGGGCTGCTGTACAGTTTGCATTTCTGGGAAGCCGGGAGTGTGTTTTGAGGTGGCAGAATGGTTGTGGGTTCATGCATGCTGGCTTGGGGCCGGGGGGCAGAGACCACCATTGAGGCACTAGAGAGGTTACACTTGACAGGCTGCATCTGACCTAAGGTCCAGTAACTGGTCTCGCAGCAGGGCTGTTGTCAAGGCAGAGTGGGGGTACCTGCATTGATGCTCCAGAGCCTGGCGATGTGTAAATATGAGCGGGAGTACTACAGTGGTCAGTATAAGGTGATAGAATTGGGGGTTGTGGGGTCGGCTGCGAGCCAGTACCTGAGTTCCAGCTGGCCTGATGGTCTGGAGTGTGAGACTGCAGTGGAACATTTGCAAACCTGATTGATCGGTTGGTAGTCTTCGGTCTCACTGATTGGTTATGGTTTGCTGGGTTCCCGTCAGCTGTTGCGCCCTGACTCAAAAGGGGGGTTGGAGGGCCATAGTCGTGGCTTGTTTCAGGCACAGTGGGAGGTTGGACACCTAGTGCCATAACAGAGGGGCACTCTGGCTTTGATAGGGAATCTACCCTAACACTCAACATTTTTTTTTTATGAGTGTATTTCTTATTTTATTTTAAATTATTTTATTTTTTGCGTTATTGTGAGTTTGTCAAAATGCTGTTTTTAGAATGTTGAAATGGAAGGGAGACTATATAAATGGTGCGACACAATTATCAACCCGTAAAACAAACTTCAATTCAATTCAATCAAACACAGCTCTATCACAGTAATAATTAAATAAATCACCAACAATTGCTCAATATCAGTCACAGAGAATTTTCACACAGAATCAAAATTTACGTGGTATGGATACCATGAAAAAAAGTCCTCAAATCCCAGCAAACCAAGGTTTGTAACAGCCTTCAATGGATATATTGCAGAAGGTTTGTATCCTGCCAACACATCCTTGCAGGCGATAGTAGCTTGGTCCAACAGTGTCCACAGTGGCAAAACAGTTCAATATTGTGGAAAGTGGGGGGGGGGGGGGGGGGGTGTTGCCAGTCACTTTCTTTGTAATCTTCTTGGAGCACCACAATCCGGGTCACGGCACCAAAGATGTAACCCAAATGTCAACAGTGGCAATCTTCATAGGCTGTCCTTGTATCAGGCCTTGTATTCAAGACACAGTAAACATTGAAACAAGAGTTAGAAAATACTCTTTTCAGCTGCTCAAATAAACTGACAAATAAAATACTCTTGTTACAGTAAAAATAAACCATAAACTATATATTAAGCAGTACACATCCTTACAGCAATGTTTTACAGTGTAAGTCAATGATCGCCATGCTAGCCAACATTACTTATCACAATTCTCATATAAAACGCCAACTCACACATTCCAGATAACACTCAACAGGTAAATAAACATTTTATGTATCATATGAACTAAACAAACCAACCAGATGGGTAGTTTAAACATGGATATTAACAAGATTGTGCAAGACATGTGAACACCGCTCACCTTGTATTCAGGATACAGTAAACAATGAAACAAGATGGCGCCCGCAACAAACTTAGGTTGCGTTCCGAATCGCATACTTTCTACTATATAGTATGTAGAAAAAAGATTTAGGATGTCCCGATTCTTGTGGCCAGATTTAGGATGGTTAGAAGTACCCGGATGTCCTACTTCATGCGGCCAAGATTGTTAGTGTTGAAAACTGCATCCTATTTGGGCGATTCTGACCCACAATCCAGTGCGCACGTGAAGTGACGTCACATCGACGAAACCTCCATATGAAAACAAACGGGGATGCGACGGATATAAAAGCAAGAGGCAAGATCAAGGCGCAATGTTATGATGAAATAAGAGAGTAAAGTATGTCCCAAAAGTATGCCTACTGCATCCTAACTAGATTCTTTTTATCGTCGGATGTAGTATGTAGAATAGAAAAAAGAAAGAGTATGCGATTCGGAACGCAACCTTAAACTATGTTGGCTCATAAGGGGCATACAAATTGCGGTAAGACACCGCCACGCAGTGGCCTTTCTAGTTAACAACCTTACAGTTACATTGAAATTTGTCTTTCCGCATATCCCCTCTCAAGTTACCACACTTCGGAGTACAGCGCCCCTGGAGCAGTTTTGGGATTAAGTGCCTTGCTCATAGACACAATGGTAGAAATGGTGGGCACCGTAGACGTAATACTAGCCACTACTAGTTTAACAACTAACACCCTCCTGTCCGTTGCCGGGGATCGAACCAGCGACCTCGTGGTTACTGGTCGGCCACCTTTCCTCTAGGCCAGGGATTCCCAAAGTGTGTTACGCGCACCCCTGGGGGTGCGTGAGCTGCTGCTAGGGGGTGCACGAGATGAAAAATGTAATGGCGGTCTGATCATTACACAATCCATATTGGTCCGAGTATAAGAGGGTTTTATTTTCGCGGAAATAGGTCGTAAAAAGTCGGGTCGTGTTTTCCAAGTTGTGTTTATTTTCTTTTTTTAATCGGGTGGAACACTGGCTGTGCTCTCAGAAGCGGCCGGGCGTTTGTGGGCTTGGAGAGAGAACGCTTTGTGTGGAGAGAAAAAAGAGGCACGGGACATCAACAAAGCCGATTCAAAGCCTCAAATCATTATGTTGCGAGTCAACGTGTCAGAGGCAGGAATCGGCAGAGCGATCAACTGTGGCTTTTTAGCTGCTGCAGTTGTGCTGAGGAGAGATGCCAACTGCACTGTCCTTTACGCACCATCACTGCTGCTGTAATATTCAGATTTCATCATTTGCATCAAAGCCCTAATGATTTTAAGAATGAGAGGCTTCATTAAAACGCTGTCCATGCTCTGTCTATGCGGTCGTTGTGATTGTCACTTTGTCGGCTGATCTCGCTGAACTAACGGAGATCTTCCCCTCGACAACTGTAACGTGCCCCGGTTATCATTTCAGCCTTAAACCACGGCGTTGATAGCTTTCGTTTCAGCACTAGGCTATGTGATTAACTATGAGCATTAAATAAATGCTGCGTCTCAGATGCCGAGGACAGCAGCGAGGATGAGGCTATGCCACAACCCAACCAGAGCATAGAGAGATGACAGCGAGAGCGATCACAGCGGGGCAGAGGAATTTGCGTGTGAAAAATAGTCTGTGGTGAACCCATCAGAGTTCGGTCTATTTGCACTATCCAACTGTTTATTTGAAGAAAAGTGTTTTTTTCAATGCGTTTTTATTATCGTATATTATTTAAATAAATAAAATTGATTGAGTTGAGTTTTGAAAAACGGGGGGTTCGTCTTATAATCGGGGTTGTCTTATACTCGGACCAATATGGCAGTGGCATGCACAGGTAGACCTGAAGTGGTGCTGAAGCACCTGCCCTTTTCCCCTGGCCCAATCAAGTGCCCTTTTGAAAAAAAAAGAAAAAAAAATCAGATTTTTTTTTGCAAGCTATAACTTGCATTTATTTGTCTCTGTTTTAAAGTAGCCTCTATCATGCAGCGCCACACAGCTGAGCATAAGTTAGCCGACTGTCCTGCTTTACAAGCTAGCCCAAAACAATAATAGATATGACGTGATGGGCACACCTAATGTCGGCGGAGTTTGTCATTGGTACAGCATGTGAATCTATCAGTATGCTGAATATTTAGTGTTGTTAAGGTTTACTTTAGGCTATATAATTAACACTTCACTTGCGGTAATTTATTTGCAGAAAAAATGGCTTGTGCCTTGTTGTAATGTGACTGTGAAATACAACGGCGCAGGACCAAATTTGGCCAAATGGTCCTGTCCATCAGAGGAACACAGTCCTGGAATGAATTACCAGCTCAAGTCAGAGACTGTACCACCTACACCACCTTTAAAAAGACCCTCAAAGAGTGGTTAGTAGCAAGCCAGACCTGTTCTCATGCATATTTTTATTTTTTTTCTCTCTTCTTTTTTTCCTGATGTTGTTTTGTTTCTTTTGTCTTTTCTAACCGCCTATACTGATTGGGTGTCAGTGTAAAACTGTATTTTAGATAGTTGTGAATTAAAATTGTTTCATGTAGCTGTATATTGATGTATTGTATTATGACTTGCCTTAGGACTACGGATGCGAATTAGCATGTATGCTAACTCCGGCATATTTACATTGATGCTTTGCTGACATGTTGATTAATAATTTACATTTACATAATATGATGTTGATATCAAACACACAAACTTAAAAAAAAACTAAATAAAAAAATGGGAGGGGGGGGGGGGCATGGCAGTCGGGGCCCTAAGCAACCGCTCATTGACCACTATAAGCGGGTGGGTAACTTGGAGGCAGGCTGTCCTGCCCAGTGCCCACCCAATAATACAATTAGAAGCAATGCATGGTAATGGTATATTCTTTAGTATTAATTAATTGTCTGAATTTTATTTGACATTTTCTTGGACAGCGAATGAACAGGTCCGTCCGATAGTGGGTCTGGACTTCCACCTAAAAAAAAATTTTTTTTTTTTTTTTTTTTTTTTTTTTTTTTTTTTTTTTTTTTTTTTTTTTTTTTTTTTTTTTTTTTTTTTTTTTTTTATGGGAGGGGGGGGGGGGGGGTTTGGGTGTGGGGGAGGTCACACTCCCTTTTTTTTCTATCCAACCTGGGAAGGGGAGGGAGGTCTCAACATTTATTATAGGCAGCCCCTTCCCTTTTTCTTTTCTTGAGGAGAAGGGAGAGAAAAGGGATAAGAATTCATCCTTACTCAACTCAAAACTTTGGTGTTTTCCTTTCAATATAAATTTTCCCTGGTTTTTGTTTTTTTGGTTTTTGTGTCTGGACTGATATAGACGGTTGTTTGAATTTTTGTTTTGTGGTTTTGTGGGTTTGTTTTTTTTTTTTTTTTTTTATTTCCACCACATCCCCCCCCCTCTTCTTCTTCCTCCTTTTTTCCTATTTTTGTGGTGGGGGGGGGGGGGGTTGGGGGGGGGGGGGGGGGGGGAGTTAGGGGGGAGGGAGGAAGGTATATGGGTTTTTATAATCATTTTTTTTGTCTTTTCCCCTTTCCGTAGGGGTGTTTTGGTGTTAGTTAAGGAAAAAAAAAAAAAAAAAAAAAAAAAAAAAAAAAAAAAAAACCAAACACAAAAAAAAAGGGGAGGAGGGAGGGAGTGGGGGGGGGGGGGGGGGAGGGGGGAAGAGGGGGGGTTGGGTTGTTTTTAAAGGGGGGGGGGGGGGGGGTGGGGGGGGGGGTGGTGTGGGGGGGTAGATGGGGTGGGGGGGGGGGGGGGGGGGGGGAGATTGTCTACAGTGCTCGAAGAGAGGACTCTCTTCCCTTACACCCACTGATGAGAGTTCAGATCCAGAAACATAAAATGGGATATATGATATATACTTTTTTTAAGCTATATTTCTTAAACAGTTTATTCCAGACCAAGTTTTTATTGCCAGGGATGCCAACATCCTGAAATATATGTACATATTTGGGGAAAAAATAACCCCCCCCCCCCAAAATTTTTTTTTTTTTTTTTTTTGATTGCATGGCCCACCCTGGCCCCTGGCTAGCGCCGGCCCTGTGCGCATCCTAGTTTGTGGCCTCTACATTCATTCTCGCAATTTATTTAAAATTACTGGCGTTCTAATTTTATTTCCATAACCTGTGTTATGATGACGGGGTTGTTTGCTACCACGGTCATTTAAACTTGCTGCAATTGTTGCTCAACGTGACTCAAAATATTAGGCTATAATATTTTCCCCATTTTATCTGCTTTCTGCCCCTTGTTGTGATCGTGATTATCTTATTATGTCAGTTCTGGTCATTTGAGCTGATTGAACATGCCACCTTTAATATGGCTATAAAAAAGCTTGTTGCATTTTTTTTTTAAGGTGTGGAGGATTGGGGGTGCGTCAACCCGGTTGGGACATAGAAGGGGGTGCGCGGCTAAAAAAGTTTGGGAACCGCTGCTCTAGGCCATACTACCACCCATAAACTCTATTAATTGTAAAAATTAACTTATTATTCTCGGCTACTTTAATAACAAGTAGTCTGCTAAATCATCATCGACTAAAGTAAAGAATATTTTTGGAAATATGAACTTAACTCAACTAATTACTGAGCCCACTCTTGTTACATCTGCATGTCAATCACTGCTCGATTGAATACTTGTCTCCCATCAAAGCAGATTCATAAAATCAGGGGTCATGTCTGACTGCTTTAGTGATCATTCAATTGTATATTGTATATGGAACATCAAACTCCCTAAACTGCCACCTAAATTAATTAAAATCAGGCAATATAAGAAAAAGAATATAGATAATTTTATCAATGGTTTAATTGCAATTAACTAGGACAGGTATCAACTAATTTCTAATTTACATGATGCCTGAACTTTTTTAGATTCTGAGTTCACTGAGGTTATAGACAAACATGCACAACTGAAGACTACTTAAATCAAGGGAAATCATTTTCCTTGGATTACATCTGATCTCATTAGCACTTTTAGACAGAGAGATAATGCATGGGCCACCTTTTGGAAATCTAAGGATCCTGCTGACTGAAAGTAAAACCATGACCAGAGATGCTAAAGCCAGCTATTATAAAGAATCTCTTGCAAATGACTTTAAGAAGACTCAACGCTTTTGGAAAAAAGTTCAAACTCTAACTATATATTATTAGGGTTAAAAACACTGTATTAAATGATCCACTTTTATTGTCTCAGGCATTTAGGCGCTTGTCTTCTGTCTGTCCTGCCCCAGTGACTGATTCTTCTTTTTATGCCAGTACTAATATTAATAATGTGTGTTGGTCATGAACAGTCATTTTCCTTTAGGAAAATAACACCTGTTGAGGTCTTAGATGCTATGACTGATAAAAAAAGCAGTGGACCAGTGTTCCGATAAATTTGAAACAAAATGTCTTAAGTTATTTTCACATTATATTTATGTACCCTCCTTGTGAGCTTTTCAATATGTCTTTATTAAAATGTGATATACCTCAATTATGGAAATGCTCACGCATCACTCCCTCACACAAAAGTGGTGATATGATGGCAGCAACAAAATGAACTCAGAAGTCTACAGAAACATTTTGTCTGCCAATTGAAAGACAGATGCAACCAAACTGAATGGAAGATCCTCCATCATGCAGCAAGATAATAACCCAAAACACACTGCAAAAACAACAATGGAGTTCATCAGGGGCGAGAAGTGGAAGGTTTTGGACTGGCCAAGTCAATCTCCAGGATTAAACCATAAAGAACATGCATTGTATCTGCTAAAGAGGAGACTGAAGAGAGTAACCCCCCAAAACAAACGTTAACTGAATGAGGCTGCGGTGAAAGCCTGGAAAAGCATCACAAAAGAAGAATGCAAAAGTTATGTGATGTCAATGGGTCACAGGCTTGATGCGGTTATTGCAAGTGAAGGATTTGCAACAAAATATTAAGTTTTATTCACTTTCATTTATTTTAGGTCTATCTGTTCCAATACTTTTGCTCACCTGAAAATGTGGTGTTCAGATGTAAATATCTGGAAATGAAAGCTGAAATGTTGATCTCTTGTCACATATTCATCTTTTGTTGTCAAACCCAAATGTTTCTAGCCTGGCTCCGCCCGCCCGCCTACTTCCGGCCAAATTTAATTTTCCCTTCAGTAGTCAGTCTGGGTGTACAGTGCATTTCCCAGTTTTCTCCGGAGAATTTACAATCGTCCAATCAGCGAACAGAGCGAGTGGCTGAGAACAATGACGTCGAAGTCGCGCTCCAGTTTCAGTTGAATGCTGCGTTCCTTTATACTTGGAAGAAGGAGATTTCCGACTTGGTAGTTCCGAGTTCCGACCCGTCTGTGTTCCAGTGCATCTGCTCGCGAAAGTATGGACGCCTAAAACCTTTCTCGTCCAAATAACTAAACGTTAGGCTCTAACAAGTTACTGTTGCCAGGTACCGGTAGATTCATAGACTACAATATGTAGTGAAGTCGGAAATTTCCGAGTTCCCTGTCCAACTGGAACGCACCGTCAAAAGCCGGCTCATGACACACGTGACGACCAAACGTGATGCGATTGGTTGGCTAATCCAGAGTGGCACTGGGCAGATCCAATAGTTTTAAACTTCGACAGACACCCGCTTCCAAGTGAGTGAACGTTTGCCAATTACAGCACTTCCAGACTTTCTGTACAAATGAAATGAAGTATGATGGTCTGCAGTGTTTCCCCCAGCGCTTTATAGTTAAGGCGGCCGCCTTAGCAAAACCAGCCCCCCGCCTTGACTACTGACCGACCAAAAAAAAAAAAAAAATCTTTAATTTTTTTATTTTTAGTGCTGCACAATTAATGTACTAGCAAGCGCGATGTGTGATTTTTCATGGTCAGAAATGCGCGAAAGGCCGTGATTTGGGGTAAATAAATGTGCACATATGTCTCCAAGCGTTTCTCTCTGCTCAGACTATCAGCTGCTCTGTGTCGGGGGCTCTGCGCGCGCGACCGTGCCGCGCTGCGCGTGACTACGGCATGTACGCGGGAGAGTAAACGAGCAGCAGCAAACTGACATTTAACCGGTGGCGATAATAAACGCAGTGCTGTTCTATGGGGATATTTAGCTGAACAGAAAGAAGTGCTCTGCAAAGCTAGACTAGTTTAAGACTCCACATCACCGTGGCAACACAACTTATCGGCTCATACAGCGCAGAGAAAAGTCTGATACATGCATGAGAGTGATGGCCCAGGCACCTTTCAGTAAGTTTACAGAAGTGCACACTGTAACTGTCTTTGAAATGCATTAGTCATTTTAAGGGAAAAACACATTGTATTATTATAATAATTGAATTATTTTTCAAACAGCATGCTTGTGTAGGCAGACAAGATTTTTCTGAATTTTAAATGCTGCTTTATTTTTATGTTTTAAATTTGGAAATACATGTTCCAAAACAACCAATAACCTCTGCATTTAAAAAGAAATCAAGCAAGTAGGCTAATAATAACCATATATGAATTAATTGCATCACAGTATGCCTATTGTCCACAATAATCTCACAACAGCCCCCCATCCAAAAAGGAACTTTAAAAAGCACTTTGATGTGCATACACATGTTAAGTGTATGGTCCATTATTTGTATTTAGTGTGTCTGCATGGTATTGCACCAAAACAGTAGAATTTCTTTAATTGTATTTTTTTTGTCTGCATGTTTGCACAAAATGTGCAAATAGCGAACAAAATTGCACAACTGTAAGGTCAGTGTCATTCAAATAAACAGAACTATTTCTTTAGTGCGCATTGGCATCTTTGAGCAAAATACCCCCAAAATTTCCTGTACGGCTAGACAGTGACCACCTTGACTAAGACATTTCCTGGGGGAAACACTGGTCTGGTTGGACCAGGCTAAAATGTTTCAAGTCTAGAGCAAAAATAAAGGAATTGGCCTCACCGTTCCAATACTTTTGGAGGGGACTTTAACTGGTTATGTCTAATGTAGGCTAAAATATATGAGAAAAAATCTACACAGTTTGGTTGGATACTGAAAGGGCAGAACTTATTACTTTGACTTGGCAGAGAATAAGCAATGTGAAGAAACGTGATAAGAAACTGTCTTTGACCATCTTCTTTGACCATCGGGAGGCAGCATTTAACAACATAATCAGTTAGTACTGTAGTTCATAACGATCGCTTCATTTCTAACATCTGATTGCTACATGCTTTCTAGTAACTCTGCAATGTATCAGACTCATTGTATGTGAGGAATGAGCCGGCTGAAGTGTTTCATGAATATGGAGGCAGACGCACCATGTCAGGCTGTCGAGAGGAGCACTTTCATCCCAGACTGAGTTTGATCTCTGCCACTTCTACAGAAATCAGACAAAACAGGTCACACACACACAATTTAGCAGGAAAAGGAGTGTGTGTCTGTGCTGTGCTTGGCTGCCACAGTCACGATGTTGAGAAATCCCCCAGCATGTGTTTGTAAAAAGTGGTTTCAGCTAAGTCACGATTTGTGCAGCCAGACAATTTTGAAGAAGTGTGTGTGTGCCTGTGTGTGTGTGTATTCACTTGCAGTACCTTTCAGGGATGAGGGGAGTATCACGATGATGTCAAAGATGAGATGCAAAATAGACAGAATGTCTTATCTTAAGCAAACCTGCAATGTTCTGTTGACATTAAAAATGCATCTCCTCCGTAAAGGAGCACTGTGTAATATCGGAATATTTTGTCATCTTTTTTTTTATTTTTATACGTGATGCAGGACAAGACAGGTGAAAGACATAACATTAGGTGAGGGACATGACAATTTAAGTGTTCACATTTAAGACAGAACGGACGAGACAAAAACAAGCAGGAGGTCATTGCATATTTTTACATTGTTGTAACAGGCTGTGTGTGTGTGTGTGTGTGTGTGTGTGTGTGTGTGTGTGTGTGTGTGTGTGTGTGTGTGTGTGTGTGTGTGTGTGTGTGTGTGTGTGTGTGTGTGTGTGTGTGTGTGTGTGGTGTGTGTGTGTATTAGGATTGGATGGAGGTACTTGGTGAGTTTGATTTAAGCAACTTGAAATCCAGGTAATGGTTGCTACAGAAAGGTAATGACAGAAAGTAATGTTAGTTTCTGTGTTAGTATTGATGAATTATAAAAATCGATATGATATTATGAACATATTAAGTAAAACCACAGAATTGGTGTTACTGATTATCAGAGAGGTAAAAAAAATAAAAATAAAATTAAAATGCTTTTTTGGTCCCCAATGATATGTGCTACATACACATGTTCATATAGACATGCACACACATAAACATATATACATAGGGGAGAACAGGGAATCTGAGGCATCGGGTAATGTGAGCCGCCCCCTGTATCTAGGCAACGGAAAACATTTGTGGTCATGTGAGATATATGTTTTCAAGTCCCTCTCATTTCCCCATGGCCCTGAAAGAGAGGATGGTGCTGTGGTAAGCATGCTTTTTTCACCAGAATAGGTATTTTGCATGTAAAAGTAAATTTTCTTGCTGTCAACTTAATCAACTGTTGTGCCAAAGCAAATGTATTCACGTAGAAAAACTTCTATCATACGTGTTGATGAACTACCAACATATGAAACCATGTGATGCTGATAACTGAAGATTAGCCTGAAATGCTAAGAGAGGTAGTTTTTTCTCAAATTGTGGTGGTGGGGGAAAGTGAGCCAAATGCTGTGGGGGAAAGTGAGCCACTGTCTCACTTTCCCCCACCATGATGCACAAGTTAAGTTTAGTCTTAAACATATTTTAATTAGGGCTGTCAAACGATTAAAATTTTTAATCAGATTAATCACAGGATTCTGTGGATTAATCACGATTAATTTTACTATTCGAAATATGCTTGAAAAATTCAAATTTTCTCTATATATTGTTGTATGAACGGAAAGATAAAGGACAGGAGGTGGATATGTACATTTAAAATTAGTATTGTTACTAATTAAAAATCCAAATGATGGTTTTAATATTGAAAATAAATTTAAATCAAACTAAAATATATACCTACCACACCATAATTCAATTGGTCTGTCTCTTTACTATGTCTTTGGGCAAATATAGATGGTAAATGGTAAATGGACTTGTATAGCGCTATATCTCCGTTTATCACAGACTCAAAGCGCTTTACATTGGTTTTTTTTTGTACACATTCACCCAGTCACACACACATTCATACACCGATAGCAGCAGCTACCACGCAGGGTAGGCTTAGCACTAGGGTGCTAAGCTAACTAAGCTAACTATCGGGAGCAATTCGGGGTTCAGTGTCTTGCCCAGGGACACTTCGACATGTGGCGGGGAGACGGGGGATCGAACCTCCGACCCTGCACACCAGAGGCGAACTTCCTACCCACTTCGCCACTGCCACTATAGGCTATATAATGACATTTATTTTGTGAATCTATAGGTTGTGCATTCTTGAATACAACTTGATTACAGTCCGCGGTGTGTGTGTGTGTGTGTGTGTGTGTGTGTGTGTGTGTGTGTGTGTGTGCGTGCGTGCGTGCGTGCGTGCGTACGCGCGAACACGTTCTAGGGGACTGTTCATTTGTACCAGAGGGGTATACTACGAAGCGAGATTAAGGGCTGAGCGAGGTCTGTTGAGTCTAAAGCGGTCTAAAAGCAGAGTTTTCAGTATCACGAAAGGTGGCTCTCTTTCTACCTGGCTAGATCACCGTGGTAACAGAGGCTGCACGGCTAACCTGCCCAGACCAGTTTTTGTTCCAGAGTTTGAGTTTAAATTCGGCTCTTAGAGCGCTGCCCTTTAAGGAAACTACACCTTTTGAAATCCCGCGGAGGCGCGGACCTGACTATATTGTCTGAGCGATACTTCTCACTAAGTAAACTAGTTAAATCAGTAAACTTATTGATCAGCAAGTTAATGAACGAAACGAAGCCGTGACATAAGGCTTACATTAGAGTGAACTGTAACATTGCGCTGCAGCTTTTTGCCACATGCATAGTTATTGATGTAGAACATATAAAATAGCTTAGACCTATGTATGCAGCGCCATGCTCTCACCTCAAATGATTTTACCTGGCGATCTACACACACTGGCTCTTTTAATGAAGCGTTCTATAAAATCACAGGTTGCAACATTATTTCACTGTAGGCTTCTTTTCATCAGTAGCGATTACAGTTGGGACGTGACAGGTGACAGCTGTCACAGTTCGGACATCGCTGCAGACTCGCAGGTTAAGCTTCTCACAGTAGATTCATATTTGTCCGGAAAATACAGACTAGCCTACAGGTTTTATATCTAGGCTATTTATTTTAATGGTATTTATAAGATGCAAATAAAGGGCTATTAGCCTAAATCAAAATAAAAATTGTATTAATTTTGATGTGGCCCAAAACTAATACCTTTAAATGGGCAAATATAAAATATTTCATGTCACAATCCTGCGTTGGCCTCAAGCCCTTGTGTTGTTTTTTCCCCCTTTCCCCTGTCTGTGTGTCTGGTCTGATTGCAGGGTTGGAGTCAGGTGAGTCAGGTACCAGCATCCACAGCTGCCATCAATCACCAGTCAACTGCTCTTCACAAACCCAGCCCAATCTTCCATACACTGACAGACTGTAGACTTTGCTCACAAAGTCAATTACTTTCTAGCCACCTTCCTGTTTTCAGTTCCGCCAGCATTTTTGCCATTTCTAATATCTGTTTCTCTCTGCCACAGTTCTCCCGGTCTGACTCCTGCCACCAGCTCCTGCCCTTGCCAGCCAGCACTCTCCCCCAGACCCCCCTGCCTGCCTGCTCTCGCTCAGCTCCCTGGACTTTCCCCGCAGCTCTCCCCCTGGAACCCCATGCCAGCAAGCTTCCCCCCACCGGATCACGGCCCAACCCCCCAGCTGCTTCCTACAAAATAAAACATCTTAAACTACTGTCTCCGCGCCTGTGTCCTCCCTGCCCAGACATAACATTTCAGCAGTTTTGCACCTGCCAGAAATTGATCTGAAGACGAATCTTGTAGTTAAAATGATATTTCTGCTCCAAACTGGCATTATAACGTGCATGAGGGCTATATGCTTATATGTCCATGCCTATATGGGGTAGATAAGAACAAATGCAGTCTCTTTTAACAGCTGTAATACGTTTTAAAGCAAAAATATAACACATTAGTGTCGTTTTTCTTCTGCCAGAAAATGATCTCAAGCCCTATCTTGATATTGAAATGTTTCATATGCTTTAAAATGAGTATATAACATTCATGAGTATCACATTAAATAGACTACATCCCATCCAGTGTCTATTACCAGATGAAATACCTTTAAATGGGCAACACATTTGAGTCATTTTGACCCTGCCAGAAATTGATCTCAAGCCTTGCTCTGTAGCCTATAGTCGAATGATTCTGCCGTACAATAAATTCACCCCTTTCATGAGGGCTATATGGGATATAATAGAGGAGTATGGCCACGTATTGATATTTGAGAACTGGAAAGGATATTTTTTTACACAACTTAAGAATGCATTTAACACTATGTTGTGTTCCAGCCAAATTTGACTGAAATAAAAGTTTTTTCTGAAAAATATTCTTAATCTATTCTGATGACAACAAGATTCGCATGAGATCAATTCCTGGCAGGTGAAAACGACTGAAATATCTTATATTTGCCCATTTAAAGTTGTTTCAGCTGGTAATAGAGACTGGATGGGATAAAAATATATTTATTGTGATACTCATGAATGTTAACTACTAATGTTAAGGCATATAAAACATGTCAGTATCAAGATAGGGCTTGAGATCAATTTCTGGCAGTAGAAAAACGACTCTGTGTTATATTTTTGCTTTAAAACGTATTACAGCTGTTAAAAGAGACTGAATTTGTTCTTATCTACCCCATATAGCCCACATGAATATTATAATGTCAGTTTGGAGCAGAAATATCATTTTATCTACAATATTCGGCTTCAGATCAATTTCTGGCAGGTGAAAATGGCTGAAATATCTTATATTTGCCCATTTAAGGGGGTTTCAGCTGGTAATAGACACTGGATGGGATATAATCTATTTAATGTGATGCTCATGAATGTTAACTACTCATTTTAAGGCATATAAAACATGTCAGTATCAAGATAGGGCTTGGGATCAATTTCTTGCAGCAAGAAAACGACTGAAATGTCTTATATTTGACCATTTAAGGGTGTTTCAGCTGGTAATAGACACTGGATGGGATATAATCTATTAATTGTACATACAATACATACTCATGAATGTTTACAACTCATTTTAAGGTATATAAAACAGAAATAATTTCAATTACAGTGGTTTAAAAACAAAAAGCAGGATAATTGACCCACGGTACACATAAACAAATCAAAAACCAATAGCTATATGCCTGCCTTAATCATGTTATTTTATTTCACCTTGATGCACAGAGAGCCACCAAAAACGGGGTCGATCCCCTTACAACGTTGATGTCTGGTCGCCTTAAAAGACATGTATGTGTTAATAGGCTACAGCGGACAATAATCCTGTAGTGCTATTGAGTAGTATGACTGATCAGAAGTTGCTGCCGGACACACGTTTCGAGGCGATATAGCCCAGTTTAAACAGGCTGTGCGCGCTCCCGCGGCTGAAATCACTTTATGGCGGCCGATCACTTTTTGGCACCACACCGGCTTTCGGAACGTAGATAGCGAAACTGCGCGCACACAGGCTGTTGTGTGTGTGTGTGTGTGTGTGTGTGTGTGTGTGTGTGTGTGGTGTGTGTGTGTGTGTGTGTGTGTGTGTGTGAGCGAGAGAGAGAGAGAGAGCGAGAGAGAGAGCGTGATGCTGCTGGCTGCAGCTCAATAGTAAATATAGCCGATCTATTTTGTGTGAGTTAGCGGGGAAAACATTGTTTTGCGGACTCTAACACACATGAATAAATAGCTTAGACTACTGACAACTCATCTAAAATTCAGTTGCCCGGTCGGGCAACCAAAAAGCAATATCAACTTGTCCGAACATTATTTTCACTTGCCCCGGTCAAGCGGGCAAGCGTTAGTGTCAACCACTGCTATAGCTTGGTGGTTGCAGGCTGACTGCTCAAGCCAGGGCTGGCAGCTGGAGGCTAGCTTGGTGGTTGTAGGCTAGCAGTTGGAGGTTGAAGGCTTGGTGCTTAAGAATGTAGATGTCCAGTGGAGCTTAGAGATAGCGCTAGCTCCAGGAGCCAGGATGGACCAGGTATTTTGTTGTAATGGGATGATCTTCTGTCCAGGCCTAACAGGCCCGAAAACTCCCACTTAGACAATCATACCAAAACTTCCTAATCAGTTGGTCATAGTTCACCATACAGCCAGGATACAGTTAACAGACCAATAAATACTGTGGCAGGCAGTAAGGAAACAACTTGCAAAGATCTAGATTGGATTCAAAAGAGCCAGATTCTCAGAGCCTCTGCATGGCAGCCATCTTGCCATCTATCATATCTATATCTATCTATATCTATCTATATAGGTAGTAGTGATACATCTGTTGTAGCCTCTCTGATGACATGGAAGAGAACATTTTTGAGCAGATCCCAAAAGTCCCTATAAAAGTTGGCAGTTAGACAATCAGGGCCAGGAGATTTGTTTAATTTGAGCTTCATGATTACTTTGTCTAATTCTTCCAAAGTAAAGTCAGCATCACATTCTTCCTAAATTCCTATTTCAATTTTGGGAATACAATCTTTAATTTTATTCAGGAAGAGGCCTGAATCTGTCATAGAAAAGAATGAGCTACCCGTAATTTCCGCACTATAAACCGCACTGGACTATAAGCCGCAGGTGTTTTAATGTTTAATTACCATATGTAAGAGTTCGTGCACAGAGGGGATTGTCGGGAAAGAGATGGCTGCTTGAGGAAGCTCCCATTTATTAACATTTCAACAAACAAGTTGCATATTTGCATAACGTATTCAAGTGTTACCATTTAGTGCAATCGTAGCTACTAGGGATGGGCATGAGTAGTGTTTTCACTACTCGAGTGATCGCTTGCATTCCTCGAGGATCAATCGATTCCTCGTTAAACTATTTTCTATTTTTAGAACGCAACGCATCTGTCTGCAGAATAACGGTTCAACGCAATAAAGCGCTCAATGCTTATGTCAAACAGTCACAGTTGCCATATGATATTAAGGATTTTTTTTCCACAAGTTTAAAACACCTTTTCCTCACTGAAAGTAATTAAATAGACGGGCCACAATTTAAACCGATCGAGTAGGTCTGTGGTGGGGAGAAAAAAAGAGAAATAAAGCATGGG
Organism: Hyperoplus lanceolatus; assembly: GCA_026929865.2. Taxonomy (NCBI): domain Eukaryota; kingdom Metazoa; phylum Chordata; class Actinopteri; order Uranoscopiformes; family Ammodytidae; genus Hyperoplus; species Hyperoplus lanceolatus. The sequence continues at coordinate 36,218,015 of CM049398.1, read as the reverse complement.
CTGTACTTGTAAAAAAATAGCCTGAGGGTGTATTCACACATGGAAAGTCCATCAATTCACTTGCTTTGGTCCAGACCAAATAGAATTTGGATTTTTTTTTGTTGGTGTGGTCCACTTTCATATTGCCCCTTTTGCAAGTGAACCAGCATTACGAAGCAAAACCACACGTGATCTGAAGTCATTCATTCATTGGACAGACATTCTGGGGTGGAGAGAAGCAGGAAGAACGAAGGAAAAACTGCGAAATATATCATTGATATAATATGGGGTTAAAAATAATAAAAAGGCATACATCTAGCCCAGGGGTGGATTACTGCACGGGCACACCGGGCACAGGCCCAGGGGCCCAAGGGCTCAGGGGGGCCCTTAGCCAGAGATACTGATAGTAACTTTTCATGTTGCATAGTCAAAGATCTCAGTCACTCATGTTAATAACAGGGTCCAAAAAGGAATAGCCTAAATATAAGGATACTCATTAAAATTGAACAATATTGAAATCATCATGGGCCCCTCAACTAGTATTCTGTATGTGTGAATGGCCTTGAAGGCCCCCTCACACATACAGAAATAAGCTTTCTATGTGTGAATTATAAATTGTTCATAAAAAGTAGCTATCCACCCTTTATCTTTTGAAATGGGCCCCTCCATCATTGAATATGGGTCTGCAGACCAATCTACTGTACTGTTTTTACAGTTGCAGAGTAAAGAGTGCTGCCCGTTTAAGACAAATATGAAAAATAATGTTCCTTCTGCATCTCAGGATTTGATATGGCCTCTAAAAGTTCCTCTCAAAGTACACCAGATTGATGCATTTTACTTTAAAAAGGTAAAAAAATCCGGGGGCATGCCCCGGATCCCCAATAAGGTACAGGGTCCCTCCCACAGTATCCCAAAATCCTGTGGGAAACATTGACTCCCTTAATATGTTTTTTTCCATTAATTGTATGTATCTGTGTGGAAAAGTCAGTGTACCTGACTGGATAAGGGACGGGTGGGGGGCCCTTTAAGTGTTTGTGCCCAGGGGCCCATTATCTCATAATCCGTCTATGATCTAGCCTATAAATAAAGAAGAAACACATCAAATTATTATTGTTTCATATGGTTATAATATGTAGCCCCATGTCAATGCCACGTTATGTGGCTTCTAGCCTACGATGTGAAACATCATTTTTACTGTATTTTTGCTGCTGGACGCGCGTGAAGAATAGGCTCAAACTGAAACACAGCTGATTTAGCTGTGTATCAGCTGGGTATCAGTTCGGTGCAGTTCAGCACCAAACTGACACGGGGATAGTATTGACGGTCCCGTTGGGAAGAACAATAAAAACACACACTTCATGCAAAGCGCAGCGTGAACCTGTTGGCACTGTAGGCTACGGGAGATGCTCCTCTCCTTCTGATCGCTGATCCGCACGCGTCATTATCAAATGTAATATTTTCGCTCGGGGCTCCCGGTCAAACCACAACTAATATTCCTAATAATGGCGACAACAACACTTTCCCATAATGTGAAGCTGATGGCGATTCATTAAAAAAGAAAAGAAAGAAAAGGCGCAGTGCTTCCTGCAATTGGGTCGGATTGAGTCCGGCCAAATTCACACCACAAACGAACTGCAGCAGAGTGCGTTTCGAAGCGCATCGAGACCACCTCTTCAGCTGGGTCTCGGAGCGTTTGTTTGGTCCGCCCCCGAGTGCGATTGCTGTATTCACACCTGCCTGAAAGATGCGCACCGAAGGTGGAAGTGCACCTGAGTTCGTTTCAACCGAACTAAACACAGCATGTGTGAATACACCCTAAGTCACCATTTAAAATAAGAAGGGCAGCAAATAATATAAAATGATTGTCCTACAATTTAAATACATATAAATAACTCACCAAAGCAGTAGACTTAGTAGTTGTATATCCAACCGCTTAATGTTCACTCCGTGTCCGTGAATAATTACTGCGACTAATTCCTCATTAACGGAACGTTACACTGGTTGGTTTTTGAATCTCATCCCCATATTCCCTATTGAAGGCTTCTTAACTGTTGTTGGCTCGGAGCGAATGTGCCTGAAGTAAGCCTTGCTTCTTCTTTACTTTTCTTTCCAAGCGGAGAGCACCTTGCATGCTCACCTGGAGTCTACTCATTACTAACTGAGAGTAACAGGTGTCATCTCCCCTTTTTATAAACGTAACTTTATCATCTGCTTTGAAATAATTGGACCTGAAATTATTATATTATTAATATTGGAAATAATATTTCTGAAAATGTTCTGGAGAAAGGAGAGACCGTGTTCAGCTCCGCGGTGCTGTGGAGAACACAGGCTGCGCTGCGGTGGCACGGAGGTGGCAGTTATTTGCAGTTGCTGTTTGACACAACGCTCAGTTTATTGCACTTGCATCAAAATATTTAATTTTGTTAAACTTTATTTTATCCGTTTTGTGCCGTTTTCTACACGTATATATTACATTTTAAAATAGGGGTGGCCCGCCGGCCTAAAGGCTACAGACACTAAAAAAAAAAGAGAGAAAAAAAACAACGATTTTCCTCATCCACCAATCAAGTTCATTTGAACGTGAGTACTCGATTACTAACGTCCATCCCTAGTAGCTACAGAACATATACTGTGCTGTGTAATAACAGGGTCGAAAAATGGGGGAAAAGTCGCGGCTTATAGTCCGAAAATTACGGTATATAAGCTCTGATAGAAGAACTTATTTCATTTCCAAATAGTACAACAGGCTGTGCCTGTCTTGTCCCGACTCCCACTGGTCACAGCGGCCAATCAAATCAGAGGGAGGCAGGTTTAGTCAGAGATTACTTCAGGCCCGTTCTGACTGTGGCCTTCAGTGTGTGCACTGATTTTCCGCCAGCATGATATTAATATAATAACTTCTAAATATTTGTTCCAATAAACTTCAAAATCAAGGATGCACACCTTCGTGCCGTGCGTAAGCCATATCCGGAAGCTCAGGCCGATCTGACTAACAGTCAGAGAGATATGCAAGTCACAGACAGACAGACAGACAGACAGACACACAGGCTGTGTCTGATTTGAGAGGCCGCAGCCTGCAAAGGCTGCATTTGGTGACCGATTGCATCATAGCGGCGCGCAAAGGCTTGTCCCATTTGGAAAGCTCCTTCATATGCGGCCGAGAAATGCAGCCTTCGTTTCACGGTTTTGAAGGGTCCAACAGATGGATGGCATAAAATAAAATAAAAAATAACAAAACAGCAACGTGTTGCTCCATCTTCTTAACTTTTATCTTCCTTTCTTTTCTTTCTTGTCTTTTCTTTTATTTCTTCTTGTACTTTTTTTTCTTTTCGTCTGGTAGGCAACTTCTTTTTCTTTTCCGGCTTGTTACGCAAACCGGAAATGCTCGTAAACGGAGACATGCGGAGACCGTCTCATTTAACAAGGCTCGTTCGGCCTTCGATTTGGCCTTCACGGGCTATGGCCTTCATAGACCATGTAGACCGCGTCCTTAGAAGGATGCGGCCCCTTAAATGAGATGAGATAGAAGATAGATAAAATATAGATGAAATGTCACAAAGACAAAGGATATGTGCATTGATTTTAACACCAGCCCTCCTCCTCTCAGAGCACAGTCATAAAAGGACAGGTTATCCATGATGTAGAAAGCTACAAGTACTTAGGTTCAATCATCGGTAATAAACTACATTTGAATATTGAAAATACGTGAAGGGTCTGCAACGCCTTCACTGCCTGAGGAAATTGTCTCATTTTAATGTTGACCAGACCCTCACTTGTATATCGAGTCTGTTTGAACATTTTCTATGATTTGTTGGTATGGAAATGGAAAACTACCTCCCCATTAAGACCAAAAGATTTAGAAACTCATTCATCCCTGCAGCCATCTCCCTGTTAAACTCAGAGAAGGGGAGAAGGTAGTTGTCCTATGCTATTTATTATATGTATTGTTATATAATGTACTACAACATGGTGATGTTGCTGTGTTACTATTGTTGTTATTTATTGATTGCCAGGATGACAGCATCTTAGGGTATTTTTCATGTACAGTATGTTCTGGTCTTGTCTACTGTGTTTCTGTTTTTCATACCATAAAACAAGTTACCCCTCAGCGACAAATAAGTTGAGTTGAAGTTGGTGATCTTTTTAAGTCTCATTTAAAAACATACTTTTATCGGAGAGCTTTCCCTGATTTATTTGATCATTTGGGTTTATGCGTCATTTATTCAGGAGAGGAGAGGAGAGAAGACACTGTGAATGTCTGATATATCCTTTCTCTGGCTGTGTTCGGAAAGCCATACTAACGTCCTACTCATACTAATTTTGCCTTCAATTTGAGTATGTGACGGTTGGGTATGCGAGTTTGGGTATGCGAGAAATTCCCAGATGAGTACTAACTTCCGGGAAGATTTTGGGTATGGATCGATTGGATACTTTTCATACTCAACCGCCCCACAATGCATCGCGTCTTTTCAAACGACAAGGAAGGTTTTTTTTAATTCTTTATTTACAATTCTGCATTTCCTGCACAACACAGGACTGTATGTAAAAATCTAGTTATATATCTAACCTGTGGAGGGCAGCAATACACTAAACAGCGTTTAAACGGCCGGAATCTTATTAAAAAGAAGAAGAAATTCTTTATTGCATGAGTATACTTCAACTGAAAACGTTTTGACGCACCTCGCATACACAATCGATCTTTGAGTAGAGAGTATGTAGTATATAGATGTTGAGTATGTAGGATGTAGGATGTTAGTATGGCTTTCCGAACACAGCCCCACTCTGCCTCTTGTTTCCCATCATGCTCTCTGCCTCTTTCGCCACCGGTGGTGCAAAACCACGTTGCCAAGGCAACCCGAGTAAATGAGAGATGAAGCCCCGAGGTAGGATGACAGGGAGGTGGGGTGGCAACATGCCTGTGAGAGTGTGAGTGTGCATGAATGCATCCTCGTGGAGGGGCGCCGACCATCCACACACAATAACAGCCTGCTTTAATGTTGTCTGGGGAAATAATGTCCACTGACGTGACAGATGAACCAGAGAAGGCAGCCAATATGAAGCCGAAGAGCTGAGTGAGCGCAGAGCTTACCCATACTCATCCAACTCATGTTGCAAAGATGTCTCGCCCAGATTCTGTGTATTATTGTCTGTGCATCATCAATGCAGATGTAAAGGTGTGTGTGTGTGTGTGTGTGTGTGTGTGTGTGTGTGTGTGTGTGTGTGTGTGTGTGTGTGTGTGTGTGTGTGTGTGTGCCTGTTGCCATAAAGCTTTCTCTCCTCCGTTTGGAAACCTCTCTCTAGAGAGAAATGTGGTAGCCATGTGGCTCGGGCTAATGGACAATTAATGGGCTTGCAAACAGCTCGGCTAGTGCCTAAGTGCCTGCAGATAAGGCAGTTTATCATATTCTGTACTCATAAATCCAGAAATACATGTGCAGTACACACACCATGCACCCCCCTCACACACGCACGTGCGCACACACACACACACACGCACACACACACACACACACAAACCTAGAAACATGCAAGAGGCTTATCACAGTGGGCCTCATTTATCAAACTTGCGTGGAAACTGGTGCAGATCTTGGCGCAAATATCACCCTACGCCAGGTATCACGTGGGATTTATCAAAGAGTCGTATCTCGCCAATCTCAGTGTACGCCAGACCATTATTGATAAATACGGCGGCTGAAAACAATCGTAATTTGAATATAACGCCCCTATATTTTCTCAGTTTAGAGGCCTCGCCCAGAGGTTTTACGGCATGGATATGCACATTACGGCAAAGAAGAGGAACTTCTCTGAAGTAGAAATAACATACTAGTAAAAAAAAAAAAAAAAGGTTTCATTTCGGAGCATTACAAGCAGCATCACAGAACGCCAGAGGTTTGCGGAGGTTTGTGTTGAAATGTGCATACACCCACTTTTCTGGTCAACACACAATTGATAAATGAGGCCCAGTGTGATGGCCCAGTGAGGCCACAGATTGCTCAGCTTTAGAAAACACTCAAATGACCAGAGATTGTGTCCTCCAGTGATGAAGTGAATCTGTGTTTTTTTTTTTAAAGATATTTTTTGGGCATTTTTATGCTTTATTGATAGTGCAGAGAGACATAGTTGAAATGGGGCAGAGAGGGGAGTGACATGCAGAGAACGTCCGCGGGCGGGAATCGAACCCGGGTCTGCTGCTGGGCCCGACCCGGGAGGGGGACGCCTTACCAACTGAGCTAAAGGCGCCCCCCAAGTCAATCTGTAGTTTGTTTTACATTGAGTTAATGACATGGTATACGTACAGTATAAAAAACCGGAATTATTCATACCCCTGGCAAATTCTGACTTAAAGTTACTTCTATGAAACCAGCACGCTTTTTCTTGATTGGAAATGACACAGGCTTCTCCCAGAAGATAATAAGACGATGTACAAGAGGCATCATTGTGGAGCTTGTTTTTTTCAGCTTTTATTAACATTTGAACAAAAATTGGCATGTCCAAAATGATTCATACCCTTCTCAATAGTCAATAGAAAAGCCTTTATTGGCTACTACAGCAATCAAACGCTTCCTATAATTGCTGGCAAGCTTTTTGCATCTCTCCACTGGTATTTTTGCCCATTCATCTTTGGCAATGAGCTCCAACTCTTTCAGGTTGGAGGTTCTTCTTGCCATCACCCTGATCTTTAGCTCCCTCCACAGATTATTAATTGGATTCAAGTCAGGACTCTGGCTTGGCCACTTTAGAATGTTAATGTGTTTGTCTGCTAACCATTTCTTCACCATTTTTGCTGTGTGTTTTGGGTCGTTGTCCTGCTGAAATGTCCAATGGTGCCCAAGACCAAGTTTCTTTGCAGACTGCCTGATGTTGTTGTTGAGAGTCTTGATGTATTGCTCTTTTTTCATGATGCCATTTATTGTGATTAGGTTCCCTGGTCCATTGGCTGAAAAAACCCCAAAGCATAAGGTTCCCAACACTATGTTTGACAGTGGGTATGGTGTTCTTAGGGAGGAAGACTTCAACTTTTTCATGCCAAATGAAGGATACATCATTGTGGCCAAAAAATTCAATTTAGTTTCATCTGACCATAAAACAGAAGACCAGAAGTCTTCTTCTTTGTCCAGGTGAGCATTTGCAAAGTCCAAGTGGGCTTTTGTGTGCCTTATCTGGAGAAGTGGTATCCTCCTTGTGCTGCGTCCAAGGAACCCAGCAGTGTGCAGTATCCGTTGGATTGTCTGCCATGAAACTTTGCCTCCAGCAGAGCCAACTTTAACCAGGATGGCCTTGGTGGTGATCCTAGGATTATTTTCCACCTCTCTCACTATCCTCCTGGCCAGTACAGGTGTAACTTTTGTCTTCCGACCACATCCTCATAGGTTTCCCACCATGAGGAACGTCTTGTATTTTTTTAATAATACGAGTGTGTTGCCTTTCCAAGCATTCATTTAATTGTCTTGCATTTATTTCTGAAATAGTTGTATGTAAAAACGGGATGTGGATAATTACTTTACAGTTGAAATTAGCTAAAGTATAAATTCATATTATTTTTACGGTTTAGGTTTGCGATTATGTCACTTCGGTTTAGTCACTTTCTCTGATGTCACTTCCTGTTCAAATTACATGTGTAGAAGGAATAGCAGACATGTGCATCGGAATGTAATCCGCTAGCATCCACTTGAAAGCATCAAAGAGGCAATGCCGTAAGTTTGTTTACTCGATAGAGGACATGTTTAAGATAATATATCACAGTGGATTTAGTTAAAAATTCTGTTTGATGTGTTGTTTAAGAACGTTTTTAGATAGCAATTGTGTACTAGCTAAAAACAATGTTATTGTCAATCAGAATGTCTACATACAGTGTTAGACAGTTTATATTATTTACAACTATGTACAACATGCTGTTTAGTCAAAATGTACACTCAGTATTTTTGTATCGTTTTATTTACAGTTTTCACCGTCTGTTAATGAGGAATTGTGACAGTAAATGGTCAACCTTACTACGACTATGTCTTCATTGGCTACGGTTTAACTCGGTGTTAAGTCAGAGTTACAACACACTGCACGAGAACACTACAACGACCCAAAACAAAATTGGTGAAGAAATGGTTAGCGGACAAACACATTAACGTTTTACAGTGGCCCAGCCAGAGTCCTGACGTGAATTAAATTGAGAATCTGAGGAGGGAGCTAAAGATCAGGGTGATGGCAGTGAGACCCTCCAAACTGAAAGAGTTGGAGCTCATTGCTAAAGATGAATGCTCAAAAATACTAGTGGAGACACACAAAAAACTCGTCAGCAATTATAGGAAGCGTTTTGCTGTAATAGCAAATAAAGGCTTTTTATTTTGATTATTGGTATGAATAATTTTGGAAATGCCACATTTTGTTCAAATGTAAATAAAAGCTGAAAAATATATAGTTTTTTCCACAATGATGCCTCGTGTACATCGTTCCAATCAAGAAAAAGCTTGCTGGTTTCATAAAAGTAACTTTACAGTGCGTTCCAAATTATTATGCAAATTATATTTTTCTCAGATTTTCCTAAATAGTCGATGCAAATGACAGTCAGTGGCCGCGTTTCCCAGATTCGATCGTTCTTTGGGACCAAAGAAGGCTCGAATGAAGGGTTTGCCTAAGAAGGAGCGCTAAGATACGGGTGTTTCTCAGATGCCGTCTTAAGTCCCTTCTTTGGAGAGCCGTAAGATGAAGCGAAAGAAGCATCGAAAGACGCTCTTAGTGGGAGCTGTCCACCGCGGTGGTGCTGAAATTGAATAAATCGATGCCAGGCGAATCGATCACCCACCTCTTTATCAGCGCATAAGTCACACAAAGCGCCCCGTGGTCCCCCCCACACAGGTGGAATTAGGCTACGCATGTATCGTGTGTGTGTGTGGGTGCGGGTGTGTGGGTGGCAACAAGTGTATCCAAGTAGTAATCAAGCCCATTAGCGTATATATACCCTGTGGATATAGACACACACATGTGAGAATGGAAGAAACAGGCAGCAAAAGAAACAAGCGGGCACCGTTGTTTACCGCAAAACTGATTGATTGGCCCGTGGCACATTTAAAAAATATAATCTAATATGGCCCTTTTAATTTTTAAATAATCTAAATGCACTCATTATATTACAGAGAAATATGTCCCATAAAAGAAAAAGAGCACCAAGCCCATCCCAGAGGACCCTGCATAATATTTTATTTAAAATTAATATTATTATGGAAATCCATGTGTCCTTCTCCAATAGCTTCTAATTCATCTGACACAGTGTCTCCATTTTTTTTCATACAAAATTCTTCAGCTTTAGCCTCTTAATTTCCCTCTCAAAGTTCACCAAATTCATGCATTTCACTTTAAAAACTTAAAAAAATCTCCGGGGGGGCATACCCCCGGACCCTCCTTGGAGTGATGGGATCTCAGTTGACTACTATTTTCACCCAGCTGGACATTGGACGCAAAAGCAGAAAACACTGGGTGTATCAATGGCATTTAACAAGAGGGGGAATGTATCTGTTTAATGTGCAAGTAAAGTGTTGCCGTGAAGAAGGATTACAATTTACGAAGACACTATGAAACTAAAAATCAGAGCAGCTACATGTCCTGATAAATGTGTTATTTTTGCAAAGTGGCTTGGCCCTTCGTAGATTTTTCTGTATGTGGCCCTCAGTGAAAAAAGTTTGGACACCCCTGGTATATAGCTATAAGAACTGACAGACAATTGGTATTGCACACTCACACTAGGCAAAGTTACCCTGTACCGTACCAAAGCACGATTGAAGATTGTTACCATACTATCAGGGGTGTCATGCAAGCGGGGAAGGAATCATCGGATCAAAAAACTGAGGGGGCATCACCCCACAGAAGATTTGTTTTTGTTTTTAACATTTAACACATGTAGTGAGGGTGAGCTAATAGCATGTAGTAAGGGTGAGCTAATAGCATGTAGTGTAGAGCTTACCTGTTGAGATGGGCCTGCTGCTGGAGCTGCTCCTGCACCTTGTGGCAGACCTCTGCGGCCGTCTCGTACACCTTGCCCACTTTGGTGAAGAGCGCGGCGATCTTGTCGCTGCGCAGGAAGCCAGCAGCTCGTCTCTTCAGCAGGTGACCTAGGCAAGCCTCGATAGCAGCTGGTGACAGGGGAGGAATAGAGTGCCATTAATGTGAGGGTCCATTATGATAGGACAATAGTCAACACATTAAAGCTATAGTACGTAACTTTTTCATGTAAATGAAACCTCAATATAACTGAGGACTGTCTCACTGTTAGTGAAGCCGATGGCTTTTTGTCTTGAGGGTGACACAAGAGAAAAGGCCATGGGGTCACTAAAATTAGAAGAGTTTCTATATTAAGAAACTGTATTCAATGATGGCTCCCATTCCAATCTCAAGAAGTCTCGCAGCGGAATGACTTGAACAGATTTAATAATGATTCATCATTTCCTTTATATGATTGTGTATGTAAAAGGCTTTTTGAGATCCAGAGCTGAACCTGGGAGCTTGGTTGTATTTAGAGTGGGAATGAACCAGCGTCGGTTACTAGGCACAAAAGTAGTACATGCAGCGGTGCAGTGATGCATGCACATTGCATGCGAGTGATCAATAGATGATATTGACTTGCATTTCCATCTAGCGAGCCATTGACATGGCTTTGAAGGATACTTGCAGGGGAGAAAGCACCAAATTACATTTAGTTGCGTTACTGCCCTTTACACCAGGGGTACTTTTGCTTACCATTCACTACCGTTAAAAGGTAAGAGCATGTAAACCTAAACGATATATGAAGGAGGAAAAACTAGCTCTTGGCTGCAGAAAGGTAGCGGTAATAAGAAAAATGATGGGTTGTAAAAGCCCGACAACGCTTACATTTAGAAAGCAGAATGTAACTGAGAGTGAATGAGACCTTTGAAATACTCTGCATTATATAGGTATTTAGAATAGCACATGAAAATAATGTCAAGCGAAACTTAAATATATCTTTCCAAAAAGAAGGTAAATACAAACTTTATCATTCCAGTATGATGTGCACAAGATTGAGCAACCATATAGGAGAGATATGTTTAAGTTCAAGTCACTAGTCTATTACAAGTCTTTCAGGTCTACCGGTGCTCTGTATCCCAAATACAATCCAATGGCCAGTTGTAGTTCTAGTTTATACCATTGTTTCAATCCATTTAAAATATTAAAACATTGCAAACCAGCAGCTGTTGCCAGAACTAAACTGCTAATCTTTGGCTAACTCATTTAAGCTCAGGTAAGTACATTCTACATATTTTTTTTAACACTTATTTTTAAATTCTACATATTTTACAATAAATGATTAAATTAAACTTTTCAGTACCGAACCAAGGTTGTAACAGCTATGCATTTCATTGTATTATTTATTCATTACTCCCATTTTTTTGCGCAATAGTGATATCTATGTTGCTTGCGGTGCTGAGTGTGTAAATCTGAGCCAAAAAGATTTATAGAAGAATGGAAGGTAATATTAGAAAAAGGCAAACCATACCTGGTGGAATAGACACAGACTATATTGTGGTGTATTACATTCTGACTAATCTATCTATCTATCTATCTATATCAAAAAACATAGTACTAGCCCTCTAACCGGACACACCGCTGCTTTCAAAAAATCAGAACAGGGTGGGAAGAATGAACAAAATCCTTAAAACACATGGAATCACATCTTGAATTAAAAATTTAAAAACTGCATCAGAACAAGTTGTATGGTTGCAGAAAAATAGGAGATATGGTAAATACATTTATTTTTCTTTCTAAAACATCAAAATAAAGCAAAAAATTTGCAATAAATGGTTATCCTGTAATTGTGCAGATTATGCTGGTTGTCATAGAACAGTACACTGGCTCATGAGTTCTGGAGGTGCACTGCAATAATAGTTCATATGAATAAGCAACATAACCCAATACTGCCGACGTGCTGTGGAGTAATTGATAAACTTCATATTATTAAATGTACTTATATACAGTACATATACTGGCCTACCGATGTCCATATGTGTGCCATGTACACAGCAATTGTGCACTGTTGTTATGTCAACTTGACATTAACCAATAACATGACCTGTCATAAACATGTCATAGTAGGCTTAATTATCAAACGTAAATGAACTATTGGGCCTGTTATAAAGGCATTAGACCGTGTAATAACGCGTCATGACATGTTAATGAAATGTCCAAATGGTTTCACTTAACTTGAGGCCAACATAATCATTCATGACAGTATAATAAAGGTCTCGACAGTCAATGTCAAAACGTTCGGCGTATGACCGTTTAATATAACCTTACTACATAAATCGAAATAGTTAATTTACATTTGATAATTAAGCCTACTATAACATGTTTATGACAGATCATGTTATTGGTTCATGTCAAGTTGACATAACCAAGACATCAATAAGATATTTTGTCTTAGCTTATGTCAGGTTGTCATTACAAAGACATGGACAAGTTATTTTGTCTCAGCTTATGTCAGGTTGTCACTACAAAGATATCTCATGTCAATATTATACAATATTATATAATATTACAATATTATAATATACAATGTCAATATTGCATTAAATGTGACATAATTGACCGAATGACACTTTATGACAACAGTCATAACTATTCATAATGTTCATGACAGGTGTCATGACAGTGTGATGACAGTCTTATGACAATCTTGTGCATACACCTTCAAATAAAGTGTTACCAAAGATTGTTGTTTGCATGCAATATTAGTGTTTCCCCTACTATTGTCTTTGGTGGCTGGGCCGCCCCCCAATAATATAAAACATTTATATATATATATATATATATATATATATATATATATATATATATATATATAGATATATATATATATATATATATATATATATATATATATATATATATATATATATATATATATATATCTGATGCTATTTTATTAAATGAAAATAAACACCAATGTTATTTATTTGATCAATGTACACAAAGTGTCTACTACTGCCTTGCTTTGCTGCTCTCTCCTCTGCTCTGTTTTGTGAAGTGCGGATGAGGATGCCAACATTAGCATGTGGATCTCAATCAATGGACCAGAGGTGTCTGACTTCACGTATAGCTACAGTAGAAACTGCTTAAAATTAGTCTACTGGAAAAGTTCTCAAAACAGCCTGTCCTAAGCCAAAGAGTTGAGATGTTGAATGGACATGGCTTTGTAATAAATAGATAAATAAACAGTTGTATAAAATAATTGCTGTTGTATAAAAAATAAGATGCCCCCAATCAATGCAATATTCCATACATCCCCCGGAGGCTCTCTGACATTCCACCTTTTTTTAGTTTATACTATCCCCCCCCCCCCTGAATTATACTATGAACTGTGATTATCTTTGAATTTATTCCATTACGGGTGAGTAAAGGGTCAATGTAAAAAGATGCCTCCTCTGAAGCTGCTGTGATCTAATAGCTGTCAGATGATTCTCCACTTCACATCCACCACGAATAGCTTCCAGTGGTGGCACAGGCTGCCATCTTTCAGAGCTGTCCTTCTGTTAACTGACATAGTGTCACATTACGGAGGATCAATGCTTTCCCTGTGAGAAGACAGATGTGCTCATTACGAGTGGAGTGGAGCGCTAATCATGGTGTTTGTCAGAGAGGTGAGGGACTGATTCAGCATTTAAGGGGTAGTTCAGACATGATGTATAGGGTCTTATTTCCAAGTAAGCCAGTGTGTTATTTATCATTGGAGACGTTTTCAACAAATTTCATTCAGTCCTTCTAGTGGCAGAGTTTGCTGGTGCTAGGCTAGCGCAAGTCAACGGTTGTGGATACCCTGCCAATAAAAACAGTCTCACCCAGTCCACAGTACACCTGAGGTAAATCAGTTATAACGCCAGACTATCAATGTAAATGTTTGTGTTGACAGAATAATGTTAGAAATAAAAGCAACTTTGCATGGCATTGCATTTTAAGGGACTCAGCAGTAGTGTTGTTTATGGCGGCCTGTTTTAAGTTTAGTTTTAGTCCAGTCTTTGTGTCAAACTGTCATTTTAGTTTGTATTAGTCTTAGTCATGTTTAAACTCTTTTTAGTCTAGTCAAGTTTCAGTTGACTAAAAGTCTCAAGCTTTTTAGTCTTCTCTTAGTCAGAATTATCTGTGACTATTTTGGTCTAGTCTTAGGGTGTATTCACACAGGGAAAGTCCGCTAGTTCACTTGCTTTGGTCCAGACCAAATAGAGTTTAGATTTTTTTTTTTTGGTGTGGTCCACTTTCATATTGCCCCTTTTGTAAGTGAACCAGCATTACGAAGCAAAACCACACGTGATCTGAGGTCATTCATTCATTGGACAGACATTCTGGGGTGGAGAGAAGCAGGAAGCACGAAGTTAAAATGCGAAATATATCATGGATATAATATGGGATTAAAAATAATAAAACGACCTACATCTAGCCTATAAATAAAGAAGAAAAAAATCCAATTATTGTTGTTTCATATGGTTATAATATGAAGCCCTATGACAATGCCACGTTATGTGGCTTGTAGTCTACAATGTGAAACATAATTTTTACTGTATTTTTGCTGCTGGACGTGCGGCTCGCGAGAAGAATAGGCTCATGCCGACACTCAGCTGATTAAACTGTGTATCAGCTGGGTGTCAGTTTGGCGCAGTTCAGCTCCAAACTGACACGGGGATAGTATTGACGGTCCCGTACATGGGAAGCAAAATAAAAACACACACTTCTTGCGCAGCGTGAACCTGTTGGCACTGTGCGGGAGATGCTCCCCTCTCCTTCATCTGATCGCTGAACACATTCAGCATTTTTACGCATTCTCTCGATCAAATGTATGTACTATTGTTCAAACCACAACTTATCGTCCTTACAATGGCGACAACAACACTTTCCCATGATGTGAAGCTGACAGCAATTTATTAAAAAATAAAAGGCACAGTGCTTCCTGCATTTGGGTCGGATCGAGTACGGACAAATTCACACCACAAACGAACTGCAGCAGAGTGCGTTTGGAAACGCACCGAGACTACCTCTTCAGCTGGGTCTCGGAGCGTTAGTTGGGTCCGCCCCCGAGTGCGATTGCTGTATTCACACCTGCCTGAAAGATGCGCACCGAAGGTGGAAGTGCACCTGAGTTCGTTTCAACCGAACTAAACATGGCATGTGTGAATACACCCTTAGTCAACAAAAACTGATGACATTTAAGTCTAGTCTTAGTCAATGACATTTGTATTTTAGTCTTTTTAGTAATGCAATTATAGTTAACCCAGTTAATATAGTACAAGTACCTAGTCTATTACAGCCAAAATCAAAATGTTCTTTAAGTCCCCCATTTCACAAGTCAAACAAGGTTATCTTATCTTATTATATTATTTTTACCTTATAGACTCAAGAATACATGCAATTCCAGACACGGAAGACGCTCTGATTTAATTTACATCATATTTATTTGAGCTACCAAACATGTAAGAATGCCGGATTCCTCAACCTGAACAGCAGTCTGGTGGAGCTCGGACAGCTTCTCTTTGTTTTTCAAAATCTCCTGTCTAATGACATACATTTACATAAAATAAATAGGCCTAAATAAAATAGCTTCAAATGACAATGCCAGAAAAAATTGACATTACATTCAAGTTTAATTAAGAGAAAAAAGGTTATTGAATGCTAGAGCTATAATAACATAATAAAGTTCAAATAAAATGTTTGTGTATGACTTGTATTGCTTGTAAACTGAAGTCAGATTTTGTATTACAAGATATAACACAAATGGTTTGAACCATGAGATTGGAAGCACAAACTGCATACAGTGGAATTCGTTGACAGAACTTATTACATGGCACTTTGAGAATCCTATGTAAATCACAGCATTCTACAGGTCTGTTATTTCCAGCTAGCAGACCGCTGTCAAGGGCCGTTGCTAAGGACCTACGTCTCTGTTTTGATGGATAGACGTCCACAAACAGGGCTACTACTCGTTCAGAAAACAATGGAATACTTTTTCAACATGACTTTGCATGTATCAGGAGAGCATGGAACACAGGAGTCATGGTTAATGTCCGACAGGACTCCAGTCAACACGACGTGAGTAGGCTACTTTGGCCGCATATGACAGTTAGACAGTAACTTCAGGCTGCAGCCCGCAATGTAGGTTAACTGTTCCGCAGTCATTTTCTTCGTGAATTGTGTTATTTATGTTGGGGGATGATGCTTGTTAGCTAGATGGAGCTCTTGTTAAACATATTGGCCGATTACAATTATTATTTGTAGAGTGTGCGAGTCTTGAGTTGTGTTAGCAAAACAGTAGCTCTAGCTAACAGCTGAGCCGGAGCCTCCGGTCAGCTGAAGCAGACAGTCTAGCGGGGCGAGCAGACTATTCCCCCGTTACTAGATCGTATCCTTGGTTGCTCCTATTTGCTGGTGTATTAAACTACGTTTACCTTCAAGCTGAACAAGAGCCCTCCGCTGCGCGTCGGGCTCCTGTTCAGCTTGTCGGTCTTTATTTCTAGCAAGTGACCCGTTCGCTATACTTTATCCCTTACTTATTACATGGCACTTTGAAAATCCTATGTAAACCACGGCATTCGACAGGTTTGTTATTTCCAGCAAGACAGACCTCTGTCAAGGGTATAATGACCGTTGCTAAGGACCATAGTTTTGATGGATAAACGTCCACAAACAGGGCTACAACTCGTTCAGAAAACAATGGAATACTTTTTCGACATGACTCAGGAGAGCAGGGAACACAGGAGTCATGGTTAATATCCGACAGGAATCCAGTCAAGATGACGTGAGTATGTTTGGCCGCATATTGAGAGTTAGCCTATACAGTAACTTCAGGCTGCAGCTGGTTAGTCGTTAAAGTTAACCCACCGCCGCAGCTGCATCTTCCATATTGTCGCGAGTGGGGATTAAGGAAGTAACGTCGCCTGCTAACTTCCTGCTATTTCAAAATAAAAGCCAACTCACGTTTGTCTAGTTAAATACTCATGTTAAGCCAGTGAAATGCTTTTAATCTGAAGCCGTAGCCTGTTTGCAGCCCCGAGACTCAGGAAACAGAAATTGCAAAAATAATAATGGCGAGACAAAATAGCCTTATAACATTTCGTGTCCTCTCGTTTTTGTCAATGAACATAAAGAGATATTTTATCAGAGTTTTTGTTTTTGTAAACCACATTTAGTCCCGTTTTTATTAGTCAACAATAAAGCATTATATACATCGATTGATGGGCTATTAATGATCTATACCAAAACATTGTATTCCTTTTTTTGTATGATAACTCACATTTGCATAATATTATGTTAATATCAAACACACAAACTCAAAAAAAGAAAAACAATATATATATATATATATATATATATATATATATATGTGGTTTTTACAAAAAAATTCACATAAGGACAAAACAAAACAGAATAAGTAGACACATACAATACATACACAACCCCCCCCCTCACATAAACAGACAAGAAATAAAAAAAATAATTAAATAAGTAAACAAGACAAAATGATCAAGAAAATAAGCTACAAACACACAAAAAAATAAACAAAGCAAAAACAAAACTGGGGCAAACCTCACACCTCAACTACAATAGTATCTTCATTGCAGGCGACAGGGCAAGTGGCACCAAGGGGGTAGACATTTCAGTCCCCAATGTGCTGCAGCACTGGGCCCCAAACGGCGAGGAATCTGTGAGAGTTGCCGGACAGCTCATATCTCAGCCTCTCCACATGCAAAATGCCACCAGTTCCCTTAGCCAAGTGTCAAACTGAGGGGCCAAGTCAGATTTCCACAGCCCACCCTTTGCCCTCTGAAGGGCAAAGGGTGCGGATCTTTCCTGGTTTGTTAGAATGCAGGCAGTGAGATGGGCATCCAGGCAATAAAAGGGGCCCCAAGACCAAACTCCTCCAGCACCGTGAGCAAGTACCCCCACTCAACCTGATCGAAAGCCTTTTCCGCATCCAGACACAAAACAGCTTGTTTGGAAGAGCTGTCAAATTTGTTATACATAATATTTAGGACTTTCCTAACATTAAAAAATTAAAACCTATTGGGGATGAACCCGGTCTGATCTGTGTGAATAATGGATTCTATACATTTGTTTAGTCTATTTGCCAGAATTTTTGTGAAAATGTTGAAATACAAGTTAAGCATAGAAATTGGTCGATATGAGGACGGGTTAGTTTCATCTCTTTCTTGTTTTAACAAGAGAGAAATGTTTGCGTTATACAGTGTTGGTGGGATCCTATTCGCTTCGGTTGAGTGGGAGAACATTCTATGCAAGATCGGGGTTACTTGGTCAGCAAACTTCTTATAAAATTCAACTACGAAGCCATCTGGCCCAGGGCTCTTGCCGTTATGCAGTGATTTGATAGCGTCCGTGATTTCTGCAGGGGACAGTTCAGAGTTTAAAGCCTCGTGGGAGGCGCCGTCTAGTTTTGGTATGTCTAGCTTTTTTAACCATGCGTCGATATCACTGTTAGCTTTGGATTTATAAAGCTCCTGGTAATACTCCTTAAAGCGTTTATTTATCTGTTTCGGGTCAGTTAAAGCCACACCTCTGCTAGATTTTATTGTATGTATGGAGAATACGAATTGTGCATTTTGGAAAAAAAGTAGTCTCTATCTGTGGGGTTCTGTATTCTCCAGATGTCAACTAAATTAGTAGTTGAAATCAAGTTTTTCAGAACTGTAGATGAGTTAGAAGGGTAGCTTGTTTTCTTTGATGACCTGTCCATATGCCAATCAAGGATTACATTGTGGTCCCCTGCAGCAATCCTATTTGTACAGGAAAGGTCGGGTAACATATCAAAGGTTTTACGGAAAAAGGCAGCATCATCAATATTTGGACCATAAATGTTAAGAAGTGTTACATGAACAGAGCAAAGGAACCCAGTTACTATAAGGAAACGACCATTCGGGTCAGTTACTGTAGAGATATGTCTGAAATCTATGTTTTTCTTAATAATAATTGCCACACCGCTGGCTTTGCTTGAAAATGTGGATTGAAATATCTAGTCTGCCCATCTGCAGCGCTGCCGGTTCCGCTCTGATGATCTAATGTGAGTTTCTTGGAGGAACACAATGTCGGCAGATAGAGATTTAAGATGGGAGCAAACCTTTGCTCGTTTAATTGGATGGCCCATGCCTCGCACATTCCAGCTCACCATCACATACATAGTTATAAGCCATAATACACGCAATGTCACAGTAGTTTGCCCCAAACAAAAAGACATTTAGACTACTAGTACAAAAACACATACAGCCCTCGAACATGCCCTCCCACCCTCCCCACTTTCCCAAACAAAGCGAGGGAAAATATCCTAACATACTGTAAACGGGGGTTACTCCAGCCATCTAGCCTATTCAGCCTAAAGGCCAGCTAAATGCTACGCTGTAAAACCGCTAGCTAACTAAAAGTTTAATGCATCGTCTCTCTTCTTGCTCATGTCGCCTATCTTCTTGCTCATATCGCCTATAGCCAGAGGTGGGACCAAGTCATTAGCCCCTTTTACACAGAGATTGCGGCATATTGACGGAACAACATCACTCCAATATGCCGGCTTTGCTTGCTTCTGTGTTATTTACACAGAACCAAGCAACGCCGGCCTGCTGGCGCATCAGTAGCCCCTTTTACACAGCGTTTCGGAATGAAAGAGGTGCTTGTAAACAGTGTCAGGTGTGACGTAAACATTTAGCGCCGCGCCGGTCAGCTGCTTTACAACAACAACACTGGCCGGTGAATTGAGAGCAGAAGTGCTGGAGCTTGCAGTAAGAGGGCCGTATTTTACTGTCCCCACGATGTGCCGGTTGATCTCACTACGCGCTGAGTCCAACATCACTGGGACTGTTAAACAAACTGACAAAATCAATCCGCTTCACCTCTGTGTCTGTGTGTGTGTTTGTGTGACAGGTTGTCTGTGAGCGAGTCTCTTTGTGAGGGTAGAGATCTGCCAATCAGACATGCACATACACACAGTGTGTGAAGTCACGTTACTGTAGGCAGAAATAAAGTGTGGATATACGCTCAGATTTAGGATAATAATAGCGGCGGCGATCCGGTCGCAGCCTAGCTTTGCCTAGCTTTCCCATTGTACAACTTCCCCTGGGCAGAAATAGACTCATAAACTCTGCAAAATGAAGCGCGGGGTTTGGATTGAGCAGCGGACCTTATGACCAGCTAGATTATACGCCGTTCCTTTTATTTGGTGATTTTTACGGGACATCAGGCCGCCGTAATTAATGTTAAACACACGTCCTTCAACTGCTAACATGGTCGCATGTTTAGAACGTAGGCTATGGAACGCAAAACGCCCCCTGTTCCGCAACAACAAGCTGGCCACATTTATACAGAGAGGCGGAACTGATTGTGTCGGCAATCTTACTACCCCCCCGAGGTAGTAAAATTCCCGGAACAATCTCTCGCACCTTTCTTCCCTCGTTCCGCAACGGTCGCATTTATACAGCAGGGCGGAGGGCCGAAATTCCGGCATATTCCCGGCTTTCACTGGCTGTGTAAAAGGGGCTATTGTTTAGCAAGTCACAAGTAAGTGTCAAGTCTTTGCCCTCAAGTCCAGAGTCAAGTCTCGAGTCAAGACAGGCAAGTCCCAAGTCAATGCTGACAAGTCTCAAGTCAAGTCCCAAGTCCTGCAGTTTGAGCTTTGAGTCATTTCGAGTCCTTTAACCAAAAAGTAATAATATATTTACCCACATCATGTAAGCTTTTAAAATCCATTTATTTATTAAAACAAGTGCAATTGGAATTGTGGAAAAAAATTGTACGGACATTGAACTTCCCAATTGCACTATTTACCAGTGATTTTTAACATTTAACTCATATTAAGCACAGAAAAGGCCCCAAAGTTTATAGGTTACAGTGTTGTTATTTCTTATAGTGTGTTAAGATGTGTTTTGTTCAGTGTGGATGACATTATAGCCGTCAGTTAGTGGCCGTGACTTCAGTCGGCCGTAGGGTCTGTTTAGTAAGTTTCCTTTTCTTCTCTCTCTCGGTCAGGTGTGTGAGCGTGCATGTTGCCGCAGTAGTCGATCATTCCACAGTTGAAGCGTGTTTATTTGAGTTTATGTGAATCACCCGTGTGTGAGTAAGTGCATGCAGTCCCGATCGCTGTTATAAATTACAGTTTATGGATGTTATTAACGGCCGCAGGTTGCAATTCGCGGGTTGCAACAGCTGTTCTAACGTCAGTGATAAGCAGATCAGCGTGGTACCGGTACATCCACCAGTTTCCTCTGCTACAAATAGGCTACATGATGAAAGATACAGAGCGGTAGACCTACTTTTTAATCTTTGGTTTTTGGGGAAAGTAGCAAGTCTTGTCAAGTCAAAAGGCTCAAGTCCAAGTCAAGTCACGAGTCATTGATGTTAAAGTCCAAGTCAAGTTGCAAGTCTCTTAACATTTTGTCAAGTCGAGTCTCAAGTCATCAAATTCATGACTCGAGTCCAAGTCATGTGGCTCGAGTCCAGTCCTCTGCCTATGGCTGTGAGAATGACGGCCGAGTCAGGGGTACTGTCCGCCATTGGCTTTGTCAGCTCTGATGCCTCGCCGCTAGCCCCCTTTTCGGCCTGCGGGGATGAGGGATTTTCACCGTTAGTTTTCGGCTTTTTACGGGTCATTTTGTTTTGTTGCCGGTAGTAAAGAACAGAGCAGCACTCAAAGTGGGAATTGTGCAATAAATGGTCTTTTTAATGTAAAACTCGATTTATCGGAGAGGAGCGCAAGCAAAACACGTCTATTCCATCGCATGCGCTCTAGCCGGAAATCCACATTTCACAAAGAAGGAGACGGAGTAAAAGTATCTGCACTGCATGTCATTTTATAACTAATGCTACATTTAATAAATTAACAGATTATATCTCTATCTATTTTAGCAGAGAGACACGATCGTCTGGTGAAAAACAGAAAAAGAAAGACCAGTGAGCTGAATAGTGGCGCTAGCGAAGTGCGCTGTGTGTCTGCTCTGGTCTGTTAACACAGGCAGCAGACAGATTATTTCTCTCTATATTTTAGCGGAGAACAGCGGCCATCTGAAAAATAAAAGGCGAGACTACTGAGCTGAAATTGTTGCATCGCATGCAGAGCGCGCTGTGCGGATGCTCCACAGACTGTACAAACAGCTGCTATAATCTTAACACGTTCACCGAAGAAAAAAAAGAAAGAGAAATAAGCAAACACAAGCGCAGCAGATGCATGATGTGTGGCCCGGGCTTTAGAACGGAGGACGCTCATGTTGTGCTGTTGATGTTAGCTTTTTATTACATCGCAAACGATCGAAATGGATTAAATTCAAACCAGGAAATGGGACGCTCGCTAACCAGAGATTTCAACATCGCGGGTGAAAAGCTGCAAGCTGGCAACTCCACCAATCAGACATCTTCAGCATTGCAGCCCCTCCTCAAAGGTTCCTGAACCTTTGTAAAGTCCTACCCCCTGAGCAGGATTTTTTTCTGGGGTAAGAAAGGTTCCGGGAACTACAGTTTAGACCCTAGTTCCTGCGGTGGAAACACGCATAGTTCCTGCAAAGGTTCCTAGTTCCTGCGGTAGACCGGGCTATAGTTACATACTGTAACTCTCGTTTGGAGTTTGGGAACTGTGAGCAAGCGACAGCAGTCGCATTGCAGAGGTCAAAGTCATTGTGAAGCACAACAGCTGTTTTGATTCTAACTGAGGTGGAAGTCAGCTCACCCCCCCCCCCCCTAGTTTGATGCTCAACACATAATCCCAAATGTCCTCAGTTCAACTTCGGACCTCAGTTACCCCCTGTTTGCTTTCTCCCCATGTCTGTAGCCTATCTCCACAGTCATCTGTCAAAAAAGACAGAAAATGCGTGGGATGACAGTGGGTGCAGTGCTCTGGATAACAAAGCCTTCTCTAATATCTGCAGAGGGGCTTCTTAAAGCTAAAGCAGGCTGTGCAATTGAATACAAATGTACCGACGACATAATGTTCTATTAAGATAATTTCTGTATATGTCACATGCCCTCGTAGATATTGAACAGCTGCCTCCGCATGAAAACTGTCTCAGCCGAAAACTCAGCAGTGTTTATTTTCTCTAATGAAATGAATCCCTCTAACTTTCTGCTATTGTTGATATGTCTTTGGTTTGCAATGTTTCATTTAACATGATAACTAAAGCTGTAATAGTGCTGCATGTTTAATTTTTTTAAGATGGAAAGGATGCTTAATTTCTTGTCTTTTCATCTTTACTAACGTTTAAGTAAAAAATAGAAGAATCGCCATGTGACAGCTTCCGGAAATTTGTGTTTTCTTTCATGTTAAAGAGGACCTATGATACTTTTCGACTTTTAAGACCTATAAACGTTGTTATAATGATTTATAGTCATGTTTAACCATACTAGCGTATCAAATAATTACGTCCATGCATTTAGACGTATTCCCTGCTGACCGTCTGGGGTGGCTATGCAGAGCACTAAACACTAGGGCAGCCGGTCGAGAAATCACTTGTTCAAATTTCCGGGTATCATGTCGTCACGTTCCCGGATGTTTCCATGTCTCTCAGAAATCTCCCCGCCGCTGCTGGAAATGTTCCGGAAGGAAGGTAACCAATCACAACAGAGTGGGGTTTGCAGGAGGGGTGGAGAAGCTCAAAGCAGAGTGTGGAGCAGACTGCTGTGCTCGCTAGGGTGAGAGGAAGAGTGTCCCGAAAATCTATATGGTTTTTTGTGATGTGATTCGTGTCAGGTTGCTCTATAGCAGTTTTTAACAAGAAATTAAGACCAGAAAAGTAATATAATAGGAGATCTTTAAGGCCTTTTGCACACTGGAAGTGTTTTTATTGTGCGATTAATTTGCATGTTCATAATTATCAAACGTACTGTACATAGAGTCAATACAAGCTTCCCATCAGCAACGTTATTCGGCTTGGTGAAAAATTGCTTTCATTTTTGCGAACAGAGGTTCGTTTGTATAAAACATCGCTTCCGATAGTCAGTTGCGTTAAAATTCACGTTCCAAATTATTCACATGTTCGTGCTGTTTTATCAATGTCCAGTCTGCAAAAACTCAAAAACTTCTGTGTCTGTCATCACCTCCGCCCTGAGCCTTTGGACACACACTGCCAGAATCTGGTAACTGTGAGACAACCACAAATAACTCAAGACACAGTGACATCCATCCTTAAAAACAAATGAAACACCCTGATCTGAATGAATTCTAATTGTTTTTTCATTAGCTTCTTCAAAGTCCAATCCTTTCTCATGTGGAGTTACCATTACTTTGCCCAGCGACTGTGTAGGGTAGAATGTGTGTTGTTTGCGTGGGAGTGCGAGAGATGGAGGGATTAAAGCAGTGAGGGAGAGGTGAGGGAGAGCAGATCGGTTCTCACAACCCCTCCCTCTGTCCGGACCTGCTGCAGCTCACCGGGTGGTCAGAACTGCCTAGCACCACCTCTATGGACTAAAGCTGTTGAGAACAAGACGCATGCAGGGAGGGGGAACTAGAATGCATAGTTCATTGCTAGTTTAAAGATATAGTAACTTTTTCTTATATGAAAGGTTGGTTACATTCAAGCCATTACGAAATGAGTTGACAAAGTTGATTAAGCCTATACGCTCCACAAAACAATCTCTGTATTTCTCAGTATGGCAGCGTAGGCTAACCTCATGTAGATGCACCCCCAGTGTTGTTGTAAGTATATTGGTTTAGAACCTTGGTGACCAAACATACCATCCACAAAATGCGCTTTAAAAAACAATATGATATTATCACTTTTGTATTGGACACTTATCTTCTTATCCTATTGTCACACTTTTATACATTATTTTGTATACTCAAGTATTGAGGCCCTGTAACTTATTGTTATCCACCATACCATCAGAGTATTGAACAAAAAGTAATATCCGTCAAAGATGGTTGTATTGGAGAAATATAAAGACGCAAACAAATATAAATATACATTCACATTTCGGACCTTTGATTTGTACTAAAATGTAAGAAGACAAAATAGACTAAATTGACCAGTGTTTCAAAAATGTTTTTGCCAGCTTTCATTGATTAAAACATGATACTGATGTCCTTAAAATGTCTGTTTTGTCTGCATAAAACTAGTAGTCCTCCTCATGTAGTTTGCCAGTGTGTGTGCATGTGTAACACTCCTGAGTGCGTTCTCCTGATCCTGCACTGCTCAGCCATTTTAATTTCAATTGGCACAGGTTGTTCGTCAAATACATTTGGTGAGCGGTTAAAGTGGTGATGGGTGGACCGACCCAATCAATATTTAATCACGCTGTGCGGTGCTGGCCTGAGACCAGAGAAAGATGACATTATTGGAGGAGTCCATAAGTTAGGAGACCAAATAAATATGTTGTTCTGTCTGGAACAATAGGTAAAAAAAAATACATCTTTATACACTAACCGGCCACTTTATAAGGTACACCTGTTCAATGGCTTATAAAAACAAAAAGCATATCAGACAATCACATGGCAGCAATTTAATGAATTTAGGCATTTAGACGTGGTCAAGACAATGTACTGAAGTTAAACCGAGCATCAGAATGGGGAAGAAAGGGGGTTAAAGTGACTTTGAACGTGGTATGGTTGATGGTGCACGGCAGGATAGATCCATGTTTTCATGTTGTTTACGCCAAATTCTGAACCTGCCATCTGAATGTCGCAACTAAAATCGAGACTCATCAGACCAGGCATGATTTTTCAATCTTCTATTGTCCAATATTGGTGATCCTATGATAATTGTAGCCTCAGTTTCCTGTTCTTAGCTGACAGGAGTGGCACCCCGGTGGGGTCTTCTGCTGCTGTAGTCCATCTGCTTCAAGGTTGATCGTGTTTTGCGTTCAGAGATGGTATTCTGCATACCCTGGTTGTAACGACTGGTTATTTGAGTTAGTGTTGCCTTTCTATCATCTCGAACCAGTATGCCCATCCTCCACTGACCTCTGACTTCAACAAGGCATTTTACGTCCACTGGATATTTTCCCTTTTTCGGACCATTCTCTGTAAGCCCTAGAGATGGTTTAGAGTGAAAATCCCAGTATATCAGCAGTTTCTGAAATACTCAGACCAGCCCTTCTGGCACCATCAACATTGCCATGTCCAAAGTCACCTAAAACCCCTTTCTTCCTCATTCTGTTGCTCTGTTTTAACCGAGTTGTCCCTTCCAGGTCTACATGCCTGAATGCATTGAGTTTCTACCATGTGATTGGCTGATAAATTATATGTCAGTGATCCTTGAGAACTGTGACAAAAGGCCGTCTTCCATATTTAACTGCTGTTACGTTTAAAACTAAAAATATTTTAAATTGTAGATGTTATTAGGGATTAAGGATAGAATGTCTGGAGCACAATTATCCCCTTAAATTGAATTTTATCATTATTATGTCAAATATATGACACTTGTTATTTTCTCACGACGTCAAAAACAGTGTGTCCTCAGTGTTGGGAACGTTACTTTTAAAAAAGTAATTAGTTATAGTTACTCACTACTTGTTACAAAAAGTAACTGAGTTGGTAACTGAATTACTTTATAAACGAAGTAACTACAGTCTGTCACAAATTATTATGCAAATTGGAATTAAGTGTCATAAACATTTAATTTTTTGTATTTAATTTAATTTAAACTCATGGATGGTATTGTGTCTCAGGGCGCTTTGGATCATTGAAATCAATCTCAGACACCTGTGATAATCAGTTTGCAAAGTAAGTCCAATCAAAGGAAATCTACTTAACAAGGACGTTCCACATGATTAAGCAGGCCACATGTTTAAAGCACTATGGGAAAGAAAAAGGATCCCTCTGCTGCCTAAAAGCGTCAAATAGTGCAATACCTTGGACAAGGTATGAAAACATTAGATATTTCACGAAAACTTAAGTGTGATCATCGTACTGTGAAGAGATTTGTGGCTGATTCAGAGCACAGACGGGTTCGTTCGGATAAAGGTAATATGAGGAAGATTTCTGCCAGACAAATTCATCGGAATAGGAGAGCAGCTGCTAAAATGCCATCACAAAGCAGCAGACAGGTATTTGAAGCTTCTGGTGCCTCTGGAGTCCCGCAAACCTCAAGGTGTAGGATCCAGAAGTTTGCAGTTGTGCATAAACCTATTATTCGGCCACCCCTAAACAATGATCACAAGCAGAAACGGTTGCAGTGGGCTCAGGAATACATGAAGACTCATCTTCAAACAGTCTTGTTTACTGATGAGTGCCGTGCAACCCTGGATGGTCGGATGGATGGAGTAGTGGATGGCGGTGACGGTGTGAAATTGACCTCGGCAAAGTATGTAGAGTTTCTGACTCACCACTTTCTTCCGTGGTACAAAAAGAAGGACAGTGCCTTCCGTAGTAAAATCATCTTCATGCATGACAATGCACCATCTCATGCTGCAAAGAATACCTCTGTGTCATTGGCTGCTTTGGGCATAAAAGGAGAGAACCTCGTGGTATGGGCCCAATCTTCCCCTGACCTCAACCCTATTGAGAACCTTTGGAGCATCCTCAAGCAAAACATCTATGAGGTTGGGAGGCAGTTCACATCAACACAGCAGCTATGGGAGGCTAGTCTGGCATCCTGCAAAGATATTCAAGCAGAAACTCTCCAAGAACTCACAAGTTCAATGGAAGAAGGGGTCATATGTTAACATGTAACTTGGCCTGTTAAGATGTTTTTGATTGAAATAGCTTTTGATTTCACTAAATGTAACCTCCTAATGCTGCAAATTCAACAAATTACCATTTTTAGCTGGTTACAACCTGTAAAATGTTTTGAAACTCTGTTGTGCATAATGATTTGGAACAGTGCATTTGGAGTTTTTTATTTAAAAAAAAAATACTTTTATTATTGGGAGGTTTGTTCAATAAAATTTGAAATATACTCTAACGGTTGATGACAGCACGAGGTTTATCCTGCACTTCAAGTATTTTGTTCTCAACAAAAGTAGGAGGAAACAGCTGAATGTACCGTGCTGATCTGCTATATCACTGGATTCACTTCAGGGGTGTCGGCTAAAACAACACTTAAGGTCAAAAACGTCAGACTATGAAGCATGAGACGATGAGGAGGAGGAGTAAGGATTTATCCGCTGTTTATTTCCTTCTTTAACATGCACAGCAGCATACAGAGCCCAGGAAAAGAACAGTAGCAATATTCGGCTCGTGATGACACGCTAAACAGCTGTTGCAACCGGCGAATCGCGGCCGTTTAATAACGTGCATAAATTATCATTTTTAGAGATCGGGAAACTCCATGCACTTACTCACAAGGGCGATGCAAACAAACTCAGGGAGAGCACGTTTCAACCGTGGATTGATAGGTGGTTACTGCGGCAACGCGCACGCTCACACAACAGGGCGGCAGTGGCGAAGTGGGTAGGGAGTTCGCCTCTGGTGTGCAGGGTTGGAGGTTCGATCCCCCGTCTCCCTGCCACATGTCGAAGTGTCCCTGGGCAAGACACTGAACCCCGAATTGCTCCCGATAGTTAGCTTAGTTAGCTTAGCACCCTAGTGCTAAGCCTACCCTGCGTGGTAGCTGCTGCTATCGGTGTATGAATGTGTGTGTGACTGGGTGAATGTGTACAAAACAATGTAAAGCGCTTTGGGTCTGTGATAAACGGAGATATAGCGCTATACAAGTCCATTTACCATTTACCAACAGAGAGAGAAAGAAAAAGAAACTTCACTAAACAGGCGCTCCGGCTGACTGACGTGACGGCGCTAACTGACAGTTATAATGTCATCCACACTGAATAAAACACAACTTAAAACACACCGGTATCCTCACTAGCAGTTTGTGTACTATGGAGCCAGGGGTGCGTTCCGATTACACAGTTTATTCAATCAATTCATAGTAACGCACAGCATTTAACGTTCAGTAACGATAACGGCGTTGTAACGACGGAAAAAGTAATTAGTTAGATTACCCCGTTACTGGAAAAATTACGGTGTTACCTAACGCCGTTATTTTAAACGGCGTTATTCCCAACACCAGTCCTCAAGGTTTCAATCTTTTATGCAATAAAACCTATTAACAATGTACTTTAATGATTAAAAAGAGCTTTTTTCATCAAAGCAACATTAAATAATCTCTCATATCAATAAAAACTGTTTTTCTACAACACATTCATGTTTTATAAGGATTCTAAGTGGTGGGACAACTTTCCTATAAGTCAACACCGTCAGACATTTAATTATGTAAAATGTAATAAAATCAGACGAAATAAGGGGCAGCTGTTACTTTGAAGGACCTCTTGTCAAATTCTACCCCTGCAGAGTACATTAGAGTCAGACAGGCTCTGATAAGTGTTGTAGTTTTAGAATATTTTACATTCCGAATCTTGAAAGTCCTGAAACCTTGAAACCATGATATGTCAACACTGTCTTACAATTTCTGAAGAAGTTATTTTTTTTTTTTTTATTTTTTTTTTCCCTGAAGTATGGAAGTAAATGAGTGTCATCGGATTTTGAAAATGAAAAGCCATTGAATTTTAAGCACTGAATATTTATGCATTAAAATAATGTATCTGAATTTTTTGCCGCATTGAAATAATGTATCTGAATGTTTTGCCTCTGAATTTAACTCATAACATTTTAAACAACTCATGTTCACCTTTATTTTACAATGTTCTCAAATTCAAAATCAAATATTCAACGTTAAAAAATTCAACGTGCCAAATTCAACTGCAAAATCCCATATATGAAATTCAGAGTAAAACTTTGGGGACCCAAGGAAGAGCAATCGATCATAGATGCTAGATCGCGTTCAACCCCTGACTGATGCAGGAAGGCAAATCAGGTTTTAGCCATGTCAAACGGCAACGCAAGTAACGATGGTGCTTCGGTGAGTACAAACATGTTTCTATATATATGCTAACCATTATATTCTTCCCTATATAGAAACATGTTTGTACTCACCCAAGCACCATTGTTACTTGCGTTGCCGTTTGACATGGCTAAAACCTGATTTGCCTTCCTGCATCAGTCAGGGGTATCCAAGGCAACAAGCTAATATTCCCACTAGCTCTCTTTGTTTGAACGCGATCTAGCATCTATGATCGATTGCTCTTCCTTGGGTCCCCAAAGTTTTACTCTGAATTTCATACATGGGATTATGCAGTTGAATTTGGCACGTTGAATTTTTTAACGTTGAATATTTGATTTTGAATTTGAGAACATTGTAAAATAAAGGTGAACATTTGTTGTTTAAAATGTAATGAGTTAAACTCAGAGGCAAAAAATTCAGATACGTTATTTCAATGCATAAATATTCAGTGCTTAAAATTCAATGGCTTTTTATTTTCAAAATCCGATGACACTCATTTACTTCCATACTGAAGTAGTTCATACTAGCACCTAACATCAACAGAAAAACCAAATGGCTGCTAGATAAATTCCATTTGTCATGCTTAAGAAACGTTAAATATGTCCACACCGTCAGACAAGAAATCTGACGGAGTTGACATCTGACGGTGGTGATAGGTCAATGACGGTAAAAAAAACAAAAGCTGGGAGGTTGAGTCAAAGCTTAGCTCAGTAGCTTAGTATATGTTGGATACAAACATGTAATTTAATTTGCCGAAACATAGGGTTTGTATTTTTTCAACATTGCACCCTGTTTTGTCCCACTTCTCAAGAATTACTGATGTGTTAACAAGAAAATGAACTGCTGTACCTAATAAAGTGGCCGGTGAGTGTATTTGGATGACTTAGTTGGTGATTTTCAACTTCAGAGAAAAAAACTAATATTCCTACTTTTCTGCAGACCTTCAGTAAAGGTTTTGAATGAGACTTGAGACTTTATTGTCCCCAAGGGGAAATTCTTTTCCACTTCACATTACATTACATTTATGGGCTGCATGTCGACAGACAATAGACAGATGGACAACAAACACAACAAA
Source organism: Hyperoplus lanceolatus (assembly GCA_026929865.2). NCBI lineage: Eukaryota > Metazoa > Chordata > Actinopteri > Uranoscopiformes > Ammodytidae > Hyperoplus > Hyperoplus lanceolatus. The sequence continues at coordinate 36,187,154 of CM049398.1, read as the reverse complement.
ATAAACATGCATACAGAATATATAGACAGAGTGGGACTGGGGTGTTTTTTGAGTGTAACCAAGGAACAACACTAACAAAGACTGCTACTTCTTAGTCTCGGATTGTTTTTGGAACAAAGCCCTTAATTCATTATTACTACTGCACATAAACCCCATTACATTTGCTTTAAAGCCCACATATCAATAAAATGCAGGCAAGCAGTGATATGAGAAGTCTTAGATTGCATTTATACTGTAATAAATGTGAGCGCTACAGTCAACCATGGCACAAAGCTAATACCAAACGTGTTTAAATGAAAAGGCATAAACGCTAATGTACTATTTCAAATATTTTCTTTAATACATCCCTAAGGCTGTTTCAGTAGAGAGTGGGAGGTTGGTTGCCTTTCACTAAAATCAAGGACTGCACCAATGCCGTTATGCGCAATGCTTTTTTCAATTGCAAGTCCAGGCTTGAATAAAAAAAAGACACATTAAGTTCCAACAAAAGGGAATGATGTGTTTGATTTTTTCATCACCTCTTTATTAAACTGTATTCTGGGTCCCTCCAACAAATCTTACTTTAAACCTCACACAGGTAATGGCTGGCCAATAGAAATGTTAAGTTTACTCCATAAAAGCTTTGTTTAATAATTTCAAAGTAAAAGAATTTGATTTACTTTCCATCAGGACCATTGCAGGACAACACACACACACACACACAAACACGGTAGATTTCTCACAAACAAAATCCATTACAAATCTGAAGCAAATTAAAATCAGAAATGTATTTCTGTCTTGTTACAGTCACCTTCCCAAACTCCATAGTCCAAGTCCAATTACTCTAATAAAAGGGAAAGTAAATCTTCCAGCGGTGTTGAGTATGCTTGTGTTAGCTATTGTTTTGGTCTCAAAAGTCATTACCGTCACACTTTTTTCCAAAGCCACGTAACAACATGTGATATAACAACAGACCTGTGTGTGGATTAAGGAATGGCTGACTGTTGACCATTAACAGGGTACATGTCAGTGGAGTGAGATTATTCATCCCCAACATTAAACAAACTGGGATATTATTATTATTATTATTATTATTATTATTATTATTATTATTATTATTATTATTATTATTATATCATTATTATTATTATTGTAACCTTTGGCAGCAAAGAAAGAGAATACCACATACTCCATTTACCATCCTAAGCATCGCTATCTGCAAGCACAAGAGTCTCAAACATTAAAAACCCATCTCCTGCAAACAACAGCAACACCCCAAAAAACTAACCACACAAGGGACGTTACCATTGATTGTAGTGAGGGATTCAAGCTGATGAAATAATCCATTAACCAGATAGATATCTGCAAAATTTTATTTTTTACAATGTATAGGGGAGGGTGGCCTAAGTTGTGCATTTTGGAAGTTGTGCCACCCCTTGTTTCTAGACAACTGTGGAAGAAATTGGAAATGTGACCACATATTTAAGAAGAGCCATCCATTTGACTCATCCTGTAAAGAAGGGAGACACAAGGAATAAGATATAAGCACATTTAAGCTCAAAAAACAGTTTTGCCTTTCAAAGTCAAATTTCCATGATCAAGGTTTTTTGATTATTGTGTCTGAACAATTATAGACAAGTTTGAAAACATTTGACACATATTTTAGTGCTTTGGTATGCTACATTTTGAGTCTATACAGTCAGCACGATGTCAGACCTAAATGGCTGCATCATGCTTATTATCCAAATTTCTGGGATCGGGGTGATTTGTGCCAAAGGGCCTGGGTGAGTTATAAGTAAGTAAGTAAAATGTATTTATAAAAGCACATTTATGACAGTTTGCACTGTCCAAAGTGCTGTACATAGTGCATTCAGTTGGTATACAATGAAGGTAAAATAACAATAACCAAAATAAAACACGTAAAGCCCATACATCCACATAAACACAGATAGTAGAGGTAAGATAGTTAATGGGGAGGAAACACCAGGGTGTACATATGGGTTTTGAGCCTTGATTTAAAGGCAGAAATGTAGGGGAATCACATTTGTCAGGTGGCAGTTGGTTCCACAAGCAGTGGCCAGTGGCATGGCTGTATACGCTGGTCACCAAAAGGAAGTGATTGTCTACAGTAGCTCAGAAGAGAGTGACATCTCAATTCCACTTAACGACACCACTGATGAGAGTTCAGATGGCCAGAAAGATGATGATGGTGACTTTGTCATTGTGAGCTTTGCAGGTAAAACCATTAGATCTGCTAGGCCTTGTTTAAGAAAATTGTCCTTCAATCTTTGTCAACTATTTACTTTAAATACACCTTAAATAAGTGAGTGTCTAATGGATTTGTCTTACATTACAGTTTATGAGATATATATCAATGGCACAATTCACCCCATGGTATTCTCTCCAACCGCACAACTTACACCACACCGGGGGCAAGTTGTGCATCAAGACAACTTTTTTTCCGAAAGCTATATTTCAACAGTTTATTCCAGATCCAAAGTTTTTATTGCCAGGGATGCACAACACCCTGAAATATATGTACATATTTGAGTTGGAGACTTTACTGTCAAGGCCTTACTTTAAAGTCACTAAACTTCACTGTTCCCTGTATGAAAAAGTCGGCTGGACATCCTTGTCATTGAGACGTGAGTTACATTGGTTTTTATTTATTTTTAAATCCTTAATTGGTAAACAGCCACCCTATTTATCAGCTATGCTCGACTGGAACTCTCAGTCTTTTAATACCCGATCCAGTGAGCTGCTGCTTTTAAAGGTTCCTAGAGCTCATTCTAAGCTGGGAACAACTGCTTTTAGCTATAGTGCCCCCACCTCTTGGAATGCCCTTCAGAGCAACTTCAATATGACCATTCTCCCCACTTTTTCTTCTTTTAAATCTATGATTTCTGATTTTCACCATCACCACTGCATTTGTTTTAACTGAATTAATTTTTTAAGCTCTTTTATTGTAATTCTTTATTTCTTTTGATCTTTGTTATCTTGCTAGGATTTTTTGTTTCTCTGTTTTATTCTGTCAGTCTGTTGTTGTTATTGTTGTTGTTGTGTTTGTTGTGCGCTCGTCGGCGTTGTAAATGAGGGGAACCTCAATGCCTTTCGAGTTTGTATAAATAAAGGTTTTCAATTCAACTTTGAGTGAAAAGTTGCACAATTTAGGCCACTCTCCCCTATATTTAAGTGACAGCCACAGGAAGGCTTGGTTATATCTTGGCCCTGTTGTGGTATTTGCAAGATGAAAAACATCATAGAGAGCTTGAGTCCCATTAAGGCACTCTTTCCAGCTGATGTAATGTGGTGATCGGCACACAGAATCTAGATCAGAATAAAAAAATCTTTATTTTTTTTTCTTCTCATGCGGAGCCTGTGCCATATCCCCACGTCGCACACGCTCCCAACCGTTAGGACACTTGCGTAGCTGACTTCTAGGAATGTCTGCTGAAAGTTCCACAGCTCAGGATTTTAAGCCATGAATTGATGAACTTGCATTGAAGAAAATATGTCAGTTTTCTAGTGGCTGTAAATAGGCCAATCTATGTGGCTAAATAGCATGTTAATATGCTAATTGTTGTGTCAAGTGTCTAAGGATGAATGCTAACATTATCTGGTTTCTAACTTTTGCCTCAAGTTACAATATAGCTCACTAGCTAACGTTAGATAGCCGCTGATAGCCCACCCCTTTCGTTTCCAATGGTGGCTTTGCATTTCATTACCAATGTAAAGTGTCATAAATAGTTAACACTGGTGCCGGGTCATGATTCCTATAAAACAAACAAAAAAAAAACGTGATGTATTTTGAATGTGCAGAAAGTTTTGAAAAATCCAAGAGAAAACGTGTTGTGGCTCAATCCAGAATGCCTGAGAGCCTTACTGCATTATAGTCCTTTATAATTGTTTCACAAGGAACCTGAATGTTGTATTTTCCTTTACAAAAATAAAGACATTTCCACAATAAATTACCGCAGAAATGCACAGAAAACAAAACAGAAAAATCCACCAGAATACAGGAAATTAAGTGTTTGACGCACACACATTTCTGGGGGAGCACCCCCCACCTATAATTTGTCCCCCAAAATATGTAAACAAAACCTAGCCTATGCCCCTGTATGTACGCAGGTTATATACCTAGATACAGGGCCGCCTTTATGCACGGGCTTACCTGGGCTGAAGCCCCAGGGCCTACGAAGATCAGGGGCCTCTCAAAAAAAAAAAATGTATTTATTTTTTACTTTCTCAATATAGGCCCCTGATCTAAGAAGGCCCCGAACATTGTCATTTAAAACAATAAATTATTGACTGGCTCATGATCGGCCCCTAATATTCGTAGGGGGGTCGGGAGTACGGAGAACAGGGGCCCATCATGAACCAGTAAAGAAAGGGGGAAAAAAAAAAATCACATTATTTTTGGCCCATGAAGATCAAGGGGCCTATCATTCACCAGTACATTTTTGTTATTTTTGTTTAAATAACATTGTTCGGAGCAACGCAGATCAAGGGCCTATATTGAGTTGAGCCATTAAAAACAAAACGAAGAGTTCACAGAGAGAAGTAGCTTTAGGATAAGGGATTATTTAAAAAAAAAATTGGAATGCTAAATGACTGGATTTTTTAAACCTGTATATTTTAGTTAGTTTTTGCTTTTTAGTATTTCTGTGTCTCCAAATGATTCCAGAAAATAGCTCACATAGGACACAGTTGATATAGCCTTAGTTTTCTTCTCAAAGTGCACCAGATTGATGCATTTTACTTTAAAAGGTTAAAATGTTTCTTCTGGGGGGGCATACCCCCTTAGAAGGGCCAGGGTCCCCACCGCAGACTCCTCCATTACTTACAAACACTGTAACCAACCATGTGTGTCTTAAAAGTCATTATACCAGGAGGGGGTTTATGTACATGTTACTGTCAACAAAACTTTGTTTCATTATATATATTATAACATTTAATTAAGGTATATTACGTATTTTCTGCTTGTGACCTTTGTTCTAGTAACTTTAGGAGCCTACGAGTTTATGGCTCCATACATGTAAGAGATATAAGTTCAGAAGAAGAACTCCCTAACTCTACCGGTGCTTTTAATTGCATGTATGAGTTATTACATCCTGAAGAGAGGAGCACACACTCCTCCACCTGCCGTCCTTGGACATTGTATGAATTGCAACATCTGTTTTGACTCAATGTCCTGGACACACAAACCTAGTGTGTTTTCGCATACACCTTTTTCATGCATAATCTCATGTACAACTGTTCAGTCTTTGTCTCAATCCATGTATGCTTAACAATGTAAGACTTGTGATGCATTGATTGATTCCCTTGTATGCTGTTACAAGTAAACTATTTCTGCTTCGAAGACGCCTGACTCAGATTCTCTTTATTGAAAACACTTTGGTTGTTTAATAAAATAATTCCTTTAACATTAATGGTCCTACGAGTAAGCCGGATTCCAACATCCTCATCCTCTGAACAAGAAGAGCCTGCACCTGAGACGGGGGAGTCCATGACTCTCGACAAAAGACCTCCAGTTGAATTGCTGCTACAAAAGAGGCCGTCAGCAGAGACTTGACTTGGACAGAGTGAGGTGAAGGAATCGGGAACCAAAACTGAGCGAGTCGAGGCTTTCTTCGAATCAGGTGAATATAAACAGCTGATTTTGTTTTGTTTTGTTTAGGAATTCCTTTGTTTTATGTATTGGATAGATAAACTAGTTTATGAAGCAGTATTTTCTATCTTGGTTTTACCATGTGGGGAGAATTACTGATCGTAGTGTTTGGGAAGATGCACTAGACACAAAAATATCTCAACTTGTAGTGTTTGAGAAAATACACTCAGCAACAAAAAAAGTCTCGCCGTGCACGTAAAAATGATCATTGTGACGGATTTAGAGTAATCCGTTTTTCAGACAGGTATCATTTGTTTTGTGCAACCGTGAATTGGATGCAATTCCAGACTTGGTTTTATTTGACAAGTTGATTATCAGAGTATATCCTGGGGATATACTCCGGCCGGGTTCTGCTCCCGGGGGTTTGTCTCTGACTGGTTGTTTATTTGTTTTGTATTGTTATGTTTGTCAATAGTCTACAACTGCAGAGTAGACTTATTTGTTTTGTTAAGGTAACATCACATAGGGTGTTTTAAATTGGTAAATTTTGTTAAAACAATAGGAGGGAATAGGGGTATTTACCCTTTTAAATTGATTGCTGGGTAATTTGATATTTGATTTTACATTTTTTACAGCTCAACTCCTGTTGTAAAATGAGGTCATTCACCAGACAGCTGGGAGAGGTTATGGAGATGAGTTTAAAACCAAGCAATAGAGAGAAGGGAAACAGAGAAAGGCCAGAGAGAAAGTAAAGCAAACTGGTTGTTTCAATTGCGGCCAGGAAGATCACTGGCGTCGCAAATGCCCCCACCCTAGAAGGGAGAGAGAGCATCAGAAGGTGAAAAGTGAGTCTGACTAGATCAGAATCCAAAAGAACTGATCAGAGAAAGGTGGTGGCCCAGGTGATGAATAAGAGTGAAAAGCCTGTTAAAGCAACTGCCCCTCAGACAGATGATCAAATGAAATGTTACATTGCTAAACGCTTTAGAGTTTAGAGCTGAATATCGCGCCAATCCAAACCCCATAGTGAACCTTAAAGATTAAAGGTGCAGTCAGTCGTTTGAAGTCCCAGCAGAAACTTCCTTTTGTGTTCTTTTTATATGAAAATGTTCACTAAAAAGAATTGTTCAATGCTTTGATTGGAATTAAAAGTTAAGGGGATTTTTATGCTGAAAATGTGATCATAATGTGTGTTATTGATATAAATTGATTCAAAACTGGTTAAATGTAGGGACGCCTATGCTTGACCAAGCTGAGTTAACATTTGTTATGATGGAAATAAAGAAAAGACGAAAGAGCAACCTATTTGCCACAAACTGTATGTGATGAATGAAATACATGTGTGTGTGTCTAAATGAGACTCAGTCTCTGTGCAAAGAGGAAGAGAGAGCCCTGTGTGTGCCTTGTGTACATGGAGACAGGGGAAGGGGCAAATGCCTCAGTGATCAACATTTTTATTTGGGCTACCTGACACAGACAACCATGTGGAACTCAAGAATGAAATCAAACCTATCCTAAAATGTTGTTGTGCGTAAATTGTGACATCTAGAGCAAGCAATGCGGATGGGATGATATGTTAAAAGCTGTGTACTGTTTTGGAATAAACAACCCTGGCAGAATGATGAGCATTTGTTTTGAGAAACGTGATACAGCTCATATTCATTCTGTTTCAGATGCGAGAAGAAGACGAAGCTGACATGCTTCAATAAGGACGAATTGGACACTGAGGAACAATCTGAATAAGTTATGGTAATATTGGATGCCTAACCATTCCCAGTGACTGTGATATAAAGGACACTTTGCGTCGGGATGCCAAAAAAGGGACTTGTTGACCATCAAGAAGATCTAGGTTCCTGTTCCCTGGCTACTGCAAAGACTGTCCTCTCTGAAACTGTACAAAGGCGTTGTGCACCAGCACGTTTGACTGTAATGTTGACTGTGCTTGATATATATATTCTGCTTGAATGAAATATATTTACTCATATTTGCTTTTTTGTTTAGATGTGTTACATGTATGTTTAATACAATTTTATAATAAGTTGGGAAATGTCAACAAAACTTTGTTTCATTATATATATTATAACAATTAATTAAGGTACATTACGTCTTTTCTGCTTGTGACCTTTGTTCTAGTAACTTTAGGAGCCTACGAGTTTATGGCTCCATACATGTAAGAGATATAAGTTCAGAAGAAGAACTCCCTAACTCTACCGGTGCTTTTAATTGCGTGTATGAGTTATTACATCCTGAAGAGAGGAGCACACACTCCTCCACCTGCCGTCCTTGGACATTGTATGAATTGCAACATCTGTTTTGACCAAGCCCCAACCTCAGCGATTTTTACCTGTATCCAATAAGGAAGTGACCACAACTGTAGTAACCCGGAAGTGCCACTGGGGGCTGTATGCAGAAGAGAGCCATCTCTCATTGACTCCAATGTTAAACATGCCGTTTTCACAGCATTATTAATCCTATTTCAGGCCTGGATTGAAAAAACATTCTAGTCTGTATGTTTAGTTCATATCTCCATGACAACTCTGAGGGGGGTGAATTTTTTTCTAGCAAGCTAGTTTTTATTCTATTGGAAGTTAAAATATATGAATTTTAGGGGCGTGGCCTCTTGATTGACAGCGAGCCTCTGTCCCTCACTCAACCTCGAAGGCTAGTTGTAAGGGTTAGCATGCTAACTCAGTAGACAGCAGTGTGTTCATTCCTCCATCCCGTGTGCTGCTTGGGGCTGTACCAACGATGGATTAAGGACTGGTTTACAGTTTTTTCGGTGAGTAACACTGTATTTACAATTATTATTGTTATGTTACAACTGTACACTGTACTGTAGCCTATAGAACCAATTAAAAGCTGTTAGTTTCGCGACTGTCACAGTGACAGTGTTAGCTCTGTTATGCCAGCTAAATAAATAGCTAGTAGCCACTACCATGAATTGAGCACCGGGAGGGTTCGGGCGGTGTTTGGGCCGTGAGGGTCGCTGTTTTACAGTTTATTAAGGGCATGGTACTGTGTTGAATACGTGTGGAATATCGGTTTAAATCATATCATAAATCATGTTGGCTGCATGCTTGTGGAGCCGGTGTGTCTCTGCCCGGGCCCGAGGTTTTTTCAAGGCTCCATGCCGCTCACGACTGTTTATGGTCAGATGGGCACGTAATGGAATCGGTTCAGAAACAAAAGTTGGGCTGAGCGGTCCAGTTAAACCTTTTACTATCTATGGGTTAAACATATGGCATAGGAACACTTTTGTGACAAAATATATGCTCACAAGTTTGCGCTCAACAATGTTAATAGATGAAGGGGCTATGTGCATCCGTAAAACCGGCTCCGTTCCACGGTTACTACGATGGTTATTTTTTTTATAACAGTCGTATAAACTCAAATTAAATATACAATTGTGGCTGTGTTTCCGCAGCTGTGTTATCCGTGGATATTATGACGGTTATCGTACTGCATTAACTCAAAAATAAATATACAATTTTTGTTGTTTCTTCCTTTATTCCAAACGCTATTTTTCTGAAAAAATTATTGATTGCCTAGTGCATTACTTTTATCTGACTCTTTCTGTATTGTTTGACTCAGTGGTTGTCTCTTTGTCCTCTTCCAGGTTAACATGGAGGACTGAATGTGTGCCTCTGGTCTCCCTGATCTCTACGTGAAAGAGCAACAGTGTGGTCCTTCATCTGGCAGCAACTGAAGTCAACCTACATTCAGGGTGTATTCACACATGCCGTGTTTAGTTCGGTTGAAACAAACTCAGATGCACTTCTGCCTTCGGTGCGCATCTTTCAGGCAGGTGTGAATACAGCAATCGCACTCGGGGGAGGACCAAACAAACGCTCCGAGACCCAGCTGAAGAGGTAGTCTCGGTGCGTTTCCAACGCACTCTGCTGCAGTTCGTTTGTGGTGTGAATTTGTCCAGACTCGATCCGACCCAAATGCATGAGGCACTGTTCCTTTTCTTTCTTTTCTTTTTTAATAAATAGCCGTCAGCTTCACATTATGGGAAAGTGTTGTTGTTGCCATTGTTAGGACGATAAGTTGTGGTTTGACCGGGAGCCCAGAACAATATATTACATTTGATCGAGAGGACGCGTAAACATGCTGAATGTGTTCAGCGATCAGATGAAGGAGAGGGGAGCGCTCTCGCACAGTGCCAACAGGTTCACGCTGCGCAAGAAGTGTGTGTTTTTATTTTGCTTTCCATGTACGGGACCGTCAATACTATCCCCGTGTCAGTTTGGAGCTTAACTGCGCCGACCCAGCTGATACACAGCTTAATCAGCTGAGTGTCAGCTTGAGCCTATTCTTCTCGCGTGACGCGCGTCCAGCACCAAGAATACACTAAAAATTATGTTTCACATTGTAGGCTACAAGCCACATAACGTGGCATTGACATAGGGCTACATATTATAACCATATGAAACAACAATAATTTGTTGTTTTTCCTCTTTATTTATAGGTTAGATGTTGGCCATTTGATTATTTTTAACCCCATATTATATCAATGATATATTTTGCAGTTTTAACTTTGTGCTTCCTGTTTCTCTCCACCCCAGAATGTCTGTCCAATGAATGAATAACCTCAGATCACGTGTGGTTTTGCTTCGTAATGCTGGTTCACTTGCAAAAGGGGCAATATGAAAGTGGACCACACCAAACAAAAAAATCAAAACTCTATTTGGTCTGGACCAAAGCAAGTGAACTAGCGGACTTTCCCAGTGTGAATACACCCTCACACTATCCTCGTCTTATCTGCTTGTGATAATTGTCATCGATTGTGATATTTTGTGATATATCTTGTTCTGCACTGTCCGTCTTTGTAGAAGTATTCCTGCTCTGTAGAAAATCTTTCAAGTTTTTTTTTGTGGGATTTTTTCCTAACTTAAGTAAAGTGTTTTACAACATTACATAGCCCTGATTAGGCCTATATAAAAAAACATAATTTTATTAATTGATAACTTAAAAGCCCCAAATGTATTATCTTTTGACTATTTTTGTGTAATTTTTAATGAAAATATGCCGAGAATGTTTCATATAGCTTCTCCTGTTAAAATTTCAATGCAAAACTTTTACTTGTAACAGAGTAATTTAACAGTTTGGTATTTGTACTTTTACCTCAGTAAAGGATGTGAATATGTCCTTCTACACTGTTTAATCTTTACCTGGGTCATCTTTGAGTCTTACATACAAGCAAAATCATTTTCATAAGTACTTTTAATATAACATAATGTTCTACTTTTACTCAAGTGATATTGTAATTGGTGACTTGTAAAAGAGTCAATTCTCTGATATGATGATGAAGATACTTTTAATGACCACACAGCCAGGCTGGTGGAATTTGTTTTCAGTACAGCTCCTTGGTACAGGTTCCAACTTAACATTGAACATTAGACATACAGACAGGCACATTACATAATACAACAGGGCCATGCTTAATCGTCAGCGTTCAGATTTTAGAATGTTGGAAGGCATAGTGTGCAGGGTGAGTGGGATCAGAGATGTGTAGTGTCAGTTTGCGGGATAGTAATTCAAGGGATGGTAGGGTGTGCCAATAATTTTGGATGCTGTTGATGCACTCTAATTTCTTCCGGGAGAGTGAGTCAAGGCTGGCAAATCAGACTGATGGATGAGGTGAGGATGCTTTCAACGATGGCTGTATAGAAGCGATAGAAAGTGTATTTAATCATTTAATTCAACTGTTGCACCTTAACATAAAACCCTGCTCTAAATATTTTATATAATATATGTATATTCAAAATCATAGGCTATTAAATTAGTGTTCTCATCTGTTTATAGATTGAATGTGTCCTCCCTTATCATGTATTACTGTTAATAACATTTTCAGTCTGGAGACCAAAATACAATTAATATTATTACAAATACATTGAGATCAGCTTGTTCAGCCCTTAGTCAACACTAGGAGACATTTGTTTCAGCTACGAGCTTTTTAATGCCCTCTCTCATGCGCTCGGAGGTGATATTGAGAATATGTTCAGCTCTGTTGGAGTTGTTGGACCAAACTGGAGGCAGGGAATTACGTGACTGAGGCTGAGCTCGTCTACCGGTAGGCTAACAAGTAGAGCGAGTCCTGTTAGCGTAGCTCCTGGCTCGAGCTAATGTTGCTAACTTGGTGCACGTCACAGTACTTCGGCTAGATGGGACTATCTCCCTCCCCCCAACGTCGCTACATGCCCTTTTTTGGTACGAGGAAGTGAGGCGGAGTCAAACTCTGGAAAGATGGCGGCGCGCACACGCCAAGAAAGAAGGGATACTCCTCGGTGAACTGAGGTCGGCCATGATGCTTTATCCATTATATTATACTATCTATGGTTTTGACTCAATGTCCTGGACACACAAACCTAGTGTGTTTTCGCACACACCATCTCACTGCATATAATCTCATGTACACTGTTCATTTCGTTGTCTCAATCATGATGCCACACTTGTGACGTATGTTGATTCCCTTGCATTTGCTGTTTGCAAGTAAAAACTTTGCCTGCATTGAAGCCTGCCTTGACTCAGATCTCTTTATTGAAACACTTGGGTTGTTTAATAAAAGAATTCCTTTAACAGTTACCTTAAGTGTTTTGTATTTCATCAATAGAGATATTGTGGTGTAGTGACAAACATGGCTTTTGCGCATATTGTAAGACCGCCGCACAAAACCTCTCAGCCCCGGGGCCTAGTGGCAGGTTAAGGCAGGCCTGGGTGTTGCTATACTTATAAGACGTACTTTGCCCTTTAAAATGGTGAAATACCTTAAAGATAAAAATGGTTGTTATGTTATAATTAAAGGTAGTTTACAAGGACAATGAATGACTGTTTATTATCCACCTGCTCACCCATTAGACTTTATCACTGTTTTTGGACCTTGCAGAAATGAGAGCTGATACAGTAATTGTGGGTGGTGATTTTAATTGTATGTTAAATCCACTCATAGATAGGTTTCCTCATAGTGCTAAGGCTCCTTCTCCCCAAGCAAAAGCTCTCACTGCAATTTGTAACGATCTTGGATTTGATGATGTTTGGAGAAGTCTCCACCCTGCTAACAAAGAATATACCTTCTTTTCTGCACCTCATGGTTGTCAGACCAGAATTGACTATTTGTTTCTGCCAAGAGCTCAATTGCAGTTAGTTTTTTTTTCTTGTTACATAGGTAATATTGTTATATCTGATCATGCAAGTGTGGTTATGGATATAAAACTTCCAGTTTCGTCATATCAGTCTCGACAATGGCGACTTAACACTGTTAAGATAATACTTTTACATCCTACCTTTCCACTGAATTTAAAGCTTTTCTTTCTATTCATTCACAATCAACAGATAATCCCTCACTTTTATGGGAGACCTGCAAACATATGCAAGAGGTTTGATTATATCATTTTCTGCCACTAAGAGGCAAGGCAAGGCAAGTTTATTTATATAGCACAATTCAGACTCAAGGCCACTCAAAGTGCTTTACAGGGGCAAGATTAAAATACACAACACACATCAGAAAAGCAAAGGCATAAAACATTTAAAAGCAAATGAATAACATTTAAATAAAATAGAAATTACAGGTTAAAATGGAAACACAAAAAAGTCTTCAGACTTGATTTAAAAGAGCTGAGAGTTGCAGCAGACCTCAAGTTCTCTGGGAGTTTGTTCCAGAGATTTGGTGCATAAAAACTAAAAGCTGCTTCTCCTTGTTTAGTCCTAACTCTGGGGACTGTAAGCAGACCTGTCCCAGACGACCTAAGGGCTCTGGACGGCTCATAACGTATCAGCAGATCAGTAATATATTTTGGCCCTAGACCATTTAGGGCTTTATAAACCAACATCAGTATTTTGAAATCAATTCTTTGAGTGACAGGAAGCCAGTGTAAAGACCTCAGAACTGGGGTGATGTGATCAAATGTTTTGGTCCTTGTGAGTACTCGAGCTGCAGCGTTCTGAATTAGCTGAAGCTGTGTGATAGATTTTTTTGGAAGCCCTGCAAGGACACTAATACAGTAGTCAAGTCTACTAAAGATAAATGCATGGACAAGTTTTTCTAAATCTTGCTGAGACAAAAGCCCTTTAATTCTTGATATGTTTTTAAGGTGGTAATAAGCTGAGCTATTAATTGATTTAATGTGTTTTTTTGAAATTCAAGCCTGAGTCTATGACAGCACCAATATTTCTGGCTTGGTGTGTGGTTTCTAGCATAACAGATTCAAGCTTTGCAATGACTTTTAATTGTTCATCTTTGGCACCAAAGAAAATTACTTCAGTTTTGTCATTGTTTAATTTAAGAACATTTTGGCACATCCAATCATTGATTTGTTCAATGCACTTACTTAGTGTTTGAATTGGACTATAGACACCTGGTGATATGGTTATGTAAATTTGTGTGTCGTCTGCATAATTATGGTAACATAATTTGTTCTTATTCATAATCTGAGCAAGTGGGAGCATGTAGATGTTAAACAGAAGAGGCCTAAGAATGGAACCTTGGGGAACCCCGCATTCAATATTTGTTCGCTCGGATGTGAAATTGCCTATTGACACATAGTATTCTCTGTCCTTTAAGTAGGATTCAAACCAGCTTAGCACAGTTCCAGAAAGTCCAACCCAGTTTGCAAGGCGATCTAGTAATATGTTGTGGTCAACTGTGTCGAAAGCAGCACTGAGATCAATTAAAACTAAGACAGAACATTTTCTACGGTCTGTGTTTAAGTGGATGTCATTGAGGACTTTAACCAGAGCGGTCTCAGTGCTGTGGTGTTGTCGAAATCCTGACTGGAAGACATCAAAGCAGTTGTTCATTGCTAATTAGTTATTTAGCTGTTGATAAACAACTTTTTCAATAATTTTGCTTAGAAATGGAAGGTTTGAATAGGGGCCTATAATTTTTCATGAGTGATGTATCTAAATGGTTCTTTTTTAGGAGTGGCTTAATGACTGCTGTTTTCAGGGCCAGTGGGAATACACCGGTGCGAAGGGACATGTTTACAATTTAGGCGCAAAAACTTAGAGAAGCAAAGGTCTCTAGAGGCTAAATTGTCAGTTAAGGAAAAAGCTTATATTAGTTCACCAACTCCTTTTTTGTGGAAAGAAATATCTGCTCTCAGATCAGCTATAAATTGTCACCTTACTAAAGAGGCAGAAAAAAACATTAGATATACCAAACAGAGGTTTTATGAGCACGGTGACAAACCAGGGAAGTGTCTTGCATACCTTGCTAAAAAAAATAGTAGAATCCCAGTCTATAGCAGCAATTATGAAGGACGATGGCATTAGAGTTTATGAAAATAAGTTGATAACTGACTGCCTTAAGGAATACTATTCAAATGTATACGCCTCAGAACAGACGAATGAAGCACCTCAACTAATGGAAGGCTTTTCTAAATAGATCGATCTCCCAACAATATCAGAAGAACAAAAATGTTTAGTAGATGGTCCAATCAATAGAGATGAAGTATTGAATGCTATTAAAAATTTCCAGAGTGGGAAATCACCAGGGCCCAACGGGTTTGGTTCCGAATATTATAAAGGAGTTTAAAGACCTGCTTATAGGACCACTACTTAAAATGTTTAATGATTAGTTTTCAACTACAGAGTTACCACAAACTCTTAAGGAGGCTAACATATCGCTTTTATTGAAAAAGGGGAAGTGTCCTGAGTCCTGTTCCTCCTATAGACCCATAGCCCTCTTGAATGTAGATCGAAAGTTGCTTTCTAAAATACTAGCCACTCGTGTAGAGGACATTTTGCCCACCCTAATTAAAGAGGACCAAACTGGTTTTATAAAAGGCAGGAATTCAACTGATAATAGTAGACGTCTTTTCAATGTTATTTAGGCCTTAAAACAAAAATCTATGGCTGGTCTTGTGCTTTCTCTGGACGCGGAGAAAGCGTTTGACTGAGTTGAATGATCATTCTTATTTTACACATTAGAAAAATTTGGACTTGGTAGTAATTTTATAAAATGGGTTAGAATTCTATACAGTGACCCTCAAACTGCAGTTTTAACTAATGGGTTCAGATCAAAATGCTTTCCCACACATAGAGGTACAAGACAGGGTTGTCCCTTGTCTCCCCTCCTGTTTGACTTGTTGTTGCACAGATGATGACCGATCGTCTATTTGTAGGAGATTAAGACACACGATATAAGCCACTGTTCTGTAACTATCGAAAGGTGCCATGCGGCTCTCACTCTGCTATCCTCTGTATGTCTTCTGGAAACTCCTGCAATAAACTTGGAACACTGATTTAAAGAGTCCAGTCTGATGCCTCTGTCTTTGTCAGCCTGGGGAACAATTTGGCTACTACAGTAGTCTTAAAACAATACCTAATACTATACCACCCTTTCCTTTCAAATGGTCGCCCTCTGGTTTTGTCTATTTAGGTATTTTTAATCACCCCATCATTTAGTCAGATGTACAAATCCAAATTTGTCCCATTATTTGGGAAAGTAAGACAAGATCTAGAACGTTGGAACTCCCTGTTTCTTGGTTAGGAAGAATAGCTCTGATTAAAATGAATGTGTTACCCAGATTACTTTATCCCGTTCAAATGATTCCTATACTGTTTTCGAATAGGGCCTTAAAAGATTTGAATAGCTGGCTCAGCTCTTTTATTTGGAGTAAACGCAGACCTAGATTAAAAATGGTAGTTTTGCAGCTGCTAAGTTCCATGGGCGGCCTTGATTTGCCAAATGTTAAAATATATCAGCTAAGTGCTCATTTGAGGTTTACATCTGAGTGGTTAAAGAATTCAACATCGTATCATCTTTGTCAAAATGTAAAATACAAGATTTGCTATTCTTTAAGAATTTTAAGAACATAAGAGATAACTGTACCAATCCAATAACAATTAATGCTCTGAAGGCTTGGCGATCAGCCCGCCGTCTAGAAGGGAGGCTCAAATTGACTTCCATGTTTACTCCAATAAATTATAATCTTGATTTTTCACCGGGAATGATGGACTCATTCTTTAGGCAATGGCATGACAAAGGCATAACCAAACTCAGAGACTTGTTTTCAGATAACGGTTTAATGTCATTTGAACAATTGATAAAGAAATACCAACTTCCAAAACAAGATTTTTTTCTGTTTCTTACAAATAAGGCATTATATTACTAAGAGGACAACCCTTATTGAACACCCTGAGATTTCTGCTGTTGAGAAAGTGCTGTTTCAACCTCCAGGGAAGGTGTCTGTTAGTCTCCCGCTGCTCGTTGAGAAGCGCTAAAAGTAATACTTGCTTTGGCGAAAAAGTCACCACTAACACCAGAAAAAAAAGCTAGAGTTGTCGCTTGTTGCTGTTTTGAAAAAAAAAGTCGCCAGGGGGGCTGAAAAGTCACTAAATAAAGCGACAAAATCGCTAAGTTGGCAACACTGGGAACGGGGGTAGAAAGGCGCAACAGATTGTTCCGGGAATTTTACTACCGCGGGGGGTAGTAAGATTGCCAACAAAATCTGTTCCGCCTCTCTGCATAAATGCGGCTGCTTGTTGATGTGGAAAAGTGTGACGTTCCATAGCCTACGTTCTAAACATGCGGCCTAGTAAGCAGTTGAAGGACGATAGATAGTTTAGCAATATCACTTAAGGCCGAAAAATCACCAAAGAAAAGGAATGGCGGTTAATCTGTCTGATCATAAGGTCCGATGCTCAATCGAAACCCCCACGCTTCATTTTTCAGAGTGTATGAGTGTATTTCTGCCAGGGGGAACTTATTCAATGAAGTGGCAAAGCTAGGCTAAGCTAAGCTAGGCTGTGTCCGGATCGCCACCGCTATTATTATCGAGCAGCCTCAGTTTATCTCCACACATTATTTCAGTCTACAGTAACGTGACTTCACACACTGTGTGTGTGTGTGTGTGTGTGTGTGTGTGTGTGTGTGTGTGTGTGTGTGTGTGTGTGTGTGTGTGTGTGTGTGTGTGTGTGTGTGCCAGATCAACCGGCACATCACGGGGACAGTAAAAGACTGCTAGCACCAGCGCTTCTGCTCTCAATAAACCGGCCAGTGTTGTTTACATGCAGCTGACCGGTGCGGCGCTAAATATAGACGTCACACCTGACGCTGCTTTCAGGCACCCCTCTTTCATTCCGGAATGTGTAACGCTGTATTAATTGGCACACTGATAAGCCAGAATGCCGGCATTGCTTGGTTCTATGTAAAAAACACAGAACCAAGCAAAGCCAGCATATTGGCACACTGTCGTTTCGTCAATATGCCGCAATCTCTATGTAAAAGGGGCTATTGAAACCTGGATGACCCTTAATGTCCTTAAACTCAATCCGACAGTAATAAGACAGATGTCATTGCGTTTGGAAAACCTGGTGCTGTAGAGACGTTGGTCCTCTTGCTGTTAATCTGGAACAATTTGTAAAGAGTCTTGGTGTGCACTTTGATCATCTTTATAAATTTGGCAAACAGATCTCCACTGTTGTGAGATCTAGTTTTTACCAGCTCAGACTTATAGCCAAAATAAAAATCATACCTCCCTGCCAATGACCTAGAAACAGTAATACATGCATTTATAACATCTCGCCTAGATTACTGCAACTAAGTGGGCTCGGACCAGTCATCCATTCAACGCCTGCAGCTTGTCCAAAATGCGGCTACTCGCCTCCTAACAGGCACAAAAAAGAGGGACCACATAACCCCTGTGCTCCGTTCTCTCCACTGGATCCCTGTTCGCTACAGGATTGATTTAAAATGTTTACATCTGGCTTTTGAAATCATTAAATAGCTCAACACCTATGTTCACGCTCCAACCAGAGCACTAAGGTCCTCTAACCAGCTGCTCCTGGATGTGCCAAAAACAAGGCTCAAAACTAGGGGCGATCAAGCCTTCTCTGTTGCAGCTCGAACAACAATCAGCAAGTTAGGACCTACTCTTAGCCTTAAAATGTTTTGTGAATACGGCCCCTGATCCTCTGTGTATAGTCAGCAGGTGTTTATGTCAAACAATCGGCTTTCGAGCTGCACGGCTGTTCCCAATTTCAAACAGTCCGTCGCTCATGCATGATGTCACATCACACTGGCGCTAAGGTGCTGGGTAGTGTAGTCACTACATAACACTCATAAACATAGCTACATCATGTCAACAATCAGTTCTAGTAAACAAAAGGAATACAAACAGGAAAGGAACCTAAACCTACCCGTAACATATGCTAGCAGGACTGTGTGCATGTGTCTCAGAGTTGTATTTTCTGTGAAAAAAGGTACAAACGTTCATTCCAGGGTGGCAGAGTTGCCATGGAGACATACTCTAATCAGTGGAACACCTGACGCTTCACTACAGTCTCTCGTGACTTCCCATTCCAGTCAGTCATTTTAAATTAACTCAGAGCGCTGAGAGGGAACAGATGGCAATAGTAAATGCTGCTGTCTGTGTCAAAGCTTTAATTCAGGTACAAGGTACATTTAAAAAACTTCAGCTGATGTAACAGAGATATAATACAGAAACATGAATTACCATGAGGACATTTGCTACTAACATTTGCATTCAAATTTCCATGGTATGTCAAGACTGGCAGCTGCCCAGTGTGACAGGACTAGAAGCTTCCCTTTAGGGGGAAACAATTATGCTGATTGGTTCTCTCAATGTAGCTAGATATCATATATCATATGTCTGCTTCATTCCTGTTATTTCAAGATTGCTTGGTATTAAAAAATAATCCGGCAAAAATGGAAGGAAGAAAATTAGGTAATGTCTAAACCCTTCTATACAGTACATTCTTCATACGTCTGAATGATTGTGGGTCAAATGGAAAACACCAATGTCATCTCCCATTTGTAATTGAAGTTATGAGGGTTAAATTATTTGTTAAAAAGAGTTATGACCTCTGTCAAAACTTTGTTTAGTTCGAGGACTTCCGGGTTACAGAGCATGGAGTAGGTGCGTTCGCTTTCTAGCTCCCACTAACTATTTCAGACCTAACTGACTAAACCCTATTTTCATCGATTTTTTTTTGTGCTTGTGTTGTCGGTAACACTAACACTGATTCGGAAAAATGCCTAGAGGAAAGAAAAACGCAAAAAGAGATTCGGCAGAGTCAGATATGTCCTCGGACAGCGTGATTAGCATGGACGTTAATGCTAGCTCAATGGCTTCCATACTGGACTTGCTTGAGCGGCATAGAGCAGCCATAGCCGCTGAGTTCAAGTCATCGTTTGCCAGAATGGACACTAAGCTAGACAACATCCATCTTAGGCCAGGGGAAACTTATAACCGATCTCGAGGAGAATGCAGAAACTGTTTGCGGACGCCTGGAGCAACTTGAGGCTACGTGCTCCTCACTGCAGGAAGACAACAAGTCGCTGAAATCTAAACTATCGGATTTGGAAGGGAGAAGTAGGAGACAGAATGTTCGTATTGTGGGCTTACCAGAGTCACTTGAGGGCTCACGCCCCACCGCCTTCTTCTCCGAGCTTCTCGTCAAGGCTTTTGGTAAACAAGCTCTCCCTTCCTCCCCGGAACTGGACAGAGCTCACTGCACTTTGGCACCCAAACCTGGCCCGGGTGAGAGATCACGGCCCGTCATTATCCGCTTCCACCGATACCAGATTAAAGACTTGATCATGAGAGAGGCACGTAAACAAGGCGAGCTGGAATACCACGGCCACAAGCTCCGGTTCTACGAGGATTACAGCGCGGAGGTCTTGAAGCAGCGGGCTGAACACAAGGGGGCCATGTCTGAGCTTTATCAGCGCGGTCTCCGCCCCTCTCTCTTCTTCCCTGCGAAGCTGCGCATTACTCTCCAAAGCGGCAAGAGAAGGTGGTTGCGGTCCATCTCTGAAGCATCTAACTACATCTCTACATTGGGTGTGAGTCGGTAGTAAATACAATTGCCTGCTGTGAGTATACAAATTTGGACAAAGGCTCTTTTCATATCCCTAGCCAAACTCTCAGACTGATGATACTACACGCATTTTGTCTCCCTTTTTTAAAATGAGTAAATCAGCTGGGTGAGCGTGACATTTTTGTTGCTTGTCATTTTGACGTATTGTCTAACTCACTCGCTTTTTTTTATTTGTATCTCTATTTTAAAACGGCTGGATAAGCGTGTCTGTTTTTTGTTTTTTTTGCCATTTGGACAGCTTGTCTAACTCACGCCTTTTTCTTTTTTTTATATTTTGAATCTGTTGGGTGAGCATGGTATGTTTGTTTAGTGCGTTGTCATTTTGACAGTTTGCCGGATTGTTCATAGTGTTACTAGGCTGTTATGGGGTGAACTGTACAAGACCAAAGTGGGAGCTAGCATAGGTTAGGAAGTTAAAGCTTGGAATGTTTGTTGTGAGACTAGTAAGGGTCTTTTGGGGTTTTGCTGTTTTGAGCAATATATGGGGTGGGTTCGGGGTGGGATGGGTTGGTGTTAACTGAGGGTTTAGCTGATAAGCCATCACCTGCTGTGTTTTCAGTTATTTGTGTTTTCCTTTTTTTGTGTGTTTTTCTTTCCCTCTGTATTTTGCTACTCTTTTTCTTATCGGAGCAACTCTTTTTATTCTCACTATAACAAAGCTAGATGAAGGGCAATCTTAATTTAATTAGTTGGAATGTCAAGGGGCTAAATCACCAAGTGAAAAGGGGTAAGGTCTTAACCCACCTAAAACAGCTCAGGGCTGGAATAGTTTTCCTTCCAGAAACCCACTTACATGACTCTGACCATGGGCGATTAAGTAAATGCTGGCGTGGACAATTTTTTCATTCTAATTTCAGGGGTAAGGCTAGGGGCACAGCTATCCTTATTGATAGTAATATTCCATTTGAGTCCTCAAACATTATATCAGATAAAAATGGACGTTTTATTATTGTTTCAGGCAAACTTCACAATAAGTCAGTCATCTTGGCGAACGTCTACGCGCCTAACGTCGATGATGTAGAATTCTTTAAGAGGTTTTTTTCTCAACTCCCTGATCTCAATTCCCATTCTCTTATTCTTGGTGGGGATTTTAATTGTTATCTAGATCCAGTCTTAGATCGCTCTTCCCCCAAACCTGCCACTCTTAGCAGATCTGCAGGTTATATCAAATCATTCCTTGCTGATTATAGCCTTTCTGATCCATACAGGTTTTTATACCCCACAGGAAGAGAATATTCATTCTTTTCACATGTCCACCATACTTACACCCGAATTGATTATTTTTTTGTTGATAATTCATTGATGTCAGACCTAAAGTCATGCAGTTATGAAAGTCTTGTGATCTCAGATCACGCTCCTCTGCTCCTTCAACTGGCTTTCTCTGACGTTGAGTATACAAGAAGGCATTGGAGACTGGATCCATTGTTGCTCACAGATGAGAGTTTTCTTTCACACATCTCTACACATATTAAAACTTTTTTGAGTATAAATAAAACACCAGATGTGTCCAATGCAACAATTTGGGAAGCCCTGAAAGCCTATTTGAGAGGTGAAATTATATCATTTGCAGCATACAAAAATAAGTGTACAAAACAGAAACAAACTGAAATTGCTGATCAGATTCTGAACATAGACAGACAATATGCTAATTCACCTTCATCTGAACTTTACAAAGAACGTTTAAAACTTCAGACAGAATTCAACCTTTTCTCTCGTCAGGTTGCTGACCAGTTGCTTAGGAGCAGAAGTACTTTTTACGAGCATGGTGACAAGATTGGTAAACTCCTGGCCAATCAACTGCGCGGATTTAGAGCGAAGCAACTCATCCCTGGAATACGGACAGACAGTGGGTGTACAACATCAGATCAGAAATTGATAAACGAAAAGTTCAAAACATTCTATTCAAATTTGTATAGTTCTGATTGTACAGTAGACGTAACAGTGATGGAAACCTTTTTCAGTAACCTAAACGTGCCTTCCCTTTCTCAAGACCTGAGACATAGCGTTGAGGCACCTATTACTCAGAAGGAAATTATTGCAGCAATAACATCTATGCAATCAGGCAAATCTCCGGGTCCAGACGGACTTCCATCTGACTTTTTTAAGAAATTTTCAGCCGAATTGTCGCCTTTTTTATGTTCAGTATTCTCAGACTCATTTGACTCAGGTAAACTCCCGCCTTCGTTCTATCAGGCCTGTATTTCCCTGTTGTTAAAAAAGGATAAATATCCTCTAGATTGTGCATCATTCCGACCAATTTCACTATTAAATACGGATGTGAAGATACTTGCTAAAATTCTCGCCCACAGATTGGAGGATGTTCTCCCCTCTATCATATCCCCCGACCAAACTGGGTTTATAAAGGGACGCCAATCATTTTACAGTATAATATCCGCCGGCTAATGAACATTTTATACTCACCCAGAAATATTGAATCAGAATGCCTCGCTTCTATGGATGCTGAAAAAGCATTTGATAGAGTATAATGGAATTATTTGTTTTTCACCCTTGAAAAATTCGGTTTGGGTCCTGTTTTCACTTCTTGGGTTAAATTACTATACGCATGCCTGCCTCTGTATTCGGGGGAAAAAATGGGGAAAAAATGTTGTAACCCATTGTGCTGCAATTTCTTTGCAACTGACATTTAATTAAAAAAACCCTTGAAAGAAAAAGAGTTATGACTTAGTTTAAAGCATGTGTGAGCACATCATTTTCATACTCCGTTCCAACTGGATCATTGTGTTCTGCACAAAGACACTGGGTGTCGTCCTTGACAGCACGTCGTCATTCGAATCCAGCATTGATAATACTACTCTCTCTGCATAGTTCCACCTACGCAATATCAACCGTCTCCGTCCGTCTCTGTCACCCAAACAGCATATAGCCATTCTAGCACTGGTCACCTTCCATATAGATTACTGTAACTCTCTCCACTCTGGTCTCACACCAGAAACTACAGTGCTGCTTGAATGTATGTGAACCCCTTGAGCCTTTTGGAATTTAATTTAGTTTAACCATTGTTAATTAATTTGTATCAATACCAGCATTTTTTATATTAAATACCAGGTGTGTGTTTATCAATTAAAAAAAAAAAATCTCCAGAAATCAATTGTGTAGTCAAAAGACTAAAATTAAACTTTGCCAACTTTTGTATGTGCAAAAGTTTGTGAACCCTGAGCTGCATTGCTTAAATCGAGCAGGTAAACACAATCAGGTGGACTGTATTGAGTGATGAAATGGACCTTTAGGGAGAGATCTTTAGGGAAGAAATTGGGCGGCCGGCACTAGATAAAACAGAGATCAAACCAGGTAAGTTTAGGCTCACCAAAGTGAACCCATTCAGGTCAGACATGCCAAGAGGAAAGAAAATCTCAGACGATCTCAGGAATAGAGTTGTGATGTTGCACATTTGTCTGGGGACAGCTTACATTAATCTAAAAAAAGTTTGAGTTTCATCGGTCCACCCTGAGGCAAATCATCTACAAATGGAAAACTCAGTCAACATGGCTTTCATGGTAGGGTTCCTGAAGAAGCCTTTGCTCTCAAAATCTAACAAAACTGCTTGCCAGAGAGCACCTGGAGATAATTGAAGTCTTCTGGAAGTCCATTCTGTCAACAGATTAGTCCAAAATTGAACTGTTTGGTCATAACCAAAACTGCCATTTTTGGGCGAAAATGCAAATCTGCCTACCACTAAAATAACCTTCTCCAAAGTGAAGAATGGTGGTGGCAAATGGTCTGCAAATCTCCAGATGTAATGTTTGGGTTGGCCTTTACCTGAAAAACAACAACTATCTTCCTGAGATCCTCTGAGATTTCCTTTACATTTCATTACTTAACTACTGGTCTAGAGAAAAAGAAAAGAGGTTAAAAAAAAACAAAGCAAGCGCGAGCGATGACGTCATACAATCGAAAGGAACTCTGGGAGATGTGGTCCAAGGAGCATTCCTGCAATTACATTTGACCACCAAAGCTCCCGCTAGAATCAACATAACTCACATATGACGGATTAAAACCTTAAACAGGAAACAATATTAAGATTATAAATACTGCCAACATAGTGCCATTCTAGAATGATAACAAGTAACATTCATATTGAAATCATAATGAAATGACAAGAGCAACACATTCAGGCTTGAGATGGAATATATAGGAGTTCTATTATGCAACACTAATGAATAAAGTCTGATTACCATTCTGATTAATAGTATCTTATTATCTTCTGGCATCTGATCCATATTTTAGGATATGTAGGCCTAGCTTATATATATATATATTTTTAAGATGTATTTTTTGGCATTTTTATGCTTTATTGATAGTGAAGAGACAGAGTTGAAATGGGGCAGAGAGGGGAGTGACATGCAGAGAACGACCGCGGGCTGGAATCGAACCCGGGTCCACTGCTGGCCGAGGCCCATGGGGGGGACGCCCTACCAACTGAGCTAAGGGCGCCCCACCTAGCTTATATCTAATTAAAATCTGGAAAACTAAATGTGGTGAGGTGGACCCTTGTAATGTGCCCCTTTATAATTTCCACGGGTTAAATATCTCTCTCTCTTCTTTAGTAGTGTCTTTCACTATCTCTTTCCACATTTTTCCTACTTTAGTCTCTTCATCTGTGTATAGTGTGTGGAGCCCCAGATGTCCGCTCTGTGGCAGGTCATTAGCAGGTTCCTAATGAGCCCATTAGCTGCTTCAGGCCATACCTTGGTCTCTTACCTACCAATCATTCTGCTCTACTCCTCCGTACTCCCAGTTAATCCAATCATCTCCTTCTTCTTACCCACAATCACTGAGATCAATTATCACCGCTTTTTTGTTTCCTATTAGTATATCTTTCATTCCTGCCATGTAGTGCTGAAAGGTTTTAACCAGGTTTATGGAAAAATATTTTATTGAGACCAAAAAATTTAAATAGTGATATAGAAGAGAATAAAGACATAGATGTGGCCAGACTCTGCAACTCTACATAAAAAGCATTCAAGAGTGAAGAGAGTGAGGCCAAACTAACTAAAAGGAAGATGTCTCTGTTGTCTAAATTTCTTTGGTGTTTTTCGCCAACCATTCATACGGTCTACTTCACACCTGGTGGGTGTATTGCAGAGGACCCAAGAGATTGCAGTTCCGATTTTGATCCACGGTTCTGTAGAAAACTGCAAGAATCTTGGTCAAGCTTGTCAGACTTTAGTGCACATCTATACGTGTGACATGGACACGTCCCTAATGCAGACTGCACTAGGACAATACTGTCCCTCCTCCCCAGTCTCTCCCTGGCCTGCATCACACTGCTCCAGGTTCTGAGCACTGTAACCTCTAGAACATGTGATTGAGTCTTAATACCATACGACAAATACATTGATTGACATCGCCACAAGGCTTCTTTTTACTTGAAAAATTCACGGTTTGGTGTTTTTGTGAGTTGTCATTTTATATAGAGTCTATGGTTGTATAATTTTTTTATATTATCTTCGAGCCAGATCTGCAGCAACATTTTATTCAACGGGACTGCTACTTGCTGGCAGTATGACGCCTCTCTACTACTTATTTTTTATTTATTTTTAACCTGTATTTATAAAGGTAAATCCCATTGAGACCGGAGCTTATTTGCGTACATGAGCATCCGTACTGAAGCACTAAAGCCGAAATTTAGGCCGAATTAATTAATGAGTCAAGTCAAGTCAACATTTTTCATCCACTTCAGCACCCTCTTATCTTTATGATGTCCTATTTGATGTCCAAAACATCAAATTAGTTGAGTTTGGTAAACAATTCAAATTTCTTTTATCATTGTATGGAAATGTAACAGCTCCAGTTTAAAGAATCTGTTAAAAAAATTATATTATTGACAGTCATACAGATATTGGTCTTCCTCAAAATGATGCCTTTACTATATGCCCAGCTTTAGAAGCAGTCTGCATGTAGCAGACACAAAAACTTCCAATACCGTTTACTCATGGTCTGGGAAAAGGTCAAATATTCAGACAGATCAATTGGACCTAAAATGGTCCAGATTTATTAACAACCGACATCCTCATCAGCCTGCTCCAGTGGTATGACCCAATGACGAATATTCCATTATTACCCATTAGTCTTTTAATGCTTGACAGCACAGTTAATTTAACATTATGTATATTTCATGGTCAGTCTCTCTCATAATTCGTTCTGTAGAAAAGTGTGGAAAAGAGTGGAAATTATATTCGACAGATGGATGACTTTTCGATTTCTAGACAAATTTGTTCTGCTTTTAGCATGGGAAGTTTAGACATGAAGGAATAAATGGTGCGTGTGATGGTGATGGCAGCTCTATAATGGCAGTGTTTCAGGGTAACTATATCACATGCACAGTGTTGGTTTCAGGGCAGTGTATCTTGTATTGTTTTAGGCACATCAATGTATTTTTTGAAGACACAAACAAGCAAGATAATATGCCTTATGCCATAAGACAGGAATCACACATTGCACAAGACGACTCTCCCATCCATGGGGCTAATGAGGGTGAGTTATGCCATGGAAAAGTTTAGGAACTCCCACACAGACACGGTTATGTAAAAGCTACCGGTAACTCCGAACACACACAGAGACTGGCATACAAACATCCTGCGTGTTCTTATCTAAAAACTGCAGTAAATCACTAGGGGTCCTACTACTCCTACTAAATTCTCATTGGCCATCCCCAGCTAACTGGCTCCTTGTCAAGGAAGACGTGAGGAACAGTTTCAGTGAAGATAATCTTAAATGAACAACGATCAGCAGGTTAAACCTACACAAGATGAGAAGCAGATAAAAATGTTATTGTAATATTAAGCAGAGCAATGGTCTGTAGTGTGTATGAGATAACCTGATGATCCAATCAAATGTCTGTTATTAACAGTTACTCATGATCTTAGGGTTTGAATTGGGGTTTCATTTTTACACTCAAACATTAAATTTTTTTTCTTGCTGACAACAGGTACAGATCAAGTAAATTTCCTTTTTGCAATCGAATAACCTGAAGCAGAGGATTACAACACAACTGTCACACTGCACTTTGTCTTTTTCTCTCTCCATGTCTGTTGTTCACATTCACACAATGTTCAATTTGCACACGCAATTTGGGGAAAGGGATCTAGTGGGCCACGTCATCCTTTCCTTTGAGGGGGTCATCAGGGCACTCTGCAGGATTCGTACGATGACTCACAGCTATGAGTGTGTATCATGAAGGTAACCTAATACAAAACATCAGACAGGAAGCTGAAACGTCCACTTTAAATCGCTATAATTATGAAAAACAGCTCGAGTATGGGCCTGTGATTCCTCCTGGAGTCTTGTCCATTGCTGGATTGTTTTGTGTATGTCACGATTTTCCTAACTGTAATAAAAAGGTGCAGTGTGTCAAAACGTGTTACTATCTGAGAATGTCAACTGATTCTGCTGGTCTCAGTCCAAGACACAGACCCTTCCGAGAATATGGAAACCAGGATGCATGCCAACAATTACACTGCGTTCCAAATCACATACTGTACTTTTTCTTTACTACATACGTACGTACAGAACTGTTTTAGGGCCACAGGAGAGAAAAAAAAGAGAAAGGAAAAATGTTCTTTCATTATGTCAAGATAAAGACAAATACTCCAAAATGCAATTGGAGTTAGTGGGGCATTTATGTATTTTCAGCATACTACAATTGATGTGCATGTATTGGGCCATCATGAATCTTGTTCTAGCATACTAAATAGTAGGGAAGTATGGGGATTGGAATGCAGCGTAAGAAGCTCCCAACAACTTTTTTAATTAGAAGATTTAAACACATGGGTCACATGTCACCATTTACTGTATCATGGTGATCTCCACCTGGTTCACTTCCAGGGACATTCGCTTCCTAGGATTTAAAATGGCGTCCTTTGGATCCACATGTGTTACACTTTATGAAGGAATTTCCCCAACCCTGCCAATTCACTAGCCTGGTGCTACCAGACCATCGTACTTCATTTCATTTGTACAGAAGGTCTGGCAGTGCTGTAATTGGCAAACGTTCACTCATGGAGGCGGGTGTCTGTTAAAGTTTAAAACTATTGGATCTGCCCAGTGCCACTCTGGATTAGCCAACCAATCTCATAACGTTTGGTCGTCACGTGTGTCATGAGCCGGCTTCTGGCAACTGAAACTGGAGCGCGACTTTGACGTCATCGTTCTCAGCCACTCGCTCTGTTCGCTGATTGGACCGGCTGTCGAATCTCCAGCAAAACTGGGAAATGGGCTGTACACCCAGACTGACTACTGAAGGGAAAATAAAATTTGGCCGGAAGTAGGCGGGCGGGCGGAGCCAGGCTAACAATTCACAGTTGTCATATTCACTATCCAATGATGTCAAGCAATTACATGTGCATAGAGAGTGAAATCCCCTGTAGCTTCTACCACATCCATCATTAAGGAAGCACTGAGCCGAAGCTTCACATCTATGCAGCAGAGCTTTCCAACACATCTGTTTGTCTGAATCTTCATCCAATCAAAATCGTATCAGTTTTATATAGAGCCAAATATCACAAATAGCCATTTGCCTCAGTGGGCTTCACAGTCCCTACACTGTATGTACAGTACAGTATATGAAAACCTCTGCCCATAAGCTCTTCTTCTATGCATGTCACCAAGGCTATGACAATATGATGTGCCGACGCCGTCTAGACTGTTATATAAGGAATCACAGCAGTTCACTCCGATTGTCTTTTCAGTCACGCCCTGAAGAAGATCCAATGTGGGTGGAAACAGGTTGGCGGTCTTGTGACTTTTTTTACTCTGAAATACCCTAAAAACGTACAGCTTTTTAACTACATCCTTGGCTCGGTGCAAGAACAGGTGTGTCTAAAGTAAGCCCTGATCCTTCCTTTTTTCTCAAGTTATATGTTCCATCTTATGCATTGACAAAACAACAGTCAAGGCGTCCTATACACAGGGTTGAATAACCTTGTCTTCACAACACTGATGTGTGAATGGAGAGAGAGAGAGCCACTGGATGTGAATTTATAGCTGTGGACTCAACGGCTATAATTAAAACAAAGACTGACAGTTTCATTTGCACACTGCCCCCAGGTCAGCCATTAGAACGGGCACTACTCAGACAGAGAGGGATGGGGGGTTCTGGCTGATGGATTATGAACTCTGCTCACACAGAATTCACTCTTTTATTGCCTCAACTCAGTGAGCCACACAGGTCAATTAAATGTACATGGTCCCATCTGTACAGGGGAGGAAAGAAGTGGCTATTATCATCAAGTTTAGCATATCTTAGGAAGATGAACTAGTTCTAGGTGTACTTGTGTCTTTCATCTGTGCTGTACAGTGTGTTCTGGAATATCTTGACCTCCAAGTGGGACCAAGAACAGACAAGCCAGGATTATAAAAATGCAGACATGCAGACTTTGAAATAACTATATTAGAAAATTGACTGATGTCCCGCATCAAACTATATGAAATACTAAAGGATTAGCAACATTTACCACAATTCAAACGACTTCTGCTGCCATCTCCACTTTACACGTCAGGAGTGGAAGCAGATTGGTTTACATGTAGATAACAATTAGACGCAACTGTAATGGAAAATTCCTCACCAACCCATATCATATCATACCATGCAGAACCTCAAATTATTTCAAATTCAACAATAATACTCAAAAGAGGAATTTCAAGAGGCTATGAGGAATGAAAATTGTGCACAGAATATATGGAATATACACCATTTAAAAAAGTAATACCTCACTATATTTTATACCATACCATACCAGAGATGGGACTGATCCCACTCAAATGTAGCCGTAATTGTATTTCAATGGTATTCTAATGTTTTAAATGTTTCTTTAACTCCTGATCTGGAAACCGCTCTGTTCGGATATTCCACAGCCCTGGAAAAATTGGACCATAATGCACGCATAATCATGGTTTATGGCATGGTTATTGCTAAAAAATGTATCCTGAAGCTGTGGAATGTAGCGAGCGGGGCAATAAAGGGGGAAGAATTGGGGGGGAGGGAGTACCAACAACGCCACCAGGGGAATTACACCCCTGGAAATAACGTAAAGATAAGGGATATAACTTTTGTGTTGAATAATATTAACAATGCTGATAAGGCAAACAGATTCGTTAAACTGACAGACAGAGACGGGAATTCAAAATAAACCAAATCTTTATTTTGAAGGAAAACAGATAAAATGTGCAGGAACTGGAACTACTAAGGATGAAAAGGAATTAGTGTGTAAAAATGAGTAAACAAGATAACTAAAGAGAAAATATTCTTTATTACAAAATTGCTAAAACTCATTTATATAGAACGTCTAAAAGTCACAATATCTAAAATAGCAGTCCAAAACTTAAACAAAACCAAACAGACTAAAGCTGAGGCCAACATGCTGAGAGGCAAACTACGCCGAGGAGTGCCTAGGGGTGCTACCACTCACCACAAGTGCCTCACATCAATAGTCACTACACACTAAAACTGGTGAAAAACGTGTTATATCCCTGTGCTTTAACTCGCATGCAAGTGACGGGACCTCACCAGGGGTGCCTAGCCTCCTTACAGTTTGGCACCCAGCTCCAGCCTAAAGTAAAATAACTATTAAAACATCAATGCACACAAGGAAGGAACGAGCCAGCGTGCCAGCGGTGTCGGAAGTAATTCGCCAGCTGCAAACTGTTTGATTCGGTAGGTTCTTTGTGCTCTAATAAGCGCAATGCCACCGAAAAAACATCCTGCATCTGTGGAGGAGGTCGATGACATTAAACTATCACTCGACATGTTGACGTAGGAGGTTTCTGCAGTTCGAAAACAGCAGAACTGCATCATGCACTTGGTGGAGGAAGTTAAGGAACTGAGGCTACAAAACTCCGAGAAGGACAAGCGGATTATATTGCTGGAGAACAGGGTGGGTGATTTGGAGCAGTACACCAGAATGAACGACATCATTGTCACTGGGCTGGAGACCAAACCCCGCTCTTATGCGCGGGCATTATCACCGCGGAACGGAGGGGAGACGAGCGAGCAGGACGCCACATCGGTGGAGCAACAGGTGATGGCGTTCCTCCACTCAAAGGGGATTGAGTTGGACAGTAGCAACATCGAGGCCTGTCACCTGCTCCCACGGAGAATCAAGACGGATAAACCAGCCATAATAATTCGGTTTGCCAACAGGAAACACAAAACTGATCTGTTGAAACAGGGAAGACGACTGAAAGGCTCGGATGTGTATCTGAATGAACACCTGACAAAGAAAAATGCTGACATCGCCAGAAAGGCCCGATTCCTGAGAAAGCAGAAGAAAATTCAATCAACGTGGACGACCAACTGTAAAATATTCATCAAACTCAACGGAACACCAGAACAAGCCAAAGTACTACTCATCAGGGACCTGGATGAACTGGATACATATCAATAAGATACACCAAATCAAGGTAATGGGACTCACAATTCACCATGACAATTCCTGACAGCAAACCTGTTTCTCTAACAGAACTAGAAACCTTTGCATATACAGAGCATAACACACAAGACATAGAAAATGACATTGATCCGGAAAACAACTTACTTAACAACTTCAAAAACAGCTGCAGTTATTACACAGATGAGCAATTTAATATACATGTCCAATCAGTAAACAACATGTCAATTATCCACTTTAATAGCAGAAGTCTATATGCCAACTTCCACAGCATAAAAGAATATATAAAACTATTCAAGATTCCATTTAACATTATTGCAATATCAGAGACTTGGATCAGCACTGAGAAAGGTGTGGACTTTGGGATTGATGGTTATGAACTGAATTATACTAACAGAGGCAAAAAAAAAAAGTGGAGGAGGTGTGGCTATCTATGTGGACAAAAGACTGAAATACAAGGTGGTGGAAAACATGACAACAGCGGTTGATGATTTATTGGAATGTGTTACAGTAGAAATATGTATGGAAAAGACCAAGAATGTTATTGTCAGTTGTATATACAGAGCTCCCGGATTGAACATTGAAATATTTAAAGATTGGATGGAAAACATGTTCACAATATCATTGCAAAAGAATATGTTCATATGTGGGGATTATAATATTGACCTTTTGAATCCAAAAAAACATAAAATGACAGAGGAATTTATCAATACTATGTACAGTATGAGTCTATATCCTACAATAACAAGACCTAGTAGAATTACTTCTCATTCGGCAACATTAATAGACAATATATTCTCAAATATTATGGATAACAATACAGTAAGCGGACTGCTATACAGTGACATCAGTGAACATTTGCCTGTTTTTGTTGTTTATCACTGAAACCAAAGAACACCAGTCATTTTAAATACAAAAGACTGAGAACCGAAGAAAACATAAATGCATTAAGGAATGACTTACTGAAACAGAATTGGATGGTAATATATGAGGTAGAAGATACTGACAAAGCATATAATGGATTTCTTAACGTTTTTAAATCACCTTATGACAAACACTGTCCTGTGAAACAATACAGTGATGGACATAAACAGACAACTAGTCTGTGGATCAATAAGGGTTTGAAAAATGCCTGCAAACAGAAAAATACACTGTATAGAAAATGTATGAAAAATCCAACTGCAGAAGCAGAAAATAAGTATAAAAAGTATAGAAATAAATTAACCAATATAATGAGGATATGTAAGAAAGAATACTATAATAAAATACTAGAGAATAACAAAAACAACATGAAAGGTTTATGGAATGTGCTAAATAGTATTATTAGAAATGGATCAAAAAATACAGGTTACCCTTAGTATTTTATGGAGAAAGAAAAGACATTAGATAATATGGATGATGTGGTTGATGGTTTTAACAAATTCTTCGTAAATGTGACGAAGACGTGAATAATCACTTATTCTTTTTTTCTAAACCAATTTGTTTTTAACAATAGAGGAGAATAAATATTTGAAAGCAATACAGAATGCATGATATTACTGTATTGTATTCCATTCTATTGTTGTCACTGGGAACCTAAATGTTGTCAATTACTTTACATAAACTTGAAGCAAACAAATTCACCAGAATGCAGGAAATGAAGTGATGAATGCTCAAAAATTTCTGGGGGGGCACCCCCATACCCCCCATTTAAAAGGTGTCCTAAACCAAGGTTTAATCATAACCTACACCCTTGAAATTCATTAATTATTTTGTTTAATTTTATCTATAGGCCTTTGTATAAGGATATACTTCCTAATTCTTATCACACTATTTTAAATTAAAGTCTTAGGTTGTGCTTATCAATTGCTCATAATAACCAGTTGGCCTATTTCTGTGTTGGACATTACTGAACCTCTTCCCATTTACAGTGTGTTTAACAGGTCACTGTTTGTGACCAAACATAGGAAAATGCCACACAATATTTATATGAATGATTTTATCTGTATTGTATGTAAATTACTAGAGTATTTGAATAACTTGATATTTGCACTCAAGTTAGACTGATGATTGACATCTGATGGGAGTATCTCATATTAACACAGACACATACCAGAGACTCACTGTTAACTAAGTACTTATTGCAGCCCTATTTGCATAGCTTTTGAGCCCCATGCTGGTGTATTAGTGCAGGTGTTTGTTATGAGGCAGGTAATGTAGTAATTATTTAGTTATAATAATCTTTAAAATTGTCACATTGACACCTTTTATGTTTAAATGTAAGGCTTCACTCGTGCTACAATACATTAAGTATTGTGTTATTTAGTCAACATATCTAAATGTGGGGGCTTTCCCATGTACATATTTATTTATATGGCTTTAATTAAATCGGCATACTGTATATACATCCGCCACAGGTTGCCACCCCTTAAAATCTCCTGCCACCCTCTTGCCACCCCATGAATATGTTTCTAGATCCGCCCCTGCAACCGGGTAATGCTCACTCCGTGTCCGTGAATAATTACTGCGACTAATTCCTCATTAATGGAACGTTACACTG
The DNA here is from genome assembly GCA_026929865.2 of Hyperoplus lanceolatus. Taxonomy (NCBI): domain Eukaryota; kingdom Metazoa; phylum Chordata; class Actinopteri; order Uranoscopiformes; family Ammodytidae; genus Hyperoplus; species Hyperoplus lanceolatus. The sequence goes on along the minus strand of CM049398.1, from coordinate 36,152,776 downwards.
GTCGGTTTTTTAATCTTATCCCCATATTCCCTATTGAAGGCTTCTTAACTGTTGTTGGCTCGGAGCGAATGTGCCTGAAGTAAGCCTTGCTTCTGCTTTTCTTTCCAAGCGGAGAGCACCTTGCATGCTCACCTGAAGTCTACTCATTACTAACTGAGAGTAACAGGTGTCATCTCCCCTTTTTATAAACGTAACTTTATCATCTGCTTTGAAATAATTGGACAGTTATATTCCTGAAAATGTTCTGGAGAAAGGAGAGACCGTGTTCAGCTCCGCGGTGCCGTGAAGAACACAGGCTGCGCTGCGGTGGCACGGAGGTGGCAGTTATTTGCAGTTGCTGTTTGACACAACGCTCAGTTTATTGCACTTGCATCAAAATATTAAATTTTGTTAAACTTTATTTTTTTCCGTTTTGTGCCGTTTTGTACACGTATATAACATTTTAAAATAGGGGCGGTCCGTCCGGCCTAAAGGCTACAGACACACAAAAAAAATAAAAAAAAAAATGTCCTCATCCACCAATCAAGTTCATTTGAAACGAGGAGTACTCGAGTACTCGATTACTAACGCCCATCCCTAGTAGCTACAGAACATATACTGTGCTGTGTAATAACAGGGTCGAAAAATGGGGAAAAAGTCAAGGCTTATAGTCCGAAAATTACGGTACCTATATTGAGCTTTGAATCACGAATTGAATCAGTAAAAATGAATGTATTACCTAGGATGTTGTATTTATTCCAGACTGTCCCAATTGAAATAACAGACAAACAATTTAATGAATGGGATACATTAATTTCACGGTATATTTGGCATGGGAGAAAACCAAGAATACAATTTTGTACTATCCAACTAGCCAAAAATAAGGGAGGACTTGCACTCCCTTGCCTGAAGGACTATTACACATCGGCCCAGCTGAGAAGCATGTATTGTTGGTGCAACTCAGATTACAAGGCAAAATGGAAAGAAATTGAGGAGAACATATCTGGAGAGGTTCCAATCCAAGCAAGGCTAGGGGATAAAAGATTAATTAGAAACTTAATGGAAACAGATAATAAGTGCATCAATCTCTCATTGAAAACATGGTTCAACACTATCACTAGGTGTGACTTGCAAGAAGAAATGAAAATCCTGAAATGGTGCGCTCATGACCTCGACTTTTTACCAAGCAAATTGGACCCAAATTGTAAGGGCTGGGCTAAACAGGGTCTCTCCTCATACTGCACCTTCTTTAATAAGGGAACACTGAGCGACTTTCAAACGTTAAAAACATGGGTTGAACATTTTTTTAGATTTCTACAGACACGTCATCACATCAATAGTTCCCTGTTAGTTAGTCAAAATGCCTTTGAAAACTCTTTAATGAAAGCGTACAGGTCAGACTCTGGGTTTAAAGTAATCTCAAGATTATATAAGGGCCCTCAGGATATCAAACAGAGAAGTACCACCTATATAAAACAGAAATGGGAAACTAAGAGAGGTATCCCAGAGGAAGTTTGGCTACAATAATGTGAATTTCAATGGAAAACATCAGGCTCAGTCTCATGGAGAATGTTTGGCTGGAAGAGTCTAAGTAGATTCTTCATTATACTCCTGTCCAGTCATCTCATCACTCGGGCTCTTCCAGCTGCAGGAGGCAATGTGGCTCTGTGGAAGGCAATCTCTACCACTTGTTTTGGGAATGTCTTAAAATCTTCACTTTCTGGCAGAAGATCCATACAGAGCTAGAATCTGTATTTGAGACCAACATTTAATTGGGACAAACTACTTTTTGGTTTACTTCACTCTATCTTTACAAATTATCAAACAAAATACCTCTTTGGAATTCTTAGTATAGCTGCCAGGAAAGCAATCACAAGGAAATGGCTAAAACCAGACATCCCATCTTTAGAAAACTGGTATGATATCATCCACGATATATTTGTAATGGAAAGAATAACGTTCTCCGTGAGGCTCCAGCAGAGCAAATTTGAAAAAAATATGGTAAAAGTGGAAGAGATATATCTCCCAGAAACGACCTTCTTTTGTCTGTCTGATTGATCTGATCTGTTGTCTTTGGGTTTTTTATTTTTTTTCTCTTATGTGTCTTGTTTTTCCTTTTAGCTTTCAAATACAACCCCTGCTGTACTTCTTATTTTATTCCACATTTTTGAAACTGAAACCACCCCCTGTTCTTTTTGGTCTTTTTATTGTCTCTATGTATAAAAAAAAAGAGGATGGAGGAGCGTATATTTTGCATCAAGATTATTGTAAACTGCGTGTACAAATGTGTCTCCAAATAAAGAGAATTAAAAAAAAAGAAAACAATATTAGTTTCTTGGAATTTCTGAGCACTGGCATGAATGTGCCATCATTCATTTGGCTGATGTGAAGCAACAGGCAGTCTGCCTTCTGACCAGTGTGGTGGCTGTGACTCACACACTGCTGCAAGCCTAACCATTCGGTCTAGAGGGGCATCCCTTTTATCTCTATCCAACAAACACACGTATGGACGTGTCTAGGGCTTAGAAAGCCTGCATTTTGTACAGCCGGTCTGTAAAATTGGTTTCCATTAGCTCCACTGTGATTATTAACTTTTCATTGATGCAGCAGCATAGTCAGAGGCAGCAGTGACGTCAAGCTGTGTCCTTGACGGAGAAGCAGCCCCCAGTCACCTGCTGAGGAGGAAGAGGTGTGTGTGTGTGTGTGTGTGTGTGTGTGTGTGTGTGTGTGTGTGTGTGTGTGTGTGTGTGTGTGTGTGTGTGTGTGTGTGTGTGTGTGTGTGTGTGTGTGTGTGTGTGTGTGTGTGTGTGTGTGTGTGTGTGTGTGTGTGTGTGTGTGTGTGAGAGAGAGAGAGAGAGAGACAGGAAGAGAAGTAGACAATATGGAAAGTGTACTTACTGCACAGAGCAATGATGTGACTGCTGTCTTCGTGGACAAACTTCTTAGTCACCGCTTCCTCCATAGTCTGCTTCACCTGCACACAAAAGAGCCAGGGTTAGTTCTGTGTCAGGGATCATTATCAGCATCTTAACCCAAAGCCTCGTTTCACCTGAGCGTCACAATTCGGTTAGGCATGTCACTGTTTGGTACAGAAAGGTAAACCCAAGATCAGGCTTGCTTTTTCCACTGCCAACAGAGCCCTTGAGTGACACTGGCCCATACAGTCTACTCTCTGACAGCGGCAGCTACAAAGCTATCTTGACATCATGGCACAGTGTGGCCCGCCTATAAATTCATTGAAGTGGAAAACGGCCACACATTAAACAAAGCAGCCTCAGCCTCTCTCTCCTCGCCCGCTCCACTTCCAAAACATATTTGCACCTCCCTGTGTTCTGGTTCATATCAATACGGTTCTGAGTCACAATAAGCACACAGGAGCGTCTAGTGATTACGTTGGTTTAGCTTCTTGCTGTTGGGCCAACTAGGGGTGGGAATCTCTTGGCACCTCACGATTCGATTCCGATTCAGAGGTCAACGATTCGATTCAAAATCGATTTTCAATGGATCTCAATGCAAAACATTTTTTATGTACATACCCATGTGTGAATTTCAAAAATATATTTATATGCACATCTGAGTTTGCTACTCAGAGTTTGCTAATCACTTCCTACTTATGTGATGATCATTAAAGACAATCAACAGATGAATTACCTTCTCTAATATTGTTTTAAGAGAAAAGCTTTTCTTGTCACAAATATGACTTTCTATGAACAGTGCAATAATCAATGCAGCTTGCATTTCAACACAATATGGAAGTATGTAAAAACTAAACCGATTCAGTTTTATTTTATTTCTAATCTCGTAAATCATGTTTCTATAGGATTTCTATTCTATTATCTATTATTTTCTATGTCATTTCAACACATTGTACAAAAAGTATGGCTTGGAATTCAGCTCTCATACAAAAACATAAACAGAGATAAAGCCGGTGCAGGTCATGGGTTTGCTGCTCTCTGCCCTTTTGAAGCCACTTTGGAAACAACTGACACATATGTGGTGTGCATGCGCAATGGCGCAGGAAGTATTAGTATTTACAAAAAAAAAAAAATTATTAAAAAAAAATCGATTATTAACTTTTCTGAATCGATTCAGAATCGTTCGAGAGAGAATCGATATTAATCGGAAAATCGATTTTTTTTCCCCACCCCTAATTAGCACCACGTTATCATATGTATCAGGACTTTGAAAAGAATCTGCAAGAAACTGTGTCTGTTCAGAAGAAAGAATGACATGGACTTGGAAGAAATCGTCTATTTTGTGGAGGAAGAGGGTTGTTTTGCTACATTGGTTTTCCCCCCATAAAATGTTTACTTTATTCTCATAATATTACGATGTTTATTCTTGCAAAATAACAACTTTATTCTGGAAATACATTAAACTATGATTTTTTAATCTCGTAATATTACAACTTTTATTCTGTAACATCTTTCCCAGGGGGGACTTTCTTATTTTTTTCCTTTGTTTAATAAAAGTAATGGCTGAATAAATTAACCAAAAATAATTTTATTTAAAATCAGAACGACCTTATTATTATTACTGCAAATATATTACAGTGATACCAACTGTTTGTACTTTGTTATTATCAGTACTTCCTGCCATGGTGATAGATACTAATAACAGCTCCTGACAGTCTTGCCCAAACATCCACACCACTGACTTCTAATTAATATCACGGCATGCTTGAAACATTCAAATGAGTCTTTCCTCTGCCATGGTTGGTGTCTCTTGGGGAGGGAGAGAGAGTGCGTGAGTTCAACAACACTGAGTCAGTCTGCTCTCCGCTTGTCTAAGTTGACTCTCTCCGTAGAATTGATTAATGTTAGAAATTAATCTGAGATCTGTCTGACACCTCTGACATGTTGGGGTCCAATTGATAAACAGGATGAATATATAACTGGCTGGTTGTATGATCAAAACGCTCAAACTATACTCAGGGCCGGCTCTAGGCATAGGCATTCTAGGCACGTGCCTAGGGCCCATTTCCACTAGGGGGCCCAGTTTTTTTTTGTATGTGTGTTTGATATTAACATCATATTATGCAAAAGTAAGTTATCATACAAAAAAAGGAATACTATGTTTTGGTATGTGTGTATTGAGTTTATTTAAAAATATTTGAAAATGGGGCTGCCCTCAGTTGCCCATGCACTGTGTATAGTCTATAGCCTATTTTAGCCTCGTCTGTGAAAAAAAAAGATAGCTGGACAACAGAGTTCTTCTGCTTCATTCCTCTCACTGCATTTAAATGCATTCATTATATTACAGAGAAATATGTCCCATAAAAGAAAAAAAGCACCAAGCCCATCCCAGAGGACCCTGCATATAGAAAATCCAGCTGTCTTTCTTCAATAGCTTCTGATTCATCTGACCCAGTGTCTCCAAATTATTTGTTCACACAAAATTCCTCAGATTTAGCCTCTTAATGCATCATCACCAATCGCCAGCAGCACTGCCCACAACAGCAACAGAAAAAAAAGAAAAAAAAAAACATTTTATATGTAGTTTCAATTATCTACATTTTAAGTGTTACATCTGGCTGCTAGCAAGTTATGTTGTTTTGTTTATTTTTCTATTCATCTTAACTATATTAAATGTTGACTTTTTATTTTATTCTTTTCCCCAGAATGCACCAGAATACTCCGATTACATTTTAAAAACACAAAAAAAAATCCTGGGGGGGGATACCCCCAGACTCCCCTACAGGGGTTTAGTTTGACAGGAGTAGGTATAGTTAAGTTTAGAAATTATACATTGAAATATTTCTCATATTGCATAATTCATTTTCTTTTGCACCCCTTCTAATCTCAGATGCACCCCGAGTCATTATGTTCTGCAACCGGGCCTGGTGTTGAGATATATATATTTTGAAATTGGTTGAAACTGTTAAAACATTCACAAAGAAAAAGGGGACACTGAAGTTGCTGCTATACTTTATTTTATTTTTCAAAAATGAATTATATATTTCATCTTGTGTGACACAAAATTCCTCAGATTCAGCCTCTTAATTTTCCTCTCAAAGTGCACCAGATTCATGCATTTCACTTTAAAAAGGTAAAAACTCCCGGGGGGGCATAACCCCGGACCCCCCTAGCAGGTTCGTGACCTCGGCTGGCTACTATTTTCACCCAGCTGGACATCGGAGGCAATAGTGGAAAGCATACAAGGGGTGGTTCGGGCGCACCGGCCAGGGAGGGGGGGCCCTAGAGAGATCGTAGTAACTTTTCATGTGTAGAAAGAGCTCAGTCCTGATGTAATAACAGGGTCAAAAGGAATAGCCAAATATAAGGATACCATTCAAATTTAACAAGATAGAAATCATCATGGGCCCCTAAACGAGTGGGGAGAATAAAAAAGCTCTGCAAAAGAAATAAGTTGATGTGTGATTAATTATAAAAGAGCTATCCACCCTTTATCTGTTGAAATGGGCCCCTCCATCATAGAACATGGGTCTGCAGACCAATCTACTGTTGTTTTAAGTTGAGAGTAAGAGTGTGTGCTAAGAAAATGTTCCTTCTGATCTCAGGATTTGATATAGCCTCTAAAATGTCTCTCAAATGAATTGTGATTTTATTTAAAAAAAAAAGGGCCCCCCACAAGGTAAGGGTTCTCCAACAGTATCCCAAAACCTGGGGAAAATGTTAATATGTTTGATTAATTGTATGTTGTGTGGAAAGTAGTGGGAGGATAGGGAGGGGGGGGGGAGGGGGGATATAAGTAGACTATACAGTCCCCTCCATAAGTATCGGAACAGTGAGGCCAATTCCTTTATTTTTGCTGTAGACTGGAAACATTTGGGTTTGACACCAAAAGATGAATATGAGACAATAGCTCAACATTTCAGCTTTCTTTTCCAGGTATTCACATCTGGGTCTGATGCACAACTGAGAAGATATCATTATTTGTAAAGGAACACCACATTTTTAGGCGAGCAAAAGTATTGGAACAGATAGACTTTAAATAAATTAAAGTGAATAAACCATAATATTTTGTCGCAAATACTTTGCTAGCAATAACTGCATCAAGCCTGTGACCCATTGACATCACAAAACGTTTGCATTCTTCTTTTGTGGTGCTTTTCCAGGCTTTCACCGCAGCCTCATTCAGTTGCTGTTTGTTTTGGGGGGTTACTCCCTTCGGTCTCCTCTTTAGCAGGTAAAATGCATGCTCTATAGGGTTTAAGTCTGGAGATCGACTTGGCCAGTCTAAAACTTTCCATTTCTTGACCCTGATTAACTCCTTTGTTGTTTTTGCAGTTTTTTTGGATCATTATCTTGCTGCATGATGAAGGATCTTCCAATCAGTTTGGTTGCATCTTTCTTTAAATTGGCAGACCGAATGTTTCTGTAGACTTCTAAGTTCATTTTGCTGTTGCCATCATGTGTTATGTGTTGTTGTCAAGATGAACCTTTACCAAAGTGATGGAAAGGCTAAAGTTTGGAGAAAGAAAGGATCTACTCATGATCCCAAACATACAGGCTCATCTGTGAAACACGGTGGAGGCAATGTCATGGCTTGGGCTTGCATGGCTTCTTCTGGGACAGGCTCATTATTCTTCATTGATGATGTAACACATGATGGCAACAGCAAAATGAACTCAGAAGTTTACAGAAACATTTTGTCTGACAATTTAAGGAAAGATGCAACCAAACTGATTGGAAGATCCTCCATCATGCAGCAAGATAATGACCCAAAACACAACGAAGGAGTTTATCAGGGACAAGAAGTGAAAGGTTTTAGACTGGCCAAGTCAATCTACAGACTTAAACGCTATAGAGCGCATGTGTCAAACTCAAGGCCCGCGGGCCAGATGTGGCCCGCGAATCAATTCGGCCGATTTGAATCAATTCTGATTCTGAATTCTGATGAAAAAAAAAATAAATAAATCTTCTTCATGGAGTCTGTGCCATATCCGCACGTCGCATACGCTCCCAACTGTTAGGAAACTTACGTGACTTACAGCTAGGAATTTCTCCTGAAAGTTCCACAGCTCAGGATTTAAGCCATGAGTTGATGAATTTGCATCTAAGAGCTGTCAGTTTTCTGAGGGCTGTAAATAGGCCAATATATGTGGCCAAATAGCATGCTAATATTGATGATTGATTGTGTCAAGTGTCTAAGGCAGTGGTGTCAAACATCCGGCCCGCGACTTGTAGAGCACACATTTCTGAGCATTTAAAAAAAAAGTAAAAAAAAAAAGTTAAATTAAAATTAAATTAAATTGGGAAAAACGTATTCCAAAACAACCAATAACCTCTGTATTTAAAAATAAATCAAAACAGTAGAAGTTGCACTTTTATTTAATTGTATTTTGTACAGTCTGCATGTTTGCACAAAATGTGTCCCTGTACATATAGTAAACAACATTGGACAACTGTAAGGTCAGTGCCTGTTGTATTTGTGTATTCAAATAAATAGTTGTTTATTTCATTAGTGCGTATTGGCATCTTTGAGAAAAATACCCCCACATTTTTTGCTGCAGCGCTCCACGCCGCACCTCCTATTCCCGTGGCCAGCAGCAACCTTTACTAAGACATTTCCTGGGGGCTACAGAGATCCCTTGTGATCCGTGATAATGTAGGTTACAAATGTAGGCTGAGTTATAAAGCATATAACTGAAAAACAAAGCTAAAGATTTGGATTTGACATATGTACGTTATTTTGCCATTATTTTACTGGTCCGGCCCACTTGAGATCAGAGAGGCTGTATGTGGCCCTCAAACGAAAATGAGTTTGACACCCCTGCTATAGAGCATGCATTTTACCATCTAAAGGCTTGATGCGGTTATTGCAAGCAAAGGATTTGCGACAAAATAGTATGTTTTATTCACTATAATTTATTTAAAGTCTATCTGATCCAATACTTCTGCTCTCCTAAAAATGTGGTGTTCCTTTACAAATAATGATATCTTCTCAGTTGTGTATCGGATCCAGATGTGAATACCTGGAAATGAAAGCTGAAATGTTGAGCTATTGTCTCATCTTCATCTTTTGGTGTAAAACCCAAATGTTTCCAGTCTACAGCAAAAATAAAGGAATTGGCCTCACTGTTCCGATATTTATGGAGGGGACTGTATATCTATATAGTGTGTATAGTATATAGCTCTGGACTACCACCATCCAGGTTGCCCAGTCCCAAAGCGTTCTCTTCAATCAGCTCAGGCTGCCTACAGTTAATACTGCGATAAAAAAATATACATTATGTTGTATATAATGTATCATATGTTATTCATAAACATTTTGGAAAAATAACATGCAAGAATCAAATCTCCCACACAGCAACACTCAAAGTTTATTTGCATATTGTGTTCTACACAATTCACAGTAAATGTGCCAAAAAGCAGACGCAGAGATCTTACAAGGGCAAAAAAAATCTGTACGCGCTCGCATCTTCGGTCTCTCTGCCCAGTGTGCCCACCTAAAATTTCTACAGGCCCACCCTAAACTAGAAATCGGTTCATCATAGCCTGAGAAAAGGCAAAAAGAGTGTTTTATGGTCTCTCTGGCTGTCTCTGGCTCAAAAGTCAGAATTCCTCCGACTTCCACAATGCACTGCGCTCGCAGCCCTCCAAGGCCCCGCCCACATTTTCCTTGAAGTCTCGTCTGACCTCTGACTCCGATGCGAGTTGGTAAACAAACTTCCAAATACAGTTGTGGGCGATACCTCGACAAATACAGACACTATTTAGATTCCACAATGAATGATTTTTGAATGTATGAATGTATACTAGTGTCCGGTTTCACTGTAAAACTGAGGGAAGGAAATGGGCACTATAGGCTACGTTTGCTACAGTTTTTAAGATAGTTTTTCAACAATGTCTGGAGCTAGGCAAGGCCCACAGGCAGCGCGTTATCAACAAAACTAGCCTTCAAACCGGACGACTCTGAAACTAAATATTCTGGAAATGAAGAAGACACTCTGGACATATGCGGACCGGGACCCTGTCCCGCATAGAGTATTCTAATGCACCTGCAAACCGTACTCGCGTACAGGTAAGACTTTCAACCTATTAGACTATATTTCTTTTCACCTTGCTAAACTGTTTCAGAAACAAACTAATGTAACAACCGTTTTTGAGTTTGTAATACAACTAAAGAAAAAAGTTTTCATCTGACTTTCATTTTCAGTGAGTGCTCAAAGCTAAACGTTTCACTTATAGTAGCCTAACTGTCATATTTTATGGTGACATTTCAGAATCCGATGTCTACAGCCTCCATGTCAGCCGTGATAGTGGGGTAAAAAGTTGATCAATGGCTGTCTCCCACTCAACTGCAACCAGTGCCCACACCAAGGAGGCTGCAGTGAGCTTCTGAGAGGATATCAGTCATCTCAAATTCAGCAGCATCCCATCTAAGACTCTTCAAAAAATATTATGACCTCACACCACAACCTGTGCCTTATCAGCCACCAGTCACTCATTTAAGGCTAAATTGAAATATGTTTTGTTAATAGCTCATCTTTTGTATCTTATCTTTATCATGTTCGTATATTGGAAAGTTTACCTTTAAGAATTGTCTCATTGTGTGTTAAAGCAGCTACGAGGAACATTAAAATATCTTTTAGACAGCCTCTTGTTTCCTCCGATAATCATAAATTACCTTTAACAGCAAACGAGACCATCAGTGCAAAGAAAGACGTTTTTATATAGTTTTTATTACTGCTTTTGGTCTGGTCGCACACCCAGTCCGATTTTCGGTTCGCTTGTGCAGGCTCTATGGTCATATCTGTATTGGTCGCAGATTTCAGTGTAGTGCAGCAATGCGATTTGAGAAGCCTATCCCTCCCGTTGAGGGAAGGGGAGCGGGAGACTTGTTTGAGACAGTTATTTGTCGTCATAATGACTGATAACGGGGCTGAACCATCAAAGAAAAAAAAAGAGAATTCAATGAAGAAAAGCTAAAAGGGAGAGTGACGAGGACGTTGCCAAGCAACGTGTATACAATTTCACGGGAGCGAACTAGACTCATGGACATATAAAGAAATGGATACCGGATTGAAACACGGCGCCCATTCATTCCTATGAAAGCTGCTCATTGGCACAGAGAAGCAACAAGGAAGCATAATCCGGAAATTCCATGCGGCCCGGAAGCATGACGTAGCATGGACGTAGCTGCACTATGGACCTATCAAGAGAGAGGGCGGCAAGCGTAGCGTACTGGAGGTGGGAGTAGAATAATTCTCGTTCTGTAGCATCTAGCCTGGCGAAAGCAAACTGAAAGCCGTTAAAAGCCGTTGGGCTAATAAAACGCTTGAGGTGGCATTTTGAAATGAGAAAACTTCCATTTTAATAGTACATGGTCTAAAGATAAGTATGAGCCTATGATTGATATCCAGAACATTTTTGCAGAGACACAATTTTGTTCGCCACTTGTACTGTGTGGACAGGGAAATCTGCATACGGACCTAATGAAAATAAGCTCCTCCCCCAACCATGCAATACCAATGGGTTGGCCACAAGTCCATGCTGGCTGCTCGGAGAAGGCACAGTCCTGGGGGCCTGACTGGACTGCAGTGTTTACTCCTAAATGAATGAGCGGTAGCCTACTAACACAAAGTTTGTTTTGCTTCACCATCATCAGATAACCATTATCTGTAATAGTAATTATTTACATAAACAACACAAACACATTACCTCATCATGATCCATACTAACTGCCGTCTCTTGTTCATTCGCTTTCTGTGAGGACACGTAATCTTTCAGCTCTGTGAGAGAGAGTAGTTAAGTAACACTGCTGCATCAACTCATTGCAATCAGGTTTGTGTGGCATTGACTGGCATTAGTTGATGCAGTGTCAAAACCACTCTCACGGAGCCGAAAAGAGTCCGTGCCCACTGCCCTCACACTTTCAACACACGGACATGCACTATATTACGCCCTCCTCAGTTCACACTCGCACGCCTGGCACGAGCAAGAAAACAGCTTTGCGACAGCGGGAATCGTAAAAATACTACCGCTTTTGTCCAAAGGGGCCACCAATGGACCATGTTACTCGTAGTGGCTTTAACTGGTTTCTTTATTGAGCATTATGCAACAAGATTTTCCTTTGTAAACAATAAAATATCTTATGTTGTTGTTTCCTTACCTTGGACTCCTGTCTACACCCATGTTCACCACTACCGACTTGTTGGTTGGAGGCTGAACAATAGTTACTGATTTTGATGCACAGATTACGGTATGTCATATTGTTTTTAAAATACAATTTATGAGTTAAATGTTATAAAATCACAAGGATGCAAGGTAGGTTCATCATACTGATTAGCCTGGCATTCCCAGACCTGCCACTAGGCGCTGGCAAATTAAATTTGCTGCGCCTGTTGGTCTGGCCACGCTCCGTTGAAGCTTTATCAAGAAGACCAGAAATCTGGGTCTCACATTTCAATTGGTTCTATCTAATATGGGCGCGCCAGAGCCCTTTATATGGTACTCTGGGGAGGACGTCGAAGCCGTGATAGTAAACATCAAAGATGGCTGCGGATATGTTGTGTGAGTTTGAGACTGCTTTGGCCTCGACCCTTAACGATTTGGAAGACGGCACTCAAATCTTTCATTAGCAAGTAAGTGGAATGTTCTGTTTTGCCGACCGACAACTGCAAACGTTTAATTTAACAGTTTAACAGCTGTTCGCTAAACGAACGGGGCTTACGTCATCTTGTGCATCGCTCTGATTGGTTGTAGTGCTATCCAACTGCGTGCAGTGGCATTTGAAAATGCACAAGTAGGAGCCGCCCCTTGAGTTGAAATTACTATTGATCGTGGCCAGACCCTCTAACGTTCAAGATATCAGGGTATAGATTTCCAGGCTACATACTGATAGAACCACAGGAAAAACACAGATACACAGAAAAATAACTAAGCTATCAGTTTTCCTACCGAAGCTAGCCAGAATATATTTCAATTAAGTACTTCAGGTCACATTTCTATACAAAAACATTTGCTTATTTATTAAATACAGTAGCTCAGCATATGAAGTCTGTCCTCAACCTTTTTCCCCAGTAGAAATTAGTATTTCTCTAATAGTACTCCAGTTGAACAGCACTCTGGTTAGTAGACAAACCACATCAACCAACTTGAGTTCAAAGTTTTAATCGCAAAAATATGAACAACTATTTATAAAAATAAAATGTGTAGTGTGTTGGCTCAGGTCATTCTGGTCACTGCTGTTCTGGTTTCTTGAAAGCCACGGTCCTGGGTTTCTCAGATGTCTCCTTCAGATATTGCATTTTCTGTTCATGGAATTCTCAGGCTAACTTTCATGCAAACGTCCTTTGTTGAAAGGTTGTGGCAAGCTCTTCTTCAAAGCGAGATTTGGGTTTTTCTACAGAGTCTATCAGTGCAGATATCATTAAATATAATGTCAAAAATATAAATGAGAAAGATGTGAAATACCGATAATAATGAAGATAACCTGAAGTTGGTGTATTGTTCTCTTAGCAACATTTTCATTAGTATTGAATTTGTTGCAAATTGCGGCCGAATTATTTATTTGCTCAGTCCCAGCAGTATTGCTTTTAGATTCAATAACCGGATGGTTTCAAACTATTTTTTTTAAGATTTTTTTTTTCAAATTCATTAAAGTTTATTGATGGGTTTTTTTTAGCCTCTGCCATTGCTTTTTCTCATAAGCAATGGTGTTTCTGCTCCACTCCAGGTTTTTATGATCACCGTTGGACCAGCAGCATGTGCTCATGGGCAGGTGTTAACAATCAGGCTTACTTACCTTACTCCAGGACTTCATAGTCTCAGACTAACTAAGCCAAATTTAAGCCATATCCATAAAAGTTACTTAAATGTCCCAGTTTAACTAGTCCACATTAAGGCCTACTCCTGGTTTAATCTAGGCCCTGTCTGTGAAACCGGCCCATAGTGTTTTATTCAGTGTGGATGACATAACTGTCAGTTAGCGCCGTCACGTCAGTCAGCCGGAGCGCCTTTTGAGTGAAGTTTCTTTTTCTTTCTCTCTCTGTTGTGTGAGCGTGCAAGTTCCCGCAGTAACCACCTATCAATCCACAGTTGAAACTAGTTTTCCCTGAGTGTGTTGCCATGGTGAGTAAGTGCTTGGAGTTTCCCGATGTCTATTATGAGTTACAATTTATGCACGTTATTAAACGGCCGTGATTCGCGGGTCGCAACAGCTGTTTAACGTCAAAGAATATTTACTTTGGTTGAGAACAAAATAGCCTACTTGAGTGCAGGATAAACCTCTTATCTTGCTGTCTGTTTATGTGCAATACTATTTGAAGGTTATGAAGCCTACAAGTAGTTGTCTGTTGTACTCATTTCAACTGACTTGTGAAAACTGCTAAGAAAAATCCAAATTCTTTGACATACAGCAACTTTTTTTATTTTTTACAGTAAAGCAAATACTTTCCCTGGTAACTAGTTACTTCTATTATAAAGTAATTCCGTTACTAACTCAGTTGCTTGTTGGAGCAAGTAACTATAACTATTTACTTTTTAAAAGCAACATTCCCAACACTGTTCCTTATTGGTGGGCATAAAAATTTGCGGAATTAGTGGTCTGTAGTCCTCGGCCCTTCTAGCATGCAAGCCATATTTTGGGCAGCGTCATCCGGCCCAAACTATGTAGGATGTGGGGTGTGGATTATCAGGACAGCTGGGCCAAGGGAAGACTGAGTCAAGACAAAACTCTTTCCTTATATTATAATAGCCATTTTATAATGATGGAATGCCGGTTCCGTATCGGTGAAGTAATCCTTAAGGTTAAGGAAATATCATGGTTATAATTAGAATTGTTTGAAATTCAACGGTAATTAGACACAGAATAGAACTTTAAATAGTCAACCAAACCAAAATCTTTTGCCAACCTCAACCAAAACTAAGTGTGTTTGTTTTAGCCATAAGCTAACCACGTGGTATTCAAAAAATGATTTACTTGTGTCAGAGTCCAGCATTGGTGAATGGGGGTCCACCCAAAATGCCTTCCTACCACTTCAGTGAGGTACAAATACAAATATATTTTTTATCTTTTCTCTTTAAAAGCAAGTTTGTTAACATGGTGGCAGCAACACACATACACAAGACTGCATTAACTGAAGTTTCCTAAAAGAGGACTTTCATTAACATTTCATACTGCAGCAAACATCCCCCTAGAGATGAAACTAAAATAACAAAATATAGTCGGTATACTCAGTAGCGGCCTTGGCTATGTTTCACCCATTTCAACTGAAACGGTCCCCACACTAGGTCTTGAAACGGGCCCCCAGGTCGTTGAGGCCGCCCCTGGGTATACTGTATGTCAAATGGCTGAGTGGAATTCCGAGAATCCTGAAAGCTAATGGTTTCTGGGAGGACCAGAGGGAAGAGCTCATTAACCAACTGTCAGTTACATAAGGACATTTGCTTTTCCCTTCATCATCATGTTCATGACAAACAGAACTTCAACAGCATGTTGACACTAACGAGGCCGATGTTCATGACCTATAAGACCAAGAAAATACTGAAAACATTGGAAATACAGGAAATGTGCAAAAATACTTTCATTAATTCCCAACGTCCACTTCCCTGAGGTGAGTGACTTGATCTGAGTTCAGAGAATGAAGCAGATGAAGTTCCCCCCTACAAAATGTAGTGAACTTTAACAATCATGACCTACTTAACCATTGTGCAAGGTGACGGCTTGTAAGCTAGCAACCTGAGGATTTACATTTTAAAGTACTAAATCTGACCACAAGAATGGGGTCATCCTAAATCTTTTTTCTACCATACTAAATAGCAGAAAGTATGGGTATTGGAACGCAGTGCAGATGTCCAATGCTCCCATGCCTGCAGCCATTTGTGGTCTGTCATTTATTTTCTAATAAACCTTGTAAACCATGTGATGCACAATCAAACTAGGAACATCTTTTTTTTCAGGACTACCTGAGCTATTTTCAGGACTACCGTGGCTTTGATTCAGTGTTTGGGGGTCGTCTGACAAACTGTCTGCGGCCCTTATTCAAGCCACAGTACACTTTGAAGACAGTCAAGCATGGTGGCACAGACATCATGTTATGGGGATGTTTCTCACACAATGGTGTCCGGTCTATTTATCGCATACCATGGATCATGGATCAGTTTGGATACATTAGAATACTTGAAGAGGTCATGTTGCCTTATGCTGAAGAGGAAATGCCCTTGAAATGGGTGTTCCAACAAGTCAACGACCCCAAACACACCAGTAAGCGAACAAGATCTTGGTTCCAGACCAACAAGATTAACGTTATGGAGTGGCCAGCCCAATCCCTGGACCTTAATCCAATAGAAAACCTATGTGGTGACATCAAAAATGCTGTTTTTGAGGCAAAACCAAGAAATGCAGAGGAATTGTGGAATGTAGTCCAATCGTCCTGGGCGGCTCCCTGCAACACAGATGTTAAGCAGTTCTCAGAAACAGAGGTTATACAACTAAATATTAGTTCAGTGACTCATAGGAAAGCTAAATCTTCATGCATTTTTCAGTTGATACAGTAAATGTTTGAGTTGTAAAGAAAAATGCAGACACTGCTATTTTTTTGAACAGTCCAATATTACTTTTTCTTCACTTTCTGTAAAGATGAAGAAACATTTGACAAAAGTTTCTTCATATTTGGAGTTGGAATTGAATGTGCAATGTCCCCAATGCATTTGCGTGTATGGAAATAAAAGCTATTATTAGGATTTTGATCTTTACTCAATTCATATTTTATATCGGCCATATACTGGAAGAGACACAAACATGTACAAAATGAACCGTTGTTAAGATTATTAATGAAAAAAATTATTATTATTTTGACTTGGGTTTAAGCAAGGTGCCCCCCTCCCCCATCATGGACCAGTCCACAATGACACGGCAGCAGCGGCGCCAAATTTATGTAAACAAAAGCCGCGATTCAAATTGTTCCTTCAGTCGGAAGTTTTTTTTGCCAGCAAGAAATGGAGGAATAAGTTATCGACCATTATTTCTATCTGCTAATGTGTAGCTGTGGTGATTTTATAAGCCGATGTGACGCCACGAAGGTGTGGAGAGGTGCAAAGAGAGAGACACTAGGCTCATTAGAGCCCAGTTGCGGCTCAAGAGTAGCCGAGTGCAGACGGGGGAGTGAGCAAAAAGGCTGACTGAAACCCGACAGCTCCGAGTTGGCTCGACTTGCATGTGCCGTCTTTATTGCAGACGCAGGTCGTTTTCTAGTTTTATTTTGAAGGCCTATTAGAAACATATTAGTAGAAGAGCTACACATACTACAACCGGTTAGAAGCAGAATATGAAACCAATAGGAGTTAACGCTTCAAAAGCGAGAGACATTTTCAAAACAAGAAACGAGATATATCCCCATTCCCCACACATTTTTTTCTTTCTTGTTATTTTACGAGATAAGTCTACTTTTAAGTGATAAAACAATACTTTTCGATCCAAATAAAGGAGGTTTAGTATTTATCCCTTTGCATAACAAATATGATAGGCCTAAAGAAAGTTAAAGTAGGTTCAATTTCAGTAATAAGAATGTAACGTTGATGAAGTGTATGTAGGCCTAATAAAAGATCCCTTTTTTTAGAGATGAAAATGAGTGTGACATGCTGATGTTTGGGGGGAGGGAGTTCCAGAGGGTTGGGTGCAGTAAGATAAAATGCATAATGTCTGAATTTAGACATATTTGTTACACTTTATTTGTTTTAGACAATGCGTATTGCAATAAAGAAAAAGTTCCTGTAGGGGAGAACGGGGTAAGTAGGCACACTTTTTACTCTAGTGAGAATTGCTCATCACCTAAACATCTTTCAATAGTCATTCCTACATTAAATTGAAGCTTAAGGTGTTGGCTTAAAATGTGTACCCCTCACTTTTTCTATCTTATTGTAATAAAGAAGAAATTAATCATCAAAGACACCCTTACACATTGTGACAACCAACCCCATCAAGGGGTCGGTTGTCACACACTATGGGGTTGTTTGTCACAATGTTATCTTAATGGGAATAATCTTAAAAAGAAGGCAAGAAAGTAGAACTAAATTTGAAAGTTTAATTGCATTGTCAAGTTGACAAATAGGCCTACATAACTTACTGTAGCCTTGGCAGCTAGTCTAGTTTGGGATGCACTGGGTTGTTTAGATTTTGTTGCCCTTTTTTCTTTTGCATGCTAGCTGCTTTTCCTGCTCTATTCTCTCCTTCTCTGGGGTGTCAGTGAGGATACAGCTTGACAATTTATTTCGTTATTAGGTTCCTTTTCTGGCTGCACCCTTTGGATAACAACCCCCCAAAAAATGCGACGACCAACCCCAACTTGAATTTCTTGCTAGCATTAAGGCCAACAACCATCTGACAACTAATTAGCTTGCTAACCACAATCTAAACTATAGTTTACCCTTCACACTTGTAATGGGTAACAAGTGTTTTGCTATAAACCCATTGTGTAAAAGCCTAGAAGAAAAATACCGAGGAGCTAAATATTTTCAATTTGACAGGAAAAACACAAACAGTCATCTCACCTCAAATTCAGCAGTCTAACTCCAAGGAAGACTATGTAGGTGACCTCTGATCCCAATTCTGGATATTTAGATACCAAAATTTCACAGACAGCGCCTTCTGGTTCCGAGATATAACGATTGTGACAACCAACCCGTGTGACATATTACCCCGTTCTCCCCTACATATGTTCAACAGTAAAAGGTATATATATTTTTAAAAAAGTAAAAAATTTTAATATATATTTTGGGGATTTTTTTTTTTTTTTTTTTTTTTTTTTTTTTTAAATCGGCCGATTTAATCGTAATTTTTCTCTGAAAATAATCGGCATCGGCACTCCAAAATCAATATCGGTTGGGCCCTAATCATAACCATCAAAGGCCATTAGCTATGATATCAACCTCGTTTTAAGGAAAACCTTGTTTATTCGTGATCTCAAGGAGAATAACTACACTACCCATGATCCTAGCGTCACAGCGACGTCTCCGATTAGTTGAGCCAGCTGTAACCATGGTTATGTTTACAGATGGCGCAAAATTCGGCTTTACGGTAGTGAAGCCAACCGCTACCACTTGCTCGGCTGTCGGCTGCTAAAAGTGGAGTTAGTGGTCATATTCTTTTTATTACAGAGAAACAACAGATCATAAATGATGAATGTAGAAAGAAGGTCCATTTACATTTTGAAATAAGCCTTCCAAAAAATCTTATTTTGGGAAAAACTAGCGAGTCGCCAAGGATTGGCGGATTGAGTAGTTCCTTCACTCCCAGAAGAAACTCTGTACACTGAGTGCCCTTTTCTCTGTTTTTATTTCTTTTTCAGTATTGTGGTAGCTGGTCAGCTTGGTTCTGTGGTAAAACGTTTTTTTTTTTTTTAAATGGGGAAATTTACTTCTGGAAATGGAGACGATAAAAACGGGGGCGGTCACTGTGTAGCTCTATCTCCTCAATTACTTCATAACGTTAGGGTGGGTTGAAGACAGATAACCGATCAGAAAGTCCTTCCCTAGGTCTTCTTGACTTATAGGGTGCGTCTGAGAAGCCATGGCAGTCGCATGACCAGGAAGTAGACTAGCGTCTACACAACGCTGGGAAAAATCATAATTGTCAAACAAAATATTGGATCTAAAAGTAGAGATAGTAGAGAGAGAGGCACAAGTTCAAGGATGGATGTAAAATCCCCTATATGGACTAGAAAGGATCCGGAAGTAGCAATTGAAAGGCACAACTGTGAACTTTAAGCAGATGAAAAAAAGTAAGACGATCGTGCTCTCTCCTGTCAAAAGGTGTTCATAATGAAATTCAACTGCGCACAACAAATCAGGCACGATCTGGCAGACCATGCAGGGTGCTTCTTTGGACATGAACTACAAAATTCTGTTGCCTGAACCAAATCGCTAATTGATTAACAAGCACAAACATTTGAAATTGATTGCACCTGATGTATGCTTTCTGTTTTTAAAATACTGTTACCTTATATAATAGAAAAAAGAACATAAAAGTACCTTACATCATTTCTGAATAGAATAAGATATATATTAGGGCTGTCAAACGATTACAATTTTTAATCAGATTAATCACATGATTCTGTGGATTAATCATGATTAATTTTACCATTCGAAATATGCCCGAAAAATTTGAATTTTCTCTGTATATTGTTGTATGAACAGAAAGATAAATGACAGAAGGTGGATACATGTACATTTAAAATTAGTATGTTTATTAATTGAAAATTCAAATGATGTCTTAATACTGAAAATAAATTTAAATCAAACTAAAATATATAGGCCTACCTACCAAACCATTATTCAATTGGTCTGTCTCTTTATATGTCTTTGGGCAAATATAGGATAGGCTATATAATGGCATTTATTTGGTGAATCTATAGGTTGTGCATTCTTGAATACAACTTGATTACAGTCCGTGGTGTGTGCGTGTGCGTGTGTGCCCACGTCCTAGGGGACTATTAATTTGTGCCAGGAAGCCGACGTTATGTTGATGTCTGATCTCACACACCTCTGAAAACTGCAGATGTCTGTGTCCTTGCGGGCTCTGAACAGAGCGGACAATGTTTCTCCTCCTGTTGCTTCGAAATCAACTGCCACCCGCGGCAGTTGATTTTATATACCATCTATGCCCGTGACACAGACGTGGCCGTTAGCAGATTAAAACTTTAAAACACGGCACGGGCTAACGTGTTGCTATGTTTGGCTGCACGCAGCTACTGATCCTGGGTCAGCCACAATGATAGAGTGGCTGCAGTACAGAGCCGGTGGGATGTACGGGGCGGATCATTCTGCACATGCGTTAAAAAAATTAACGCCGATAATTCCAGAAATGTATCACCCTGCGTTAACGCGTTAATTTTGACAGCCCTAATATATATAATTACAATAAAAAACATTCAACAAGAACAAAACTCAAGTGTGACTCCATCTTCAAACGAATTATGGAATGCATATTGGTATTTTGACTTTATAGCCTATCTGCTATTGTACAAGCCTCTGCACTAGACAGCATGAGATGCAGGACTCGAGGCAGGGCATTAGAGCAAGGGGAATGAGAGCAAGGCCTCCGAGCTGCAGCAATACACTCTTGCCTATATGGGCTGCGTCTCCCTATACTGGGCATTGATTGCTTAGTAGATGGGCGTGCGTTTGACGTCAGCATTTCTATTTCAGTGGTAAAGCCTTCATCAGCTGAATGAATTTCCTGCACCTCCCGCTATGATTACAGTTCTATGGCTACATTTAGTGGTTGTCCCCTCTTACAGTATAGGCTACTGTAATGGAGGTGAGACACTGCAGGTGAATAGGGTAACATTTTTAACTTATAGATATCATGACACTTTGCCAGTTAATTACTCACATTAAAGCAATATTTTTTTATATTACAAGTTTTTCAGAAATGTTTGAATACCGGTAATTATGCACATTTGGAAATATCTAACTAATTATGCATAAACACTAAAAGCTACCTATATAAAAAGGTCTATCACATCAAATCCTCTTTAGGGATGAAGAGGATATAAAAAAATCACAACTATTTGCCCACCCAGATGGTACCTGGTCCATGGAATATCATGTGAAGTCTGTGACATCCTTCATCAAAATAAAACGTAAGACTTTTAAATAAATATTTAAGGACTAATGTTCTCCGTCATCACCATGTCAGTTATTAGGGACTTTAAGCAACGACGGTTGAGAGGACGGCTACGGCGGTCGAGTAGAATTTTTAGCATTCGAGAACTTGTGTCATCACCTCCTATCGCTGTAGTCAGAGCGAGTCAGAGCCGTAGTCCGTCTGTTTACAGGCAGAACAGGGTTTTGACGTTGTGAGCGCTACACCAACTGCAGCAAGTAGCCGTTCTAAGAGTTGCTAGGCGATAGTGGAAGCCGTTGGAATCTTTCCCCGACGCCGTACGCCGTAGCTGTCGCTAAAACACCGCTGCTTAAAGTCCCTAATGTAAACAACTACGGCTTGCTCTGTGTGTGTGTGTGTTTTTACTTAATCACTGAGCTGAAATCTCCTAATTTTCCTTTCACAGTATCAGCCAGAAGAGGAGGCCGACCAGGAGAGACAGGAGCAAAGTCACAGCCAAATATCAGAAGCAGAAGTAGGCCTTAATAAGGACAGTATTGTTTGTTTTAAATACTTGATGGCCAATGCTGTTTTTTTAATAATGTTGACATGTTTTCAATAAAAAGGAATGTATGTTGAAGGACATGGAATTTGTCGTTTTCTTTTTTTACCGTGGTATCAAATTAGGTATCGAGAATCACGGAATTTCACTGGTATTGGTATCGCCTACTAAATTTCTGGTATTGTGACACCCCTAGTCCTCCTGAGGTTTCTAACCTGTAATTTAGGTTCAGATCAAACGCATAAATCAGAAAGTCCAGACCAAACAAGGTATGTGTGAAGGCCCCCTAATGCTGGGCTTACACTACACGACTTTTCACGCGATTTGACAGTCGCAGACAATCTTCCAATGTCGGACTGAAATCACAGGAGTCTTGCTGGAGTTGTGGCGCGCCCCCGTAATCTTAGTCGTTTGGTGTAAGATGGTCATCCGACCTGATTTCACTCAGTCTTCTTCCCGTCTTGACATTCCGACATTATCAAACAGGTTTGATATTATCGTTAGTCTTAAGGGGTTGGCTGAAGCAAAATGACGAAAACACTGTCACACTCTCTCCTACACCAAGCACAATGTAGGAGGAGCGGCATTTGTCGCGACCTGTGTCCGCCTGTGAGGCTCTTATTTCGGACACTTTTACCTAGCAGCCTCGGCTGGAGAGCCAAGTTGACAGCTGCGCAACCTTAACACTTTACCGTCAAATCAAGGGTTAGGAGTTAAAGTTATTGGGGGACGAGATCAGCAAATAAAGCTGGTCAAATAACTAAAGGAAGTCCCCCGCTCGGAATATTGAATTAACTTTTTTTTAATTAAATAATCACAATCGCGTTTGCGGAAATAATATTAATCTCAAAAGGAATCTAGTTGTAGTCTTGCAATATGAGACCCCCTGTCTTTTCAAAATCTCATTCTGTGACTGAAAACTAATGACTAATTGTCTTCAGGTGTGAGTTGATTGTCTTCAGATGTGAGAGGGTTTCAGTCTTCAGTCTTTTCATAGTCTTTTAAAAGTCCTCTGGTGTAAGCCCAGCATTACTTCCAGTGAACTTTAACATGTATTTGATGGATTGGTCGTTACATCCATGTTCCCCCACATGATCCACTGTAATAACTTTGATTACCTTCTAACTTTCATCTGGTGCCATGATCAGGTCAAACTTACAATAGATTTAATATTTTGACTAAATAATGGCTGGTGGCCTTCCCATCAGCATTGGCTATACCTTTTCTGTACGAGTCATCTTTTTGCATTTCTCAGACTAGCTGTGAAAATGCTTCTCTTAGTTGTTGTTTGTACATATGTAAGCCAACTTTCAAAATCACCACTGTCAATAATACCAAGTGAACTTAACGCAGCAATTGACCAGCAGTGCAACAATGTGACTAGTGAGAGTAGGGAGGGTTTGAACTTTTTCTCATGTGACAAGACATGATCATTGAGGACAACCACAAGAACTCAATTCCTCCAGAATTTCTGAACTCCTTGACCCCCTCCCATTTGCCCCAAAGACTCCTGGACTCTGTACCTATTTATACTCAGTCTGAACATTGAAATTTACATATAATGTACACTTTAACTTTCTTCAGTTTACTGGATATTGCACATATTGTAAATAATGTTCATCATATTGCACATTTTAATTTATTTATTTAATTTGTATTGTATTATACTGCCTTACCTTTTGCACTACTTAAAAATGTATTTATTGTATATTTCATCATCTCTTATTTGAACCTTTTGTACTTATTGCCACCTGGTAACTTGCACAACATGTTACTCCAGACTCCTGAACCGTATATATTCACGTGCTATAAAATAACTGAACTTTCACAACAGCATCACAGCTAGGTGATATTACCCTGTGAAAATTGTGCAATACAATGTTACCAGTTCACTTATGTGTGGTTGGGTCTACTTTATTTTGTGCTTTTATCTCACACTTCATTGTTTGCGTACACTGAGAGGAGTCGCTATAGTTTCTATTGTACATGTGCGATGACAATGAATGGAATCTTAATCAAGCTCCTGGCACACTAGAGGTAGAGCGCGCGAGACGCGCGTGAAAACTCTAGTCTGAATAATAGGTGAGCAAATTGAATTTGGTGCATTATTACTTTTTGTTTAATGTCAGATTGAATAAAAAAGTTACACTGGGACCGTTAAGTACATTTTGTGTATTTTGACCTTTAAATTGCATTAAAATTATGAAAGATCAATATTTTTTCACATTTTTATCATATTTTTCATGAAGGGGTTGTTGTTCAAGCTATATCATGATTTAATTAATCACAATTAAAAATTAACCCTATAGATGCCAGTTTTGATCATATACCACCAACCGCTTTATTGAAAAATACACAAATTCAATATTCAAATATTTTTTTTAACTTTTATTATTATTAGTATCACCGGCTCACCCATCTGAATAATAGGTGAGAAAATAGAATTTGGTGCATTATTACTTTTTGAATAATGTCAAATTGAATAAAATAGTTACACTGGGGCCGTTAAGTACATTTTGTGTATTTTGACCTTTAAATTGCATTAAAATTATGAAAGATCAATATTTTCACAATTTTATTTTCCATATTTTTCATGAAGGGGTTGTTGTTCAATCTATGTCATAATTTAATTAATCACAATTAAAAATTAACCCTTTAGATGCCATTTTCGATCATATACCACCAAGCGCTTTTTTGAAAAATACACTAAAATTCAATATTCAAATATATTTTTTTTTAAATTTGATTATTATTAGTATCACCGGCTCACCCATCTGAACAATAGGTGAGAAAATCTTGTTTGGGGCATTATTAATTTTTGAATAATGTCAAATTGAATAAAAAAAGTTAGATTTTTACCATTGACAACTTTTTGGCAACCCACCTTTAAATTAAAGTGATTTTTTTTTTTTGCCTCTGATTTCCCATATTACTGCAGAAAACACAATGCAATTGGGTAAAATGAAAGAAAATAGTAAAATTTACCCATTTCATCACCTCTTTTATCATCAAAATATGAATTTTTATGATGACAACCACTTACTAAAACTACAAAATAACAGCTTTTTTTTGTGTGTGTGTGTGAGTGTATGTGTGTGTGCATGTGTAAGTGCATGTGTGTGTGCATGTGTGTGTGTGTGTGTGTGTGTGTGTGTGTGTGTGAGAAAGTGTGATTGTGTGTGTATGAGAAGAGAGAAATGACAAGGGGTACAGATTTGCAATATTGTATGACACATGCAAACACACACCCCCCCCCCCCACACACACACACAATCTTATTTTGTCATGGACATGCAGACATCAGTCCATACTATCCATATCAGAACACCTTTGACATTTTTCGTCACAGTGGCCAGTAATCCTGAAGTTTGACAGAAAATATGAAAATTAAAAAAAAAATCTCGTTTGTGTCATTTGGCATGTTTGTTCCTCGGTTTGAGACCATATGAAATGAATAAATCAACTAGAAATGAGTTAAAACCTAAAATGTGATGCCTTACCTTCAAAATGAATGGAAAAAACTATATAAATTCAGATTTTATCATGCCATTGCCAAGGAATCAAAAATACTGGTTTTATGGCTTTTTATGAGTTTACGAAATGGCATCTTTTTACACAAGGATTTCAGTTTATGTGATTTGAGTTCACACAGACTGACTCCTGGAAAATATTTTTTCACTTCAACCATTCTGACTAAAAGATGTGTTCACTAACTACACATCAAAACCATTGTATTGTATTTTTTTATTGGTTTGCAGCCATGAATTATACAAGGATGCCAATTTGTTGTAAAGGGTCACCATAGAGGTTAGTGGGGTGGGGGGGGGGGGCTAAAATGGGGCATTTTTTTTTACTTACCTTATTTTTACATAAGTTTATCAAGTTTACTACAGAGAAATGGGAAATTACAGTAAAAAATATTTTTCACTTTAATTTTAGGGGGGGGGGTCAATTTCGTTATAATGGAAGTCTATGGTACAAATCGTGTAGTTAAAGTTCCCAGTGTAACAAAAACATCTCAGTCAAAATGAAGTAGATATGGATGAAACTCAGAATATCCAAACTTCATTGTAAAACACACCTCCTTACCAAATTGTATGGCTAGGGGACAATCACAGCCAAAATTATCTCAAAAATGCAATCCCAGATACATAAATCTCCACCAATAAGGGTTAGGACGAGATGAGAGGTAACACTGTAGCTATATAAGGCAGAAGTGCAGCTGTCAGTTAGCGTCTGTGTTTTGCTACACAGCTGATTGTGCAGGTGCTTGCCTATTTACTAAAGATACAGGCTGTATACAATGGCGACACTCAAAGTTATGTGCATTTCAAATGATAAACTATGTCCAGATGGTGTTCCTTTTGTTTTGTGGCCGTGTTTGCTTTTACCACATATTATCTGCCCCTATATGCATGCTGCTGCGTTCTAACGGCTTGTCCATAATGTTTACAGCCGTACATTTAAAGCTGCAGTCATATTTTCAAATATTTGTTAATTCATGTGAGTTTTCCGTTTCATACAACTCTTCTGCTCACTGTTTACACAGTTCAGTTATTCCAAAGTTGATATTCGTTCTCTATAGCCATATTTTCGTAGCTTTAAAGGCGGAAGCTTTACAGTACGTTAGGGTATCTTCCCCCACTTTGTTTGGGAAAGTGGGGAGGGTGGAAAGGCATGTTCGAAGGCTGTATGTGTTTTTGTACTAGGGGTCTAACTGTCTTTTTGTTTGGGGTAAACTACTGTGTCACTGCGTGTGTATTATGGCGTATAACTTTGTATGATACCCGGGGGTGATGATACAAAACGGGGGGTTACCATGGAGAGCTGGAACGTGCGAGGTATGGGCCATACAATTAAACAAGCCAAGGTTTTTTCGCATCTTAAATCTCTAGCTGCCGATATTGTGTTCCTCCAAGAAACTCGCATTAGACCATCAGAGCGGAACCGGCTGCGCTGCAGATGGGCAGACCAGATTTTTCAATCCACTTTTTCAAGCAAAGCCTGTGGTGTGGCAATTATTATTAAGAAAAACATAGATTTCAGACATATCTCTACAGTAACTGACCCAAATGGTCGTTTCCTTATACTAACTGGGCACCTTTGCTCTGTTCATGTAACACTTAACATTTATGGCCCAAATATTGAAGACGCTGCCTTTTTCCGTAAAACCTTTGACTTACCCGACGTTTCCGGCACAAATGTGATCGCTGCAGGGGACCACAAAGTAATCCTTGATTGGCATATGGACAGATCAAAAAAAACAAGCTACTCTTCTAACTCATCTACTCCTTTTTTTCCAAAATGCACAATTCGTATTCTCGTATTGATAATTTTTTATTTGACTCAAGACTCAACGTAATAGACACCAAATTTCCCAACATTCTGATCATGCCCCAGCTGCCATAATTCTTGACTTTGGGAGATCCAAACAGCGAGCTAATTGGCGTCTTACGCCCTTCACTGCTCAACGACAGAATTTTTTGTAAATACATGTCGGGAAAAATCACTGAATATTTAGAGACCAACGATACCTCGGATGTCTCTGACTCCACATTGTGGGAAACTTTTAAAGTGGTCATGAGAGGTTCTATCATTTCATATGAAGGTTCTTTAAATAAATCTAGAGAAAGACGTTTAAAAGGATATTGACTTGGAGCTCACCTCGCTGGAGACATTATACAGAAACACAAATAACCCCTAAACTCTGCAAAATATTCTTAGTCTTAAATACGAGTATAACATTATTTTAACGAGTCAAGTGAGTGATCAGCTTCTCAGACTTAAGCAACATTATTTTGAATTAGGGGATAACCCACATACTTTGCTGGCCCGCCAGCTCAGAGGGCAACAAGCCAGCAGATCCATACATACAATAAAATCTAGCAGAGATGTGGCTTTAACTGACCCGAAACAGATAAATAAACGCTTTAAGGAGTATTATCAGGAGCTGTATCAATCCAAAGCTAATGGTGATATCGACGCATGGTTAAAAAAGCTAGACATACCAAAACTAGACAGCGCCTCCCGCGAGGCCTTAAACTCTGAACTGTCCCCTGCAGAAATCCCGGACGCTATCAAATCGCTGCATAACGGCCGGCAAGAGCCCTGGGCCAGATGGCTTCATAGTTGAATTATATAAGAAGTTTGCTGACCAAGTAACCCCGATCCTGCATAGAATGTTCTCCCACTCCACCAACACTGTATAACGTAAACATTTCTCTCTTGCTAAAACAAGACAGAGATGAAACTAACCCGTCCTCATATCGACCAATTTCCTTGCTTAACTTGGATTTCAAAAATGTTACAAAAATTCTGGCAAATAGACTAAACAAATGTATAGAATCCATTATTCACACAGATCAGACAGGGTTCATCCCCAATAGGTTTTCATTTTTTAATGTTAGGAGAGTCCTAAATATTATAACAAATTCGACAGCTCTTCCAAACAAGCTATTTTGTGTCTGGACGCGGAAAAGGCTTTCGACCAGGTTGAGTGGGGGTACTTGCTCAAGGTGATGGAGGAGTTCGGTCTTGGGGCCCCTTTTATTTCCTGGGTGCGTTTAATATATGCCCATCCCACCGCCTCCATTCTAACAAACCAGGAAAGATCCACACCCTTTGCCCTTCAGAGGGGGACGCGCCAGGGTTGCCCCTCTCGCCGCTCCTCTTTGCGTTGGCCATCATTAGCATAAGAGGGCACGCACTTATAAAGCCAATATCACTAGGTGGGATGGACCGTAAGATTTCCCTGTACGCAGATAACATCGCCCTCTTTGTAGCCGACCCCGAGAATTCCATCCCCCACCTACTCCAGCTAATTAATTATTTTGGCGACGTTTCGGGTTACACCATAAACTGGCAAAAAAGTGAACTCTTGTCGTTAACAGCAGATCTGGACCCAACATTTCTAGCCAATACGCAGTTTAAAACAAATCTGGTCAGTATAAAGTACCTGGGCATTAAATTATCTAAAAACCCAAAGACACTTTTTAAGTTAAATTTTACGGAAAGATTGAACAAACTAAAGGAGAACATAGAGAAATGGAGAACATTACCGATCTCCCTTATTGGCCATGTGAATGCAGTAAAGATGGTCTCCCTGCCGAGATTTCTGTATCTACAGTCCCCTCCAATAGTATTGGAACGGTGAGGCCAATTCCTTTATTTTTTCTGTAGACTGGAAACATTTGGGTTTGACACCAAAAGATGAATATGAGACAATAGCTCAACATTTCAGCTTTCATTTCC
The DNA here is from genome assembly GCA_026929865.2 of Hyperoplus lanceolatus. Classification (NCBI taxonomy): domain Eukaryota; kingdom Metazoa; phylum Chordata; class Actinopteri; order Uranoscopiformes; family Ammodytidae; genus Hyperoplus; species Hyperoplus lanceolatus. Next base: position 36,123,471 of record CM049398.1, on the reverse strand, counting down.
AGGTATTAACATCTGGATCTGATACACAACTTAGAAGATAGCATTTTTTGTAAAGGAACACCACATTTTTAGGCGAGCAGAAGTATTGGAACAGATAGACTTTAAATAAATTAAAGTGAATAAAACTAGGGCTGTCAAGCGATTAAAACAATTTATCTAATTAATTACAGGCTCTGTGATTAATTAATCTAAATTAATCGCATACTTATATGACACTTTTATGCCTGTTTATAAACCTCTCTCTCTCTCTCTCTCAAACAAAAGTGAGACACAGAGGAAGATTGAGAGACACTGTGGAGAATAACATAAGACGTATTCCTACCTTCATGCTTATTTGCCCGGAGCAGCCCATAACAGATCCATAGAGCCCTCTCTGCTTCTATCTTTACTCTTTAATTCCGTGCGGGTCGTGTCCGCAAAATACAGGTGCAGCTCCGCTATCATCTCACCTCTTTTGCACCGGGTCAAAGGGCACTATAGAAGTGCGATTAATCTGCGTTAATTTTTTTTAATCGCGTTAATTTTTCTGTGATTAATTAATCGAAATTAACGCGTTAATTTGACAGCCCTAAATAAAACGTAATATTTTGTTGCAAATCCTTTGCTTGCAATAACCGCATCAAGCCTGTGACCCATTGACATCACCACACTTTTGCATTCTTCTTTTGTGATGCTTTTCCAGGCTTTAACCGCAGCCTCTTTGAGTTGTTGTTTGTGTTAAGGGGTTACTCTCTTAAGTCTCCTCTTTGGCAGGTAAAATGCATGCTCTATAGGGTTTAAGTCTGGAGATTGACTTGGCCAGTCTATAACCTTACACGTCTTGCCCCTGATTAACTCCTTTGTTGTGTTTTGGGTCATTATCTTGCTGCATGATGGAGGATCTTTCAATCAGTTTGATTGCATCTTTCCTTAAATTGGCAGACAAAATGTTTTTGTAGACTTAGAGTTCATTTTGCTGTTGCCATCAGGTGTTACACCCTCAATGAAGATTAATGAGCCCGTCCCAGAAGAAGCCATGCAAGCCCAAGCCATGACATTGCCTCCACCGTGTTTCACAGATGAGCTTGTATGTTTGGGATAATGAGCAGATTCTTTCTTTCTCTAAACTTTAGCCTTTCCATCACTTTGGTAAAGGTGCATCTTGACAACAACACAGTAATACATGATGGCAATAGCAAGCAAAATTAACTCAGAAGTCTACAGGAACATTTTGTCTGCCAATTTAAAGAATGATGCAACCAAACTGATTGGAAGATCCTTCATCATGCACCAAGATAATGATCCAAAAAAAATGCAAAAAACAACAAAGGAGTTCATCAGCAGCAAGAAGTGGTAAATGGTAAATGGTATGGTAAATGGACTTGTATAGCGCTATATCTCCGTTTATCACAGACTCAAAGCGCTTTACATTGTTTTTTTGTACACATTCACCCAGTCACACACACATTCATACACCGATAGCAGCAGCTACCACGCAGGGTAGGCTTAGCACTAGGATGCTACGCTAACTAAGCTAACTATCGGGAGCAATTCGGGGTTCAGTGTCTTGCCCAGGGACACTTCAACATGTGGCGGGGAGACGGGGGATCGAACCTCCGACCCTGCACACCAGAGGCAAACTTCCTACCCACTTCGCCACTGCCGCCCCGTGGAAGGTGGAAGGTTTTAGACTGGCCAAGTCAACCTCCAGACTTAAACCCTATAGAGCATGCATGTTACCTGCTAAAAAGGAGACTGAAGGGAGTAACCCCCCAACTGAATGAGGCTGCGGTGAAAGCCTGGAAAAGCGTCGCAAAAGAAGAATGCAAAAGTTTGGTGATGTCAATGGGTCACAGGCTTGATGCGGATATTGCAAGCAAAGTATTTGCGACAAAATATTACGGTTTATTCACTTTAATTTATTTAAAGTCTATCTGTTCCAATACTTTTGCTTGCCTAAAAATTTGGCGTTCCTTTTCAAAAAATGCTATCTTCTAAGTTGTGTATCGGATCCAGATGTTAATACCTGGAAATGAAAGCTGAAATGTTGAGCTATTGTCTCATATTCATCGTTTGGTGTCAAACCCAAATGTTTCCAGTCTACAGCAAAAATAAAGGAATTGGCCTCACTGTTCCAATACTATTGGAGGGGACCGTATTTCAGAATGTGCCAATGTATATTCCTAAATCTTAATTTAAGTCAATTGATTATATTATAATGCCTTTCATTTGGAGATATAAAGCACATAGGATCCCAAAAGCCCATCTTCAGAAATCCAGGGAGCATGGCGGACTGGGGTTACCATGTTTTTTACATTATTACTGGGCTGCCAATGCTAGAGTGATAGTGTATTTGCAATTTACATATGAAAAAGGCATTAGATCTGATCTGCCCCCCTGGTTGGCATTTGAAAAAAGCTTGGCCCAAAAAACCTCTCTTACTGCCCTCCTTTGCTCTTCTCCCAGACCGCGTGCCTCCTTTAGAGGAGACCACTTTACCTTGTCCAACAGCCAGAGAATTTGGAACCAAAATAGGAAGGCCTGTGAACTATCGAGCATGACCATACATGCCCCAATCTGGCATAATCATGCCTTCCCCCCCATCCTTCAGATTCAGCATTCAGAGATTGGAGTCGGAAGGGAATAGTAACAGTTGAGGACCTTTATATAAATGGTCACTTTGCTTCATTTGATCAGCTAGTATCAAAGTTTTCACTGTCGAAAGCTCAATTCTTCAGGTATCTACAGTTGAGGAATTATGTCAGACAGAATATACCATCCTTCAAATCCCTGCCCACAGATGATTCGTTGTCCAAAACTTTACTGGGCTCACCAGAAGCTAAAAACCTGATTTCATCTTTTGTGGGTATATTTCTAGACCGGCAGGACAAATCTACTTTAAAAATAAAGCAAGCCTGGGAAAAAGACTTAAACATTGGAATAGCTGACGATGTCTGGGAGGGAGCGCTAAAAAGCATAAAATCCTGCTCTATAAACTCAAGGCTTCAGCTAATTCAATTTAAAGCTGGGGTTGAGAGTTTGCGAGAAAACAGCCATTGCGATTCCAACGGCTGTTTTCCCTCTACCTGCTGTAGCTCCTTCCTGTGAACGACAGCTATGCGTGTTCATGTTCTTCCTAATCTGGCGCTTCATCAGTTTGTGTCAAAAATGGTTCAACGCGCCCAACGCAGCTAGTTTCCCCCCCCCCCCCCCCCCGATATATTTATTCCCCTAATCGACCATGGCTGCGATCAGACCCGATCCGACACAACAGCGATAATGTCTGCACAAAAAACAACAACAACACGGCCAACAATTGTGCCAAAAGACAAATAAACAGCAACTGAACGGAACAAATAGCCTTAAAACAGCATTGCAGATTCACGGCGCTCGGAAATGAACACAAATAGCAAGGCAGCATCATACCAAACACATTTACAGCAGCATTGTTTGCACGGCAGTACAAAATAAAGGCAAGTAGCCTACATTACCCTACCTGGCTGTGACGGGATCGTGGCTGGCGTAGATAAACACCGGTGCTTCGCTATAGGCCTACTTGTCGTGAAAGTTCCCCGGACTTGGCCGTTATGTTTGGGTTCATTATATGGAGGTGGTGGCCGCACACAACCGGGTGAGTTAACTAATGCTATCCGACCGGTGCTAACTTTGTTTATCGGCTAAAGCACAGCCGCACATATTCACTGAATTAACCAGGAAGCCCATTCTCCTGGCTCACTTTCCCCACGTCTTCTAACCCCGAGCGGCTACATACAGCAACAGCCGCCCGCAAATACATTTCCTCCTCTGTGTTTCTCAGCCTCTGTGTAGGCTACACACTGTCCTCCCACCGTGTTAGTTGTTGGTATCCGGGGAATGGTAAATTGAGGGTTCGTTGCATAGATAGTATAGTATAGATAGTTCGTTGGTGAAGACATTGCTTTTCGCTGTCCGCCGTAGTAGGGCCAAACAGTAGTGTCAGACTGCTAGGGTCGTGAACGCTCACGCAACTGACGCATCAACGTCGTTGCCAAGTGAACGGACAGTCCCACAGCCAATAAGAACGGAGAATCTGAGCCTCGCTCTGATTGGTCAAAATTAACATGAGCGGTGGCAATTTTTGGGGGCAGCACACAGAGACAGGGGGGAGCAAAGTGATGAAAAAATATTTTCAGACCACTTCACCTACATATAGCTGAATGGCTATTATGACAGTTTTGCCAAATATTACAGTGAAAAAATTATCAACTCTAGCTTTAAAAGGTCACACTTAGATTGCACTATTCTAAGGTTAAACTGCATAACATTTTCCCAAATCTTTCGCCTTTATGCAACAGGTGTAAGATTGCTGAGGGTACACTTGCTCACCACTTTTGGGAATGTCCACATCTTTACCACTTTTGGTGTCTTGTATTTCAATGGTATTCTAATGTTTTAAATGTTTCCTTTACCCCTGATTTTGTTTTTGTTTTTTTGTCTGTATGTAAAAAATTGCAAAATCATTAAAATAAAAGTAAAAACAAAAACAAAAATCGACTGCAGTTCCAGTCAAACAGCAATGATGCCCCACTGTGTGTTATTTCTACACTGCGTTCCAAATTATAAGGCAAATTAGATTTTCCTAAATAGTCGATGCAAATCACAGTCAGTATAATTTTCAAGTCATCAACCGTTATATAGTATATATTTTCCGAGTATATTTAGAATTTTATTGAACAAACCTCCCAATAATAAAAGTATTTTTTTCAAAAATAAAAACTCATAATTCCAAATCATTATGCACAACAGAGTTTCAAAACATTTTATAGGTTGTAAACAACAAAAAATGGTCATTTGTTGAATTTGCAGAATGTGGAGGTCATATTTAGTGAAATCAAAAGCTATTTCAAATCAAAAACATCTTAACAGGCCAAGTTACATGTTAACATAGGACCCCTTCTTTGATATCACCTTCACAATTCTTGCATCCATTGAACATATAAGTTCTTGGAGAGTTTCTGCTTGAATATCTGTGCAGGATGCCAGAATAGCCTCCCATAGCTGCTGTTTTGATGTGAACTGCCTCCCAACCTCATAGATGTTTTGCCTGAGGATGCTCCAAAGGTTCTCAATAGGGTTGAGGTCAGGGGAAGATGGGGGCCAAACCATGAGGTTATCTCCTTTTATGCCCAAAGCAGCCAATGAAACAGAGGTATTCTTTGCAGCATGAGATGGTGCAGTGTCATGCATGAAGATGATTTTACTATGGAAGGCACTGTCCTTCTTTTTGTGCCACGGAAGAAAGTGGAGAGTCAGAAACTCTACATACTTTGCCGAGGGCATTTTCACACCGTCAGGGACCCTGAAGGTGCCAACCAGCTCTCTCCCCATGATTCCGGCCCAAAACATGACTCTGCCACCTCCTGTCTACTGTCGCAGCCTTGTTGGGACATTGTGGCCATTCACCAACCATCCACTACTCCATCCATCCATCCATCCAGGGTTGCACGGCACTCATCAGTAAACAAGACTGTTTGAAGATGAGTCTTCATGTATTCCTGAGCCCACTGCAACTGTTTCAGCTTGTGATCATTATTTAGGGGTGGCCGAATAATAGGTTTATGCACAACTGCAAACTTCTGGATCCTACACCTCGCGGGACTCCAGAGGCACCAGAAAGCTTCAAATACCTGTCTGCTGCTTTGTGATGGCATTTTACCAAGCGCTACTCAGCAGAAATGGCATTAGGCATGAGACTTCAGCCCCATACTCGCCACATCAAAATGGCACTGCTGAGCGAAACTGGCGCACACTATTTGATATGGCCAGGTGTTTGCTATTGGACAGTAAGCTACCTAAAGAGCTGTGGACATACGCAGTTCACACAGCCGCTGTAGTGAGGAACAGATGTTTTAACAACCGCACAAAGCAGACGCCTTACTTACTGCTTAAAAGGGAAACGACCTAACTTGTCCAGGTTGCAAAAGTTTGGTTCAGAGTGTTATGCTTGCAAACAGGACAAGAGAAAATTAGACTCAAGGTGTGAAAAGGGAATTTTTGTTGGATATGACAAGAACTGTCCAGCCTATAGACCCCTTATCAGTCTACATCACACAGCGTCACTCCCCGCTCTACTGCGCATGTCAGCTGCAGAAAGAGACAAGAGCGACACGAGCCACAATCATGTCTTGTTGTGCTGTTGGATGCACAAACCGTTTATTTTTAGTTTGAATGGTGATAAAGCTAGTAAATGCCCAAATGCACCGCTGTATAATTACATAAACTAGTTGTGAAATGTTTACAATAAGGACAGTGACCGGAGACGAGGCTATAGCAATGGAAAGCAATGGAGGCTTATTTACAATGACCCAGACGTTATACATCTCCGTCCTCTTCCCTTGTGTTTGACTCTATGGTTTGACTAGGCAGTAGGGGTTTGCACGTGTAGCCAGTAAGCAGGCTAAATCATACTATTTAGGAAAAATCAATAAACGAAAACCGAGTGGGGTCGACATGTGCTAGCCTACTGTAGGCTACTAAAGCAGATAACACAACACATTATTGTGTTTGGTTATAATATTTATTCATTTAACTATTTAACTGCTCCACCATAAGTTTCACTTTCCTTTTCATCTCCGTCTCAAACAGCTGGTCTGATAAACTGGTCGGCTCGTGAGCCCAACGCCCCGAAAGCAGGAGTCAGTCTAAAAACAGATGATCACGGCTAGTTATGATCACTTTTAAATCAAAAAGCAAAATTATGAAATAAAGGCATCTCTGCCTCTCTCTGTCTATCTGTCTGCCGGTCTTTACTGTCACTCTCCAACAGCAGTCCGGCCACTGAAGTCGTCGGGGCCATTTCTTCTCATCATTTATCTACTCAACTGCCGGCAACGCGTATGGGTCATTAAGACGTTTCCTGTTTAATAGTGTTAATGTTTCCGCATAACCAATGTTATCACTCGCTGATAAACTGTTTTTAGTAAGCTGACAACATCTCTATTTAGCACCATGGACCTATAAAGAAACACCTTAACTGCAATATAACCAAACGGGTAACCATGGCAACCAGCCAAACAATTTTTCTTTCTGCAGCTATGCAGCGCGCGCATCCGCCGTGTTGATAATAGTCCAGGCATTATATGACCTGACCTTAAAAAAATTGCAACAGAAACCATTCCAACTGTTTTTGACTCATGAATATGTGGTAACACTTTATAATAACTATCCGTTGTAACTCGTTAATAGATCATTAGTAAACTCTTAATTAATGATTATTAATGATTTGTTAAGTGTTTGTTAGCAGTTTGTTAAGGATTTATAACAATGGTAGATAGTTAATAGCTTAATAATTGAATCAGTTTCATCTGGGAGGTAATCCGAGATTAACTGATCACGTCACGTTCAAGTCCATGGCATGCACAGTGTGTATTGAGTTTATTTAAAAATATTTGAAAATGGGGCTGCCCTCAGTTGCCCATGCACTGTGTATAGTCTATAGCCTATTTCAGCCTCGTCCCAGATGAACTGATTCAATTATTAAGCTATTAACTATCTACCATTGTTATAAATCCTTAACAAACTGCTAACAAACACTTAACAAATCATTAATAATCATTAATTAAGAGTTTACTAATGATCTATTAACGAGTTACAACGGATAGTTATTATAAAGTGTTACCGAACATGTAATAAATAACATACTAAAAGTCTTAAGGAATCCATGTGGTGGAAAGTTATTTTCTAAGGGTTTTCTTAACCACACCTTTTATGCCAATTTTTGGCTCCCTAAAGTACTGTTTCATGGTAGAGGGGATATGTGCCAAATTGTTAACCTTTTCAGAAAAGCATGAAACTTGATACTCTTATACAGTTTGGAGCCCTGAGCAGTTTCAGATATTTAGCCATTGCAAAATGTAATCATGGTTGCCATGGCGACCATTTTACGTTCCGCCATAGCCTAATTATGCATTTTCCCTCATAACTCCTGAACCAAACATAATAACACATAACTAGTGATGTCTGCCCCTATGTTTTCATGGTCAGGGATTACAATGATACCACATACAACATCAGAAACAGTGAAGGTCAGTAGTTAAGGGTGAATCCAATGTTTTTCCGAAAATGAAAGCCCAATATCCGAAAACATGGCTGTGACTTTATAATTTGGGCCTATGTTGCATAAACATTATGTAGCATTGTATGAGTTTTAATTGTGTTCTCTAACAAAGACATAGGCTTAAATGTTTGTAAAAAAAAATACAAAAAACCCAAATCAACCGACAACTTTGTTTAACGAGAGATATGGTGTTGGATGCAATGCAAATCAATTATTAACTATGAGAGAGAGAGAGAGAGAGAGAGAGAGAGAGAGAGATGGAGTCCTCAATGGCCTGAATCTGTGCGATGCACTTGTTGTGACTTCCCTTCAGCTGCAAGGAGATACAACATATTGTGATGCAGACATGTCATCAGCAGATGATACCTGCTGGAGATCGATTAAAAAAACTCTGGTGTCAATCTATGCAAAGCTGATAGAGCGATGTCTGCAGAGAAGGCTTGCCATTCTGATGTGATTCTCGGAATAAGAGGATTTCTCAAAGGCTAAACTGAATCCTTAAAATCCATTGGTAGACATATTTAGCAAGTTTATGAGAGCTGAACGTACTGGGAATTGGGAACTTCACTATGGAACAATATCAGAAATGCTTCCTTTCATGGCAGTATCAGGGCATTATCTCTACACACAATCAGCCCACATCTGCAGTATGTGCAGTGGATGTGCAAGGTCCATTTGGACACAATTACTGCTTGGATCCAAGCTTGTGCAGTTTCTCGCACTTATCCTCAAATGTTGCTAGGTCAAAGGCAATCGGAAACACCATTTTGGTTAGCATGGATGGACAAACTACTGCAGAGAACACATTCAAGAAGAGGGATAGAGTGATCACCATCAGTACAAAGATCCTCAGTGAAGATCGATTGTGAAGCAGTGCAGACACATAATTGCTGCAAAAGGTTCACAAGAACTGGGATCCATGTTAAGTATGAGCTGTGCAGTCCTCCTCCAGCTCTGGTTGAGGCCTTCTTGCTGTTTCGACAGCCATAGAAGCCAGTATAAACAGATGCCATTTTGACGTTCCACACACCTGACCTTCCTGAAGGGACAGGTCATATTTAGTATGTGTTGGATGGTGGAACTTGCTCAGCGCATCGATCGGACACGTGGATATACATACGAAGACATTAGTAAACTGTACAGCTAATATGTCAAAAGGAAGTATGGAGAGGAAGTTTTCATGTTCAACAGGGCAGATCGACCAAAGACATGGCAAACTGTAGGTGAGCAGGTGGGAGGACCAAAGCAGCCGTCGTCATAGGTGAGAACATGCTGGTTGCCTTGAAGAAATACAAGTTCCTTTCAAACAAAATAAAGCAGAGTTCATCAACATACTCAGTGGTCACCAACAGAAAAGGAACTGTCAGACGTACCATGCCGCCTCACGAATGGGGATTGAAAGGGTGATAGTGGGGTGCTTGTCCATATCAAAACTGCCTTACCAACATCTCCACAGATACTCTTATGGGTCTCTGATGCACATGCAAGACAGACTGTAACAACTGAAAGTGCACATGCAAGAAGCATGCCATTGAGTGCTCTGTTGCATGTGGTTCCTGCAAATAATCTGGGGGTGCAAAATCATCTCAGGTTGGGGGTGATGATGAGGAAGATGATGAGGAAAACCACACTATGTTTAAGAAAACTCGCTCCAAGGCTTCATACAACTATTAAATAAACGTAAAAGTCTGAATACTAAGTTGAGTTTCTTTTATTAGTCAATTACACAAGGCTACATTGAAATTAGTCTTTTCTCATCTCCCCTCTCAAGTTACCACAGCCCAGAGGGGGTCAGAGGGTAATGCATACTCATGGTATGCATTGATGTACCCCTTTCACATTGCATTAGTACTGCTCTGGCTGCACTTTGAACTAGTAGTACGTCTGTGCACCAAAATATTTTCATATTAAAATGTATGTTCATCAGTTCAAAAATTTATCAATTTGTGCCAGTTTAGCATTCACAAATATTTGTGTTTTCTTATATTGTTATGGTAGGCTATTTTACAAACATTTAAGCCTATGTCTTTGTTAGAGAACAAAATTAAAACTCATACAATGCTACACAATGTTTATGCAACATAGGCCCAAGTGATAAAGTCACAGCGATGTTTTCGGAAATTGGGCTTTCATTTTCGGAAAAAACATTGGATTCACCCCGTTTCTGATGTTGTATGTGGTATCATTGTAATCCCTGACCATGAAAACATAGGGGCAGACATCACTAGTTATGTGTTATTATGTTTGGTTCAGGAGTGGAACGTAAAATGGTCACCACGGCAACCATGATTACATTTTGCAATGGCTAAATATCTGAAACTGCTCAGGGCTCCAAACTGTATAAGTGTACCAAGTTTCATGCTTTTCTGAAAAGGTTAACAATTTGGCACATATCCCCTCTACCATAAAACAGTACTTTAGGAAGCCAAAAATTGGCATAAAGGTATGGTTAAGAAAACCCTTAAAAAATAACTTTCCACCACATGGACTCCTTAAGACTTTTAGTATGTTATTTATTACATATTCATGAGTCAAAAACAGTTGGTATGGTTTCTGTTGCAATTTTTTTAAGGTCCACCCCTATTTTCTCACAAAATGCCTGTACTATAAACAAATAAGCCCCCTATATGGTTTATTTTCCTGGAACACTGGAAAAGTTCAGAAGCATAGACTAGTGAAGTTTGTCAACAAAACAAGCACAGAAAGGCAGACAGACTGACATGACACTTGTCAATGATGATTTTGAGCTGCAGTATTGAGGTAACAATACCAGTAAAAATACTGATGTAGGCCCAGCACATACACAGGACCAGGTGAGAGCTACTATGCCTGAAGTACACAGCCACACACAGACACTTGAGCAAAAGCGACACCCTTCAAGAGAGAGGAAGAAACCAGATTACTTGAGTGAATATGTCAGGCATCGAAGAAAGTGATGATCAAGTACTCACTAACGTAGATTATTGTTAAAGAGTAGCGTCTAACATACCCTTAACATTCAGAGAAGCTGTAACCTCACCCCACTCAAAAGAATGGGTTAATGCAATGAATGAGGAGTTACAATCATTAAAAGAAAATGACACATTTACCCTTACAAACTTGCCAAAGGACAAGAAAGCAGTGCAGGGTAGATGGGTGTATCCTATTAAAAACAATGCAGATGGATCAGAAAAGTACAAGGCACGCTATGTTGCCAAAGGATACAGTCAGAGGGAGGGTGTGGATTATGAGGAGACTTTTTCTCCTACTGCTAACCTGACTAGTATCAGAGTCTTGATGCAAAAAGTGGTGCAAGAAAACAGCCTACCTATATGCACCAATAGATTTTGATATTTATATGGAACAGCCAGAAGGTTATGAGGTAAAATCTGGCACAGATACAAAGTTGATATGCAAGCTGAAGAGGTCGCTGTATGGACGTAAACAATCAGGCAGGAATTGGAACAAGTTACTGCACGAGTATTTGAGTGAAAACAACTTTGTGCAAAATCCCTCTGATCATTGTGTTTACACAAAGGAGACAGAAAAAGAAAAAGTGATCCTCTTAATATGGGTAGATGACATAATCATTTGTGCCAGTGATGAAAATACACTGAAGGTTGTGAAGGAGATGCTCTCAGCACAATTCAAAATGAAAGACTTGGGAAAACTCAGACATTTTCTGGGTATTGTTTTTGACCAAAGTGATGGATGTGTTAAGATGTCACAAAAGAGATATGTGGAAAACATACTAGAAAGGTTTAACATGCAAAACTGTAAACCTAGGGCGACACCTTGTGAACAAAAGTTAAACTAAACTAATGATGCTCAAGTGATGAGCGATGTCAAAAAATACAGAGAGGCTGTTGGAAGCCTGATTGATTTGACTACATGCACAAGACCCTGATCTGAGTTTTGTTGTAAGTAAACTGTCAGTACTTTACTGAGCCGACAGAAGAGCAGTGGACTACTGTTGAACATGTAATGAGATATCTGAAAGGCACAAGTGAAAATGAAATGTGCTTCACAAAATGTCCCAATGAAAAAATGCAGCTATAGTGATGCAGATTGGGCAGCTGACACAGCTGACAGACGTAGTACCACAGGGTATTGTGTAAGCCTAAGTGAAAACGGACCTTTGATCTCATGGAAAACCAAAAAGCAGCCCACTGTTGCGTTGTCGACTTGTGAGGCGGAGTATATGGCGTTAGCGTCTACTACACAAGAGCTAATGTATCTAGCTCAGCTGCTAGACGGCATTGACAGACATCAATACCCAGCTCCTAAGGTGTATGAGGATAACCAAGGTGCAATAGCTCTAGCAAAAAATCCTGTGAACAGACAGAGGTGCAAGCATGTTGACATAAAATATCATTTTGTGAGGTCAACTGTGGGTGATGGTAAGATAAGTTTGAACTGTTGCCCCACAGAAGAGATGGTAGCAGATGTGATGACAAAACCTGCAACAGTTTAATTTAATTAAGTTTGCAAAGTTCATGTTTGGAAACTAACCATGTATGTGAAGTAATGTGCATGGAGAAGGCCGAAAACCTTAATGTTTTGTTTTGTTATTAAAGTATGTACAAATGTGAGAGCAAGTGGGGGTGTTGACATGTAAAAGTATATGTCCTTCATTGTCACAATCTGTTGTATTTACTTTGTTATACATAATATGCTGTACGCAGTGTTGTGTGTACAGTGGCAGCCAATAGGATGTCCCTGAATTGACATGTGACCTAAGAGAGGTCAAGTGAGCATGCGTTAAATAAACGACTGCAGTTCCAGTCAAACAGCAATGATTTCTACATTTATTATATTCGGCCTAGCACTGGGTATGCACGCCAGGATCGTTGAGCGAACCATCTCTGCTAACATTTAGTCTTAAAACCACATAGTTTTTCTGCACGGCGGCTCGCGGGGTCTCAATGTGAACGTTACCATCACACTTTAACCGGGAGACGCAATGCTTCGCTCAGACGGGGCTTTGAGTGTCAAGTGCCCCTGACTGCAGCTCGCAGATCGAGGAGGGGCTTAAATTTAGCTTAAATGTGGGCAGGGTTAAACGTTTAACTCGAGCTCGGGCAGATCCGGCAGCACATTGTTGTGTTGAATATAACGATAATATTATATTTGATAGGCCTATATATACAAATTATATATGTAGGTTTAATACTATATAATATATGCTAATTTCATAGTTAGACTTATGTTTTTCAAGGGGACACAGTGAGGACCCCCAGACCCACTTTCACTTTCTCTAACTCGGCCACATCCATAACGCCAAGCTCATTCGCCACTTCCAGGCCGGCCCCCGTCCGTGTGCCTGAACCCAGCGCCGCTAACGGTGACTATTGGTCGGCCACACTTCATCCAGAACGCCCCGCTGTTTCACAACCTCCGGCTCCCGGCCGTACGCCTCAACCCAGCCCCGCCAACCGTGACTCTTTGTCGGTGTTGGGCAGGGTCATCAATACGTTCCCACACCCTGTTGGTTCCACCACATCCCTATGTTTTCCTGAAATTGAGGATTATGTTCAGGCATCACAGCTGGGTGGTTAGGGTTAGGGTAAGGTAACAGGGAGAGGTTAGAAAAGGGAGACACACCCAATCTCACACAAAGAAATACTATTTGGTTAAAAATGTAGGGCCAACGGCCTCAACCCAGACCCGCCAACAGTGACTCTGGGTCGGCCACACTTCATTCAGAACTCCCCGCTGGTTCACAATCTACAGTCACGGGCTGTGCATCACACATTCTTCGAGCAGGGTTAAACCGGTGCAGGATCTGCGCCACCAGATGGCGGCTCCAAGTTAAACGTTTAACCCTGCCCACATTTAAGCTAAATTTAAGCCCCTCCTCGATCTGCGAGCTGCAGTCAGGGCTTACTCAGTGTAGGCTTAGGTGCAAAGAGACAGTCTGTATCTCTTGCGCGGCACCAGAGAGATGGTAGGCTATAGAATTGTTTTTTAAAGTCTTTTAGAATCGCGTGACGTGTGAAAACAAAACTCCAAGCCAAAATTCGAATTTGAAATTTTCTAACGGTCCTCCCAATGTATTTTACGGAGATACGTGTGAAAATGACTTCTAATACGACATTCGAATCAGGATTTGTCAAATGGTCGACCAACTGACATGGCAGTAGCTAGTTGCCAGGGCCTTTAAGGCCTGCTCCCAAAAAACATTCTAATCTGTATGTTTAGTTCATATCTCCATGACAACAATGAGAGAGGTGAATTTTTTGGACCAGTCTAGTTTTTTTCTATTGGAGGGTTTAAATGTACAAATAATTAGGGGCGCTGCCTTTTTGAGTGACAGCTAGCCGCCCGCTGGCCCTCACTTCGCCTCAGAGGCATACGTCAGCTAGATGGGCGTATATGTCAGCTAGATGGGCCCCCCCCACCCCAGAATTGCATCCACAAAAATCCCAAATGGTAGGAAGATAGCACCTTTGGAGAAAAAAGAATCTAAGCAAGTAACATTTGATTTGTATAGAACATTTTAAAACCAAGGTTACACAGTCACCTTAATGCATCACTGTAGATGTATAAATACAGCATTTGCAGGAGGTTGTAATCACCTTTTACACCAGACTGAACACTAAGCCTTTGAAAAACAGGATTAATTGACTATCGAATTGTAAAAGGGTTCATGGAGGGCAGTAAACACAACTTCGCCTAGCTCTTCACATCAGGCTATTCATCTCGACAGTCACTTTATTTCTCGCACTTCTGTCACAGCCACCGTCTGACGGAATGGGAAAGTGATTCTCAGGCAAGAGAGACCATCTACCTTGCATCCTGTCATTTTCAATTCCATCCCGACACTTTTTCATAGCATAGCTCTGACACCGGGATCCCACTGTTCCCTGCGCTCTCTCAATCATCTGCCATTCTCACATCTATAAATCGGGCATAACACATTTCATACATCAATTGTACATGCTAAAAACTGACAAAAGGCTCACAGCTACTGCATTCTCATGTCTCGCAAAAAAAGTTAAAATGAATAATTCCTCCACTGGATAGAGAATGTTCTCCTTAATTTGACTTGTGATGTGGATTTGTCGCTGTTTATTGGACAAATGGACCAGCTACCAGACTATTTCTCCAAAGGACATACAGTGCCTTGCAAAAGTATTCATACCCCTTGGAATTTTCAACATTTAGTCAAGTTATAACCACACACGTACATTTATTTTATTGGGATTTTATGTGATACACCAACACAAAGTGGCGCATAATTGTGAAGTGGAATGAAAATGAAACATGGTTTTACATGTTTTATAAAAAAAAAAATTAAAAGTGTGGCGTGCAAAAGTATTCAGCCCCCTGAGTCAATGCTTTGTAGAACCACCTATCGCCGCAATTACAGCTGCAAATCTATTTGGGGTATGTCTCTACCAGCTTTGCCCATCTACAGACTGACATTTTTGCCCGTTCTTCTTTAAAAAATAGCTTGAGCTTCAGATTCAGCATCAGATTGGATGGAGAGCGTCTGTGAAGCAGTCTTTGTTTTTTCCATGCCAATAAGGACCCACACTCTGACCTAACATGTGTCCCTCAAAGTGGAAGGAAGCTTCTGATTAGTTCATGTAGTTGACAATCTAGCTTCGTAAGACAAGCCATGTCTCACAACAAATCAGGGGCTGGACTCCACAAAGGGGCAGGGAGCCCCCTCAGAGAGCAGAGAAAGACTGTAAATGTAAAGCTCACTAGGTCAGGCTGCTCTCACCAGGCTAACACTCATGGCTATCTTCACTTGGACTCGTACTTGGCCAATAATGTCACATTTAGTCGCTTTCATATTCCATCCTTTTCATAATCCATAGGACTGCACTATTGAAGTTATATCCCAGTTGACTCTCACTACAGTATGCTAGTAATAACCAAAGAACTAAAGTATGAAGCATATTTAATAAGCTCTGATGTGTTTTTGCTCTCAGGCTTGACTCAGACCAGAACCCCCATTTGGTCCCGACATGTAATTATCACTGACTCGACTGACGCCAACCCAATGAGCAATCACATTGATATCACTGCCAACAGGTTGCCTGCAAATGTGCAGAATTTGTTAGCTGCTGTAGAGCTCTAATATCCCAAGCAACACACACACACATTTAGATTGGTATTCTTTTAGCATGACCTTTACGCTCAATTACAATGATGGGAATCTGTGCTCACATTGACACTCTGACTGGATGCACAGGCAGTGAGAGACAAACCTTGCCACGAGAAGCCACAAGCAGCCTTACAATCAGCAACCATTTGATTTTCACTGACATTTCAGAGTGGAGGAAATCCTCTCTGTTCCGTGGCTCCCTTGGTAAAGGCAGCACTGTGAGGATAACAGTGTGAGTGGGTGATGAGGTTCAAGGAGTAATGATTTATTTCTCACCGGAGAGAGACGTGAGACTTCCATCAACACCAAACAAAACAAAGACTGTGGCACTGTGTTGAGCTGCTGCTACAGGCAGACAGACATGCAGACAAACAGACAGCAGTACAACCTATGCCTCAACAATTAATGAGACGCGCTCTGTGCCTGCAGGGCTGCCTGCCTTACTCATGCTCGGAGCTTATGAAAAGGGGGTTAGTTTTAATAATGATAAAAATACAATTTACAGAATAGTACGCAAATATCATATCAAACATGCATAGGAGAATATACAAAATAAATATTTTGTTCATTTAAACTTCTGTGTTGTCTTGAAATATGATGAGGTAGTATAGCAATAGATAGATATAAAATAGGCCTACATTGCACTCTGAACATTCAATTTAAATAGCCTACATTCTTAACTATTGTAGTAGGCCTATTCATTAATGAACCTGACATGGATAGGGATATGAGCCTATATAAAATACTAAACAACAATAAGTCTGCGATTAGGAAACAGGCATGTCAATGCTACAAGTGATAGCAGGTGCAGTTCAATTATAGCTCTAATTATTCAGCATCAGTTGGGTGAACTTTCGTTTGCAAGCTGAATAGAATTCAGTCCAACAAAACACTGTGATTTGAAGAAGAATAAGCGTATATTAGTGGAACACTTCCAAGCCGCCTGTCGTGGGTTTGAAGTGAGCGCTTAGATAAAAATAAAAACCGTAGAAATATGAACGTGGTGAGGCTCAGGCCGTCATGCACAGGCTACAGCGGCGCCTACCTCTCGTTTGACGTTCCATAATAATTTCTCTTTGTAGTCTTCCTCCGTGGAGCCCTCCATCTCTGGCCACTGTGTCGCGTCCTGCCCCGGCCTGCCTCGCTCACACTGTCCGTCCGCTCGGAACCGCTTTGCTTTCGCTTTGCTTTTTTTTTTTTTTTTTTATCACAGCGCGTTTTCCTTCTTCCCTTCCCTTTGCTCAGCTGGACTCTGACGCAGCCGAGCAGCTCCACGATGACGTCACAGGACCCGCCTTCACCACTATAGCATACTGATCAATGGAGGAAAGGAGGGGGAAATAAAGAAATAAATAAAGCCTCCCAGCAGCATCCAGCCCCTCCCCAACCAGGAGCCTCTTAGCATCCAACACACCAACCTGTGGAGCCTCCAAGTTATTTTTAGCCCCCCCCCCTTTTTTTTTAGACCTGTTCGCCCATGAAAGGTGTCAAGCAAGGTGAACAGAAAGAGTCTATTTCTGTCACCCTAGCCTAAATAACACCAATGTAGGCCTACCTACCTCCTAGGGTTAATGATTGGACCTCCTGGTAACTACATATCTCTTTGAGGGCCACAATGGTAGGCTACATACATGTTTCCAAGCAGTAGCCAACAAGGTGCATATTTGTATCATTTATTTCAAATATTAAAGGTGGAGTAAGTGATTCTGTAGAATGGCTGTTGTCAAAATCAATCAATATCCTGCTATCTGTCTGTAGGCTACTGTGTGTGGGCTGAAAAAAAGGCCAGTGTTAACACACAGCCCAAACAGGCATGTTGCTAGCTACTGTGGCCCCCTTTGTTTGCATACCCTTTGTTTAAACACCTGTTTACAGAACCTAGGCTGTGTAATAACACTGAATTGTTTTAGGCAGCTAGCAGATCGTGAGGAGATATGCACTCTCTGATTTTAATTTGAAGACTATGGATGAGTAGTCTTGAATGAAAAGAATACGTACCTTGGGCAGTACCCTCTTAGGTACAGACTTTAGTCTAGAGGGTACTGCCCCCAGTGACACGCCGTTGTACCCCTAAAGGTACAATAATGTCCTTTTACTGAGTGCACTCAGGTTTACATCTTGAGCAGACAGCTCTGCAGGCCACAGGTATGGGAGGAAACATGCAATGTATTTAATGAGCTCATTAAAATGCAGCTTTTTTTAATGACTTCATTCACAAGCTTGGCACACTAGCGCCACACACACACACACACACACACACACAGAACTCACAAAGGGACAGACTGCTGCTGATTGGAAAGGCTTCTATAAATAGTGTTTTGTGAAGCACCATCCTCAGGGCTGATGCCAGCTTGGCCTGCTGCAAAGACAATGAAGTCACAGTGTCGAGCTAGAGATGGATCTCCTGGCTTTGGAGTGGTTCCATCCCCTGCTTGTGCCTCCGTGTGGGCTGAGGGTGCACATGCAGCCATCACAAGACATGGCTTATGCTTTTTGCATCATTGTTCTGGTTGATGATGGTAAATGGACTTGACTTATTTATCGTTTTAGCCAATTTTCTCAGCCCCAAAGCACTTTACATTCCTTACCACATTCACCCATTCATACATACACTCATACACCGATGGCAGTAGCTGCGCCCTCTGAACCAATGGAAGCAATGTGGGGTTCAGTGTCTTGCCCAGGGACACTTTGACATGTGGTGGGTAGGCGGGGGATCGAACCTCCGACCCAGCACTCCAGAGGAGACCTCCCTACCCACTTCGCCATGATGATGAACATTCAAGTTTTTTTGTTGTTGCTTTTTTAACATGGTCCTACATGAGCATATGTTTGTTTGGTCATTTCCCAAGGAATACTGTATCCGTCTGCCCTGTTCTGTCAGGGCTCAGTTTGAAGAAGGCTAAACAGTATAGTCCAATTAGGACTGAAAAATAATAATAATAAAGCAGTGATTCTTGAGAACCGGGACAAAAGGCTAAAATGACAAAATGTAACTGCTGTTATCTTTAAAAATAAAAATATTTAAAATTGTAGCTGTTATTAGGGATTAAGAATAGAATGTCTGGAGCACAATTATCCCCTTAAATTTAATTGTATTATTATTATTATGTCAAATTTATGACATTATCTCCTCATGATGTCAAAAACAGTGTGTCCACAGAGAGGGTTTCAATCTTTCATATGCAATAAAACCTATTAAAAATGTTCTTTAATGATTAAAAAGAGCTTTTCTCATCAAAGGCAAGACTAAGTAATCTCTCATATCAATGTTATCAAAATATTTTTCTACAACACATTCATGTTTTATAAGGTTTCTAAGTGGGGGGACACTTTTTGTCACCACCGTCAGACATTCATTAAAATTTAATAAAATCAGGCAATATGAGGGGCAGCTGTCTCCGTGAAGGACCTATTGTCACAAGCTATCTGTGCAGAGTACATTAGAGTCAGACAGGCTCTGATTAGTGTTGTAGTTTTAGAATATTTTACATTCCAAATCTTGAAAGTCCTGCATCACAACCATGATACGTCAACACCGACTTACAATTTCTGAAGAAGTTATTTGAAATGTTTCCATAATTTTATATTCCTGAAGTAGTTCATACTAGCACCAATCATCAACAGAAAAAACAAATGGCTACTAGATTAATTCCATTTGTTTTGTTTAAGAAACGTTAAATATGTCAACACCGTCAGATGTCAACTCTGTCAGATTTCCTGTCTGACGGTGGTGACAGACAAATGACGGAGTTGACATTCAATGCGACGGCATTATATTTGGGTGGTTTTCAAGTTATTATAATTATATCAACAACAGAAATAGGTTTTAGATTTTCTAATACTGTATTTATGGAAACTCTCACAATCTTCTTTTGCCATGGATGATTCTTACAGTACAGGATGATATACAAAATGAGACGATTTGGTCTGAGTCTTTTAGAGCTAGTCTGATTGAAACACTGTAATGTGAATCTTGAATTAACGCTCAACCAATAATATGCCATTATAAAATCACTGTTATTGATTATTCTACGTATTCGATGGTTATCTGGGTTTTTGTCACCACCGTCCGATATGTCAAATTCATAAGATATACTTGTGAACTCCGTCAGATATACTTGTCAACTCCGTCAGATTTATATTATTATGATAACGATACATAATGATATTTCATAGTTGTTGAGGAATGGTTGGTCATGTGAAAATCTAACCAGTCACCTAACATGAGAATGTGTTTTGAAATGTGAAACACATCTTGATTGCTGTTAATTTTAAAGTAAACATTCTATTACACAGTTCAACTGAAGAACATAGAGGAAAATTGATATAAAATATCTATAGTGAGATACATTTTGAAAATATTTGTTGTGGCCTCTGTCAGTCTTGGTGAATACTTGCGATCACAATTCTTCTCATGGGTCTAGCATAAATTGAGGGAAAATGAATGTGTGTTTTGGTGTCTGACGGTGTTGACACAAAATAAAGAATGTCAAGGTAAAAAGCCCATTTTGATAACAAGGACAAAAGCTGGGAGGTTGTATCAAAGTGTAGCTCAGTAGCTTAGTATATGTTGGAAACATACATGTAATTTAATTTGCCTAAACATAGCGTTTGTATTTTTTTCAACATTGCACCCTGTTTTGTCCCACTTCTCAAGAATCACTGAAAGAATAGAATGGCAGTTGTGGTGGTTGTTTTTCTCGTATTGCCAGACCACTGTCAATCAAATCTGATACTATTGTATGGAAGTAAATGAGTGTCATCGGATTTTGAAAATAAAAAGCCATTGAATTTTAAGCACTGAATATTTATGCATTGAAATAACGTATCTGAATTTTTTGCAGCATTGAAATAATGTATCTGAATTTTTTGCCTCTGAATTTAACTCATTACATTTTAAACAACTCATTTTCACCTTTATTTTACAATGTTCTCAAATTCAAAAGCAAATATTCAACGTACAAAAAATTCAACGTGCCAAATTCAACTGCAAAATCCCATGTATGAAATTCAGAGTAAAACTTTGGGGACCCAAGGAAGAGCAATCGATCATAGATGCTAGATCGCGTTCAAACAAAGAGGGCCAGTGGGAATATTAGCTTGTTGCCTTGGATACGCCTGACTGACGCAGGAAGGCAAATCAGGTTTTAGCCATGTCAAACGGCAATGATGGTGCTTCGGTGAGTACTACAAACATGTTTCTATATACATGCTAGCTAGCCATTATATTCTTCCCTATATAGAAACATGTTTGTACTCACCCAAGCACCATCGTTACTTGCGTTGCCGTTTGACATGACTAAAACCTGATTTGCCTTCCTGCATCAGTCAGGGGTATCCAAGGCAACAAGCTAATATTCCCACTGGCTCTCTTTGTTTGAACGCGATCTAGCATCTATGATCGATTGCTCTTCCTTGGGTCCCCAAAGTTTTACTCCGAATTTCATACATGGGATTTTGCAGTTGAATTTGGCACGATGAATTTTTTTACGTTGAATATTTGCTTTTGAATTTGAGAACATTGTAAAATAAAGGTGAAAATTAGTTGTTTAAAATGTAATGAGTTAAATTCAGAGGCAAAAAATTCAGATACATTATTTCAATGCTGCAAAAAATTCAGATACGTTATTTCAATGCATAAATATTCAGTGCTTAAAATTCAATGGCTTTTTATTTTCAAAATCCGATGACACTCATTTACTTCCATACTATTGGACCACAATAGTTCTGATAGAGCAGAGCAGATGATTATTTAACTCTCAAAGGCCCAACATATTACTTGATAGCATTAACGATATGACTCAATGAACAATTAAGTAAAATTAAATAAAATATATATATATATATATATAAATAAATAAAAAAAAAGGCACTCATGAACTGTTTGGTCAAGAACATGTGGGTGTGGTTTGGTCACATTTGAGAGGCAGGGACCAAACAACCCCCCAACTGCTTGTGGATTATAAACCAAAAGTGGCTAAATCCTGATTGTCACGGCCATGGCGGCGCGGCCGCCGCAGGAGTTGAGAATATTGAACTTTTTGCCGCCGGCCGCGATAGCCAATCAGCGTTGAGCTCCTCCCGACGTCACTCGCTTCGGGACGACGGACAGAGGAAATTAAGATTGGATGAAAACATAATAGTCACATTTGCTCCCATAAGTTCTGTGAATAGCCTCTGTGTCTGTTGCCTGCTGTGTACAGCTATCAGTATAGCTTTATGAACCAAGTTAGCACCAGTTAGCTTGGGTAAAGTACCATCAGCACAGCAGACTGGTGCTCTCAGCACCGGTTAGCACCAGCACCAGCATATCCAAAGAATAGAGAAGGCTACTCTGGTCGGGCGGCGGACACAATATGACCCAATATGATCACGCGGCGCGGAACCTGTAATTCGCGCCACGGCGCAGAGTCCAGTGTGTTCGCACCTTAGGGAGGCTCCTCAGAGCAAGCCTCATATTAATGACGGTGGTAAAACACCCGTAATGTTTGATAATATGTTGGTGAAATATACAGTAAATCCTATAAAACAGATAACGCTAGGTGGGCAGTTTAAACACTCAAGCTACTCTGGAGCAGGTCTCATGCTGTAGGTCAGCACCATGGTGATGTACCTTTTAGTTAAAAGCCAAAGACAGCTGGCTAATATGGCCCCGTGATACAGGCTCCACGGTGCTGTAGAAAGCAAACAATACCTAGATGACTGAACAGCATGTAAATGCGCTTAACATAGGGTATCCATTAATCCTTAATAAAGGTAGGGGAGGTAATGCAAATACACAGGTGACACTGGTTATGTTTACAGAAGAAAACAGGTCTAGCAAATCTGGAAGAAAAAAACCTTTACATGGAGCTAGACATTCCATATTTATTTGAACAATAAAGCATGAATGAACCTGGCCCAGTGTCAATGTTTATTTCATCGCTGACTGTGGAAACTTTACTCTTGACACTGGCCTTACCTGAAGCCCATAGAGGATCAATGGGCTATCGTAGAGGGGAAGATGAGACACTCTAGACCCAACAATACAGACGAGCTCAAGGCCACTATCAAAGCATCCTGGGCCTCCATATCACCTCAGCAGTGTCACAGGCCAATAGCCTCCATGCCCTGCCACGTTCATGCAATAGTTCATGCAGAAGGAGTCCCAACCAAGTATGGATGATTGAACATACTTTTCAGAAGGACGACATTTCTAAACTCGGTACTCAAATTTTTTTTGATTGGGCTTATGAATTATTCTAACGCCTATAACACACTGGATGCTGAAGCGCCCGAAGCGCAGATCCTTTGTTTGACCACACCAGGAGCCAATCTCCCAGGTCAGTAGGCTCCCAAAGTGCTGGTCTTACCATTTGTCATTAATGAGGTTGTTAACCTCATTAATATACACGGTAACACGGTAACTACTAATGGTGTTCATGTTAACTAAGGTATTAATTAATACATTATTTAATGTTTATAAATATCCTATATTAACCTTAGTTAATACATTAATTAAGCATGAACCAAAAGTTGATTAATATAATAAGCATGAATTAACTGTTAACAAATGTAATTTTTGTAACATTACTTAAGCATAATTAACCATTTACTAATGCTCTTTGTGACCCTTATTGTAAAGTGGGAACAATTTATCGATTAAGTGACACTTAATAAATGCACACCAGTGCTGAATAGGCATTACTTAAGTGTAATTAACCATTTATTAATGGATTTTGTGACCCTTATTGTAAAGTGGGAAAAATGTCTCATGAATTAACACTTAATAAAGGCATACTAGTGCTGATTACGCGTCACTTAAGCATAATTAATAATTTCTTAATGTTATGTGTGACCCTTATTGTAAAGTGGGAACCATTTATCACTTGTTACACTTAATAAATACAAAATAGTGCTGAATAAGGATTACCTAGTACAATCCATCAATCACCAATGCTCTTTGTGACCCGTGTACATTCTCTATAATAACAATATTAAACATACTGAAAATACTAAAATATTCCCAACTGGAAATCAATTCATGACAACATTCTGTTATCAACACAATTCAGTCACAATTTAAAAAAGAAAGAAAATGTTATTTTATTTAGAATCTTTAGTTTTATTTGGAAACACGGCTCTCACATTTGACAAGAATACCGTCAAAGAACTCCAAAATAGTTTCTTCAACAAATTATATCCAGTTTAAAAGGATTTTCTCTGAAAGGAACAAACAGGTAGCCTGGCATTCCCAGACCTGCTAGGCGCTGACAAATTAACTAGGCGCTGGCAAATTAAATTTGCTGCGCGTGTTGGTCTGAACACGCTCCGTTGAAGCTTTATCAAGAAGACCAGAAATCTGGCTGGTGGTTTCAATTGGTTCTATCTAATATGGGTGCGTCAGAGCCCCTTATATGGTACTCTGGGGAGGACGTAACCGGATGACGACAGTGACGTGCATGCGACGTCGAAGCCGTGATAGTAAACATCAAAGATGGCTGCGGATATGTTGTGTGAGTTTGAGACTGCTTTGGCCTCGACCCTTAACGATTTGGAAGATGGCACTCAAATCTTTCATTAGCAAGTAAGTGGAATGTTCTGTTTTGCCGATCGACAGCGGCAAATGTTTAATTTAACAGTTTAACAGCTGTTCGCTAAACGAAAGGGGCTTACGTCGCCTTGTGCATCGCTCTGATTGGTTGTAGTGCTATCCAACTGCGTGCAGTGGCATTTGAAATGCACGAGTAGGAGCCGCCCCTTGAGTTGGAAATTACTATTGATCGTGGCCAGACCCTCTATCGTTCAAGATATCAGGGTCTGGATTTCCAGGCTAACAAACAGGAGGAAATTAATCACTAACATCAATGGTGAAACAAGACACTGACTCAGCAGTTAGGTTTAACAGGTAAATGTAAAATATATGTATGTTCTACTCTCTTCCTTGAATTGTATATCATTGTTCCAACATTAACAAAAATAAAATACACTAAGAACATAACAGTTCCATTTTTAATTATGGACTGAAGATAAAACAAAATAATAATCACTCTATTGCGACTACACACTAGTTTAACCTGGCCCTACCACTGTTATTTGAATGAGCACATATGTATTTCATTTAACCTTTATTTATACTTGAAAGATCAGTTGAGGGGAGACCCTCATTTATAATCGCTCGCTCTCTTTCGATCCAGCTCTTGGGTTTGCTGGCCACTCCAGGCCTGGGTGCTCCTCTCCAAATGAAGCAGCTGGAATCCAAGAATCTTGTCTAATCACCCAGTTGATGTATGAAAAAAATAAATAATAATCAGTTAACA
This sequence comes from Hyperoplus lanceolatus, assembly GCA_026929865.2. NCBI lineage: Eukaryota > Metazoa > Chordata > Actinopteri > Uranoscopiformes > Ammodytidae > Hyperoplus > Hyperoplus lanceolatus. Next base: position 36,097,997 of record CM049398.1, on the reverse strand, counting down.
GTTCAAATGCATTTTTGTTTCCTTTATCTAAATCATTATCGCATAGCATTACAGAATAGAATAGAATAGAATCTTTATTGTCATTGCACAACAGGTATACAATGAAATTGCAGTGCTTCTTCAACCTGTGCATAATACATATATATATAAAAAAAGGAAAACAGTAATAAGTTAATTAATTAAATAGCAAAGAATAAAAGGAGAAACATAGCAATATATACTTTGTTTATCCAGCATAGCACACACACACACACACACACACACACACACACACACACACACACACACACACACACACACACACACACACACACACACACACACACACACACACACACACACACACACACACACACACGTCATGAATTCAAGGACCTGATGGCCCAGGGAAAGAAACTGTTTTTTAGTCTATTTGTCCTGCTGTTGAGGCACCTGTACCTCCTGCCTGAGGGCAGTAGATTGAACAAGCGCTGTCCTGGGTGTGAGGGGTCTGCAGTGATTGCCCTAGCTCTCCTGAGACACCGCTTGCTGGCGATGTCTTCAAGCGAGGGTAGGGGACTGCCAGTGATGTGTTGCGCTGTGTTAATGACCCTCTGCAGGTTCTTTCTGTCCGCCACAGTGCAATTGGAGAACCAAGCCGTAATGCAGTACATCAGGACGCTCTCGATGGTGCTGTGGTAAAAAGCCACTAACAGTTTCTCCTCCAGATGGTTGCGTCTAAGTATCCTTAGAAAGTGAAGTCGCTGTCAGGCCTTTTTCACCACCGCGGATGCGTTGGTAGTCCAGGACAGGTCCTCGGCTAGGTGTGTTCCGAGGAATTTGAAGGAGGAAACCCGCTGAACACAGTCCCCGTTTATGCTCAGTGGGGCTGGCTCCCCCTTTTGTTTCCTGAAGTCTATTACCATCTCCTTGGTTTTACTGGTGTTGTCCCCTCCGGTGATGAGGCCGATGACCGTAGTGTCATCTGCAAATCCACAGTAACACCGTCAGTGCAGTGTTTGATGTAGAATAGAACAGTCTCCGTGTGCTCCTGTAGATCAGGGTGTTCAAATATGCTCCACTCAGTGCGCTCAAAGCAATCTTGAAGCTGGGAGAGAGCTCCTTCAGGCCAGATTTTAATGTTCTTTGTTGTTGGTTTAGATTTTTTCCTGAGTGGGGTGTATGCAGGGACCAGGAGTAGTAAAAGATGGTCTGACATGCCCAGGTGTGGGAGGGGTACTGCTCTGTAGGCTTTCTTCAGGTTGGAATAAACATGGTCTAATGCACATGTGTCAAACTCAAGGCCCGAATTGATTCGCGGGCCAGATCAAAACGTGTCGCGGGCCAGAATCAATTCGGCCGATTTGAATCAATTCTGGAAAAAAAAAAAAAAAAAAAAAAATCATGATTTTTTTTTTTTTTTTTTTTAATGGAGTCTGTGCCATATCCGCACGTCGCATACACTCCCAACTGTTAGGAAACTTACGTGGCTTACAGCTAGGAATGTCTGCTGAAAGTTCCACAGCTCAGGATTTTAAGCCATGAATTTATGAACTTGCATCTAAGAAGAGCTGCTCACTTCAGCCGCTAGGGGGCAGCCAAAATTAAAAAAAGCAGATTTTAGCAACGTGGTAAATAGCAATCTTGCTTCACCGCTATTAATGTTTCCTCCAGTGCTTTATGGCAAAGTAAAAACCAAAAAAATAATAATAAAATAAAAAAAAATTATTTTTAAGTGCTGAACAATTAATGTACTAGCCAGCGCGGTGTGTCTGTGGCTCTGCGCGCGCGAAACGAGCAGGAGCATGCTAGTGTAGGCCTACAAGATTTATTTTCTAATTTTCCATGCTGCTTTATTTTTATGTTTTAAATTGGGAAAAACTTATTCCAAAACAACCAATATTGTATTTAAAAATAAATCAAAACAGTGTACTGTCTGAATGTTTGCACAAAATGTGTCCCTGTACATATAGTAAACAAAATTGGACAAAAGTGCCTGTAGTATTTGTGTATTCAAACAAGGAATACACAAATACTACATTATTAGTGCGTATTGGCATCTTTGAGCAAAATACCCCCAAAATTTTTGCTGCGGCGCTCCGCGCCGCACCTCTTATTCCCATGGCCAGCAGCAACCTTTACTAATACATTTCCTGGAGGGTACAGAGATCCCTTTTGATCCGTGACAATGTAGGTTACATATGTAGGCTGAATGATAAAGCATATTACTGAAAAATAAAACTATAGATTTGGAGTTGACATATGTACGTTATTTTGCCATTATTTTACTGGTCCGGCCCACTTGAGATCAGAGAGGCTGTATGTGGCCCTCGAACCAAAATGAGTTTGACACCCCTGGTCTAATGTGTTCTTCCCTCTGATGGAGCACTTCACATACTGTACAAAGTTAGGGAGCACAGTCTTAAGGCACGCTTTGTTGAAGTCCCCTGCCACAATACAAACTCCCTCTGGATGGGCCTGCATTTGTTTGTTTATGGTGTTGTACAGCTGAGAGAGTGCTGAGCTAACATTAGCATCAGGTGATATATACACAGCAGTGATGATCACCGTTGTGAGCTCTCTGGGCATGTAAAAGGGTCTACACTGTACAGACATTACTTCCAGATCAGGGGAGCAGTGTGTGTGTATTACCCTACTGCTAGTACACCAGTCCATATGAATATGTATACAGAGCCCCCCTCCCCTGCTCCTACCGGAGCTTGTATTCCTGTCGAGGCGGTACATGGAGCGGCCGGTTAGCTGAACAGCTGAGTCCGGGATGAGCGGGTGAAGCCAGGTTTCCGTGATAATCATCACACTGCAGTCGCGGATGTTGCGGTTGTTAGCTATCAGTAACTGCAGTTCATTTGTTTTGTGGACGATGGACCTTGCATTTGTGAGAAAGATGCTTGGTAGCGGGGGTTTGTAGGGCTGTTTCCTTAGCCGCGCTAGTAGACCACCCCTGCACCCTCGCTTTTGCCTCCATTCTCTGTGCCGCCTCCGGCGTCTCGTTGGCCAGACAACAATCCATGGCGTTCCCGGCGATCTCGCTATGTCCAGCGGAATGTTGTGTAGCCGCTGGTACTCCGTCGTAATGTCCACCCGACATGAAAATCCCACCTTCCTCAGCATGGCTGGGGTGTAAATGTGTTTTGACTCACTCACACACACTCGTACACATAACAACATCCATGCCATTACGATAACTATGCATCGAAACCGAGAGCTAAGAGCCGCTGCGTCCATGGGCGCCGCCAACATCTTCCAAAACATTACAATTCCACATTCTGTATTATTATTATTATAACATAATGCCTTGCATTGCTTAACTGAAATATCTTTGATACCTTAATCAAATAAAATTCTCACTGAACTTTTAAAGAGGACCTATGATACTTTTTGACTTGTATGACCTATAAACGTTGTTATAATGATTTATAGTCATGTTTAACCATACTAGCTTATCAAATAATGACTACATGTATTTAGACGTATTCCTTGCTGACTGTCTGGGGTGGCTGTGCAGAGCACTAAACACTAGGGCAGCCGGTCGAGAAATCACGTGTTCAAATCGGTTCAGAATTTCCAGATATTTTTGTTGTCACGAAAGCGGATGTTTCCATGTATGGTAATGCTGCTCAGGCAAGCTCCGGCCATGCCCCCACCTTCCTGCTCTCAAATCTCCCCGGACGCTGCTGAAAATGTTCCGGAAGGAAGGTAACCAATCACAACGGAGTGGGGTTTGCAGGAGGGGGGCGGCGGAGAAGCACAAAGCTGAGTGTGGAGCAGACTGCTGTGCTCGCTCAGATGAGAGGAAGAGTTTCCCGAAAATCTACATGTTTTTTTGTGATGTGATTCGTGTCAGGTTGCTCTATAGCAGTTTTTAACAAGAAATTATGACCAGAAAAGTAGTATAATAGGAGATCTTTAACAAATTGACACTATTTATTCATAAAAATAAACATGTAGCCCTAATCTCTTCTACACAACACATGCTCAGCTTAAGGCCATTTTAGCCTGGAATAGCAACGTGCACTTTGAATATAGAAAATGCTAACATGTATTCACATATGGTTTGGTGTCTATAAACACACACTTTATTTAGCCACTGCTACAATTACTGCTAAGAGTTACCTGTAAAGCTAGCCAGCGCAAGCCTCATGCTAACGGTGCTTAGGAGGGCGCCTTTAGCTCAGTTGGTAAGGCGTCCTCCTCCCGGACCGGGCCCAGCAGCAGACCCGGGTTCGATTCCCACCCGCGGTCTATCTCTGCATGTCACTCCCCTCTCTGCCCCATTTCACCTCTGTCTCTCTGCACTATCAATAAAGCATAAAAATGCCCAAAAAATATCTTTAAAGAAATGATTAATTATGCCGAAGTGACGCTTAATCAGCACTAGTATGCCTTTATTAAGTGTTAATTCATGAGAAATGTTTCCCACTTAACAATAAGGGTCACAAAGTCCATTAATAAATGGTTAATTACACTTAGGTAATGCCTATGAAGGTTAATTATACTTCAGTAATGCCTATTCAGCACTGGTGTTTTATTTATTAAGTGTCACTTAATGGATAAATTGTTCCCACTTTACAATAAGGGTCACAAAGAGCATTAATAAATGGTTAATTATGCTTAAGTAATGTTACAAAAATTATATTTGTTAACAGTTAATTCATGCTTATTATTATATTAACCAACTTTTGGTTCATGCTTAATTAATGTATTAACTAAGGTTAATATAGGATATTTATAAACATTAAATAATGTATTAATTAATACCTTAGTTAACATGAACACCATTAGTAAATGCTTACTAGACACATTAGTTAACAGTTAACTAATGGTTAGTTAACCCTTATTAAGCATTAACTAACCATTAATTAATGTACCCTTATTGTAAAGTGTTACCATATACACTATGTGTCTATTTATTTCTAACTACTGTGCATGTATGTCCACACCAGTGGCTCCTAGTTGATATTTATTAATCAGTTATTTTTTCTCACCATCTCACAGTGAAAGTTGGAGGAGCGTCCCTGTTCTTTCCCTGCTTTAAAGAACACATTAAGACATTAATAACGTGTTTGTTTATCCAGTTTAATGGGGGTTTTAATGTGGTTTCTGTCTGATTTGCTCAAGGTTAAAATAGAGCAGACGCCGAAACGATCTGTGCTGCGTGCACGAGGAGCGCTGCATGGCTTGGCTGGTGTAAACAGACAGATCTGTCAAGAGGGGCGCTGAAGAGAAATTGCCCCAACTACCAAGCACTTCCACGTCCAGTGTGTTTGAGGAGTAATATAATAATATTTACTAGGGCTGTCAAATTAACGCGTTAATTTCGATTAATTAATCACAGAAAAATTAACGCGATTAAAAAAATTAACGCAGATTAGTCGCACTTCTATAATGCCCTTTGACCCGGTGCAAAAGTGGTGCGTAGCTGCACCGAGCTGCACCTGAAGCAGACACAGCCCGCGCGGGTGAAAGGGAGAAAAGTAAAGAGAGAAACAGGGCGCCGAGGGCTCTATAGACGGTTTAATAAGCATGAAGGTAGGAAGACATCTTACTTTATTCTCCGCAGCCAGTGTCTGTGCATTATTGATTGAGTGGGTGCAACAATGTAGGCTAGGTTCAAAACAGTATCTCTCAATCGTTCTCCCCGTGTCTCAATTTTTGCTAGCCGTCCGCGTCTCAAGTGTGTGTGTGTGTTTTTGTGTGAGTGTGTGTGTGTGTGTGTGTGTGTGTGTGTGTGTGTGTGTGTGTGTGTGTGTGTGTGTGTGTGTGTGTGTGTGTGTGTGTGTGTGTGTGTGTGTGTGCGCGCGCGTGTGTGTGTGTCTCTCAATATTTTTGCCTATGAGTACGACGATGGTGAATGAATCGGCATAAGCATCTGTGGCAGTGCAGCGCTGTCTGTTGTGGAAACAGAAGTTACGAGAGATGGAGAGAGAGAGAGAGAGAGAGTGAGAGAGCGAGAGAGAGAGAGACTAGCAGGCTATACAGCTGTTTATAAACAGGTATAAAAGTGTCATAAAAGTATGCGATTAATTTAGATTAATTAATCACAGAGCCTGTAATTAATTAGATTAATTTTTTTAATCGCTTGACAGCCCTAATATTTACTGTTTATTATATATAATATTTTGAGATGCTAGATTTGTAGTGCAGCCATTGACACTAACGGTTGCCCGGTTGCCCGCTTGCCCGGGGCAAGTGAAAATAATGTTCGGGCAAGTTGAGGTTGCTTTTTGGTTTCCCGGACTGGCAAGTGGATATTAGAGGGGTTGTCAGTAGTCTAGGCTATTTATTCATGTGTTTCAGAGTCGCAAAACAATTTTTTTCCTGCTAACCCACACAAAATAGATCGGCTATATTTGCAATTGAGCAGCATCACGCTCTCTCTCTCGCACTCACACACACACACAAAACAGCCTGTGTGCGCGCAGTTTTGCTGTCTACGTTCCGAAAACCGGCTCTATTAGGCTATACGGACCTGGTTCCGCTATATTCAAAACCCAGAAATCCATAGGCCTAACGTTTGAGCTTATCGATACCGCTATGGAGTCCAGTAGGTCACATGATGTAATTTTAAATATCGAGTAGAGTCGGGTCATCTTCAACTGAAGTGTTGTACCTTCGACTGTGTTGAAGAAACTCCTTCAACCCGCTTCAACTCCGTCTCCAAAAAAGAAAAGAAAAAAAACCTGTCCACTGAGCCGCTGCCGCTGCAGACGGGCTCGGCACCGTCTCTTCATTTATTCAAAGCTGATTCAAAGCAGCGGTGATCAACAAACGAGAGACTGTTAAGCAAGTCCCTAAATCCATATTAAAATCTGCAGGATAATAACTAGTTAGCTTAAAAAAAAATCGCAAACGGTTCAAATGTGATGTGTTCAGGTCGGCTCAGTAAAATGATTATTAGGCAAAGGTCAATAAAATGACATCATGATGAGTTCAAATGTAACATCAAGAAAAAAATGTTTTTAGTTTTTCGCGAGAAGCTTGAATAATACAGTTTGGGTGAAAAACTTGTTTTCCCAGCAATATAAAATAATTAGTAGGCCTAAATAAGGAATTATAACCTGTTTAAAGTCCTATCCTTAGCTCTGCTAATCTTATAAGCAATTAAAGCAATAATACAATATTACCAGTTCTCTAATACCAGAAAAAAAAAGCAATGGGCTGCACGGACTACTGTCCAGACTCAATATTAGACTCAATGTAAATCATATGCATCATAAATGACACGAAAGAACTTCATTTTTAATGGGAATTATCTATGAAAACTCTATGTAGAAAGATCGGGCTTTGCTGCAGCAGCTGCTGAGACGTTCCATGTGTGTCCGAGAAAAGTCCGAGAGAGGCAGCAGTAAGGTAAGGCGACGCGCTCCAGAGGTAGACGCAGGATGTGTGCAGAGGCCGTAATGAATCTAGAATATATATAGTTTCACTTTTTGAATTAAATTACGGAAATAAATTATATCATATTGCAGTTGAGATGCACTCGTATATTGCATGTCTGCTCATTGATGATTGCTGCAGCAATGGCATGCCTACTAAAAGCAGCACAAAGACAAAGGAGTTGAATAACGAGAAATTTTATCTTCACAACTGGAACAAAGGCATTATGGTAAACTCCTTTAAAACATGTTAGAGGCACACTAATTCTGGAAAAAAAACTAAAAGAGGTTCATCTTTGGCAAACAACACACTGATGTAAATGTTGCAAAGGTGTATATGAAAAATACAATCTATAAATATGAAACATGCTCTTCTCCTCAGAGTGTAAGTGCTATGATTGACATTTATTTTAAGAAATAGTGCATATTAGTGATTTTCCCCACCACTACTCATCTATATTAAATTCTTTAAAAAAAAACTACACAGTTCCTCAAATCCAGGATATTTGAAGTGGTTTCTCTGAATCTCCTGATAATATAATTCATAAATTATGATAGATGGAACAGACAACACCACACTTATCTGGGGGCAAAAAGTCCAATGGAATTACATCAAGGCCACAAGTTGGACTTCTTAAGATAGTGGTAAAGTAAAAGTAAGAGAGTAAAACAATCCAAAAGAGAAAGGTATGAGCGTCAACAGGTTACACATTTGAATAATGTCCACGCTCCATGTGATAGCTGAAATGTGTCCGTCAGGTCTGTGGCTCCAGGCTCAGTGGCCCAGTGTCCGGTCGTCATACGTGCTGTACCTCTTGATGTGGATTCTGCGGACGCGGCCTTGAGGCTCGGCTCCCCCCGGCCCGTCCTCCTCCTCGCTGTGGGAGCCACTGTTGGTGTAGGTGCGGCGCGTGGCCTCCAGCAGGGAGTTATCGGGCAGCGGCATGGTCTCGTAAAGCAAGGTGTTGAGTGTCTCCTCATAGATACGAGCTTCAGGAAACTCCACCTGAGGTGGGGACAGAAAGATGCCAACTTATTTTGTCGTCAATAAATGTTCAACTGACTATATACAACCCCAATTCCGAAGAGTTGGGACGTTGTGTAAAATGTGAATAATACGGAATGTGATCATTTCCTAATCCTTTTTCACGTGTATCTAATAAATAACAGTAAAAATACATCATATGTATTTGTTTAAACTGATAAACTTTATAGTTTTTTGTAAATAGTAAATATTAGGGCTGTCAAAATGAACGCGTTAACGTAGGGTGAATAATTTCTGGAATTAAAGCGTTAATTTTATTTTTATTTTTTTTCAAATTTATTTATTGGATTTTATCATTTTTATAAACAACAAGAACAAACAACAAACACAAAGAACAACTGTCTGAGTCCAAATGGAATCAAAATATATCATAAGAAAATAATAATAATAATAATAATAATAATAATAATAATAATAATAATAATAATAATAATAATAATAATAATAATAATAATAATAGGCTTTCATACAAAAATGTGTAGAAATATACATGATAAAAAAAGGAAAAAAACAAGCATCGACTAAATAAAGTAGGGAACACAAATACACAGTTAAAAGAAAGTATAAAAATAAATAAAAAGAGAGGGGGGTTCAGTTTTGGGCCAGAGTTGATAGCGAATTGAAATAATGTATAAAAGAAGACCATTTTTTTTGTAAATTTGTTAGTGCAGCCTTTCACTGTTAGTTTAATTTTCTCAAATTTAAAAAAAAAACTTAACATCTTGGAGCCAGATTTGAATTGATGGGGGATTAGGGGATTTCCACATGAGTAAAATACGGCGTCTTATCAGAAGGGAAGTAAAAGCTAATGTTTCTGATTGTAAGGTTCCAAATATTGCGATAAAGGGGTCTGTTTTAATTTTGGCTCCTAGAACCTTTGGCATGGTCACAAAAAAGTAATTCCAGAATCTATTTAATGTGGGACAGTAAAAAAACATATGGCTCAAATTACAAGGGGGGGCGTGGCATCTGTCACATTGGTCCACAACGTTTGGGTAAATTTCCGATAATCTAGATTTGCTGAAGTGGACTCTATGTAACACATGTAACACAACTGTATAAGCTGCAGCCTGGCACAAGGAGAAGATGAGCGTACATTATGCACAGCCTTATCCCACCATTGATCTGTCAAATCTACCCCAAGCTCACGCTCCCAAGCATTTTTGCTTTTGACAGTGGAATTGTTTTCCAGAGCCATGAGTTTGTCATAAATCTTAGATATTAGTGATTTCTGCTGAGGTCTTAAGGTCAGAAGGTCTTCCCATGGTTGGTTAATAGAGAGGGAGGGATAACATGAAAAAGAGCGGAGGCACAATGCCTAATTTGAAAATACATAAATAAATGGGATGTAGGTAAATTAAAATCTTTAGACAAGTCTGAAAAAGTAGCAAAAGTACCGTCTTTATAAAGGTCTCTGAAAACTTAAATGCCTCGATTCTGCCATAACACGTAGGAGATATTCCCAACAGATGGGGGAAATAGATGATTGTTCACTATGGGCATCAGAGTGGATGCAGAGGAAAACTTAAAATGGCGCCTAAATTGGGACCAAATCCTCAGTGCAGATAGCACAATAGGATTCTTAGTGAAACTGGAGGGGTTAATGGGCAATGAAGATGCGAGTAAAGCCAGTAGTGCAGAGGAGAAACACGACTGGGTTTCAAGTTTACACCATAATAGTTCTGGAGATTGAAGCCAGTAAGTTAATTTATGTATTTGTGCTGACCAATAATATAGAAGAAAATTTGGTAAGGCGAGACCACCGTCAGATGTGAATTTTTGCAGTAATGACTTTCTTACCCTGGCAGTCTTACCTTCCCACAAGAAGGAAGTAATAGTACCATCCAAAGACTTAAAAAACTTTTTGGACAAAAATAAAGGAGTGCACTGAAAAAGAAATCTTGGCAAGACATTCATTTTTACCACATTAATCCTACCTATTAATGGCAGAGGAAGAGAATTCCACCTCTTGAAATCTAGTCCAAGCTGGGTAACCAAAGGGGCAAAATTGGCAGAATAGAGAAAAGGCAAGGTGCGTGTAACATTAATCCCTAAATATTTAAACCCTGAGGGGCTGAGCTTAAAAGGAATATCGGACTGTTTGAGTTGTAAAGCTAGGGTGTTTATGGGATAGCATTCACTTTTAAGTAGATTAACTTTATAGCCTGAGAAAGAGCCAAATCTCTCCAGCAATGATAAAATTAGCGGGATAGTAGTCAAGGGGTCTGATATATACAAAAGAAGGTCGTCAGCATAAAGAGACAATTTTAATGCCAGAACGAGGAATGCCGTGAAAGTGGGGGAGGGATCTTAAAGCAATTGAGAGGGGTTCTATGGCCAAAGCGAAAAGTAGGGGGAGAGGGGACAGCCCTGTCTAGTACCGCGTGACAATGTGAAATATTTAGACCGGGAATTATTCGTGTGGACACTGGCTTGAGGGTTAGTATACAGAAGCCGAATCCAATAAATAAACCTGTTCCCTAGGCCAAGCTGTTGTAGAACTTCAAAAAGATAATGCCATTCTACCCGATCAAATGCTTTCTCAGCATCGAGCAAAATAAAAACTTTGGGCGTTGAGGCGGAATGAAAATTGAACCAGAGAAAATTACATTTAAAAGTGTTCGGACATTGAAAAACAACTGGCGCCCTTTGATGAAGCCATTCTGTTCTTCTGATATGATGACAGGAAGAATCTTTTCAAGACGAGTTGCTAAGGTTTTAGCTAAAATCTTAACATCAACATTAAGATTTGGGGCGACTGTGGCTCAGTTGGTAGAGCGGGTCGGCCGATGATCAAAGGGTTGGAGGTTCGATCCCCGCCCTGCCACCTGTGTTATAGTTGTTGTGTCCTTGGGCAAGACACTTCACCCACCTTGCCTCGTGTGAATGTCGATAGTTAGCCTGCTATCGGTGTATGAATGTGTGTGTAAATGGGAACAGGTCTCCCTTGCAAAAGAGTCTTCGGACTCAATGGGATATACCTGTATAAATAAAGGTTAAAAAAAAAAAAGAATGGATATGGACGCTTGGGTTAGAGTGGGGGGCAATGAACCACGTTCTAGGAATTCGTTAAAAACAGAGTTGAGGAGAGGGGCCAACTTATTAGAGAATTTCTTAAAAAACTCAACTGGGAATCCATCGGGGCCGGGTGTTTTATTGTTTTGCATGGCTTTGATAGATTATTTAATTTCTTCCAAATTCAAAGGTGCATCAAGCTCATTAGCAGTAGTAGGATCAACTTTGGGGATATCAAGATTCTGGAGGAAAGAAGTCATTTCTGTCTTGTCTGATGATGATTCTGATTCATAAAAGCGAGAAATAGAAATCCCTAAAGGTGTCATTTATAGAAGTGGGATCAGAGACAAGCGTGCCAGAGGAATCTTTAATTTGTGGAATTAATCTAGAAGTAGTTTGACGTTTCAATTGATGAGCCAGGAGCCTACTCGGCTTATCACCATGCTCATAATAAGTTGCACAAGAACATAGTAAAAGTCGCTCAGCGTCGCTTGTTGTAAGGAGGTCCAACTCTGCCTGCATATCTCTGTCAGTGTTAATTTCGTAGACTAAGACTATGACGAAAAATATTCGTCTACGAACCTTTTTCACGGACGTAAACTAAATAAAAACAAAATAAAAAGGCAGATGTGATGACGAAGACTGAGACTAATTTAACTGACACTATAGTCTACGAATAGGAACTAGACGAAACTGTTAAGGCGGGACGAATGGAGAAGAGATCCAATCAGAACTACTCTTTTTGTGGGACAAGTTGGGAAGAAATCCAATCAGTGCAAAGCAGCGAATTCAATCCTGTGTCGGTGAAAATCGACGGGAGACCGCGCAGGTGTGAGCGGGTGGAGTGAGCCGCTGTACAGAAAAACTCTGCGGTATGATGGACAAAAATGATAGTCAGGGATATCCTGCCCGTTAACGATGTCTAGGGGAACGGCTAAGTTCCGCGATCTGTTTGTAGTAGGCTCTGTCTCGAGTTTGAATACACAGAGCCATGTGAAACTGCCGCCTCCGTCCGTTAGTTTCTGTTTTTAAGTTACAATCAACTCCGACGCATGGACAGCGTTCAATTAAAACCTCTAATTGTATTATCTAAAAGGCTTTGATGCAAAAGAAATCCGAACACACACAGCGGCAGCAGTGTTGCTTAAAGGAATGCGCAGTTGCTCAAATTTATCAGCACCTCAACTGCGTGCTGCTGCTGCTGCCCAGGGGCGGCCTTAACGATCTCGGGGCCCGTTTCAAGACCTAGTGTGGGGCCCCCCACTTTTTTAAAATATTTTATTTATTTTATTTTATTTTATTTTATAAATAATGCTTGTGCATGCTCCCCGCAAAAAGAAAAAAGATTGTGGAATCCAGTTGGTTCATAGACAGATCATGAGATAATGGACCCCCGGGCACAGGCTCTTAAAGCCCCCCCTCCACCCTATCCAGTCAGGTACACTGATTTTATGTGAGATTATTACTAATGAAATAGAATACATGTTTTGTATTACAACCATTAAATCTGTATCTGTATTGCATATTCAAACCTTAATACCATTCAATGAAGAAAAACACTTAGTCGACGAAGTCCGCTGTAGATTTAGTCAAACTAAAATCTGCTTTAGTAGACTAGACTAGACTAAGACTAAAATATTTTAGATGACTAGAATAGGACTAAGACTAAATGGCGTGATATTCAAAAGACTAAGACTAAGACTAAATCAGAATTTGCTGCCAAAATTAACACTGATCTCTGTTTCACTAAACTCTGGGATGGGTTAATGGCATTTTGTCCATCAATATCCCGGATTTTAATTAGGAGTTCATTTAGCCTGGCCTTACGGGTTTTATTGAGATGAGCTGAGTAAGAAATAATTAGACCACGCAAATAGGCTTTGAGCGACTCCCATAGTAATGAGTAAGAGACAGAGTCATCTTTGTTAATAGTTATAAAGTCATCAATTGAGGACAATATAAAGGTGTTGAATGCATCATCAGACAAAAGCAAAGTGTTAAACCTCCAGGGTGAGGAGAAACGGGGTTGGCCTGAAAGTTGTATATTGAGACTAAGAGGTGCATGATCAGATATAACAATTGAATGATACTCGGAGGAGGTCACTTTGGAGACCAGGGAACCATCAACAAAAAATCAATGTGGGAATAGGATTGATGGACTTGGGAGAAAAAAGAATATGCTTTAGTTTGGGGATTATGAAATCTCCAAGGGTCTACAGACCCATTTTGGAGCATAAAATCAGAAATTGATTTAGACATGGAAGATTGGTTGAGAGTACGGGGATTAGAGCGGTCCAGTGTTGGATTCATAACGCAGTTCAGGTCCCCAGCAATAATTAAAAGATGGGTGTCTAGGAAAGGCAGGGTGGCGAATAATCTATTTGTAAAATCTGGGTTATCAAAATTTGGAGCATAAATGTTTACTAATAAAACCGGATTCTGGTATAGAAGGCCTGCGACAATCATATATCTCCCCTTCTTATCAGCTATGATCTTAGAAGCGGTAAAATGTACCCTTTTATTAACCAAAATAGCTACCCCTCTAGCTTTCGAATCAAAAGTTGAGTAAAAGACATCACTGACCCATGGACTCTTAAGTCTAAATTGATCCCTATCACGTAAATGCGTTTCCTGTAAGAATACAATGTCGCCATTCAATCTCTTCAAATGAGAAAGTACTTTAGATCGTTTAATGGGGCTGTTCAGACCTCTCACATTCCATCTTAAAAATCTAGTAGTGGATCCATTGTCTGAGTTTGGGCAAGTTGTATTAATCATCTAAAAGGTTGCATTTAAAAAAAAACACAAGTAATGATACAGAGACATAACACCAGAAACAACCACAACCCACCCAAACCCTCCCGCACATCAATTGAACCCATCCCCAAACGATGGGAGCAGCAGTGCAGACTCCGACAGGAGCCATCTTCAAAATTAAGCTTTCGACTTATAAGCTAGAACTCTGCAGAGCATTAACTCTGAACATTGAATATTAAATATAAGGCACTTGAAATAACTATGGTGCATTGGCACAGCAAAACTGAAAATTAGATTGTACAAAAATAAAATAAATAAAAATATGCATGTTCCCACTGACTATACATCTGGGAAACGATGCATGACAGGTGGGGCGCGAGGAACGGGAGGAAATTTCACTTTTTTTTATTTTTTTTTATTATATTCTTAGATTTATTTTTTTTACTATGCTTTAATTTTCTATATACACTGTAAATCACTTTGTGATTCTGTCTGTGAAAAGTGCTATATAAATAAATGTAAATTACTTATTTTTCCTGTAGGCTTTTAATTTTTAGGTAGGAGCAAAAGTTTGACAGACATAGCAACAGTAACTAATGGGGGCGGGGCTAAGCGGAACAAACTTTCGCGCGGATGGGTAGCAGGCTAGCTAGCTGCTAGTGTGTGGACCACAATTACACAAAATGGATACATTTGTGACACGCACCTCAAAGTTCGTCGAGCCAGAGCCAGCGCCTGCAGAGAAACAAAAATCTGACGGGCCTAATCAACCAAAAAGCCAACCGAAAAGAAAAGATGATGAAGGGTATCTTGCTCTTGGATTCACGGCAGCGGTTGTGGGGGCAGAGGAGAGACCCGTGTGTTCTGTGTCTAAAACCGCTAGCAGCAGACAGCATGAGACCCAACAAATTAAAGAGACACCTAGAGACCACACACCCCAATCAAGTCAATAAGACACTTGATTTCTTTCAAAGAAAACTGGCAGAGTACCGTCAACAGGAGAAGCGCATGGTAAAACAGTAAAGCTCAAATGGCTTCATATAGAGTTGCATACAGAATTGCACAACGCAAAAAACCACACACAATTGCTGAGCAGCTCATTCTCCCCGCTGCAATAGACATGGTGTCAGTCATGCTTGACGAGACAAGCGCAGCAAAATTAAAAGCTGTCCCCCTGTCAAACGACACAGTTGCGAGACATATATGCGACATTGCAAGTGATCTTGAGGAACAACTCGTAGACAAATTGAAAGAAAGTCGTTTTGCTTTACAAGTGGACGAAGCTACTGACAGCAATAAAGACTGCCTGTTCATCGCATACGTCCGCTTTGTGAATGGCGAGTCACTGTGCGAGGATTTGCTGTTTTGCAAATACATAAAAAATAGAGCCACTGCTGATGAGCTGTTCAAGATAATGGACAGTTTCCTCAAAGAACATGACCTTAAATGGGAAAACTGTGTGGGCTTTTGCTCTGATGGCGCACAGACCATGGCAGGGTCAAGAAACGGGCTGCAGGCTCTAATAAAGAGGGTTGCGCAAAATGTGCATTGGACACACTGTGTCATTCACCGGGAAGCGCTCGCGTCAAGGCAGCTCAGACCCGAACTCAATGAGGTTTTGACAGATGTTGTGAGCGCGGTAAATTTTATCAAAACCCGACCACTGAAAGCGCGACTGTTCTCTGCACTGTGTGAGGAAATGGGAGCTGATCATACAGCAGTGCTGTTTCACAGCGAAGCAAGGTGGCTCTCCCGGGGCAAAGTGCTGTCGCGCGTCTTTGAGCTCAGGGCAGCGATTCGGATCTTTTTGGAGGAGGAGCGCATGCATGAGGCTGCAAGCAAGTTCAGTGATGAACAATTTCTGTTGAAGCTGGCCTACCTCAGCGATATGTTTGGCAAGCTGAATGAGTTAAATCTTCAGCTCCAAGGCAAGGATAAGCACATACCCAAACTGGCTGACAAAATCACTGCGTTCTCCCGAAAGCTCGAGGGATGGGGCAGGCGCCTCGACCAACAAAATATTGATGTGTGTGTGTGTGTGTGTGTGTGTGTGTGTGTGTGTGTGTGTGTGTGTGTGTGTGTGTGTGTGTGTGTGTGCAGCAGCATTACGGCCAAGTCTAAGCTGAACTGTGGCGCAAAACAAACGTTTCCCCCCCCATGAAATATAGCGTCTGCTATGAGGGTACATGACGTTTAAGAGATAGAAATGTTTAAAACTTGGAAACTTATAGTCACGTGGCGACCAGTGGCCGCACACACCCAGTCTATCAACACATGAGACATCGCAGAGAAAAGTCAAATTAATGCATGAGAGTGAAGGGCCAAGCACATTAAGTTTAAAGACACTGCTACTAGGGCTGGGCGATATGGGCTAAAATCAATATCTCAATATTTTTTTTACTATATCTCGATATATTTTCAAATCTCCTCTAGAGCACATCCTAAATGCTCAATTTAATTTATTTTTTGCATAACATCACACCAGTAATATGATTTAAATATTCCCTGCAAAATGTTTCTGCACTAACGATGCATTAAGCTGGGAACACACCGCATTGGCCGCCTGCGGCGGTTGGCCGCGTGAACGCAGGAGGCTCGCCGCTTGGTCATATTGGGCCATGTTCACCGCAGTCGCCGCCACGGCCAACCGCCGCCTCATCGTAGGCGGCGGTTGGCCGCGTGACCGCAGGAGGCTCGCCGCTTGATCATATTGGGCCATATATTCCTGACGCCGACGCCGAGATCAGACCCGTCACACTTACGGTGCAACAACAACAATAACATGGTCCAGCTGTGCCAAAAAATACAGATGTAGGTTCACTGTGTAACCAGCGGCAGTCTTGTCACAAATATCATTAAAACAGCATGAACACGCACCCCGATCGCAAATACACATTAACAGCAATTCAGCAACATACTAAACACATTAACACCAGGAGTGTGTGCTCAGCGGCACAAATAAAGGCAGACATCAGCCTACCTGAAAGTGAAAGTGTGCCGGCTGACGGAGGACAACACCGGTGCTTCGCTGTACTAGCCTATATGGAATTCCACACGGACACCGCCGTCAAGTTTGGGTTCATATTATCCTCAGGAGCAGCACACAGCTGGGTGAGTTTCACTATGCTAACCGGCGCTACCTTGGCTAAAGTACAACAAACAGCTAAACAGATGAAAAATACACATATTTGCAGAATGTATTGGAAGCCCAATGTCCTCACTCCACACGCCCACCTCGTCTTGCAGACCACCGCCACCGGGCAATCTCAACGCTGATTGGCTGTGGAGGCGCGGCGCCCGGCGGCGCTGCAGAAAAAGATGAAAATTTTCATCTTTTTCTGCGGCGCCGTGTTCGCCGCACAAGCCTTCGATTCACGCTCCTTCGATGACACAATTTCTATGCGCCGCTAATGGCCGCGCTCCCTCACGCGCCTCTCATAAGGCGCGGCCACGCGCCGCCCAAGCCCCCGCCGCCGGCCGCTGGACGCCGATTATTGGGTGGACGCGCGGCCACGCGCTAGTACATTGACTTTGTATGTAATCTCGCCGCGCGGCCAGTGCGGTGTGTTCCCAGCTTTAGGCTACATGAAACAACATCTTGCATACATTCTTTAGTGCTGTCTATTGGAACAATTTTGAACTTGCACATGGCAAAGAGTTTGCACATTGTATTATTATTCCACATCCTTCCACTCCCATACAATGGATCCAGCATTATTTTATTTGGAAAAGATGGAAAGTTTTTTCCATCTTCTGTTAATCTGTAAACTGAGAACACTAATTATGACTCATTACAACCACTTACTAATTGTTTATCACCACTAACCCCCTGAAGATAGCAGCCACACTTTAAATGCAGAACAGGTTTTGCTCCATAACAGTAGTCTATGTGTATAAAAGGCTCTAACATTTATAATGGTTACTGTCGCTTTAAGAGCAGTTGCTCCCAGTCTATAGTGTATTAAGTTAAGTTTCGTTTTTTGCCTGTAAGTCCGAGAGAGAGATTCATGCGAGCGCAAACAGCAGGTGGCTCATCATCCCTCTGTTACCTGCCTTATTATTTAATTCTCCTGTATTGAGTTCATGAAAATAAAACTGGAAGACAATCAGAGGATTTAAATAAATATGGCTGAGAATAATATAGTCTAAAGAAAGCAAAGTCTCATCATCATCATTCCTTGCATTCTAACCGATGCAACATTCCTGGATGCTATTCATGCCCATTGACCTAGCCCTCCTGCAATATCACTAAAACACTATGTTTTAATTTTATAAAAAAAACTCGCAAATGTAGCCTACTTTACACAGACTTTTAGTTAATAAACGGTGTGCACCTCCCTTGGTGCTGACATGGACCTATTATAAGAGGCTGCCCGTAATAAATGTGATGCCGTGGTTGTGTGACGTTGGATCAAAAACTCTCGTGAAGTCGGAGTAATCCGCCCCCCCGGCGCTCGTTCGCCTTCCTCTCATAAGGACCAGGATCTGCACAGCGCCCGCTTATGCTGTCAAGCGCCCGCCTCCCCCGTTCTTTCGCCTGTGTAGCCACTAGCCTTCATCTCATCAGGACCAGGGCAGGCTGTGCTGTGTACACCGGCCGCTAATGCTGTCATGTGCGCCCGCCTCCCCCGGTCGTTCGCCTGTGTAGCCTTTTTCTCATTTCATGGACCTACAAAAAAGGTCCATGCTATGAACGACGGCCACCATCGCCGTCTTTCGCACCCCCCTCCTCCTGCTCGTTCGGCTGTCATAGGAGCACAAGAGCCCTCGTCTTTTTTTCTCCCCCTCTCGTTGTTTTCACACAAGTAAACACCATGGACATATAAAGAAATGGACACCGGATTGAAACACGGCGCTCATTCATTCCTATGAAAGCTGCTCATTGGCGCAGGGAAGCCACAAGGAAGTATTAATGCGGAAATACCATGCGGCCCGGAAGCATGACGTAGCGGCATTATGGACCTATCAAGAAAGAGGGCAGCAAGCGTAGCCATGACGTAGCGGACTGGTTGCGGATGTAGAATCATTCTCGTTCTGTAGCATCCGTAGCATCTAGCATTGTAAGCTAAAGGTTCAAGCAAGCACAGTTGTATTGCTTACCGACCATGGTCGTATAAGTCACTAACCCCCCAATGATTCGCTATATGTGATCTTTAAATTACACTCCGTTTTTGTAAAGTAATACAGTGGTGAACAAGTTCTAAACGGAGATTCCTCCAGCCATCTAAACCAAACTAGTGGGCTAGCGCTGTTTTGATAGCATGTGTTTCATCTTTATAGGTCCTACAAATCCCTTGGCGACTCTAAGTGTTAAAAAGTCACCAAAATGCCTAAAAACTATCAACGTCCTTCATGTTAAGTAAAGGGAAGACCTCAGACACAAGAAGTTAATGGAGTCGTGCACTGAGCATCAGTGTTGGGAACGTTACTTTAAAAAAGTAATTAGTTATAGTTACCAGGGAAAGTAACTATTTGCGTTAGCCTACTGTAAAAAAAAAAGTTGCTAGGCTATGTCAACAATTTTGGATTTTTCTGAGCAGTTTTCACAAGTCAGTTGAAATGAGTAGAACAGACAGACATAACCTTCAATATGTAGGCTATTGCACATCAACAGTGTATCCTGCACTTCAAGTATGTTGTTCTCAACAAAAGTAGTAGAGGAAACTGCTGAATGTACCGTGCTGATCTGCTATAGGCCTATCACTGGATTCACTTCAGGGGTGTCGGCTAAAACACCACTTAAGGCCAAAAACGTCAGACTATGAAGCATGAGACGATGAGAGGAGGACTAAGGATTTATCCTATGTTTATTTCCTGATTTTACATGCACATCAGCATACAGATCCCAGGAAAAGAACAATAGCAATATTCGGCTTGTG
This sequence comes from Hyperoplus lanceolatus, assembly GCA_026929865.2. Lineage (NCBI taxonomy): Eukaryota > Metazoa > Chordata > Actinopteri > Uranoscopiformes > Ammodytidae > Hyperoplus > Hyperoplus lanceolatus. The sequence continues at coordinate 36,077,925 of CM049398.1, read as the reverse complement.
ATGACACGCTAAACAGCTGTTGCAACCGGCGAATCGCGGCCGTTTAATAACGTGCATAAATTATAATTTATAGAGATCGGGAAACTCCATGCACTTACTCACAAGGGCGATGCAAACAAACTCAGGGAAAGCACGTTTCGACCGTGGATTGATAGGTGGTTACTGCGGCAACGTGCACGCTCACACAACAGAGAGAGAAAGAAAAAGACACTTCACTAAACAGGCGCTCCGGCTGACTGACGTGACGGCGCTAACTGACAGTTATTATGTCATCCACACTGAATAAAACACATCTTAAAACACACCGGTCTCCTCACTAGCAGTTTGTGTAGTAGGCTATGGAGCCAGGGGTGCGTTCGGATTACACAGTTTATTCAATCAATTTCAGTAACGCACCGCATTTAACGTTCAGTAACGTTAACGGAGTTGTAACGACGGAAAAAGTAATTAGTTAGATTACCCCGTTACTGAAAAAAGAACAACATTACCTAACGCCGTTATTTTAAACGGCGTTATTCCCAACACTGCTGAGCATGGACCTATAAAGAAAGAACTGAGCCCTCTCGGAGACCGGGCCGAAAACTGAAACATTTGTTTCACTACGACTCTGTTCAGCTCTGCCCATGGCTGCCCATCCCTCCTCCTCCCTCGAAAACCAATTGAAAGCCGTTAAAAGGCGTTGGGCTAATAAAACGCTTGAGGTGGCGTTTTGAAATGAAGAAACTTCAGTTTTAATAGTATATGGTCTAAAGATAAGTATGAGCCTATGATTGATATTCAGAAAAAATTTGCGGAGACACAATCTTGTTCGCCGCTTGTATTGTGTGGACGGGAAAATCTGCCTACGGGCCGCATGAAAATAAGCTCCACCCCACAGCCCCATTCATAGCATGCAGTACCAATGGATTGGCCACATGTCCATGCTGGCTGCTCTGAGAAGGCACAGTCCTGGGGGCCTGGTAAACACACACAGCGCAAACTGCAGACTACGTCACAGGTGTGCGACCAGAAGACTCTGGTTGGGAGGGGGGAGTGAGTGAGTCACCAATGCATGTGAGTCTGTGAGGCAGAGAGCCACAGGAAAGAGCGAGAGAAGCGAACACCAGCGAGTTTGCCGGTGGCGGCTAAAAAACACACATTGCGTGCCAATTTGTATTCGATGGTCGCGATAGGGTCATTTTATACATGCCGTGGAGAACATCTCGCGATACATAGCATATATTCGATATATCGCCCAGCCCTAACTGCAACTGTCTTTGCACTTTGGAGGAATGCATTTATTTTCATGGGGGGGGGAAAAAATTTTTTTCATTACATTTTTTAAACCATAATTTTTATTATTTTGAAAACAGTATGCCTATAGGCTACTAGCCTACTAGCTTTATTTTATATATGTTCAATGATTCTTAATATGTGCATGTTTTAAATTGAGATATATGGGTTTCAAAACCTGTAAAGTAACGTTTAAAGTAACTTTTAATCTAACTTAGTTACTTTTAACATAAAGTAATCAGTAAGGTAACTAAATTACTATTTTAAGGAGTAACTAGTAATCAGTAATCTGATTATTTTTTCAAAGTAACTGTGGCAACACTGGCCCTGGCCAGTTGAATGCTGGCTCCCTCCCACAAGTTACGTGAATTAACATCTATAAAAGTGTGAGAACATGGGGCGCCCTTAGCTCAGTTGGTAGGGCGTCCCCCCCGGGCCGGGCCCAGCAGCAGACCCGGGTGCGATTCCCGCCCGCGGTCGTTCTCTGCATGTCACTCCCCTCTCTGCCCCATTTCACCTCTGTCTCTTAACACTGTCAATAAAGCATAAAAATGCCAAAAAAAAAAGTGTGAGAACATCAAAATATGTCCCTAACAGTTTTCCCCCAATTGGATTGAAACATAGTAGCGGGGCATTTAGAGCAGTGCAAGGATGTTTGGAGTTTTTTCCAAAAGCGCCCTGCCTGGATGCTCCAAATGATGATGAATAATAGAATATCAATATCATCAATGGTTTTGCGTTGATCATTTATGTTGGAAACGGTTGGACAGGATATGAGTAGGGATGGGGATCAAAACCCGGTTCTATTAAGGACCCGGTTCCGCTTTATTCAAAACCCGAAAATCAATAACGTTTGAGCTTATCGATACCCTTATCGAGTCCAGTAGGTCCTATGACGTAATGTTAAATGTCAAGCAGAGTAGCGTAATTTAAATGTGTAATCACTTCAGTGTCATATCTTATCACTGGTCCGCACCATAGACTGCATATTAAAGTGTTGTAGGCCTACCTTCAACTGTCTTTGGGTTAAAAAATAAAACTCCTTCAACTCAGTATCCGTCTACCGGTAGTAAAAATAAAAATAAAAATGTGCACAGCTGCTGCTACTGCAGACGGGCTCGGAGAGTCGGCATCACCGCATCAACAGTCATTCAAAGCAGCGGTAGAAATCACACAACCGGACGGTGTTGAAAATCCAGTCAGTTAAAAATAGTTATCCAGTTTTCAAATCCATGTTAAAATCGGCAGGATATAGCATGGGATATAGAGCTAGTTAGCTTAAAAAAAGTTGCTAATGGTGTCAAATGTGTTGTGTTCAGGTCGGCTCGGTAATATAAATATTAAGCGAAGGTAAATAAAAGGTCATCATGGTGTGTTCAAATTTAAATTTTGTATTTGGAGAGAAACTTTAACTTTAATAATACAGTTTTGGTGAAAACTTGTTTATTCAGCAATATAAAATAGATAGTAACTATGGAATTATGACTTGTTTAACGTCATCTTGAGCTCTGATCATCTTATAGGCAATTAAAGCAATAATACAAGTTCTTTGTAGCGCTCTCTCTTCTGATTGGTTAGTAGTGGGATCCCGAAAAGTTCATTTGCCGATTACATCCAGAGCGGGTGACTGGGTGATCGGCTTTATGAAACGTGCACACTATACAAGTGATCGCTGCATGAATAAAGACTGATTTAACACTTATATTAACATAAATATATCACTAACTTCACCTTTAACCTTGTTAAACCTTAAACCTTCCACTGTTTTGACAAATGATTATTGTTGTTTTGCCAAGCCTCTTGTGTTCAGAGAGGCCGAATCCATTCAGATGAGTAGTGAGACCTGTCCTCACCTTGGTCTGCTTCTTCTCCGTAGCGTAGAAGATGGAGGTGCAGCAGACCTCGGCCAGCTTGCGGCCTTGACCGTAGAAGGACCAGCAGCAGATCTCGTCTCCGATCACGTCTTTGATGAAGAGCACGCGGCCGTTGAAACTGAGGGACAGCCGGTCGAACAGCTCAATGTTCTTCAGAAGGTTGTCGTCAGAGTTACTATCCAGACACAAACAAAGGCATGTGCCCAATGATTTAGTCAATTGTGGCAGGTTATTTTATTAGCTTGTATAATTAGTGATCCCCATGCCGAGTATTTATTGTATTTGGAAGCAGTGGGAGCTCTGGGGGAAGGCTTTCTTACCTGGTGTAGGAGTATTTGTTATTGCTTCTGTTGTACACCAGCTTCACCACAGGCTAACAGAGGGGACAGAAATGCATTAAATATCTGAATACAACTGATTTAATATCAAAATGTGCCAACTATGAATTGACTTCAAGTAGGCCTCATCCACCTGGCAGGAATACAATGACAATACAAGCAAACTCATGAAATCAAATGAATGTTCTTATGAATATTAAGTGCAATATCATGAAAGAATAAGCCAACGTTTTCTTAATTTTTTTAATGGCTTCTAAATTAGATTAAAGGATATGTCTAATGCTATATTATCTTTTAATGATCAACAACAAATCCAATCACAAGAGCATCTTCATGACATTTCACACATATTTTTCCACGGTTATAACATAACATTCAGTGTTTTCCCAAGAAATGTGTTTAGGCCCGGTGGTAAGAGCTGGGCCCAGGTAGAAATTGACTAAAACGGCAGCATATGGTTATGCTTTCACATTCAGTGTGTTTGTACATTTGGTGTTTCCCATGGGGTTGCAGTTTAACTGCCCGTGCTGGCCGGACAAACTTGTTTACGTGCAAACAGCTGCAGCACATCAATGAGCCAGTGTGTTGAGAACTGAAATATATCATTTAAATAAATGCAGTGTTTCCCCCAGCGCTTTATAGCTAAGGCGGCCGCCTTAGCAACGGCAGCCCCCCGCCTTGACTACCAACCACCCAAAAAAATTAAATAATAATAATAATAATAATATATATATATATTTTTGTGATGCACAATTAATGTTCTAGCAAGCGCGATGTGTGCTTGTGCATGGTCATAACTGCGCGAAAGGCCGCGATTTGCGGTAAAAAGCATACGTGTCTCCAAGCGTTTCTCTGTCAGCTTAGCGACTACGGCATGCACACGGGAGAGTTAAATGAGCAGAAGCAAACCGACATTTAACTGGTGGCGATAATAAACGCAGTGCAGTTCTATGGGGATATTTAGCTGAAGAGAAAGAGTTATTTTTCAAACAGCATGCTAGTGTAGGCCAAGAAGATTTATTTTCTGAATTTTCAATGCTGCTTTATTTTTATGTTTTAAATTGGGAAATACGTGTTCCAAAACGACCAATAACTTCTGTATTTAAAAATAAATCAAGCAAGTAGGCTCAAAATAACCATTAATGAATTATAGGCTATCGCATCACAGTAGGCCTATTGTCCACAATAATCGCACAACAGCCCCCATCCAAAAAGGAACTTTAAAAAGTTGAATTTGCACTTTGATGTGCATACTAGGACTGGGCGATATGACGATATCATATTGTGGACGATATGAAAGTGTCTACCGGGAGAAATTTGGCCATACCGTTTATGTCGCAGAGAAAAAAAGTTTATGTGGCGGGAGCGTATATGGAGCGCAGAGCGGCCAAGTCTCACGCTTTGGCCGTGAGACACACGCATATCAACTAGTTCACACGCCACACCTCCAATTTCTCACGCAGAGAAATGAATCCCCGTAATATATATATATATATATTTTTTTTTGGTACTTTTACTTTGAAAGTCTTATTTTGAAAAGCTAAACGGACTGAGTTCCGTGACATCCTCTTTCTGCCATGCTTTCTGCACGCGCGGTTTCTTTATAGGTCCATGGCATGGACAATATCCATGGCCGTGTGCAGCCCGTAGCCGCAGCAGCCACTTGGCAAACCACCACGGCCACGCCCCCCTGCGTTACACTACAAAACTAATAAAAGACCGCCGCCTCCCAGTCCCGCCCTTTGTTCAAATTATATGGAAAATTAATGACAACAAGGACACCGGTATTAAATGAACAAAGAGGAAAGAACACCTTAATTCAAATCAGTCAAATCACTTGATATATTCAAGCATGTTTTGCATTATGTTATTGGGCTGGTTGACACACCAACACATTTTTGTTCTAAAATGTTGTCAACATTAATTGAATGAATGTATTGAGTAACTAAGCTTAGAGGTTACTGTGGGAAAAATATGTTCTGAGAAGACATCAAGTGTCATAGATTTAATATAATAATGGTGAATTGAAATTGGATAATTGGATAACCCATACAATGTTGAATACATTAGAATAATTACCTTTATTACAGTTTAACCAAATGTTTTAACAATAGGCTACAGGAGATATTTGAAAGCACTACACATGCATTATAGGCTATTCAATTAAATTTGTGTCAGCGAAACCGTGAATGTTCTCTTTTACTTTACATAAAAATGAATGCAGAAAAGGCACACATTGCTTCATAAAAATTCACCAGAATGCAGGAAATTAAGTGTTTAATGCTCAAAATTTTCTGGGGGGGAACCCCAGATCCCCACTTACAATATGTCCACACCCAATGTTTAAATAAAATCTGTCCTACGACTTTGCAATTCATGAATTTGTTTATTTTAATAAGATTTTTGATGTTTTATCACATTTTCCAATTGTCTTTTATTTCTGATTTATTATGAACAATATGTAAACTTGCAGGACACTAGCAAAAGTGATTGGGTGGGAAAGAGGACACGGTTTTGGGTCTCTCGGCCAAAAAATCTCACTCCAAACTTTTGGTGAAACTTGGCAGCCCTGATGGAGCGGGAGGCAGTTGTCCCTCCGAGTCCCTATAGTTACACTGCAGTTACACCACCGCGCCACACGGGGGCTCTGCAGCAGAGTTCTGGGCTGCAATACAGCGTCTTTACCCGCAACAGAAGAAGCCTCATCTGTTGCTGTAGCTGTCTAGCTCATGGTCTAGCTTCGGTGCGCCGTCACTAAAGTTAACTAACCAACTCTGTGTCACGGTGGCAGTAGTCTGGCTTGACCACTCCCGCCAGCGTCTATTAAGCGCTGGCGTCGGCAAACAACGCTATGCCTCCATTGGCTGCTTCCCGGGGTTAGCCCCGCCGTAGATGATTGTGATTGGTTTAAATAAATAAAAACAGGCCAGCCCAGTTTCCCCCCGAATAGACGGCTCTAAACGGAGTGCTTCCAGACCATACTACTTGCTGTAGTTTGGTCTGGCTTTGCGAGACTACGGTGGCAGAGCAGCTTTTAACGGTCAAAAATGTCATCGGGCAAAGGAAACTTGCTTGCTGCTTCAGCGTGCTGTTGCCGTGACGCAGAGTTGGCTTGTTTTAAGCCGCAAACTACATGGGTTAGCTCTCGTGAGCTAGCGGGCTAATAATGACATCTTTAGCCTACTCTGGGCTTCACCCCCGTGCTGTTATTGTTGGAGACAGCCAGCAAGGCTGGTTTTATGTAACTTTAAAACATGTCAAACTTGAAAATAGTATTTGTGTTGAAGCTGGAGTTAAAGTATTACCAGACATTTGCTCATTAGTTAATTTTGACAGCTTTTTAAAATGAAGATGAGCAAATACTGCAGGAAAATTCAAGTCTTTCATTATTTTGATATAGGCTACTATCAATTGGAAAATGTAGGCTATTTGGTTGATGCTGTCATTTTCATTTTGCGCTGACTGACTAAAGCCAGACTGGTGTGGTATTTTGCACCAGTTTTTCTTTTGTATGGAAATTTAAGTTCCAAGCAAAAATGAAATTAATCTAATGTGATCCATTGAATTTTAAGGAAAAATACTATATCGTGATATATATCCATATCGTGATATAAAATTACCTATATCGTGATATAAGATTTGGTCCATATCGCCCAGCCCTAGTGCATACACATGTTAAGTGTATGGTCCATTATTTGTATTAAGTGTGTCTGTATAGTATTGCACCAAAACAATAGAGGTTTTCTTTAATTGTGCTTTGTACTGTCTGCATGTTTGCACATCATTTGTACCTGCACATAGCAACAAAATTGCACACAATTGCAAACGGTGTCTGTTGTATTTTTGTATTAAAATGAACAGTTGTTTATTTCTTTACATGCAGATGCATTGGCATCTTTGCAGTGGCGGAGCCGGGGGGGGGGGTAGAATCTCGGCCACCCCGCAGAATCTCGGCCACCCCATTGGCCACCCCAAGCGCCATATCACAGCCGTCAATAGTTTTGACGGCTGTGGAAACATGCGGAACCTTTCTTACACCGCTAGTACACTGTCGGACCTTTTAGCTGCACACATCATGTAACAGCTCAAGCCTGAATGCCTGTTACTACCATGGTTACTAAAGACCTGACGCTTCGACCTGCAAGTAAGCGAACCCTTCCATCTCTACTAGTGCGCTCCGCTCTGCCCCGCCTGAACTATTTCGCTTCCAGCGATTGCAGTGCAATGGTTATTCAGCATAAAGTTAAAACACTCGCTCGCCCAAGACTGATGTTAAACCGAAACACAAAAGCCTTGCGCGAGCAAAGCAGTGATTCACCCAGTGAAACATGGAGTGAGACTGTGACTGTGGGTAACGGTGTCATCACCTTGCCGGTGAGAAAAGCTCTGTGGCTTAACGGCTAAAATGATAACCGGCCGCCGGGGATCTCATGTCCGCTAACGTTGTTCAGGGGAGGCTTCCACGATCGGATTGCATTTCACGAGCATGAAAACACAGCCATGTAGGCATTGAGAACTGACAGCGCAACAAGAGGAAAAGCCTATAGAGTGAGCCGCCAGACTCCCTCCGTTAGTTTTAGTACAGCCGAAAAAAATACAATCACCACCTAAACATGGACATAGTTTAAATAAAGCATCTTGTTTTTATGATCATTAGGGCTTTGATGCAAATTCTGAAGTCTGAACATTTCGGTGGCAGCTGTGGTGCAGTTTTTTTCAGCAACTCACAGACACATGCTTGCCCATAGGCGTAGATTTGGGGAGGGGGGGGGGGGGGGGGGGGGCACAGGGGATGTCCCCCCCCACCCCCATAATCAGAAGAGATACATTTTTCCCCCTCAAAAAGTAAGAAAGACAACCCTATTCCCCCAAAAGAGGTAAAAATAACAGTTTAGGATGTTGAAACATTGATATATCTCCTAATTGTTAATACATATTCCCCTATGATTTCAAAATGTAAAGTGTCATAATAGTTCACACTGCTGCTGTGTCATGAGTAGTGTCCTAAAAAAAATGTTTTGAACAATACAGTAGAGTAAACATTTGAAAGAAATACAGATGCCTGAGAGCCTTACTGCTTTTTATAACATTATATTTACGTCACTGGGAGCTTGTTGTCTTTTCCTTAACAGAAATGTAGACATGTCCACCATAATAATTAAATAGGCTACAGAAGGCATAAATAAGTACATTAAAATTCACCAGAATGCACAAAATGGTATGTTTGAAGTACATTTTTTTCTGGGGGAGTACATGGCCTACTTGAAGTACGTGGCCCCATCCTGGCCACCCCAATGAAAATTTCCTGGCTCCGCCACTGCATCTTTGAGCAAAATACCCCCAAAATTTTCGCCGCGGCGCGTTGCGCCTCCCATGACCAGGGGCAGTGACCACCTTGACTAAGACATTTTCTGGGGGAAACACTGAAATGTATTGGCAATTTATTATGAAAAAGGCATTAGACCTGATCTGCCCCCCTGGTTGGCAATTTAAAAAAGCTTGGCCCCAAAAACCTCTTACTGGCCTCCTTTTCTCTTCTCCCAGACCGCCTGCCTCCTTTAGAGGAGACCACTTTACCTTGTCCAACGGTCAGAGAATTTGGAACCAAATTAGGAAAGCCTGTGAACTATCGAGCACGACCATACATGCCCCAATCTGGCATAACCATGCCTCCCCCCTGTCGTTCACAGATTCAGCATTCAGAGATTGGAGTCGGAAGGGAATAGTAACAGTTGAGGACCTTTATATAAATGGTCACTTTGCTTCATTTGATCAGCTAGTATCAAAGTTTTCACTGTCGAAAGCTCAATTCTTCAGGTATCTACAGTTAAGGAATTATGTCAAACAGAATATACCATCCTCTGAATCTCTACCCGCAGATGATTCATTGTCCAAAGTTTTACTGGGCTCACCAGAAGCTAAAAACCTAAAAATCATCTTTTGTGGGAATATTTTTAGACCGGCAGGACAAATCTAATAAAAAAAAAAGAAAGCCTGGGAAAAAGACTTAAACATTGGAATAGCTGACGATGTCTGGGAGGGAGCGCTAAAAAGCATAAAATCCTGCTCTATAAACTCAAGGCTTCAGTTAATTCAATTTAAGGTCACACTTAGATTGCACTATTCCAGTGGTTCTCAACCTTTTTTGAGCAAACGCCCCCCTAACCTTACCGAGATACTCTCGCGCCCCCCCCCCCCCCAAAAAAAACAAAAAAAAACACACACACACACACAAATGTACATATATTAGCCAAAGAGATACTGTATTAAATGCACATTCATCTGTTAAACTAGTTCAGGCAAGGCAACTATTTAAGTACATTTCTTGGTGAATAAATATTATTTTTACTTTGGGAAGACAAATACAGTACAGTAAGAAAATCGTTTAGAAAATGATAAATGTGAATTATTCTAAGCTGCAGAGTTCTTGAACGGTAAGACAGACTTAGCGATTAATAAAGCGATGTTGTAGGACGCCACCAACCCGCTTTCGCTTTGATTGACGTTCCGGGCGAACAGAGAGTTGATGGTGGGCCGTCTTGAATGTTGATCCCTCAGAGACTTAAAGTAGGATGGATCTTTAGCTGATTTTTCGGGATGTTTTTTCACTAAATGTTCCTGTAGTCGCGAGGGTTTCATGGCCTCATTAGAGAACACCTGATCGCAGAGCAGGCACATTGGTAAAGTGGTGTTCATCGGTGACGGGATAAATCCATAACTAATGTAATTGGCATTGTATTGCCGGCACTTTTTCTTGCTATCCGCCATGTTTGTTTATGTTATGTTATTAAAGTTGAATATGTTAATGAATTGTGTACGTTTTCATTGGTTGTTGAACTGTTATCCCGCGAACTAGCGCTCATGACGTAGCTGTGCTTTGCTGCTGTCATAGGGCTGCTGTACAGGGCTTCAGTGAGCCTCTCGCGGTGCACAGCGTTTAGTATATCGTCCCTCTCCAACATATGAGGGTTGTGTCTTTAACATGGTTCTGCTTGTGTGTTAGTTAACTCCATGCTTTGGCTGATTACTCTGTGTTTTCTCCACCTCAGAGACAATAGTTAGTTTAAGTTTGAATCTCGCTGCGCTAGCATTAGCATTAGCAATATCAGTAAACGTCATTATACTAGTCTGTGATTGGCTGATTCCTCTGCCGCTAAGGCGTTGATTGGCTGGTTGTTCTGACTCAAAGACCTCTGATTGGCTGTCTGCAGAGCCTTCTCTTTTCTAAGGCTGTGACAGTCAGGTCGGCAATACGTCATCTGGACTGAACTCTCGTGACCACGCCCCCTTTGGGGGGAAAACAATACGGCTTACTCCATAGACATAGACAGCGCGATCATTCAAAATAAGCCGTTATAGCTAAAATCTCCAATGTCCTGAGCTGTTGTGTGGTTTACATAGTAAAAAACAAACATCATGGTTTTATTCTTTCGCCATGCCCCCAAAAATTCCCCTAAATAATGTCTGTATGACAGCAGGAAGCTCCCGGCTTCCCCCGTGTTCTGCATTTCAGTGGGAGTTTACTATCGTAATGAGCCGTTAGGACCGTTGGTACAGTCTAGTCAAGGCATAGCGCTATACTATTAACATAGTAAGCATTATTACAGACAACAAAGCTTAAAATAACAATTATTTCAGGTGTTATCAGCTTACATAGAGACTCAGTGAGGTGAAGATATATATCAGGTCATGATATCTCTGGCCAATGGGTCGGATCATTGCACCAGCTTGATGCTGAGAGACTAAAAAGACATGGTTTTAGGTTGACCAAATTAATCATTTCTAAGTGTCTTTAACGTTATCCAGCCAGCAGAGTTGTTGTAAAGGATTTTGACATTGTGTCGGTCGGTCAAATTTTAACTTATTTACCTCTGATCGTTTTCTTTTTGTGCTGTTTTGGACCGCAATTTTGCATTATAGTCAATGGCTCGTTCGGTTTGTTTTCCCCCCAAAGGGGGCGTGGCCTGATTGCCGACCTGATGTATTGGAGAGAATAGTTAAAAAGAGGTCGAGGGGTTAGAAACATGAAAAGTTAAAATAGGCTGTTTATTTCAGGTAACCTATTTTAACAGTCAAAAGATTTATAAGATTTTTAAGAAAGTTTAAAATATATTTATTAAAAAAAAAAAAAAAAAAAAGCTCTCGTGTCCCAGCGCCCCCCTAGGTTGTACGAACGCCCCCCAGGGGGCGGTACCGCCCCCGTTGAGAAACCCTGCACTATTCTAAGGTTAAACTGCATAACATTTTCCCAGATCTTCGCCTTTTCTGTATTCCTTGTCTGTTTATGTGAGGGAGGGGGGACGGGAGAGGGGGTTGGGTGTTGTGTATGTATTGTATGTGTTTACTTATTCAGTCTATAGCTATGTATAAAACTATAAAACCACTAAAATAAAAGTTAAAAAAAACAAAAAAAAAAACACCAAAAGAAGTTTGCGTTAACGCGATACTAACGCGATAACTTTGACAGCCCCTAAAATAAATGCATTACAGCCATGGTCTGTGTTTACCTTGGTAGAAGACTGGATGAGCTTCTCCTCTTCCTTACTGGAGGTGACCACAGGAATCACACACAGGGGCTGCTCTTTGTTGTCCTGTCCATCACAAAACAAAAATACACTGAACGTTAGATACATGTCTTTAATGCTGGTTGGGTCTTTAGGTCTGGGTAAGAGTCCAGGGTTCGACACAACTAATGGCCCGCTGGCCCGGGGCCAGTAAAATCATATGCAGGGTAAGTTGATTGGCCAGTCACTGTCCCGCTCGGGCCAGTAACGGCCAATCACAGTTCAGTATCTTTTTGTAGACTACATCATGGTTCATTGAAATGCGCGTTGAGAGTCGTAATGAAAGCAGTGTTTATTTAAGGGGCCACTCACACTGGGGCCGCGGCCCCGTGCCAAAGCTCATTTGCATACTAAAGTCTAGAACGTTTGGCTAGTGTGACCACGCCAACTTGTATTCCAGCACGGAACAGCCCCTTGGCCACGGCACACCTGGGAGAGCTGCCTACCGTCTGCCTACGGGTCAACAAATCAATCGACTTACTTTGCCCCCTTTCTTTCTTCCCGCAGCAGAGGTTGAGGTGTAGAAAATGAAGTGATAACTGCGCTTTTCCTGTAGCTGCCGCCGTAATGTTACAGTATTTGCATCAAAGCCGTAATGGTAATAGAAATGAGAGGCTTTTTTTAACCGCTGTGAATGCGTCTCCGGTGATTGTGTCGGTTGTAGACAGAAACTAACGGAGGGACTCGAATCACTGGACAGTTCCTTTAGTCGCGCAGTTTGCCTGCCGACATGGCACTGTATTTTCAGGCTCGAGACATACAATCAGATCGCGGAAGTCTTTCCCATTGACATCGCTAACGGGGGGAATATCCCAGGTTATTATTTTAGCCACAAACCACAGTTCCTCTGCGTGGCGGCTCACTCGCTCACTGGTGAGATCTCACGGTGAAACGCTATGCTCGGACGAAAGCATTGTGTGTTTTATAAGGTGATTTAACGTCATAGTCGTAGACGAGCGTTTAACTTATGCTGCATATTTTGCACTGCATTGTTTTGTATCAATAGTTTGAAAAATGGTCCCACACCGGACTCTTATGTGAAGCTGACACTTCATGCTGAAGTGACGACGCTCCTGCAGCGCGATCACGACCAGACGTGAACTCGCATACACGGTGAAATCTCCCATTAAAAAAACGGCGTAACCCCCTGATTTTCGGATTTCTATTCTATTTTTAAAGTCAACTTGAGCGCAAGTGGAAAACCGGTCATTTGGTCGACACATTCACATCCCTAATGCACATAGAAAAAGTAATAAAAGACTGATCAGACCTTCATCTCTCTTATTTTCCCCTATGTTTGATCATGACTTCTGCAGGTGAACTATTCATTAAACTGCCCAAATTCAAGAATAAAAACAATCATCAAACTACTGGACTTTAAAATACTGGCCGACTCCTTCCACATACTTTCAGTCGTAGGCTTCAAATTCAATATGTTTGCCTGGTTTTATATTATGTGTATGAGCAATCTCAACATTTCATATAATTAACTAAAAGAAACATAACCAAATCTAAAGGTAATATCTATACTGTTACAGTATAGATACACTGTTATACTGTTACAGTATAGATATTCCCTTTAGATTTGGTTATTTTTCTTTATTTTTCTAATACAGGTATTATAATTATTGACACTAAATTATGAAAAAAAAAAAGTGTGTGCAGGGCCAGTGAAAATGTACAAGGGGCCAGTAAAACTCGGATCCACTGGCCCGGCGGGCCAGTAGGAAAAAAAAGTTGTGTTGAACCCTGGAGTCCCATTCAAATGAGGCTCTATGCAGATGCTAATCATCATTCTTCTTTACAGCAAGTAGCGGTGCAACGGATCACCATTGATCTGTACGGACCAATCACGGTTCGGCACCGCGGATTGGGTGAAAATGCAGAAGAAGAAAAAAGAAGCCCGCTGTGTGTACGTGATGGGCGCATGTGTAATAGGCTATGAAACAGTGGTGAAGGGAGAGAAGAATGTGGTGGACTACCCAGGGCTCCAGACTAACCTTTTTTACTGGGAGCACTGGCGCTCCTAACTCAGAATTTTTAGGGGCGCAAGCAGAACATTTAGGGGCAGACCTTAAATAGACCTGCAACGCATTTATTCAAATGTTTCCCAATTTAAAATATATTAGGCCTACAGATATTGTATTGCCAGCATGTTTTGGAGCACACTGAAAAGAGATGATACAATTCATTGTGTTTTTGATTTTGCAACACCATGTGAAATCCTTCAGACATTCCTTTAGGACCCATTTTCACCACAACCCCTTCTACATCTGAGCTGTCTGATTTTTCCTCCTATCTCTGCTGACTTCTTCTCTATAAGGAAAATAGTTAGGCCTATTGGCCCAAAATTAACTAGTAGTAGCTAGATGACATAATCAACTAATTTGCATAATATACAATTCTGAAAGAGGCAAAATGAATAGAAAATGCTGACCAGGTGGTATACAAATGACCTAGGCCTCTTTACATATTTACAAACTAACTTTACAAACTTTTTTAGTTGCTATAACTACAAGGTAAGGTTAGTTTTTTTTTATATATAGATATGCAGTCGCCTATTGAATGTGGACGTGTAAAACTATTTACGCGTTTACAAACCTCACCTGGCAGCTCTGGCTCAGAGAGACACAGTGTTGTCTAGCTGCTGCAGGTAGCGGGGGGCTGCTACCAGACACACAAACCGTGTGAGTGAGGGCTGTCAGCGGTTAGGAGTAGTAGACAGCAGCCGTCGCTACTCGGCTCTGGTGAGCACCGTATTAAAAAAAAGTTGCAATATGTGTCTCTGGTCTTAAACTAGCCTTAGCGCTATGGTGGAACAGTCAAATGCATAGAAACAGCACTTTTAGTAGTGTGGGGTTTTGAGACCAGAGGTTTGTTAAATGGGTGCAGCATATTTTGTTACCCTGTTCAGTGAACAATGGTAAGAAAAGGCTGGATTTCTGTGCTTGCCTCGAGGCAGAAATATACAAATTTATCCACAGCAAATCAAACCTGGCCATCTGTGAGGATATGTTAAGAAGCACACACACAGTCAAGCCGAAGCATCGAGAGCCATCAACTGTAGAGGGATTTGTTGTTGTGAAGTTGACGTTTCAACAAAGTTGTGTCACCAACTTCTTAGCCATAGAGCAAAATACTGAGGAATACAGAAGGTCTGTGGAGATGATGAATCAACGAAGTGTCTGGCCCAAGGACACAACAACCATGACACAAATGGCAGGGCGGGGATCGAATCGCCAAAAACCCTTGGATCACTGGCCGACCCGCTCTACCACCTGAGCAAACTCATAAGCCATGAAAAAGGTGAGAAGTCCGAAAACAAACCCTGGTAGGGGGTCTGGGGGCATCCCCCCCAGAAGATTTTTTTTGTGATTTGAACATTTAAGAGAAGCAATTTGGTGTCTTCTGGTGAAGAGAATTAAGGACAACATTTTTTGTCTCCGATGACTCGGAGAGAAAAAATTTAAACTTCCCTGCAGACGCTCTGACTGACTGATGTCACCGCCCCTCAATGACAAATACTGTTTCTGATTGGCCAAATGATCGTCAAAGCTCATATGATAGGAGTTAACATCCGTCAATCATAGTTAGTCACTATGGTCACTCCATTTTCTTAATAGGTCCATGCTCCACACCACACACACACTGCTGGCCATCAGACCCCCCCCCCCCCTCCCAACATATTTTCTCAACGGATCTCCACGAATCACATAGATGGCAAATTTTGTTTCCAAAACGGCGAATTTCGCCGAAAGGTGACGAGTTTGCATGCCTGGTATGTGCGTGTGTGTGTGTGCGTTTGTCTGACCTGCAGTGTGTTGTGACAGAGCTCCACCAGGCCTTCCACCAGGTAATACTTTGCCTCAGCCATCAGCTCCTGGACAGCCTGACGACCTTTGGGCAAGGTGACTGTGCTGTCACGCAGGTAGCCCAGCACACTGCCAAAGTGTTTCCCACTGCGGTCCATCAGGATCCAACCTGCACACAAACAACACAGCATGTGTCAGCAACACCTACAGTACATCTGAGCCATCCGTCAAAAACAAAAGTAGTATAGAGATTCCTGCAAAACAATTCAGAGAGTGGGATAAACATTTTTCAAGATTTATTTGGAACAATAAACGACCAAGGGTGAGATACTCAACATTACAACAGCTGGGGGAGAGGGATGGCATGGCCCTGCCTTGTCTTAAAGATTATTATCTGTCAGCTCAGCTGAGGTATCTTGTATGTTGGTGTAACCAATTTTATGAAGCTAGGCGGAAAGATATTGAGCTGTCTTTAATTGAAATACCTATCCAGTCAGTTCTGGGTTGCCCTGGCAGGTTTAATGATGTTCACCAGCTACATAATCATTGTACTAGTTTCTCTCTGAAAATGTGGTCAGATGTAGTAAAGAAATATCAGCTCTGTAGAGAAATTGGAGTGTTGAGCTGGCCTGCATTCCATCCACACTTCCCTCCAGCTATACAGGACCATAGGTACAAACAATGGACTAAGCGAGGAATCACCTCCTTCTGTAGTATAATAAAGAACGGAAACCTAAAATCTTTTGAGGATTTGCGTCAATCTTATGAGTTGGGTAAAGAAGATTTGCATCGTTACTTACAGATCCGCCACTTTTTTATGAAAACAATAAAGACCACTAATTTAACTGAACCCTCGAAAATAATTCAAATTTTTATAGACGCTTATGATTCCAAAAGTACCAAAGGTATCACTGGAAAACTATACAAAAGCTTTACTTTATTGAATAAAAACTCAACAGATTATATTAGACAGCGCTGGGAAAAAGAAGCTAATATAGTAATTCCAGAAGAAACGTGGCTTCAAATTTGGAAAAATCAATCTACTTCCACAAACTCTTATTTCTGGCGAGATTTTTGTTGGAAGAATTTGATAAGATTTTCTATTACCCCTAACCAGACATCAAAATTTAGCGGTACGCAGCTCTCCTGCTGGAGGGAGTGTGGTGGGATTTCTGCAGACTATGTCCATGTTTTTTGGTCTTGTCCTTGTATTATACCTTTTTGGAGGGAAGTGAGAGAGTTAATTGAGGAGACTCTGGACATAATATTTGACTTTTCTTTTAACTGTTTATATCTTGGAGAACTCCCTGAAGGTCTCAGTAAAGGAGACACTTACCTCCTGAAGATTTTCATGGTTGCAAGTAAAAAAGCAATTACTAAATGCTGGCTCCAGAAGAATCCTCCTACCATGAGACTCTTAACAAACATTATAAACTCTATCCAGGCAATGGAGAATTTGACTTTTGTGCTGCAGCTTCAAAAGGATAAAAGAGAGGAATACTGGAAAAAATGGGATCGCTACAAACATAAAGACTCCTGATTCTATTTCACTCCATTCCAATGTGAGAAATATTTGTATTGTGTACTGCACCTATGCTTTTCTTTTTTGTACCTGCTTCCAAATGTGTGTACTCTCATGTCCTAGCCCTCTTTTGTTTGTTGTTTTATGCTCATATATAAAACCAAAAAAAAAAAAAAAAAAAAAAAAAAAAAAGTAGTCAACTTAAGTAAAACCTTTTATGTTCTTTAGCTACACCTTTTGTGATCATGCTAAGCAACTAACAATAGTAGCAGATAAGATATGCATGCCTAGTTTCCACTGCGCAGCACTGCACCCTCTCTTGATAGGCTTCAGGGTTTATGCTGGACGGCGATAGTCAACATATACAGATAATCAGAAATGACATGTTGCTGTGCTGAATTCAACCTGTAATACCGGGCACACATGTGTTGTGAGAAGATATAAGCACAAAAGAATTTCAGTTAGTGTCCGCTTGTGTCTGCAGTCTCAGGGAGGACTTACCATCTTTATCAGTGAACACTTCCTTCTTTCCACTGAACATGGCCTTCAGCATGCAGTCCTGTCTGGTCAGCACATGTAGTGTGGCGTAAAACAGGGTCCCGCCCACGTTGAGTCGGACATACTTGTTGCCCAGGCCCACCGCGCTGCGATGACTGCAGGTCTTGGTCTTGGGACAGGCCAGAGGGAGGGCTACGGAGGGGCAGGCGTGCTGGGTGTGATGTTGGGGCAGACAGCTGGCCCCTGACATGTCCTTCTGGAGGTAGATGACCACCCTGCAGACGGAGGTCCGGAGCTCCCCCGCCGTGGTGACAGCTACTGATGGGGCCGCCACAACCTCTCACTGCTCCAGATCATTCCTGGCAAAACAAAACATGGAAGAATTCTCTATGGAGCTTTGCAGTAAAGGTCAATGGCCGCGTTTCCCAGATTCGATCGTTCTTTGGGACCAAAGAAGGCTCGAAAGAAAGGTTCACCTAAGATGGAGCGCTAAGATACGGGTGTTTCCCAGATGCCGTCTTAAGTCCCTTCTTTGGAGAGCTGTAAGGTCAAGCGAAAGAAGCATCGAAAGACACTGTTAGTGGGAGCTGTCCACCTCGGTGGTGCTGAAACTGAATAAATCGATGCCAGGCAAATCGATCACCCACCTCTTTATCAGCGCATAAGTCACATACAGCGCCCCGTGGTCCCCCCCACACAGGTGGAATTAGGCTACGCATGTATCGCGTGTGTGTGTGTGTGTGTGTGTGTGTGTGTGTGTGTGTGTGTGTCAACAAGTGTATCCAAGTAATCAAGCCCATTAGCGCATATATACCCCCGTGGTCCGTGGATATAGGCGCACACGTGAGAATGGAAGAAACCGGCAGCAAAAGAAACAAGCGGGCACCGTTGTTTACCGCGGAGGAGATGGGCGTCTTAGTGGACGAGGACTGGCCGCACCGGGATGTGTTATTCAGGAGAACAAGGTGCAAAAAGAACTTCACAGTGAAGAACCGTGTTTGGCAGGCCATAGCCGCCGAAAAGATGTCCCCCTCCAGCCCATGTGGCCTGCGTGACTGGCGTGCTATGAGGAAGAAGTGGCAGGAGTTCCAGAACCAAACAAAAAAGGAAGAGTGCGAAGGTTTCACTAATCAATCTCCCTTCGTTGCAGGTGATGCAGACGCAGCGCGGAGCCACCCCTCCCCCAAATAGTTTCGATAAACTACTTTGGTTTCCTTTTCAACCATGTATTGTGTGGATCATTTTGCATTGAAATGAGGGTGTCAAACCTAGCAACAAAAAGTCCCAGGCAATTTGTAATTTATCTAAGCGTAGGATCAAAAAGTGTGCATATTGTGCGCCCTTTCAGCACAGAATATATTGCCGCTAATTTCCCACTTGTTACATGCTCACCTCAGAAACGTGAACACTTTAGTCCCACATACTGTATGCAACACTACTTCCTTAAATAATTACTCCCCCAGTGGAAACATGAAGGTGTATTGAACTCTATACGCCTATGTAGTATTAGAAATCGGTTCATCCTAGCCTGAGAAAAGGCAAAAAGAGTGTTTTTATGGTCTCTCTGGCTGTCTCTGCCTCTAAAGTCAGAAATCCTCCTACTACCACAATGCACTGCGCTCGCAGTCCTCCAAGGCCCCACCCACATTTCCCTTGTAGTCTCGTCCATAGGTCTCGTCTGTCTGACTGATGAAAGTTGGTAAACAACAACTTCCAAATACAGTTGTGGGCAATACCTCGACAAATACAGACACAATTTAGATTCCACAATGAATGATTTTTTCTAAAAGTATACATAGTTTCCAGTTTCACTGTAAAACGGAGGGAAGAAAACGCGCACTCGGCTACGTTTGCTACAGTTTTCAAGATAGTTTTTCAACATGCCTGCTGGTAGGCCCACATGCTGCGCACTATCAACAAAACTAGCCTAGCCTAGCCTTCAAACCGGACTCTGAAACGAAATATTCTGGGCATGAAGAGGACACTCTGGACGGGAGGGACGTATGTGGACCGAGACCCTGTCCCATAGACTTTTCTAATGCACCACCTCCTGCAGAACGCACTCGCGTACAGGTAAGACTTTCAACCTATTAGGCTATATTTCTGTTCACACAGTATGCAATTATAGCTGCTGTCAGGGGGGGGCTTGCTAAACTGTTTCAGAAACAGACTAATGTAACAACCGTTTGTGTGTTTGTAAGGCAACTAAAGAAAAAACCTATCAGACTATCATTTTCAGTGAGTGCTCAAAGCTAACGTTTCACTTATAGTAGCCTAACTGTCGTATTTTATGGTGATTTCAGAATCCGATGTCTACAGTCTCCCACTCAACTGCAACCAGTGCCCAAGGAGGCTGCAGTGAGCTTCACAGAGAGGATATCAGACCCCTACCTCAGCAGCATCCCATCTAAGACCCCGTTTCCAATTGGCATTAACATCTGACTTTTGTAATCGGATCACATGAATAAAGCTCTAACTACAGGTGAAAACACTCTCAAGACGCATTGAGATCGGATCACAAAAACCACATTCGGAGGTGGTTTACGTCCGTTGTGACCGTTGTGTCCGCATTCATTTGGTAGTGGGAACACCAATGTGGTTTTTATCCACATTAGGGACCTCCTACTCAACTGCCGCCCCCTGCCTGAGCGGAAATACATTGAAAATGCAGCTTTTATAGAAGCCTCATGAACATTAGTTGCATCCGCCAGTATTGCAAATGACAAGCATTCTGTCCTCTGTTTTCATTTCACTGCGTAAATCTGAAAACACGAATATCGCTGCTATTGACTGGAGAGCTGCAAGGCAACGACTTCCTGTTCTTATCTGCTTAAGAATAAAAGTCAACTCGCGTTTGGCTAGTAACAGGCGTTTAATGTGAAGGCGCACAGGAAATATTCTGTTCGCATATGCAGTATCTTAACTGCATACAGAAAGCCGTGTAGGCTACTGGTGGTGGTGACAAGAGTGTAGCAGACGTTAGAAAAGCCGCCCGGCAAACACACATCTTTCACCAGCCAAAGAGGCGAAATACCTTACTCGTCTAAGAGTTTTTACTTTGATATACTATCTATGATATTTCCCGCATTTGGCGAGTGTTAATGTAGAGCCCTCTAAGCAGTGTTGTGCATCGCTCCTCCTTGTCTAAATGAGACAGTAGCCTATCTCGTCAACCTAGACTTGTAATTATCTTCGCACGTAATACATTTTAATAGCAAATGCGATTAAAACTGTGGCACTGTACAGCCCTGTATGTTTACTTGTTTGAACCCCACCGGTTAAAAACAGCAATGCAAACGGAAATGATGTCCGTGTTGATTTAAATACAGCGCGGGTAAATGGAATCGGATCACAAGTAGACAAAGAAGTCACATTTGAAAATACAAGTGGGAACACACGGACTGAGAGCTGGCCACTTGTAACCAGATTCAAAAAGTCAGATGTTCCCAGGTGGAAACAGGGTCTAAGGCTCTGTTAATACTACACTCAACAAAAATATAAACGCAACACTTTTGTTTTTGCTCCCATTTTTCATGAGATGGACTTAAAGATCTAAAATTCATTCCAGATACACAATATTACCATTTCTCTCAAACATTGTTCACAAATCTGTCTAAATGTGTGATAGTGAGCACTTCTGCTTTGCTGAGATAATCCATCCCACCTCATAGGTGTGCCACATCAAGATGCTGATCTGACAACATGATTAGTGCACAGGTGTGCCTTAGACTGTCCACAATAACCAACCAACTTGAATTCAAAGTTTTAATCGCAAAAATATGAACAACTATTTATCAAAATAAAATGTGTAGTGTGTTGGCTCAGGTCAAACTGGTCACTGCTGCTCTTGTCTCTTGATAGCCACGGTCCTGGGTCTCTCTCGTTGCAGGATTCACGCCAGGAAATGGCATGACTCGGCGATATTGTCTATAAAACATTGAGCAAAACATTAGCAAGGTGAGCTAATTTTAGCCTGCCGTAGCTTACAGTGCATAGCCTACATGAAAAATAACTGCAAGGTAACGTCACGTTAGCTTTGCTGCCAACATTACCAAAAATAGGAAAACATAGTGCCAATAAGACATTTTAGAACAGGAACACTGTATTTAGCTCGCTTTTTTCCCCCCACACAGTCAGTGTCTCACTGCTGCAGCGCTGCTTTTACCAGCCTGTTGCAACATGACTTTTTCTCTGATAATTCCCATTAATAAAGCGCTGTGTAGCTGCCCTGATCTGCTAACACAAGCGGCAGGGAAAAAAAGAAAGGCAGACGCAACGCAAGAAGTGTGGCGGTGGTGAGTAAAAATAAAAACTTACTGTGTTGTGGTCGACGTCCGTCTCTCCCCGCGGGCTGTGGCTGGCGCCTCCAGTTCAACTTCTCAATATTGAAATATGTCTCCAGGGTCCCTCTTTCCATATGTCGAGCAAAGCTACGGTGAAGTTTCTAACAGTGAACGCCACAAATCCACCAGGCACAGCGGCTGGGGCTCCTCATCCCTAGAAGAGTAGCTGCTACTGTAGCTAGCTTCTCCTCTTCCTCCTTACGACTGTCACCTCTCTTCCTCGCTGTAATCCGGTTTATACAGGTAGACACGAATGTCCGTTCACTGCAGTAAACATTAAAAATCTCCTTTAGGCTTTTCTAATGGAAAATTACCTTCTGCCATGATCGGTGTTTCTCGCTTAGCGGGGAAGAAACATGGCGGACATTCTGTTTACATTTCGTGAGGGAGGTCCCGCCTCCCTCATTCCTTATTGGTTGGCATAAAAATGTGCGGAACTAGCGGTCTGTAGTCCATGGGCCCTACATAGCAACATGGAGCGTGCGTCATGCTCCATGTTGCTATGTAAAATGTGGGGTGTGGATTATCAGGACAGCTGGACCAAGGGAAGAGTGAGTCAAGACAAACTTCTTTCCTTATATTATAATAGCCATTTTATACATGTAGCCTACATCTGCTGGTTCTGTTTATTTATTTCAGCCTTCAGGCCTGACAGTTGATATGGGTGGTGTGGTGGTTGTTGGTTTATGGTTTAGTGATCAGTGCTTGCTTGGTGACTGGTGGTGAAGAGGTAGGGGCTGGGGTTGTTGGACCTCAGAAGAGGTTGATATGTTCCTAAAAACGCAGCGCAGCCAGGAGCTGCATCTCTGGGCTGAAGGGAAAAATTGCAGCGGGTTGCTCTGGATGTGTGGAGACAGAGTGATCAGTCGTTGGATCTCAGCACGGGGCAGCCGGTACTTTGCCTGGACGGCCCGGTCTGATAGCACGTCCAGTGGGGAGAAGTGCCGACGCACGTATGCATTTATGTAAAGCGTCTGTATTCGCGCACAGCGAGGCTGTTGGTTCGCAGCAAGGATGTGTTGTATTGCAGCTAGGGCTGGGCGATATGGACCAAATCTTATGTCACGATATAGGTAATCTTATATCACGATATGGATATCACGGTATAGTATTTTTCCTTTAAATTCAATGGATTACAATAACCGTACTGAACTTTAATCACATTAGATTGTTTTCATCTTTTGCTTGGAACTTAAATTTCCATACAAAAGAGAAACTGGTGAACAATACCACACCAGTCTGGCTTTAGTTAGTCAGTGCAAAATAAAAAT
Organism: Hyperoplus lanceolatus; assembly: GCA_026929865.2. Lineage (NCBI taxonomy): Eukaryota > Metazoa > Chordata > Actinopteri > Uranoscopiformes > Ammodytidae > Hyperoplus > Hyperoplus lanceolatus. The sequence continues at coordinate 36,054,431 of CM049398.1, read as the reverse complement.
GACAGCATCAACCAAATAGCCTACATTTTCCAATTTAAAGGAAAAATACTATACCGTGATATATATCCATATCGTGACATAAAATTACCTATATAGTGATATAAGATTTGGTCCATATCGCCCAGCCCTAGTAGCCTATATCAAAATAATGAAATATTTAATTTAATTTTCCTGCAGTATTTGCTCATCTTCATTTTAAAAAGCTGTCAAAATTAACTAGTGAGCAAATGTCTGGTAATACTTTCACTCCAGCTTCAACACAAATACTATTTTCAAGTTTGACATGTTTTAAAGTTACATACAACCAGCCTTGCTGGCTGTCTCCAACAATAACAGCACGGGGGTGAAGCCCCGAGTAGGCTAAAGATGTCATTATTAGCCAGCTGTCTCACGAGAGCTAACCCATGTAGTTTGCAGCTTAAAACAAGCCAACTCTGCGTCACGGCAACAGCACGCTGAAGAGCCGCACACAGCAGCAAGTTTCCTTTCCCCGATGACATTTTTGACCGTTAATACCAGCAGCTCTGCCCCCGTGATACGGAGTTGGTTTGTTAACTGTAGTGACGGCACACCGGAGCTAGACCATGGGCTAGACAGCTACAGCAACAGATGAGGCTTCTTCTGTTGAGGGTAGAGAAGCTGTATTACAGCCCAGAACTCTGCTGCAGAGCCCCCGTGTGGCGCGGCGGTGTAACTGCAGTTTAACTGTATGGACTCGGAGGGACAGTTTCCTCCTGCAACATGAACTGTTTTTTTCCACGGTATAAACGGTATGGCTAAATCTCTCCCAGTAGACACTGTCATATCGTCCACGGTATGATACCGTCATATCGCCCAGCCCTAATTGCAGCCATGGTTTCTTAAGGTGAGAACACACCAAACGCGTTGGGCGCGGTGGCCAAAGCGCGCAACGCGCCCGATCTGGCGCGTGGTCATTTTGTGTCAAAAAGTGGTTCAAAGCGTCCAACGCTTTGCAGCTAGTCTCCCCCCATATATTTATTCCCCTAATCATGGCTCCGATCAGAACCGACCCGACACAACAGCGATCATGTCCGCACAAAAACAACAACAACACGGCCAACAATTGTGCCAAAAGACAAATAAACAGCAACTGAACGGAACAAATAGCCTTAAAACAGATTGCCACTCGGAAATGAACACAAACAGCAAGGCAGCACCATACCAAACACATTTACAGCAGCATTGTGTGCAGGGCAGTAGAAAATAAAGGCAACTAGCCTACATGACCCTACCTGGCTGTGACAGGGACCGTGGCTGGCGTAGAAATAAACACCGGTGCTTCGCTGTACTCGTTGTGAAAGTTCCCCGGACTAAGCCGTTATGTTTGGCTTCATTATATGGAGGTGGTGGCCGCACACAACCGGGTGAGTTAACTAACGCTATCCGACCGGTGCTAACTTGGTTGATCGGCTAATGCACAGCCGCACATATTCACTGAATTAACCAGGAAGCCCATTCTCCTGGTTCACTTTCCCCACGTCTTGTAACCCCGAGCGGCTTCATACAGCACCAGGCAGCCAGCCGTAAATACATTTCCTCCTCGGTGTTTGCCTCTGTGTTGTCCTCCGCCTCCGGTCCTCGTGTCTGTGACGTCGGGTCAAGCTCACTGCTGATTGGCCAACGCGGCTAAACGTCACGCGCTGGAGCATTGAAAGTTCAATTTTTTCATCTCGGGGGATGGCGCGTTGACGCTTTGGTAACGCGCCCAAAGCGCCGCTTTGCCGCGGCCAACGGATCCTCGCGCCTAAACCAATGGTTCCCAATGCAAAAATAGGATTTTTCAACGCTGCCACCGCACCCAACGCGTTTGGTGTGTTCTCACCTTTACACTCGCGGACTTTGGCAACACCTTTATAGCAAGTGGAACCGCTCTGGATGAGGTTCAGCTGAGTTCAATTAAATCTGTTTCCTTGATATCTGTGAAATGCCACAGGGTTATTGATGTTTTTTGTATGTGTAGTACTATAAACTCATGTGTGTGGAAAACGTAAACGTCTAATTCATTAAAAAAAAAAATCTCTACTATTAGTCTATGTTTCTTGCGCCAGTGGTCCGCATTGAGCATCGTTTTATTATTTCGAAAAGTGGAGGAAATAAATTTCCCTGACGCGGCATGATCACTGACGATTACAGCCTTCTTAGCGACCAGCTAAGAAGGCTGTAAGAGTGGGTCAGCTCCATCTTAAGGCCCGTCTACCCCAAAGATTCGTGACGAGACGAAACGGTTTTAGAATGTCGCAGGGGAAAGTTGCAGCAGTGTAGACTGACAGTTGCGCCGTGGCTGATGCCGTTGCAAGGAGTCCCCAAAGACTGAACATGTCAAGTCTCCCGGTCAAGTTTTAGAACGCAGAGTGCAATGAATGGGTTGTTTGCCCCTTCCAACCTCCCTCCCCAGAGGCTCTTCCCCCCTTTCCCCGGCCTCGGTCGGACACAGCTGCCGAATAAAACCTTAATTGTCTCCGGAAATAATACCTGTCCCGCCAGGTTATTCTGAATATTTCTATTATTCTGATTGTGTTTTTATTTTCACTAAAATTGAACTGAAAGTCACAAATATTAGGAAATATAGCCCCGCGAAGAATGCCTGTGTTACGAGAATAGTGTGTGTGTGTGTGTGTGTGTGTGTGTGTGTGTGTGTGTGTGTGTGTGTGTGTGTGTGTGTGTGTGTGTCTGTGTCTGTGTGTGTGTGTCTGTGTGTGTGTGGTCGAGCGAAAAGAGCGAGCGCGAGTGACAGAGAGAGTATCCTGTATGGCGTATGAGTGCTGCTGTGAGGAAAGGTGTAACATTATGCCTTTTTAATTCATGTTGTGAATAGGCTATGAAAGACACAGGCTACTTTAAAACATTTAGGCCTATTTCACGTAGGCCTATAGTCTTTCAGTCTGGCGGCAGGAAGGCTTAGTAGACAGCGCCTGCTTCTGAAATAGCCAGCATGTGGGCTGTAAAAATAAATAGGCTAAATAAATAAAAACGCCGCAGTAGACCTACTATGGCTTATTGATGAACAGGACTAGTCGGTTAAACGTTTGAACGTCCACTGCCTCGCTGGTCGGCACCAGAAATTGTCGGTTAGGCTATTGCCCATCACTTGGACTTGAACATTAGGCTACATGTGTGAGAATGAACGTGTGTGTAGGCCTGTAGGTGTGGGCTAATAAAAGAGGGAGAGAGATAAAAACAGGGTATCTGCAGGTTTCAGCATGTCAAATTTAAGACTTTTTAAGACCTTTTTAACACCACCTTGAATGAAATTTAAGACCTAAGACACAATACATATAGGCTATATTTGGGGGGTCCAGCTGTATTACAACCCAAGCATAGCTTGTGTGTCACTCAATGAGACTCATTCAAGTTTACTTTTTGTCTGTTTATTGAACATAAAGTGATACTCATTTATATCAGCAGCTAGGAAGAAAGTAGCCTCTCTCAGGGTATCTGCACATTTGAAGACCTCTAATGAACACCAATACCTTGGCAACATAAATCAACAAACTACACTACATTATATGCTCTGTAGAGTTTTATTAAGTTTGAATATCAAATATTCAATGCACTTTAGCTAACAACTGCTGTCTAATTACATAAAATAAAAAATGTTCAGCAGTCTGAATGAAGACAATGTCCCCCGCATTTACCATCAAATAAATATAAGATCACTGTAAAGGCAACGTGAAAACCCATCATTACCACCTTTTCAACCTATTATAGAGCTGTATCAATTGATTGACATTTTCTGATTAATCGAGTCACAAGAACAGTTTAATCAATAAAGAAAATGTGTTAGCTGCGGCATGCAGTATTAGAATGAAATACAAAAATCTGGTAATTTATGGGGAAGAATGTCCTTCAAATTTTAATTAGCCTAATTATTCAATAAACAACAAACTTAGTCCATTAACTTTATTTTTCAGAACTTATGGCAGAAACTATTTAAAAATTGGTTCCACGGGTGAATGTTTTTGCACTTTCAAAATCGGGAAATAGGCCACTGTAAAGTAGGCATAGCATAGGCTACTGTAGGCTATACAGGTTTGCAGTAATTTGCTAAATGTTTTAGTTTCTTCATATTGTTGCAGGCAGCCAGGTTAATAAACTGCGGGTATTAGGGTTGTACCGAATGGTGATGGAAATGTAGGCTACTGTCTAAGATTGACAGGACGATCGGCAATAGTTCTTAACTGCGTCAGAGAGCGAGGGCAGAGTGGAGAGAAAGAAAGCGACAAGAGAGAAGCAGAGACTGCGTCTCACTCTGTGAGCTCACGGCAACGGACCCAAATGACCGTCTGATGAGCAGCTATTAATTAATACATACATTTTTTTACTAAACACAATAAATCTGTTTGTTTCTGTGTGAGTTGCGTTTGGGTCAATAGCCTACCTAGATCGCCAGGGGCGGTTGACACCTACGGGTAGCGGCAGTGTGTGGTCGCGGGGTGAATAAAGCCAGCCATGATATTTTGTCGTCCACCCTTCACCTCTCACTGAATTTATAATAGCAGGGCATGCATTTCGCTGGGTAGTTCTCATGGTCGTTCTCCCCTTTCTTGCTTTCAGCGACCGACTTCAAATTCGGAGGCAGGGGACACAATTCTTCTTCTACGTTTATATGGGATCACAGCCAACGGCCGTGCTGCCTCTAGCATAGTGTCTGACTTTTATATGAGCAGTTAGTTAAAAGTAGCCTCTCACATCTCCTTCTCGGAAAGTGCGGAAGAAAAAAATATATAACATTGAATAGTCCTGCCCCGACAAATTTAAGACCTTTGAGTAATGGATTTAAGACCAGCATATCACATTTTTAATGAATTTAAGACTTTTTAAGGCCTTAATTTTAGATACTTGAATTTAAGACTTTTTAAGACTTTTAAGACTTCCGCGGACACCCTGTAAAAAGGTGAGAGCACAAAGCAAAAAAGGTTTTCTTGGCCGCTAAAGGCCCGTTGTGTTTACTCTTGTTCGTCGGCCGTTTTTTTCTTTTTCTTTTCCTTTTTCCTCCCGTCAGTTTACGCATGGCGATGGAGACAAACCCAAAATAACACACAGCTGGACTCGGCGGTCTGGTGGTAAGGAAACAATAGCCTATACTAACGTTTAACAAGAAACTTTATGAAGAAACACTTTAAATAACGATCTCTGCCCATACAAAGAGCTCAAGTTGGATAACTGGACGGAGCGACCCATGTGTTAAATCCATCCGGTAGGCTGTGTGTCTGATGACAGAACGTTATCTTAATATTATACAGCGCGCCGCACATAAGAAACGCATTTACATTAACAGCTTTTTAGAAAGAAGAATGGGGCAATAGGCTACAAACATTAACCGGCGCAAAAAAAGCAGAAGCTGTTTTCCATCAACATAGCGAACGTAGGCCTAGAGCCTATGCACATCGGGACTAAGCTATAGCATATCTGGGTTGTCAGTGCTCTCATCAATGGCTTGGTAGGCTAAAGCCTATCTATGGCAGTCATAGATAGGCTATTAATTGCCTAATACAGAGATTAGGCATAAAACACGGCAATAATGAAATGGACATCCAGGTGTGATGTGTTTTAGAATAACAAACCAGCCTGTCATTTTCAAAATAAAATTATGAAAATGTAGCCTTGCCTATTATTGAATTATTGTAGCCTAATCTAATTAATTCTTATGTGTATAGTAGGCTATTATAATGTTGAAGGAGTGTGTGGTGCCGATGCTGTTGCGGCTCTCAGCTGTGCAAGAACGTTCGCCACTCAGGGGTTGACACTAAGGTTTCAAATGCACTTGCCCATAGGGCAAGTACAGGTAATGTTTTACTTGCCCGAATGTTGTGTTCACTTGCCCCAAAAAAAACTAAAACTGTTAAACAATGATATATACAGTATAGGCTAATTAAATTATACATTTTAGTGAACCGTATCTCTTAAAAGCAAACACAGCTTACTAGTCTCATCCTGACCACATACAACAAACAACAATTCATATAAGGCTAGATATCATGACATCACACTACACCAAGCGCTTGGTCCTGCTGCAGCATCGTGAAAGGGACTCATTTTGCCATGCACCTTGCCCAGGGGCTCAGAAAACTCAGTCTAGCTCAGAGTAAGCTGAATGTTAGCTTCCACAGAAAAATTTAACTTATTTTACTTATTTAAAACGGTCACATTGTGCCAAAAAGTGATAGTCTGCCATAAAATGATTAAAGTCCACCATGTTACCGCTATTGCCCAGTTACACTGTAAGTAGGGAGGGGGATCACTCATTACTATTCATATTGATACCATTATAAAGACTCCACAATCCAAATCTTTATCAATACTTTTCTATTATTTTGTTAAAAGATAACTGGTATTGTTGCTTTAATTGCTTATAAGATGAGCAGAGCTAAGGATAGGACTTTAAGCAGGTCATAATTCTATATTTAGGCCTACTATTATTTTATATTGCTGGGAAAACAAGTTTTTTACCCAAACTGTATTATTCAAGCTTCTCGCGAAAAACTAACATTTCTTATTTTCTTAATGTTACATTTGAACACATAATGATGTCATTTTATTGACCTTTGCCTAATAATCATTTTACTGAGCCGACCTGAACACATCACATTTTAACCGTTTGCGATTTTTTTTTAGCTAACAAGTTCTTATCCTGCCGATTTTAATATGGATTTAAAAACTATCAGATTTTTTAACTGCGGGACTTGCTACAGTCTATCGTTTGTTGATCACAGCTGCATTGAATGGATGATGGGACAGTGCCGAGCTCGTCTGCAGCGGCTCAGCAGACTGAGTTTTATTTTATCTTATTTTTTGGGAGACGGAGCGGGTTGAAGCAGTTTCTTCAAGACAGTCGAAGGTAGAACACTTTTACAGTCCATGATGCGGACCAGTGATGGAATAAAACACTGAAGTAGGCCTAATTAGATGAAGATGACCCGACTCGATATTTAACCCTTTGAGTCCTGTAATACTAACGTTCGCCGGCGCATACATTTGTATTTTTGCTCACTGTGAAGTCATTTCTTTGAGTATCTTCAAATTTTTCATATCATTAGAATCTGTATAACCCAAGCTAAAAGGTTATTTAAGTCAATAATTCAGAATTATTATTGAAAATGTTGAAATTGTGTCATAAATGAGAAAAATATAAATAGCGTAATGTATTTTCATCGTATTTTATCAAATAAACAAAAAAAAAATATTGGTACCAAAGATTTCTGAATGCAGAAACCAGTACAAAATATTTCTGAAACTCATTAGTGATTTGAACAATGTACATGTTTTAGTTTTTGAGATATGATATTTTTTATGAGATGGAATGAAAACACGTTTTGTTAGTTCCAGAGAAATATTTTCTTCTGCTCTACCTCTTCACTAATCTAGTTGAAGATGCTGTGTGACAGTAATGAAACTCCAGGGATGTTTGCTCACTCTTGCACCTTCCTTAGCATGTTTAGCTTAGACAGAAGCTCAAATATGTCAAAAAGTGCTCTCCATAACTCAATAAACCTCTCCACACGATGTCCGCGATGTCGTTCACTCCCTCAACTAAACACTTTTTGCCCAAGTGTGTGTTTTTTCCCCCGGGGGGGCCCCCTTTTTTTTTTCTTTTTTTTTTTTTTTTTTTTAAAAAAGTTTTTAGTGTCATATAATATACAACAACAAAAATATTTTTTTTTTCCTTTAAAAAAACCTTTAGAATTTTTTTAATTCCCCCCAATATTTAGGGTTTTTTGTTTTTTTTATATCATATAAAAAAAACTTCTTGGTTTGTTGGTTTTTTTTTTGGATGGGTGGGTTGGTTTGGGGGAGTAAGGTGGGTTAATTAAATAAAAATAATATGTTTTCCTTTTCTTTTTTTTTTTTTTTTTTTTTTTTATTTATAAATATAAAAAAAAAAAAAAAAAATAAAAATAAAAAAAAAGGAAGAAAAAAAAGGAAACAAAAAAAAAAATAAAATTACATCATGTGACTTACTGGACTCCATAGCGGTATCGATAAGCTCAAACATTATTGATTTCTGGGTTTTGAATATAGCGGAACCAGGTCCGTATAGCCTAATAGAGCCGGCTTTCGGAACATAGACAGCGAAACTGTCTGCGCGCACGCAGGCTGTGTGTGTCTTGTGTGTGTGTGTGTGTGTGTGTGTGTGTGTGTGAGAGATAGAGTGCGAAAGAGCGATCAATTGCAAATATAGCCGATCTATTGTGTGAGTTAACGGAAAAAAATAGTTTTGCAGACTCTATAACACATGAACAAATAGCCTAGACTACTGATAAACCCTCTAAAATCCACTTGCCCGTTCAAGCAAACAAAAAGCAATCTCAACTTGCCCGAACATAACCGTTAGTGTCAACCACTGGTTCGCCACTGCTATGGAAACCGGCCACCGTCTCTACCAGCGGTGTAGACTGAATGGTTTTAGAATGTTGCAGACGGGCTCGTTGCAAGGCGTCGCAAGTCTCAAGCCGCCTCATCGCGAATCTTTGGTGTGGACGGGCCTTTACACTTCCGTCTAAGTGAAAGAGCTTCTTTCGCTAAGAACGAATCTGGGAAACGCATTCTTCTTTCACAGCGTTCTTTCAGCGCTCCAAAGAGGCACTTAGCTCCAAAGAGCGTCTTAACGAATCTGGGAAACGCGGCCAATGTTCATTATAACAACACCTGTTTAACTGGCAAAGCAGGATCCCCAGTGAATGAAGTCATGTATCACAATATAGAGTGGAAGCCACCTTACCTCACTGTTATCTTTCCCTCAGTTCCCTTTCCCATTTAATGCAATGTAGCTGGGCAGGAAACTAGAGGGGCAGGAAGGGGGCACATGAGTTGACATTCACAATGAGGAACAGAAAGGACAATTTGTTACCACATATACAACAATTGGCAGCTATTTTTTCTTGAAAAAACTCAAATTCACAGTTGATATTAAATTTTTTATCAGATTTTGGTCGTTGACATTGTTAAAGTGGCGCTTGCTCAGTTTTATAACAAACTCAATAACGTTTTCACTTCAAATAACTTGTTTGAAATAGTAATCCATCTCCTTATAAGAGACCTTTCGTGGCTCGGTAGGCCTATGACCTAATTGAAGTAGGAATTAACAATTCGTCTTCCCAAAACTTCACTGCTCGAAGCTTTATTGCAACAGTACATTGTAAACAATATTTAATCCACTTGGCGTCACTCTCAGCTACCGCTAACGTTACTTCCTGCGTGGGTGTGTTTTGCTAATGTTAGCTTATGTCAAATAGAGTGGCCAAACTTTCGTTACGTATGAGGCAATGCAGATAAACTACCCTATGCTGAGAGTTGACAATGTTTTGAATGATGGGATGTTGGTAGAATTAAACACACACCGTTAGTAACAACGTAAACTAGCATAGCCTACAGAAACAATTTAACCTCTCCAGACGTGTATTTTCTACTTACAAATGACCCACCAATTAGCTTCATTTTTCAATGGAGATTGTAACGTTGTCGTCCACAGCTAAATGCAGCAGCAAATATCACTTAACGGGGCATCCGTTTATGAACTTTGAAGTTTACTTACCGACCTCTCTGTGTAGTCGGATATTCGCAAACAGTATGGCTAGTTAACCTCGTCTGTATCGCCGTGATACAGTAACTCTAAAGAGATTGGAATTGTTAAAAAAAAAAAAAAAAGTATGTTAGCTTAAGTTAAACTAGCTCCTCTTTGTTCTTCTTCGGATGAGTTTTTACAGCAGGCTGTACGTCGCCAGGCACAATGTTGCCCCCCACAGACAGTAACAAGCATTGCGAGCCGTTTTCATGCTGATCGGTGTCATCTATAGGCAGAGACAGTGGCGGACTCAGACTGGCAGGGGCGAAAAAATTAAAAGGGCACATTCTAGACAACATGTGGACACACAGTGGCGTTTCTAACAAGATGGTGTTTTGTTCCCCCAGCGAAGCCTTAAAGGCAGCACTGCCTGGAAGGCCCCGTTCGGGGCACTTTTTACATCTCCATGTAGCACTTAGGCAAAGTAACCCATTTGTGGGCCAAAAAAACAGACAAATTGTAAAATAATTTTTTTCAGCTCAGATAATTTCTATGAGGTGTCCAGAACAACATACTAAGGGCCGGTTTCGCAGACATGGATTAAGCCTAGTTCTGGACTAAATTGTACTTTCAATGGACAATCTCCATTCAAAATTCCATTTAGTCCAGGACTAGGCTTAATCCATGTCTGTGAAACTGGCCCTAAAAGTCCTAAGAAATCCTAGTTGAGGAAATATGTTTAATTCTCATCAATCCGAGATGTGTGCCAATAAGGCGAGACACCAATAAATCCCAATTGGGCTATTTTATTCCTTTACTCCTATCAAAATGAAACTTTACACAATGAAAGTATCCATGATAATTAAACATTTTTGTATTACAAGTTTCTTTGAAAATGAATTTTAATATGCAAATGAGCTATACACTAATCGTACATGCCCAAAATAAACCCAAATAGGCTTAATTTTTTCCTTTTCTCCTACCACAATACAACTTCACATAGTAAAGGTATACTAGAAAAGTAACTTTTTCTGCTGTGAAGGAAGGGTATAACAGTGCATCAATATGCACAGTTTACACAGATCTGTTAGTACTGGCAGTGAGTGCAGCCCACTCTGTCAACATCAATGAGCTGTGGGTTGCCTTTGGAGCTGGATAGAGTTTTCGGCATTTAGCAGCTCACGAGATCGCAACTGCACTAGGTCCAGAACGATGTATAGCCTTGCCAGTGTTCCATGCCTTTAATGAATGTGACACAGTGTCATCTTTTGGTGGCAAGGGTAAGAAAACTGCGTAGGATATATGGAGGATCTTTGAAGATGTCACAAAAGCCTTCTGTGCCTTTGCTGCCATAGACAACTGGATGGAGCATCTGAAGAGATGTGTTGTATTCCTATATGGCCGCACCAGCAGCCAGGAATCTGTCTATAAGGCAAGAAAGCAGCTCATCACCCAGAAAGGTACATCAATTGAGGGACTTCCAACACAAGCAGCACTGATTCAATACAGAAAGAGGGCTGCCTACCAAGCTGGTCACTGTTGGGGACATATGAATGATTAACCAGAAGTGATCACAAAGCAGACCGACTAAAAGGACTATTGACAACACTCATTTATTTTAAATGGCCCATGTTTTTATTTTCAAATGATGTATGCATGTGTTTTGGGTGTTACCTACAACTCTATGTGAGTAAACGTTACTGCTTGCAACTTACCTTGCCTTGGTACTTTAATTGAGGTAACTGTTTATATCACTTAGCTCCTTCGGAACCTAGAGCAATATTGACTTACTCAGAGTGGGTTTACACAGATATAATAGCAATTACACCACTCAAACAGGCTAAACTGATGTATTGGTCAGGCTTTGAAATAGACATTTACTTGTAAGCATAGAAGGTAAAAAAAAAAAAGATGACCACATGTAAATATGTGATCTGTTTGTGTTATTTGTTGTCTTATATGTTATATGTTTGACATCTTTCTCTACTGCTGGCTGTACAACAAATTGCCCCTCGGGGATAATAAAGATACCTTGAACCTTGAACCTTGAAGGTCAGCATACACCTCATGAACTGATTATGTACAGTGTTGTGCGAAAGTTTGTGAACCCCTTGAGCCTTTTGGAATTTTATTTATGTTAACCATTATTAATTCATTTTTTTCAATACCAGTATTTTTTATATGAAATAACAGATGTTTGTTTATCAATTCAACATTTTTCTTTTCCGGAAATCAATTGTTAAAATAGATAAAACAAATTATTTGACAAATGTTGAATGTGCAAAAGTTTGTGAACCCTAAGCTGCATTGCTTAAATCGAGCAAGGCAAACACAATCAGGTGGGCCAAATTGATTGATGAAATAGACCAATATAATGAGAGATCTTTATGGAAGAAATTGGGCGCCACTAGATAAAACACGGATAAAACCAGGTCAGTTTAGGCCCACCAAACTGAACCCATACAGGTCAGACATGCTAAAAGGGTAAAAAATCTCAGAAGATCTCAGGAATAGAGTTGTGATGCTGCACATTTGTCTGGGGACAGCTATAAATTAATTCAAAAAAAGTTTGAGCTCCATCGGTCCACCGTGAGGCAAATCATCTACAAATGGAGAGCTTTAAGAGTGACTGAACATCTGCCTAGAAGTGGACTTCCTTCAAAAATATCTTCAAGCGGTTCACACACTTTTGCAAATACAACATTTGTCAAATAATTTGTTTTATCTATTTTAACAATTGATTTCTAGAAAAGAAAAATGTTGAATTGATAAACAAACATCTGTTATTTCATATAAAAAATACTGGTATTGAAAAAAATTTGTTAATAATGGTTAAAATAAATAAAATTCCAAAAGGCTCAAGGGGTTCACAAACTTTCGCACAACACTGTAATTCATGAAAATATGCATAACACCGCTAATATGTGAAGGTTTTACCACAATTTTGTTCCCTGAATTCCAGATAAATGAAGTTGGGTACTTTCTAGCATGTTTTAAATAGCACCACTGCCTTGTCCATCTTTGAAAATGTAGGATTAGACACCATAATCATGATCCTAGGTGCTCTACAACCCAAGCTACTGGTACTATAACAGCCGCTGGTGGCCATTTTCAAAAATGGCCACCGTGGGCGCCATAGGAAAAATTGTCGATGGCCCTATAGCAAAAAATCTTCCTTAGGGCATGCTCTATCAGTGTGCCAAAGCTCATGTTTGTGTCATAAAAAGCACAATGCATTCACATATCTGCTGGACTATAGGCTATTTTGCCACCTATCCCCCATTCGGAATGTGCTAATTTGGCTATTTCAGTGCAGGAGTACTTCTAGAGAAATCTCATTAAACATTTAACTATAATAGATATCTTCATACAACCACTGGTTATTGTTCAATAGCATCCTAGACAATACATAAATGGTATATTTGGTAGGGATTTATGTTTTGGTGATATGTGAGAGAAAAGTAAAGGAACCCTCTTTTCCTATCACCACAAAAGTACCATTTCCGCCTAAACTAAAGCTATGTATACAGGACCCTATTTCAATTAATGTTTTGCTAGATTACATTTGAACTTTTTGGTGATGTGGGACAGACACCTGGTTAGTACCTCAGCAAATCTGATGAAGAAAAGAGTGAGCATTCCCAATTTATGGGCTTTTTTGTCACATATCCCCTATTCGGAATGGCCTAATTTGGCTATTTTTGAGGGAGTGGGGTAGTTCTAAAGAATAACCAAAAAAACACATTTCCCCCTAAGATAAAAATGCTCAACAATCAGATTCATGAACAGGACAATCTAAAGATAAAAAAAAATCATTGTTGGGGTTTGTTCTACCTCGGGTAGGGGTATCTCGAAAACTAAAGCCTTTTTTGAGCACTTGCTGCTAGACTACAAGTATCGGAACAGTGAGGCCAATTCACTTATTTTTGCTGTAGACTGGAAACATTTGGGTTTGACACCAAAAGATGAATGAGACAATAGCTCAACATTTCAGCTTTCATTTCCAGGTATTCACATCTGGATCCGATACACAACTGAGAAGATATCATTATTTGTAAAGGAACACCATATTTTAGGCGAGCAGAAGTATTGGAACAGATAGACTTTAAATAAATTAAAGTGAATAAAACGTACTATTTTGTCGCAAAACCTTTGCTTGCAATAACCGCATCAAGCCTGTGAACGATTGACATCACCAAACTTTTGCATTCTTCTTTTGTGATGCTTTTCCAGGCTTTCAACGCAGCCTCATTCAGTTGCTGTTTGTGTTAGGGGGTTACTCTCTTAAGTCTCCTCTTTAGCAGGCAAAATGCATGCTCTATAGCGTTTAAGTCTGGAGATTGATTTGGCCAGTCTAAAAACTTCCACTTCTTGCCCCTGATTAACTCCTTTGTTGTGTTTTGGGTCATTATCTTGCTGCATGATGAAGGATCTTCCAATCAGTTTGGTTGCATCTTTCCTTAAATTGTCAGACAAAATGTTTCTGTAAACTTCTGAGTTCATTTTGCTGTTGCCATCATGTGTTACATCATCAATGAAGAATAATGAGCCCATCCGAGAAGAAGCCATGCAAGCCCAAGCCATGACATTGCCTCCACCGTGTTTCACAGATGAGCCTGTATGTTTGGGATCATGAGTAGATCCTTTCTTTCTCCAAACTTTAGCCTTTCCATCACTTTGGTAAAGGTTCATCTTGACAACAACACAGTAACACATGATAGCAGCAGCAAAATGAACGTAGAAGTCTACAGAAACATTCGGTCTGCCAATTTAAAGAAAGATGCAACCAAACTGATTGGAAGATGCTCTATCATGCAGCAAGATAAGGATCCAAAAAAACTGCAAAAACAACAAAGGAGTTCACCAGGGGAAAGAAATGGAAGGTTTCAGACTGGCCAAGTCAATCTCCAGACTTAAACGCTATAGAGCATGCATTTTACCTGCTAAAGAGGAGACCGAAGGGAGTAACCCCCCAAAACAAACAGCAACTGAATGAGGCTGCGGTTAAAGCCTGGAAAAGCATCACAAAAGAAGAATGCAAAAGTTTTGTGATGTCAATGGGTCACAGGCTTGATGCAGTTATTGCTAGCAAAGTATTTGCAACAAACTATTACGGTTTATTCACTTTAATTTATTTAAAGTCTATCTGTTCCAATACCTTTGCTCGCCTAAAAATGTTGTGTTCTTTTTCAAAAGATTATATCTTCTCAGATGTGAATACCTGGAAATGAAAGCTGAAATGTTGAGCTATTGTCTCATATTCATCTTTTGGTGTCAAACCCAAATGTTTCCAGTCTACAGCAAAAATAAAGGAATTGGCCTCACTGTCCCGATACTTATGGAGGGGACTGTATGTTCATTGTAAAATAAAGATGAGAATATTTTATCAATAGGCACCCTGTGTAGGTGACTGATCTGTGATCTGTTGATTGTCATATGACTGTCGACAAACTATCAGTCAATATTCAACTAAGCATAAGTAGACAGGTCTTAGGACTGTCAAATTAAAGTGAAAACGGTTTAGTGTCTACACACTATTAACAGAGCAAAACAGAGAAAATTGTTGACTATCTGTTGATTCTAAACAAACTTTCAGTCGATGTTCAACTAAGCATTAGTAGAGAGGTCTTAGGACTGTCAAATTAAAGTGAAAACAGTTGAGAACAGTAGACACTCTACAAACTAGTAACAGTACAAAATAGAGACAAGTTTTGCTCAACTGATGAGTAACACTGGATGACCGCAAAGTAAAGTTAAAAAATATAGGCAGAATATCTGAGCAGGAAAGCACATTTATATGAAGTAAATTAAACTTTTTTCAGTAGTTACACAACCAGTAGGTACACAGCAAGTTGTACCATCAATACCTCAAAAAAAGACAATAAAACTAATACACTAATACATTTATTTATTTAGGTGTCATTTCGGCAATTTCTTAACCATATATCGTCCAAAAATTGACATTCAAAAAGCTCAGTAAAGTTTACCATAACACCCAGTACCACTAGTTATGATACTGAGCAAACATATGTATAACATCAGTATATGGTAAGAAAAAAATATATAATTTTGTTGTGGACCAGAATATCAGAAGCTCCAGGTCGCTTGGGAGAAAATGGATAACTGAAATGGTGAAACAAGACACACTGATTCAGCAGTTAGGTTGGTCAAGTAAATGTAAAATATATACTTTCTACTCTCTCTTCCTTGAAGTGTATATCATTGTTGTTTCTCAGTGCAACATTAAAAAAAATAAAAAACACGACAGTGCCATTTTTAATTATGGACTGAAGATAAAACGCAGAGTTACGTATGTAACTCCGGTTCTATGAATCCTGGATGACCTATATCAAAATAGTCACCTGTGACCCTCGTGACACCGGAAGGGCTATATAGCCAGGTGTCTACAGAGGATCTGTTCTCAGAATCTTCTCGCGAACCACGAGACTTCTGAGTGACCTGTTACTCTGGCGGTCATCCAGGATTCATAGAACTGGAGTTACATACGTAACTCTGCATTCTATTTCATCCTTACTGAACGCCAGAGGCGGTGCATTAAGCACTGGATGGCCAATACCAACAACGTTGGTATTCCAAGCAATCAGCTCACTGGTTGGAGACAGCGGAGCTTGGCATAGGACCGTTGAAGGCGACGTTGAAAACCTGGAAAATGTGCTAGGCGATGCCTTAGGGCCCTCTCAGGGCAGCCCATAATGCTGAGATACTCCTGGTTGAATGGATGGCGGGGGGCGTCCACTGGTCCCATGGACATGTGCAATGGTATGAACAATCCAGTGGGACAGCCCCTGCTTTGTTTAGAGCCTGACCCTTGTTAGGGCCACAATAGCAAACAAAGAGCTGCTCCAACTGCCGAATACAGGTGGTAGCAGAAATATAAGCCCAAAGAGCCTGCATCGGGCACAGTAGCTCAGACCTGCCCTCCTCAGCTGGGGGGGGGGCAAGCGTGCCAGCTGGATGTGCTGGCTAAGGTGGCTGCGTGTAAGCGACTTGGCGGGAATGCAGCCTTCGGCCATAGGGTGATACATGAGCCAGAGTTACACCTCCGGCATGTACCGTTCCCAGATAGGGCATGCAACTCCCCAACCCGCTTTGCAGGGGCTAAGGTGAGTGAAATTGCATCCCTCATGGACAGCCACCTCGACCTCCTCTGGACCGAAGGCTTAGAGGGAGGTAACAAGGCCTCCAGGACCAGTGGGAGGCCCCATGCAAGAGCCCTCGGGGCCCTAGGGGAATGCAGCCTCAAAGCCCCTCAATGAAAGAGGGACCCTAACCTGTGGCATCCTACCGTGGCACCATCAACCCCCTTGTGTAGGGGAGCAGATAACAGCCACCTCAACTCTCAAGGTGGAGTGAGAGCAGCCACTATCCAGGAGGGGCTGCAGAACTCCAGAACAGGGGACACAGCGCAGTGCACTGGGTCCACAGTCTAGCTGCACACCAATTGGAGAACAGTTTCCACCTGTTCCCAAACTGCCTCCTGGTTGATGCTGCCCTGGCATTCAGGACAGTAACCCTGAAGATGCAATCACTCAGCAGTGAGTCAGGCCCTGTAGTGGCCAAGCCCAGAGCTGAAGGCGACATGGGTCAGGATGCCAGATCTGACCCCCCAGCTGTGACAGGAGGTCCATCCTATCAGTGGGGTGCCCAGGCGACCTGCAGCAGAGCCTGAGCACGTCAGAAGGGGAGCTGACGTGCTGCCTCAACAACAAAGTAGCTTAGCACTGTACAGTGTTACAGGGAGAGGACGCGAGAGCGCTGTCTTCACCAGTAAGTGACTGAGTGGAACACATAGCAGTGTTACCAGGAGAGGGCGCGAGACCGCTGCCTTCACCAGTAAGTGACTGAATGGAAGAAAATAGACTCAGTGTGAACCCCGCTGCTAATTACCAATACAAACGGTGGCTCTAACAGTTGAGAGACACGCGTCTGTTGTGACCATCTCCCGGCGGAATGGAATGGCGCCCATGGGCACGCCCGCCGACAGGTATGCCCTCTGTCTACATCGAGACAGAGAAGGCAAGGCAAGGCAAGGCAAGGCAAGTTTATTTATATAGCACAATTCAGACACAAGGCCACTCAAAGTGCTTTCAGGGGAAAACACATTATAAAACATTTAAAAGCGAATAAAAGAAGCAAATAAAAATAAAATAAAAATTAAAACTCGATTTAATAAAAGAAGCAAATAAAATGAAAATTGCAAGTTAAAAAGGAAACAAAAAAGTCTTCAGACTCGATTTAAAAGAACTGAGAGTTGCAGCAGACCTCAAGTTCTCTGGGAGTTTGTTCCAGATTGTTGGTGCATAAAAACTAAAAGCTGCTTCTCCTCGTTTAGTCCTAACTCTAGGGACTGTAAGTAGACCTGTCCCAGACGACCTAAGGGCTCTGGACGGTTCATAACTTATCAGCATATCAGTAATGTATTTTGGCCCTAAACCATTTAGTGCTTTATAAACCAACATCAGAATTTTGAAATCAATTCTTTGAGTGACTGGAAGCCAATGTAAAGACCTCAGAACTGGGGTAATGTGATCCACCTTTTGGTCCTAGTGAGGACTCGAGCAGCAGCGTTCTGAATTAGCTGAAGCTGTCTGATTGATTTTTTTGGAAGGCCAGCAAGGACACTGTTACAGTAGTCAAGTCTACTAAAGATAAATGCATGGACAAGTTTTTCTAAATCTTGCTGAGACATAAGCCCTTTAATTCTTGATATGTTTTTTAGGTGGTGGTAGGCTGATTTATTGATTGATTTTATGTGTTTCTTGAAATTCAAGTCAGAGTCTACAACAACACCAAGATTTCTGGCTTGGGGTGTAGTTTCTAACATAATGGATGTAAGCTGTGCGCTGACTTTTAATTGTTCATCTTTGGCACCAAAGACAATTACTTCAGTTTTATCGTTGTTTAATTGAAGGAAATGTTGGCACATCCAATCATTGATTTGTTCAATGCACTTACTCAGTGCCTGTATTGGACTGTAGTCTCCTGGTGATATGGTTATGTAAATGTGTGTGTCGTCTGCATAATTATGGTAGCATAATTTGTTCTTATTCATAATCTGAGCTAGTGGGAGCATGTAGATGTTAAATAGAAGAGGGCCAAGAATGGAACCTTGGGGGACCCCGCATGTAATATTTGTCCGCTCAGATGTGAAATTGCCTATTGACACAAAGTAGTCTCTATCCTTTAAGTAGGATTCAAACCAGCTTAGTACAGTTCCAGAAAGTCCAACCCAGTTTGCTAGTCGATCTAGTAATATGCTGTGGTCAACTGTGTCAAAAGCGGCACTGAGATCCAGTAAAACTAAGACAGAACTTTTGCCACTGTCTGTGTTTAAATGGATGTCATTGAGGACCTTAACCAGAGCAGTCTCAGTACTGTGGTGTTGTCGAAATCCTGACTGGAAGACATCAAAGCAGTTATTCATTGCTAAGTAGTTATTTAGCTGTTGATAAACAGCTTTTTCAATGATTTTACTTAAAAATGGTAGGTTAGATATGGGCCTATAATTGTGATGTATCTAGATTGTTCTTTTTTAAGAGTGGCTTGATGACTGCTGTTTTCAGGGCCTGTGGGAATACACCTGTCTGAAGGGACATATTGACAATTTGTAGAACATCTGAGGCCATACAGCTAAAAACAGTTTTAAAGAAGCCTGTGGGCAGAATGTCAAGGCAACAGGATGAGGAGTTCAGGTGTTGTATAATGTCCTCCAGGTTTTTGTGGTTTATAAGATAAAATTCTGTCATTGCATTTGAATTGATTTTAAGAGGGAACACATATGTTGAACTTGGTATTGATGCAGTGACAGCTTGTCTAATTTTGTGAATTTTCTCAGTAAAGAAGGAGGCAAATTCATTGCAGGCCCTCGTGGAAAGATGCTCAGACGCTACTGGCATAGGAGGGTTTGTTAATCTGTCGACAGTAGCAAACAGGGCACGTGCATTGTTGTTGTTTTTGGTGATGATGTCAGAAAAGAAAGAATGCCTTGCATTTCTCAGTTCTGAGTTAAACGTGCACAGTTTCTCTTTGAAAATGTCATAATGAACCTGGAGATTTGTTTTTCGCCACCTGCGTTCTGCTTTACGGCACTCTCTTCTTTCTATTCTGACCTGCGGGGCATTTCTCCAAGGAGATCTTTTCTTACCAGAGACAACCTTCATCTTAGTGGGCGCAGTAGCATCTATAACACTTGTAAGTTTGCCGTTAAAGTTGTCTAAGAGCTCCTTAACTGAGTTACAGGGGAGAGGTGGTATCGAAGAAAATGCTTGAATGAATGTTTCACTGGTATTTTCTGTAATATACCGCTTTTTGATTACTTTTGACTGATCAATTGTGTGAACAGACATTGTACTCTCAAAAAATAAACAGGAATGGTCTGAGAGGGGACCCATATCTGCCACTGTTATGTCTGAAATGTTCATTCCTCTGGAAATGATAAGGTCCAGCGTGTGCCCTTTGTTATGAGTTGGTTTGTCAACATGCTGATTTAGTCCAAAGTTGTCAAGGACACAGCACAGTTCTTTCGCACATCTGTCCTCTGGTTTGTCAGTATGAATATTGAAATCTCCGACGATTAATACACAGTCAAACTCAGTACAGATTACAGACAGCAGTTCAGTAAATTCATCAAAAAAGCTTGCATTGTATTGTGGTGGCCGGTAGATATTGATGAAAATAGCTCTAGAGGCTGAATTTAACTGTAGAGCCACATACTCAAATGAATCAAAATTTCCATAAGACATCTTTTTGCATTGTAGAGATTCTTTAAACAGAATAGCAACCCCCCTCCTTTTTTATGCACTCTGGATTCACTCACAAAATTGTAATTTGCGGGGGCGGACTCTATAAGAACAGCTGAGCTGTTATCTTGGTCTAACCAAGTTTCAGTTAAAAACATAAAATTAAGATTGTGCCTAGTAATAAGATCATTAATTAAAAATGTTTTACCTGCCAAGGATCTGATGTTTAATAAAGCTAAATTTAGTGTGTTCGAAGCATTGTCAGCCCGATTTATTTCAGCACACTGTGGCTGAAGAGGAATGCTTATCAGATTTGATACATTTACAGGATTTAAGAGTTTCCTGTTACTTGAGATACACTTTGAGAAACAGGGCCCCAGCTTATCCTGTGAGTCGTAGGCGTTAACTAAGTAGCTGCGGCCCGGCACATATCAACAAGTGCTGACATCATCAGTCTCCCTAGCCTGATGATGATGACATCGCGGTGGGATCAGAGGGGGTTTGCGTGGCGGGTTGAAGAGCCGGGCGCTGTGGCTTAGATTGGCGAGTTGAGAGGGACGTTGACTGCTGGGGGTACATATGATTTCCTTAAATCCCAGATCAGGAGAGGATGGAGAAAGGGTGGTTGTAGGAGAGAAACGAGGAGAGAGAGGTCGGCTTGGTGTTGACCTGCGTGGTCCAGGGGAGACGGGGATGGGTGGAGCCCCCTCCTCTCTGCCCTGATATCTCTCCTGGTCTGAGCTGTCATCTGGGGCCGGCAGTTGTCCTTCGGCGCTGCTGCTACGCTGTGTTATCTTCTTCTCCTGGGCCTTGTCCTTGGCACGAACAGATTGGTGACGTAGGACGTACATCACGTTGGATGTGAATAGTTTGACTCCAGCCTTATTTAGACAAAGTCCATCTGTCTTAAAAAGCTGCTTGCGGTTCCAGAAAATGTTAAAATTGTCAATAAAATGCACTGAGTGGTCAGGGCACACAGTTGAAAGCCATGTGTTCAGTGCTAACAGTCTAGTGAATCGCTCAGGTCCTCTTCTGATTGGTGGCAGAGGACCACTGATAAACACCTCAGCATTCAGTGAGCTGACCGTGTTCAGGAGATTCATAAAGTCCTGTTTCAACATTTCAGACTCTTGTTTTACAACATCATTTGATCCGATGTGCAGAATGATGTTCTTTACAGTTGTGTGTGCAGCTGCAATTTCCAGGATTCTCTCTTCTAGGTCCGACACCATATCATTTGGAAAGCAGAGTACTTTGGTATCAACACTAAACATGCTTTTCATATCTCTAACAGAAAAGTCTCCAACTATCAGGGTTTTAGGCCTGGTCGTTAGCTTGGTTAGCCCGGTTGTTAGCTCTCTCTGTGGCTCTTGGCTTTCGGGCCTTACCTTGTTGTGTGAAGGCGCTATGCTATCTTGGTCATCAGAGGGAAATCCAGGGACTTGCATCAGTGGAGTAAACCGGTTCGACACTTGCACACTTGTTTGCTGTGGAAGTTTGTTGTTGTTACCTCTCTCCCTTGCAGTAATCCATTGCTGCGGCCTCCGAGGCGCGGGGGTTGAGGAGGCACCGTGCCTGAGTGATAACGCAGGCCAGCCATCCAGATCAGTCATCTCATGGTGCTCGGCCCTGCCGGTTATCCGTCCTCCCTTTTCCAATCTCTTTGGCCTTCCACCAAGACGATTCCAGGGAGGGTTATCACTAACCTGGACACGGCCCTTTTGTTTCTTCATAGCCTTGTCGGTGCTAGTTAGCTGTGCGTTAGCTCGATCTTGTCCACTGTTTAAAGTCACTGATAGAGTGGTGTCGTTCCCACATAGTCCATTCACATCAATGTTCATTTCTATTCGATTCATTTTTGTTTCCAGTGCTGTAATCCTCTGTAGGAGTGTTTGATAGTCCTCGTTAGATAAGGGAGGCATCTTGCTGCTAATTAGCTTTAGCTGAGCGCCTCGCTTCCAGTCACCACAGGCTTGTCCTGTTGTTAGGCCCCCCCTCACGTTCTATTGAGAAGGTTGTAAAAGTGTCCAAAAATGCCTGTAGTATCTATAAAAGTAAAAATAAATTACAGTCCCTTTGATTTGTATACATGTATCCAGGACCTGCTGCTAAATTTATTATCGAGGAAAAATAAGAATGTAAGCAAAAAGTGCAAGAGGAGGAGAGAGCAAGCAGAAAAGCGTCTGCACAGTAGGAAAGCAAGAAGGGGAGACACTGCTCAGGTACCCTGAGCCTCCTCTGCCTGTGCCTCTGTAATGGTGACAGGGCTGCTGCCACATAATATACGCAGAGCCAGGGATAGGCCAATGCAAAGGGGGAGGACCCCCTGTGACACCGGGCAGTAGGGACGTGAAAGAAGCATCTTTCAGGTCTAATGACACAAACCAGTCCGCCTGAGCGATAGCCTGGAAGACATCTGCAACACGCAGAATGTGGAAGGAAAGAACATTGAGGAACTGATTCAGCCCTCTCAAGTCCAGAATGGGGCGAACCCGCCCTCCTTCTTTGGTACCAGAAAATAGGTTGGGTAGACCCTATCGAGCATCAATTAGCGCCCCTGGGAGCCCTGGGGGGGGGGGGGGCGGAGGCGCCTCAAATGCCGACTGTAGCACCGGTGCTGGTCAAAATGCGCTGAGAAGCGCTGGCCCATTGCTTGTCCACCTGAACGTGGCTGAAGCTATCGGAACGGGGTACCACAGAGGTAGATCCGAGGCTGCCCGGACGATGGGCGGGCGGGGGCACAAAAGTTATCAGTAGGCTGCTGGGCGGGCCGCCGAGACTTGCGTAGGCCATCGTCTCTCGCTGGATGAGAACGTGGCTGAGAGTGGCTCTGGGGGGCAGTCGAGGAGTCCCTAGGCCTGCCAGGAGTGGACACACTCTTGCGAAGACCCGAAAGCTGCTGGCTGGTCTGCCAAGCTTTGGCAGCCCGCTCTCCAGGGCAGCTGATCTAAACAGCTCCCCCGGCGTCACAGGCCCAGCGGAGGGCCCTCCTGCACGTCTCCGTCAGAGGCGACTTAGCCAGCCAAACCTGGCGGCGAGTCTGGACAAGGGTGAACATAACGTGCCCTAAGTCCCTAGACATGAGGGCAAAGGCCTGTAGGGACGCATCACTAAGGTCCTGCATAGCTGGCTCAACTGCCACTTGTTGCAGCGAAGTCGAGAGTGCCAGAATTAGGTGGGAGAGGGAGTTGTCTATCCGACCCATACGCGCTGCTGCGTCGTAGGCTTTTGAAAGCAGGTCGTCTGTGACCCTGCACTGGGGCCGACACCTGGCATCCGGCAGCAAAGCCTGATCAGGAGCCAAAATGAGGGAGGCAATGGCGGGCTCAACGGGTGGCATGCGACACAGCCCATATTGCGCTGGATCCCGCATGGTAGCCAAGGCCCGAGCACTGGGACTAGGACGGGAGAGAGCCTTGGCATCCTTCCAGCACACGTGTAGCTCCTTTAAGTACTCCTCCGAAGGAGGGACAGAGAAAGAGGCTGTGGCAGGGCTGCACCTGAAAAAGGCGCTAGGCTGAGCCACTTCTGCCTGAGGAGCATCGAGCCCCAGGTGAGCCAGAGCCGCACGGATGACGGCCCCCATGGGGTTACCCTCTGTACTGCGCTCAGAGCTCTGAGCAGAGGAGCGGGAGGCCTCCTCAAAGGTGTTCGAGGCTCCCTCCCCACTAAAGAGGTTCGCCGAAGCCACCAGAGGCAGGACATTATCCATGCTGGGCGCATCCCCCCCGGAAGGGTCAGGCTGGTCGCCAGCTACCGCCCCAGGTTGCAGGGTCAGGAGGAGCTCCTGTATTCTCACCATGTCGGACGACAAGCGATCCACCTTGGATGCTAGTTCGTTCCTAGCCCTTTTCCTGGGGGGGGGGGGGCACTGCTCTACCCCAACGCCAAGAACGGCCGGGCTGAGCCGAAGGAAGTGGTGTCATTGAGGGAGGGTCGACAGCCGTCGGACGCTCCGCCACTGCCAGTCTAGCCACCCTGAGTGCCAAGGGCATGGAGCCGCAGTTCATACAGGCCCTCTCAGTAAGGCCCTCCCGCAAATGCTCAAAGCCGAGACACGAGGGGCAGCGATCATGGCCATTGTCAGGCTCTAGGAGGGCCACACAGGCACCACACACATGAGCCATCAGCAGAATACTGGGAGAGGGAGCGAAAGCACTGCCTTCACCAATAAGGTACTTACTCAAAAAACACAAGACAGTGTTACCGGGAGAGGACGCAAGAGTGCAGTCTTCACCAGTAAGTGACTGAAAAAGAAATACACAACAGTGTTACCAGGAGCGGACGCAAGAGCGCAGTCTTCACTGGAAAGTGACTGAAAAGAGATACACGGCAGTGTTACCAGGAGCGGACGCGAGAGCGCAGCCTTCACCAGTAAGTGACTGAGCTCAAATATACAGCAGTGTTACCAGGAGAGGACGCGAGAGCGCAGCCTTCACTGGA
Source organism: Hyperoplus lanceolatus (assembly GCA_026929865.2). Lineage (NCBI taxonomy): Eukaryota > Metazoa > Chordata > Actinopteri > Uranoscopiformes > Ammodytidae > Hyperoplus > Hyperoplus lanceolatus. Next base: position 36,029,705 of record CM049398.1, on the reverse strand, counting down.
AAGTGACTAAAAAGAGATACACAGCAGTGTTACCAGGAGCGGAAGCGAGAGCGCAGCCTTCACCGATAAGTGACTGAACAGAATACACAGCAGTGTTGTGTGAACAACAAGTGTTAACCTTTAAGTTAAGCATTTCATAACTGTACACTTAAAAAGTTATAATATATTCAATACAAAGGGTGGGTTCCGAAAAACCACTCTGCAGTACTACCAGGAGAGGACGCGAGAGTGCTGCCTTCACTGGAGAGTGACTGAAAAAGAGATACACTATCCTCTTTTCTTTTCTTTTTTTTAACAAAAAGAGTTACTAAAAAAATGTGGTAACTTAGAACAACCGAGCTGCTTCTATTAGCAAACAGGGACGCTATAATAATAGCTACAAGCGCCGGAAGGGAGCGGACACGCTAAGCGCTGTACAGTGTTACCAGTAGCCTAAGTGACTGAGCTCAAATATACAGCAGTGTTACCAGGAGAGGACGCGAGAGCGCAGTCCTCACTGATAAGTGACTGAAAATAGATACTCTTTTTTTTTTTTCTAAAAAGTTTACCAGACAAAAAATGTGGCAATTCAGAAAACAGCCGAGCTGTCTCTATCAAGGAAATCACAAGGGAAGTTATATTTTAGCGGCTACACACAGTGGGGGAAAGCAAATTAAGCTGACCCACCATCAAAGTAGCGGGGATAGGTCCTTCCACACTTCACAGCTAAACAGCCCCTGGAGGACGAGCTTACCCGTTACTCCGACCTCTTTGGTCGCGAGGCTGCACACCCTCAGCACGATCCTTCCAAAAACACGAACAATTGTCCGCACGCGGTAGGTTACTCTACTGCGTCGCGAGAAGTTGAAAGGAACAGATCCTCTGTAGACACCGGGCTACATAGCCCTTCCGGTGTCACGAGGGTCACAGGTGACTATTTTGATATAGGTACTCGAACTGCGCATGCGCTAGATGGATATATCCAGTGCTTAATGCACTGCCTCTGGCGGTCAGTAAGGATGAAATAGAACAACATAATTATCACTCTCTTGTGACTAAAAACTAGTTTAACCTGGTCCTGCCACTGTTATTTCAATGAGCACATTGGAATAATTTTTTGCTCTTTGTAGATCTGGTGTTTGGGTTTGCTGGCCATTCTCAAGGCCTGCTGTAGTCTACTCCTCTCCAATCAAAGCAGTTAGGCTGAATAATCCAGGAATCTTGTCCTATCACCCAGTTGTTCTATTTCGTTCCGACTGACCGCCAGAGGTGGTGCTTACAGCACTGGATGTTCCATCGCTCGCATGCGCAGGTCGAGATCTTCATACCAACAAAGTCACCTGTGACACCTGGGTGACCCCGGGAATGTCTATATATTCCGGAAGTCACCAGAGGTTCTGTTCCTTCTATCTTCTCGCGGACTAGCAGGTCGCACACATTGTTGTGTGATAATATACCATTAGCTTGTCGCAAGTAGCTCGTACCTAAGGGTTGGTGCTTCGATTTGACTTCGACCACCAAGGGCTGCAACTTGCAATTCGTTCGACTTGGCTGCGGCCGGTAAGGGGTGAGTAAAGTGTGAAGGCTACGCGTAGCCCGGCTACGGCGGAAGCTAATATCACCTTTCCACCTTGCTTTGATTAGATCAGGCGGCGGCTGGGTTCACAGTCGCCGTGTTATTCTTTTGTTCGCACCGTTGCTTGTGTGTTTTTCGCTAAGCCCGGTTGCTAATTGTATGCTCGAATGTATTGTTTTCTAGCATTGTTGACTGTTGCTCGGGTGCTAAATTTGCCTAGACCGGTTGCTTACTTTGATTTAATCGACAGCGAGCGGCTTGGGGTCCAAGCCGCCGCCACAGTACAGAGTCGTGTGCTCTCACCTAAGCCTTGCGTTGCATTGCACTTTATTTGCTGTGCCAGTGGGTGAGCCGTGCCACACACTAGTATGCTGTTGTATACACTGTATGCTGCTGTATTGTTCGCCGGTGGGCAAATTAGTTTCCTAAATCGCCTTCACCGTGTTATTTTAGCCGTGTCACACTGTTGCACGTGTGTAGGCTGCTGTAGTGTGTCGCCAGTTGGCAGCTCAGTTTCACACCACTGTATTAGCCATGTCGCACCGTTGCACGGTAGCTCACGCCTTAGCCTGATTGCATAGGCTAATTTATTTGCTCGCCAGTGAACGTCTTGGAATCCAAGTGTTGCCATCACTGTGTTATTTAAGGCGCATTGTTGCTTGGGTGTGCTCTCGCCTGAGGCTCGATTGCTTAGCCTTCGTTGATTTGCTCTCCAGTGGGCGGCTGGGGTTACCTAGAGCCGCTGACACTGCCAGGGGACTACAGATAGAGAATAGCATTTTGGCTAATTCTAGCATTAACCCATGTATGATCATGTGTTTTATTAATTGCACTGTCCCCTTCTTAAATAAACTGAATTCAATTGAACTGTGTTATTTAGGGGGTTGCATTGTTGCTTGGGTGCACTCTCGCCTAAAGCTCAATTGCCTAGCATACTGTAACTTGCTTTACACCGCCACTGTATTATTCTAGCGGTGTCGCACCGTGGCTCGGTTGCTCTCGCCTGAAGCCCGGTTGCATACCTTAATCGGAAGCATATTTTAATTGGCCCGACAGGCCGCATTGTTGCTTGAATGTGCTCTCGCCTAAAGCTTGATTGCCTAGCCTACGGTAACTTGCTCGCCAGTGGGCCGCATAGTTTTACACCGCCACTGTATTATTCTAGCGGTGTCGCGCCGAGGCCCGGTTGCTCTCGCTTGAAGCCCGGTTGCATACCTTATTCGGATTACATATTTTAATTGGCTCGACAGGTCGCGTTGTTGCTTGGGTGTGCTCTCGCCTAGAGCTCGATTGCCTAGCCTACTGTAACTTGCTCGCCAGTGGGCGGCATGGTTACACTGCCAATGTACTATTCTAGCAGTGTCGCACCGTGGCTCGGTTGCTCTCGCCTGAGGCCCGGTTGCATGCCTTAGTCGGATGCATATTTTAGCTGGCTCGACTTTTGGCTAAATTCTAGCATGTTTTACAGTAACTTCCTCACCAGTGGGCGTAGTTTTACGCCGCCACTGTATTATTCTAGCGGTGTCGCCCTTCTTATATGTCCATGGGTGTCGCACCGAGGCTCGGTTGCTCTCGCCTAACGCCCGGTTGCATACATTGGTTGCTCGCCAGGGAGCGTCTTGGGTTTCCAAGAGTCACCTTCACTGTGTTGTTTTAGCTGTCACACGGTTGTCGTGTCTGTGCAGGCTACTGTAATTTGCTTGCCAGTGGGCGCTATAGTTTTGCACCGCCGCTGTATTATTCTGGCGGTGTCGCGCTGTGGCTCGGTTGCTCTCGTCTGAAGCCCGGTTGCATACCTTAGTCAGATGCATATTTAGTTGGCTCGACAGTGGGCAGCTTATGCCTTCATGACCTCCATACAGTGGGGAATGGCCATGACAAGTGCCCTGCAGGTCTCAAGGTTGAGCACCTGAGGGAAGCGCTGTCAGATAACCCATGCATGAACTGTAGTTTCATGTCTCAGGCACTTAGGTTGCTAGGTAGAGGCTCTTCTACTAGCCTCCAACCAGCTCATGGTACCAGTGGCAGTGAGTAACCTTGCGGCTGGGCATCCTTCCTACTACAGGGGATGACATGCAGCTGCGTCCTGTAACCTCTTAGAGGTGGGCAGCTCGGCTAGAGGGTCGGTGTCCGTCCGTGACTCGCCAAGTATGGGGTTACATGAAGCTCTGGTTTCATCTGCAGCCACGAATGCCTTCTTTTCGGCAGGCCCTCAATCCTCCGTTTCTGTGTGCCTCCCTCGGAGCCTTATTCCGCAGAGCTCCGTAGATGCTGGCCAGATTCAAGGGCTCTCTCCCATCCCACTAGTGACAGCAGAGCTCTGGCAGCCATGCACAATGCTGATAGTTAGGGCTTGGACTGGTTAGCTCCGATTGAGCCTGCTATAGCATCCCTGGTTGTCTCCCCAGACGAGGCTCTGAGAGCCGATGTGCGCTGCCTTCGGCCCCAGTGCCGGATTTCAGGCGATCTCCTTACTAGGAGTTACGACATTGCTGCCTGTGTGGGCCATCTGGGAATTTGCTTTCTCACACAGTCCTGGCTCGGTCGCAAACCATACAGGGGTCAGGTGCTGGTCACTCAGCATGGACCCTCAGTGATGCTTCACTGCAGACTTTGCATTATGACTTAGGGAGCTAGGCAGGTTGATGTCAACTGTGACGTGGCGCGCCGCCAGGGTTGGCTGGCGCAGTCGTCCCAGTCGGAGGTGTGTCGACAGACCCCCCGTTCTCTTCCAGTGATCCCAGGCCAGACGTTCGGCCAGCTGCTCTTCAGGCCCGGTGCGAAGTGTTCAGGTTGCCCAGGCTAGACAGTATTGGCACGCTGCGACGTGCACCTCTGCCTGATTCCAGGCCAGGAACCTCTGTGGTACCCCGTGCCAATAGCTTCAACCACGTTCAGGTGGGCAATCAAGGGGCCAGTGCTTCTCAGCACATTCTGTACAGCGCCATAACACTGCGCTACAGCTGCATTTCAGGCGCCAGGAGATCAGCGTCCAGCCTCCGCCCTCCCCCAGAGTCCTTGGGGGTGCTACTCGATGCTCGGTAGGTTCTACTCAACCGAATTTCAGGTACCAGGAGGTGGGGCGGGGTCGCCCCGTTCTGGACTAAGACGGCGGAATCAGTGCCTCACGATTCTTCCTTTCCCCATGCTGCGTGTTGCAGGGGTCCTCCAGTCCATCGCTCAGGCGGACTGGGTTGTGTCATAGCCCTGAAAGATGCTACTTTCAAGTCCCTACTGCCCAATGTCACAGGTGGTCCTCCCCTTTGCATTTCTGGGAAAGGTGTACCAGTTCAGGGTTCTTCCGTTTGGGCCGTCCCTGGCTCTGCGTATATTAACAGTGTGTGGCAGCATCCCTGCCACCATTACAGCTCAGCTGGTGCTCGACTCGGCGGCCATGCGAGCCTGCCTTTTCCTGCCAGGATGCTCTGGCTAATGCTTGGCCAGTCAGCCTGCTTTATGCATTTCCTACAATTCTTTTGTTACTGACAACACTAGATGGGGTCCAGCATTGCAGTTACAGCCTACGTTTGGTGGCTCCACATTGGCCAGGAAGGCCATGGATCCCAGCGTTACTAAACTCCTCAAGGAGAGCCTTGGTGCCTTCCAGGGAGACAGGACCTTCTGTCTCAGGTAGGCGGACACATGTGGCACCCGAACTCGGGGCGCCTGCAGCTGTGCGTGGGGCTCCTGGTAGCCAGGACCCACTGTTGACGTATTGCGACCAGGCAGAGGTCCATACCTTTTTAACTTCAGGGGCACTCTCCACTACATGGCGCTATGCAAACAGGTGGAAGTTGTTTTCACAGTAGTGCATGGCACATGGCGAAGTCCCATGGACTTGCTCAGTGATAGTGATACTACACTTTCTGCAGTCTGTGTTGGGCAGCAGGAGAGCTGCTTCCACCCTGTGCGTCTATGTGGCTGAGATATCGGCCGCACATGCAGGGGTGGATAACCAGACGGTAGGGTCCCACTACCTAGTCAGGCAGTTTCTCAAGGGAGGCCAGAGGCTTCATTCAGCCACCATGACCCCTTAGGGCACCGTCATGGGACTTGCAAGTAGTCCTGAGGGCCTTAGGTCTACCCCCATTTGGGCCGCTGAGTCAGGCAGACCTGACGCGGCTGTCTATGAAGACGGCATTCCTCCTTGCCATTGCGACTGCAATCGGTCGGTGAACTCCATGCCTTGTCAGTGAGCCAGGCATGCTTGCTCTGGCATGCAGAAGGGTCAGGAGTGGTGCTCTCGCCAAATCCATCCTTCCTATCCAAACGATTGTCTCCCCACCATGTAAACCAATCGATCGAGTTGGCTGCTTTCAATCCCCTGGGCTCACCAGGGGGTGCAGAAAGAATGTCAGACCCACTGTGCCCCGTGCGGGCGCTTGGGCATAGGTTGTAGCAACAACCAGCTTGCGTAAGATAAATACCTCTTTGTCTGCTATGGGAGCTGCAGGAAGGGGGCTGCCCTGTCCAAACAGAGACACTCCCACTGACTTGTGGATGTGGTCTTGAATGCATATAGAGCACAGGGGCTCCCCATGCCTTGGCCGTTGAGTGCCACTCTACCAGGAGTATGGCTACATCATGGGCTGCCATGAAGCGGATTTCACAGCAGGACATTTGCGCCACGGCTACATGGTCTTCATCATGTACGTTGCGCGGCTCTACAGAGTAAATGTTGCTGCACCTCATCCTGTGGGATGACAGCTGTCTTGTTGATGGCTGCAAGCCCTTAATTGATGAGTACTCTTTGTGAACTTTTTGGTATAAGTCATCCAGTGCTGTAAGCACCGCCTCTGGCGGTCAGTAGGAACGAAATAGAACGATAGTTACGTATGTAACTACGGTTCTATGAGTTCCGGATGACCGCCAGAGTTCTCTGTCACTCAGACTTCTCAGACACCGCGAGAAGATCCAGTTGGAACAGAACCTCTGGCGACTTCCGGAATATATAGACATTCCCGGGGTCACCCAGGTGTCACAGGTGACTTTGTTGGTATAAGATCTCGACCTGCGCATGCGCGCGATGGAACATCCAGTGCTGTAAGCACCGCCTCTGGCGGTCATCTCATAGAACCGTAGTTACATACGTAACTATCGATCAACATAGAAAGAAATAACCTGAGAATAACCACAAAATAGTTCAAATGCATTTTGGTTTCCTTTATCCAAATCATTATAGCATAATGGTTCCACATTAGATAGCATAATGCTTTGTATTGCTTAAATGAAATATATTTGGTACCCTAATCAAATCAAATTCTCACTGAACCTTATACAAATTAACATTATTTTTTAATTAAAAAAACATATAATCTCTATGACCATTCTACACAACACCACATGCATAGACTCAGTTTTAGCTCACTTTAGCCTGAAATAACAACATGCACTATGAATATGGAATATGCAAACATGTATTCACATACAGTTTAGTGTCTATAAACACAATTTATTTAGACAGATACGTGTGAAGCTAGACAGCTCTAGGCACATGCTAACAGTGCTAATATAGCTAGCGCGCTAACCACAGCCCTAATGCTAACGTAGCTATGCTAGCGGGAGGCCGCGTCGCTAATATATATCACATTATTCTTACATACACAAAACGATATCTCACAAATACCTCAGTTAACTCACCAATTATTTCCTTTGGCTAATGGCAGCATTATTGTGACGTTAGCGTTAGCGTTAGCATTAGCGCCGTGGTTAGCGCGCTAGCTATATTAGCACCGTCATCCAGTGTTACTCGTCAGTTGAGCAAAACTTGTCTCTATTTTGTACTGTTACTAGTTCGTAGAGTGTCTACTGTTCTCAACTGTTTTCACTTTAATTTGACAGTCCTAAGACCTCTCTACTAATGCTTAGTTGAACAACGACTGATAGTTTGTTGAGAATCAACTGAGGGTTGAATGTTCATTCATTAGACGTGTTCCTTGTGAGTGGGGGGAAAGTTGATCCATATGAAACGTAGGTTGAGTATTGGTTAATAACAGCAGTTGATAGTCAACTTACTAGAAGTTGACACTCAACTGATAATTGAATATTTGTAAAGAACATGTAGTAAAAATTATAATTGTTGTTGCAGACTGTTTTTGTAAAAAGAAATTAACAAAATAAAATGATCCTATAGTTAACTGACAGTTAGTTGAATGCATGTTTGTTGACAGTTCTGTTGAGTGTCAACTAACTTACTGTTGAATATCAACTAAACATTTACTAATTGTGCAACTTATAGTTAACTTACAGTTAGTTAAATGCAGGTTTCTTATTTGTTGAACAAGCTATGTTGAATATCAACTAGGGTTGCAAAATTCCGGGAATTTTCAAAGTTGGAAACTTTCCATGGGAATTAACGGGAATTTATGGGAATTAACGGGAATTTTGGGAATTAACGGGAATATACTAAATTTAAAGCAACCCAATGCACTAAATTCACCCAACTATGTTATTTCAGTCCAGACAAACGTTCTAGACTGTAAAAACAGTTTTTTACACAAAGTTTTAATATATTTATGAACATTTCATTTCAAATCAGATTGTTTTTTAAAGTTTATTGAGACACCCAACTTGATATCATAAATTTGTTTTTGCTAGACCAGGTTTACAGAGGCTTAAACTGTGATTTTAAATATAGTTGGGGACAATATATTTTAGCATAATCTTGACTAAAACAACCAGATTTTATGCAAGTACACTAGGCAAATTGCACATAGCACACATCCTACTGCAGGGGTACTGAGGCCACACCCCCTACATGCACTGTGCATTCCTCCATCACATGGGGGGCATTTGACTTTATTCATTGAATGGGTGGAGTCAGACCCCATGGGTCAGACAGATGAGTACAATTTTACTCAACATGCATCTTTTTGTTGTTCAGGGAAATTATTGATTGTTCATAAAATAATCAAAACTTGATAAAGTTCTTCTTACAAATAGGGGAGAGGAGTGGCCTAAGTTGTGCCAGTGGGCAACTTGTGCCACCCATTGTTTCTAGATAACTAAAGAAGAAATTGGAAATGTGACCACATATTTAAGAAGAGCCATCCATTTGACTCATCCTGTAAAGAAGGGAGAAACATGGAATAAGATATAAGCACATTTAAGCTCAAAAAACTGTGTTTTGCCTTTCAAAGTAAAATTTCCATGATCAAGGTTTTTTGATTATTGTGTCTGAACAATTATAGACAAGTTTGAAAACATTTGACACATGTTTTAGTGCTTTAGTATGCTACACTTTGTGTCTATATAGTTAGGACGATGTCAGCCCTAAACTGCTGCATCATGCTTATTATCCAAAATTCTGGGGTTGAGGTGATTTGTGCCAAAGAGCCTAGGTGAGTTTTAAGTAAGTGGAGTAAGTAATGGATGTGTCTTAAAATACAGTTTATGAGATATATATCAATGGCCCAATTTACCCCATGGTATTTTCTCCAATGGCACAACTTACACCACACCGGGGGCAAGTTGTGCCACAAGACAACTTTTTTCCGAAAGCTATATTTCGTCAACAGTTTATTCCAGATCCAAAGTTTTTATTGTCGGGGATGCACAACACCCTGAAATATATGTATATATTTGAGTTGGAGACTTTACTGTCAAGGCCTCACTTTAAAGTCACTTTGAGTAAAAAGTGGCACAACTTAGGCCACTCTCCCCTAAATCTGTTCAAATGTAATGTTTTTTAATTGTATTATTTTGCATGGATGTCTGCCTATGAACAAACATAGTGTTTAAATGTTCAGATTTGTGTTTGTATGAAAAAAAAAATCATTTAAGTTACCGCCATTTAGTTAATTCCTATAATTTCCAATTTTGAATATTCCCAAAATTCCCGAGCGAAATTTCCCGTGGAAAGTTTCCGGAAACTTTCCACCCCTTTGCAACCCTAATATCAACTAACCATCTACTAATAGTGCAACTTATAGTTAACTTACAGTTAGTTGAATACATGTTACTTATCTGTTGAGATAGTTCTGTTGAATGTCAACTCATTCACTGTTGACATGCAACTGCATATCTACTGATGGCTTGTTGAGTGTCAACAGTGGACTATCAAACTAAAGTGTTACCTAACATGATTCTATCAACACAGACATTTACATCAATAGTCTAGCGTTATAATTGATTGGCCTCGGGTGTACTGTGGAGTTAGCCTGGTTCTACCAGACCATCATACTTCATTTCATTTGTACAGAAGGTCTGGAATCGCTCAATTGACAAACGTTAACTCACTTGAAGGCGGGTGTCTGTTGAAGTTTAAAACTATTGAATCTGCCCAGTGCCACTCTGGATCTGCCAACCAACCATGTCATGCGCCGGCTTCTGAGCCACTCCTTCTGTTCGTTGATTGGACCGGCAGAAATCTGTCCGGAGAAAACCTAAGAATATACTGCACACCCAGACTGACTACTGAAGGGAAATGAAAATTGAGCGGAAGTAGTAGGCGGGCGGTGCCAGGCTACTGTGGAGTGGGTAAGCAGGCTAATTGTACCCCAATCCTGTGTGCCAGCCTAGCATGAGCAAACTCTGCAACTAGAAGGACTGAATGAAATGTGTTGAAAACTGTCTCCAATGATAAAGAACACTTAGGCTAACTTGGGAATCAGGCCCTATGTCCAAAATTCCAAACTACCCCTTTACATTCTCATCAATCCGAGATGTGTGACACCAATACACCCCAATAGGGCTATTTTTTTCCTTTACTCCTATCAAAATGAAACTTTACACAATGAAGGTATCAATGAAAAGTAAATTTTTTTTGTATTACAAGTTTCTTTGAAAATGTATTTGAATATGCAAATGAGCTATACTCTAATCGAACATGCCCAAAATACACCCAAATAGGCTTAATCTTTTTCCTTTACACCTACCACAATAAAACTTTAAATAGTAAAAGTATACATGAAAAGTAACTTTGCATACTTCCATCTCTACATCAAAGTTCCTCAAGGCGAAGAAGATCAAGGTGCTCCAGGACTGGCCAGCCCAGTCACCAGACGTGAACATCATTGAGCATGTCTGGGGTAGAATGAAAGAGGAAGCATGGAAGACCAAACCAAAGAATCTTGATGAACTCTGGGAGGCATGTAAGACTGCTTTCTTATCTATTCCTGATGACTTCATCAATAAATTGTATGAATCATTATCTAACCGAATGGATGCAGTCCTTCAAGCTCATGGAAGTCATACAAGATATTAAATATGGATCTCACAGCACCACTACTTAATTCACTGATGTTATGCAACATATTTTTGTATTTGAAGTAAATTATGTTCAAATTTCACACTACTCTCTGTAGGCAAAACAACTTTTGTCTTGCCAAAATCTGACCTTTCTGTGTTCATTAAATGATCAATATTTCTTCACTGAAGCAAATTTATTTTAGTATATTTAACATAATTTGGGAGGGTTTTAGCTTTCATATAAGCCATTTTTTAAAACCACTGGATTAATTGAAATTCAGTTTATAAGCTGTTGTTTCTACAAAATTGATAAGTGTCAAGACTTTTGTTCCGGGACTGTAGAGCTTTTTCACCTGCTGCAATGATGCCTTTTCGCACATTTTCCGGTGACTGGCTGAACACCTTAGCTTGTTTGAGAAAGCTAGTGTCATTCTTAACTTTTTTCAATGCCATTCCCTTTCCTATGCCAAATAGACGGGACGTAGAATCACAGCCTGAAATGATGATGCCACAAGAGTACTAACAAGTCTTTGGCTGTGTTAGAAAAGCCATACTAACGTCCTACTCATACTCATTTTGACGTCAATTTGAGTATGTGACATTTGTGCATGCGAGTTTGTGTAGGCGAGAAATGCCTGGATAAGTACTAACTTTCGGGAACATTTGATAGGACAATCTTCCTACTCAACCGCCCCACAATGCATTGGTTCTTTTCAAACAACATGGATTTCTTTTTTATTCTTTATTGCTTCTGAATACTTCAGTGTAAACGGTCCGACCAACCTCGCATACACAGCCCACTCTTGTTTAACACTGATATAAACCAAGAATCGTTGTCTGTTTTCCTTATTGTTAAGGAACTGGTCCTTTTTGGATTGGATGCTCATGTCACCAGAGAAGTGTATGGTCACACCGGGAGCAACACCTGTTCGACACAGTTGAGTGGCGTCTTTTATGGTTGTTTCTTCTTTGTAGCCAACTAGCCATCAAAGACTATGACACTATCACAGTGGGCGGCCCGCGGGCCGTAGTTTGGGGACCCCTGGTGTATGTGATGTGTGGCGCTCTTTACACCCACAGGATAAGGAATTCTCTTTTTTTTCACATGTCCACCATACGTACTATAATTGACTATTTCTTTCTAGGTAACCATATGTTACCCCTGGTTCATTCCTGTGACTATCAGAGTATTGTCATTTCTGACCATGCCCCTATTTCTCTGGCCTTGTCCCTTCCAGATCTCCCTCAAAAGAGCAGGCAGTGGTGATTCAATTCAACTTTGCTCTCGGATGATAAGTTTGTGGAGTTTATCAAGGGAGAGATAACATTTTTTCTTTCTACTAATATATCCCCTGAAACATCTAACTTGATTGTATGGGACGCCCTTAAGGCTTACCTTAGGGGGCAGATCATATTGGGAACAGGAAGAGTCTCTTCAACACTCCATGTTTCTAAAGCCAGTCAAGGCCAACGAGATTAGTGAGATTTTACTGGGGATGCAGCCAAAGACCTCAAGAGACTTGCTGGGGCTTCACATGAAAATAATAAAATCAGTGCAAGAGAGTATTCTTCAACCTTTGACACATATTTGTAACTTATCTTTTCAAACAGGAATTTTTCCTTGTAGTATGAAAATAGCTAAGGTTATACCATTACATAAGAATGGAGATGAACACTCATTTACAAATTATAGACCAGTCTCAATTTTGCCACAATTTTCTAAAATTTTGGAAAAGCTATTTAACAATAGATTAGATGATTTCATTAATAAACATCAAATTCTTTATAACAGTCAATTTGGCTTTAGAAAGAATCATTCCACGGCGCTGGCCTTGGCTGAATCGGTAGAAATTATTAGTAATGCTATAGATCACAAAATGTACTCTATAGGAATTTTTATAGACCTGAAAAAAGCTTTTGACACTATAAATCACGAGATCCTTATCAATAAGCTTGAGAATTATGGCATTAGAGGTATAGCACGGGACTGGGTTAGAAGTTATTTACTGGACAGGAAACAATATGTGAACTTAGGGGAGATCACATCGACATGCTTGGATATTGTTTGTGGGGTCCCTCAAGGGTCAATTTTAGGGCCAAAATTATTCCTGCTTTACATAAATGATATATGGAAAGTTTCGAAGGTCTTAAAGTTGATTTTATTTGCTGACGACACAAACATCTTCTATTCGGAGCATGATCTGAATAATATGGTTGAGACTGTAAACATTGAATTGACTTAGTTACATGGGTGGTTAAACCGAAATAAGTTATCATTAAATTTAGAAAAAACTAAATTTATGTTGTTTGGTAGGAGAGCAGCAGATGTCTCTGTGAAAATCCAGGTAAATGGGATAGATATTGAAAGGGTCAAGCAACACAAAGTACTAGGGGTAATAATTGATGACAAGTTAAGTTGGAAACCACAAGTTAGCCATCTTAGGGGCAAAATAGCCAGGAGTATTTCTATACTTTGGAAATCACAATATTTTTTAAATCAAAAGGCCTTACTTGTATTATACTGGAGTTTAGTTTCCCCACATCTGCATTACTGTGCTGAGGTGTGGGGAAACACTTACAAAGGTAAATTGCACCCATTGGAGATCCTTCAAAAAAGGGCAATAAGAATAATATATCAAGCAACTTACAGGGCACACACAAATAACTTCTTTATTGAAGGTAGAATTCTCAAATTACGGGACGTAGTAAGTTACCACACCGTACACATGATGTACAAGGCTTAAAAAAAAAGCCTTCCTGTCAGTTTACAAGCAATGTTTGAAGAAAGAGGAGTCTCGCATGATTTAAGAAGAAAAAGAAGATTCACAGAGAAAAATATACGGACCACACTTAAATCATTTTCGATTTCTGTAAAGGGTATTAAATTATGGAATGAACTTGATGAAGATATCACAGGGAGTTGCAATTTGCGAAATTTCAAAAAAATGTATGTCTCTAAAATTATTGAAAATTATAGACTGAAAGCAGAGCACCAATAAGCGGAGTAAAGGTGAATGGCACTATCATAACATTATTGTAAAAGAGAGGTCAGCAGAATGACTTGTTTGGGTTGAATACTTCTGCAGTTGTGTTTAGACTACCAGATAATGACTTGAAGATGTATGCAAATTTGTGTGTTTTCTTCCTTTTTCTCTTTTTTTTTCTTTTCTTTTTTGTGATCAGTAAATGTGTATCTGATTCTGAATCTGATGAAATTGGGGGCGGGACTCGATAAGCCTTAGGCTTCTTCCGTCACCCTTCGGACAACACTAATTAAGATGTATGATGTGAAAGAGATAATTGTGTATTGTGTGGAATTGTCCGAAAGAATAATAAATACATAATTAAATAATAAATATCTTACACTGCCAAAATGAAGCGGCAATCCACTAAAGAGCGTTTGGAGTTGGCCCATCAAATTGGAGAGATTGACAAGCAACTGCGCTAACTCAAAACCCAACTCTTTATAAAAAAACGAGAGGAACTCAAAACAAAATTCGACTTAGTCACTACTCACTCAATTGAACATATACTTTTAAAAAATAAAGCCAAATTTTACACATATGGTGATAAAACTGACACATTGCTCGCAAATCAACTTAAAGGTGCCAAAGCGAGACAGAATATTTAAAAAATTTGCATGCTTGATGGCCAGATAACTTCAGACCACTTGCAAATTAATGACGCTTTCAGAGAGTTTTATTCTAAGTTTTACACTTCCGAATCTCAACCAGATCAGAAGGTATTGCTTGACTTTTTCAGCTGTCTTAACATTCCCAAACTTTCATCGGATCAGGGCCGGCCGGCGGTGCCCACCCAATCATTTTTTTTTTTTGTGGAAGTCCAGACCCACTATCAGACGGACCTGTTCATTCGCTGTCCAAGAAAATGTCAAACAAAATTCAGACAATTAACAATTTTTATTTTGCATTCCATGTTACGGGACCGTCAATACTATCCCTGTGTCAGTTTGGAGCTGAACTCACACCCAGCTGACACACACGGCTAAATCAGCTGTGTGTCAGCTTGAGCCTATTCCTCGCGAGCCGCGCGTCCAGCAGCAAAAATACAGTAAATATTATGTTTCACATCGTAGGCTACAAGCCACACATTGACACAGGCCTACACATTATAACCATAGGAAACAACAATAATTGTATGTTTTTTTTAATTTCATTTATAGGCTAGATGTAGGCCTATTTATCTATTATTTTTAACCCCATATCGCATCAATTATATATTTCGCAGTTTTTACTTAGTTTTTCCTGCTTCTCTCCGCCCCTGAATGTCTGTGCAATGAATGAATGACCTCAGATCACGTGTGGTTTTACTTCTAAATGCTGGTTCACTTGCAAAAGGGGCAATATGAAAGTGGACCACACCAAACAAAAAAATCTAAACTCTATTTGGTCTGGACCAAAGCAAGTGAACTAGCTGACTTTCCCACACCCTAAGACCAGAAAAGTAGCCTAGTATAATAGGAGATCTTTAACAAGTTCTGGATAGAGGTCTTCCAAACATTATCTCGGGTGTTAAACATCAAGTTGGAACCAAAACCTCTAATTGCACTTTTTGGGGTCACTGACGAGGTGTTTGGATTAACTGCAGTAAAGCGACATACTATATCTTTTGCCTCTCTTCTGGCCCGGCAAACCATTCTGCTGAGGTGGAGGGAACCTGTCCCGCCCACTCATACACAATGGCTGAGAGATGTTATGTCCTGTGGCGGCAGTGGCGAAGTGGGTAGGGAGTTCGCCTCTGGTGTGCAGGGTCGGAGGTTCGATCCCCGTCTCCCCGCCACATGTCGAAGTGTCCCTGGGCAAGACACTGAACCCCGAATTGCTCCCGATAGTTAGCTTAGTTAGCTTAGCACCCTAGTGCTAAGCCTACCCTGCGTGGTAGCTGCTGCTATCGGTGTATGAATGTGTGTGTGACTGGGTGAATGTGTACAAAAACAATGGGTGAATGTGTACAAAAACAATGTAAAGCGCTTTGGGTCTGTGATAAACGGAGATATAGCGCTATACAAGTCCATTTACCATCCTGTCTTAAGCTCGAAAAAATTAGGTACTCGCTGCAACATTTCAGAAAGCATGGGGACCTTTTTTAAACTCATTTCATGCTTGATAATCACGCAAAGTTAAATAGTGATATAGTCATTCATTCCCTTAACGATGATAACTTTTGTGACATGTTGCTGACATATGCTCACTGGCAGTGACTTGGGAGGGATTATTTTTTTCGATATAGTGGCATAAGTTGTTTTTACTTATTCTTTTTACACAACCTGTCTGTAACAACTGAACAACCTGGCACTTTGTAATACTAAAAAAACAAATAAAAAGATCTTGATTTAAAAAAAAAAAAAAAAAACAGTGGCAAAGAACAAACACCCACACACCATGTTTTTATAAAAAGCATTGTTTATCACGGTTGATACTTTAAACTGATCAGTACCCATGAAATTGCACAATACGAAGGCATGAAAAAAATAACATTAAAATAGGTATTGCATCTTCAAAAAGCTAATTTTTCCATTCATAAATACTTCTGGCGATTTCTGTTCACTGCAGTTTCTTACAACAGAATCACAGAGTAATTTTTCTCTCTCTGAATAATAGGCAGAAATCATTTATAGATATATAAAAAAAAACGATGAGCATGATGTGACACTAAAAAATAACAATCATCAGACATTCTGTGGGTGTGTAGGTATTATTAGTATGATTTAATGTACAACATCCAAAGGCCAAGAGTTCTCTGTGAGCTGTGGCAGCAGTCCGCTCTGAAAGATGCCCAGGCCCAATACAGATGGTAAGACGGGTGAGACCAGGTCCATGATTTACTGTTCCACTGACCCAATCCTGTTCTGAGACAATCAGATAGGAGATAAGTTAGCTTAGCATGTCATGGCCACTCCAAAACAACCTGCCAAAATCTTACATCATTAAATGAAGAGTTGAATATTACTTCTGTAAAATAAAACCTGAATGAAATAAAAAAAATTAAAAAATACATGCTCATGTCTTAGTTGGGCTGTGATTGCATTGTGTGTCTATAAGCTGTGCGATTTAGCTGGTTTGACCGATTTTTACTTAAAATCATCAGAAATATTCAAAATCAAATTAATTGTAAACATCCTTTATCGAGCTAAGTATAAAACACTCGAAAAGGTGAAGATGTGCTGCTTTACATGAAAGCAAACTAATCATCTTCCCTTTTGGTCATGGTGAACATTAATATGGGTTCCTAGGTGTGTCTAGAGCCTAGTGACTATTACAGGTGTTGGTGTTATTGTAGATGCTGCACCAGTGTCAAACTTATGTAAAGGTGAAACTCATATTATTAGAATATCATGGAAAAGCTCTTATTTTAAATTATTTTTAATTTAATTCAAAAAGTGAAAGTTTATATATATTCTAGATATATTAGACATATTTCAGGCATTTTTTTTTTTAAATTTACAGGATTCAGGCTTATAGCTCATGAAATCATAACAAATATTTATAATACAGAAATGTCGCTCTTTTTCATAAGTATTTTCATTCATCTACTATATACTTGGTCTGGGTTCTTATTTTGCATGAATTATTGCATTAATGTGGCACGGCATGGTGACGATCAGCCTGTGGCACTGCTGAGGTGTTATGAAGCCCATGTTGCTTTGATAGTGGCCTTCAGCTCGTCTGTATTGTTGGGTCTGGTGTGTATCATCTGCCTCTTGACAATAGCCCATAGATTCTCTATGGAGTTCAGGTCAGAATAGTTGTCTGGCCATTCAAGTACAGTAATACCATGGTCAGCCAACCAGTTACTTGTGGTTTCTAGCACTGTGGACAGGTGTCAAGTATTGCCAGAAAAGGAAATTGTCATCTGCATAAAGCTTGTCAACAGACGGAAGCATGAAGTGCTCTAAACTATTCTGGTAGATGGCTGTGTTGACTCTGGACTTGATAACACAGTGGACCAACAGCAGCAGATAACATGATACCTCACATCATCACTGATACAAACGAATTGTTGCGTTTCATTTTGAAATCAAGGTCCCACAGTCTAGAGGAAGAGCGGAGGGGCACAAAATCCAAGTTGCTTGATGACCAGTGTCAAGTTACAACAGTCAGTGATGATTTGAGGCACCATGTCATCTGATGGTGTTGGTCCACTGTGTTATCAAGTCAAAAGTCAACACAGCTGTCTACCAGGAGATTTTAGAGCACTTCATGCTCCTGTCTGTTGACAAGCTTTATGAAGATGCTGATTTCCTTTTTCCAGCAAGACTTGCCACCTGTCCACAGTGCCAAAACCACTAGTAATTGGTTGACAGACCATGGTATATTGTGCTTGATTGGCCAGACAACTCTCCTGACCTGAAACCCATATATAATCTATGGAGTATTGTCAAGAAGCAGATGATGCACACCAGACCCAACAATACAGACGAGCTGAAGGCCACTATCAAAGCAACATGGGCTTCCATAACACCTCAGCAGTGC
The DNA here is from genome assembly GCA_026929865.2 of Hyperoplus lanceolatus. Taxonomy (NCBI): domain Eukaryota; kingdom Metazoa; phylum Chordata; class Actinopteri; order Uranoscopiformes; family Ammodytidae; genus Hyperoplus; species Hyperoplus lanceolatus. Next base: position 36,011,468 of record CM049398.1, on the reverse strand, counting down.
CACATGCTGATAGCATCCATGCGACGCCGCATTGAGGCAGGAATTCATGCAAAGGGGCCCAAACCAAGTACCGAGTACATATGCATGATTATACTTTCTAGAAGGCCGACATTTCTGTATTTAAAATACTTTTTTATTGATTTCATGTAATATTCTAATTTTATAGATTTTGAATTTGGGGTTTTCATAAGCTGTAAGCCATAATAATCAAAATTATAACAAATAAAGGCTTGACATATCTCACTTCGCATGCAATGAGTCTATATAATATATTAGTTTCACCTTTTAAGTTGAATTATGGAAATAATTTAACTTTTGCATGATATTCTAATTTTTCGAGTTTCATCTGTATAGGGGAGAGTGGCCTGAGTTGTGCCAGTGGGGAAGTTGTGCCACCCCTTGTTTCTAGAAAACCATAGAAGAAATTGGAAATGTGACCATATATTTAAGAAGAACATCCATTTGACTGATCCTGTAAAGAAGGGAGACACAAGGAATAAGATATAAGCACATTTAAGCTAAACCAAACTGTATTTTGCCTTTCAAAGTAAAATTTCCATGATCAAGGCGTTTTGATTATTGTGTCTGAACAATTATAGACAAATTTGAACACATTTGACACCTGTTTTAGTGCTTTAGTATGCTACATTTTGAGTCTATACAGTTAGCACGATGTCAGCCCTTAACTGCTGCATCATGCTTATTATCCAAAATTCTGGTGTTGGGGTGATTTGTGCCAAAGGGCCTAGGTGAGTTATTAGTAAGTAAGTAAGTAAAATGTATTTATAAAAGCACATTTTTAACAGTTTGCACTGTCCAAAGTGCTGTACATAGTGCATTCAGTAGATAAAAAATTAAGGTAAAATAACAATAACAAATAAAAGACATAAAGCCCATACATCCACATATAAACAAATATTGTAGTACAGAGGTAAGATAGTTAATGGGGAGGAAAAGCCAGGGTGTACTTATGGGTTTTGAGCCTTGATGTAAAGGCAGAAATGGAGAAGGAATCACATTTGTCAGGTAGCAGTTGGTTCCACAAGCACGGAGAGCTAGTGCAAAGTACATTTCTGAGAGTTGTGCCAGTGGCATGGCTGTATATTTTGGTCACCAAAGAGAAATTGATTGTCTACACTAGCTCAGAAGAGACTGACATCTCTATTCCCCTTAACGACACCACTGATGAGAGTTCAGATGGCCAGAAAGATGATGATGATGGGGACATTGTCATTGTGAGCTTTGCAGGTAAAACCATTAGATCTGCTAGGCCTTGTTTAAGAAAATCGACCTTCAATCTTTGTAAAATATTTACTTTATTTACTTTAAATAAACCTTAAATAAGTAATTGTCTTATGGATTTGTCTTGCTTTACAATTTATGAGATATATATCAGTGGCACAATTTACCCCATGGTATTCTCTCTTGTGGCAAAACTTACACCACACCGGGGGCAAGTTGTGCCACGGGAAAACTTTTTTTCCGAAAGCTATATTTCTTAAACAGTTAATTCCAGATCCAAAGTTGTTATTGCCGGGGATGCACAACATCCTGAAATATGTGTATATGGAGACATAACTGTCAAGGCCTCACTTTAAAATCACGTTGTAGTGTATAGATTATATACATATAAGTCCTAACCAGCACCACACTGACCCAGATTCAAACTCCCAGATTCACCAACACAACCGGGTCTGCCTGAAAACTGAGTGTCTTTACTTTAAATACTTTATTACAAGTATGTGGGGTAGTCCTTCAGCCAGAATCTTCCATCTAAAAAAAAAGCAAACAATGTTACCCAAAACACATTTCTCAAGATAAGCCTACAGAGCCATAGCTCGACACATACTGTACTGCACACATGCAAACTTACTGGTAGAAGCTCTTCTTAAGCATCAGCTCTTTTTTTCGCTGATCAATCAACAGGGGATGGTCCTCCTCAAAAACTTTCATGGCTGAAATGTAAGAAGTACAAACAGAAGTCAAATCTTCAATTCCAAAACTAACTCCAAATGTCAAATAATAACATTTGCTATAAGTCATTTTGTGAATTTCAAGCAGACCTCTCCCTCCTCTCAGCTCACCAGTTCTCCCCTGGAGATCCGCTGTAACAGGGGAAAGAAGGACTTCTCCCTCCGGAGTGGTCACCTCTATTTTGGAGCAGTACCACTCATCTTCTGGGAGGGCAAAAAACGGATCCTTCTCGACCTTAAGCGGCAAGTTTCCCAGAGAGGGAAACTGGTTTTCATGGTGTAGGTCCCTGTCTTGGAATAAGGGTTGGTATAAATATATAACTATGCATATTAATTTGTGTATGCCCATTGTGAATTTTTTCCCCTAATTTTTTTAAAATTTCAATACAGTTCATCATGCTCCTATAGTATATTGTACAATCTTAAATTACTGCAATGACACAACAAAACAAAAAGGGAAATAAAATGTATTTAAACAAAGAAGGAAATAAAATACAAAAAGTACTTCTCCTGTTTTAAAAATTGGTAATCGTTACAAAGTTGAGTAGATGTATTGCAATAGATGCAAAATATAACGCGTATTTAAAATAAAAATGTATCCTACAAGCGCAGAAACTGCATTGTCCACAGAAATTACACATTTTCTTGATCCTCTGGTAAATCTTAATCCTTAACATAGTTACTGAAAGGTCTACATATATTTTCCAATCTTTGCTGTTTAGCTTTTAATATGTAGGTATCCTTTTTAAACAAGTGCATGTCAGATAACATCCGTCTGATCCATTGAGTCATATTTAGTTTATGAACCTTGTTGTGATCTTCTCTTAATGCTTACACTATTGTAGTGTCGCTACTGGTTACTACTTTATGTTCTATTTGCTATTGTACACAAACACACGGAGACGAGGATGCAGTACGAGCCCGGTCTTTTACTGGTACACATACTAATCCCACACATTGCCGCTGCACACTCCTAGTAGTGCAGCTAGACTAACATCATCGAGTACCGAGTGATCGATACAATATACCACATCCCTCTTTTCCAACTGAGATGCGTACTAATCCGTCATTTTAACAATAGGCTTTTTACCGAGCCATTAACACCATGGGATCAACATTAAATACATGCTTTCTGCCTGCCTACTTGGTACAGCATATTTTAAATAACAAATGGCTCTCGTTGAACACCATAAACAGATTACCTTTAGCATTCTGTAAGTGAAACATAAACATTGTAAACATTCAAAATCTTTAAACATAAACATAACTGTTTCCTTCTCTCTCTCTCATTTTTTTTTTTTTTTTTTTAATAAACACATGCATGATCACACAAAGGGTCATTCGGTGTATCTGGCAGGGCGCCTAACCGCTCTGCCACTCCTAGTAAAGCATGTGGGTGTATTGCCCGTAGTCACAGGAGGAGGGTCGTGTTGTGGCAGGTCACATGGTGGTGAGTCCACTGGCTCAGACGATTGTGAGGGTTGTACTTCTGAGTCAAAATGTTCATCCCTGAACAGGCTAGGATGTATCCTCCTCAGATGTCGTCTGTTCCTCCTTTGCATCCTCCCGGCTGGTGTTTGCACTGTGTAGGAGCGTGGTTCATCTCGCTGCTGGATGACAACTGCAGGCTCCCAGCCACGTCGTGTGTGCATGTGTACTGTGTCTCCTGGGGTCAATACCGGCAGGGTCTTTGCACGCTGGTCATAGCGTTGTTTTAGGCGGAACTGCTGGTTCTGAACACACTGTGAACATGCTGAGGGGTTGACTGAGTGAGCACGGCACTGGAGCACGGAAGCGTGCTTCGCAAAACTCTTCCCATCAACATCTGCGCAGGCGACACATTCAGTCCAGTCACCGGTGTGTTCCTCAGTGACAGCAGTACCAGATGTGGGTCAGTGCCAATCTGCATTGCCTTCTTTAGCGCATGTTTTACAGTCTTTATGGCTCTCTCAGCCATGCCATTTGAAGAGGGAAAACCTGGACTGGAGTGTGTGAGCTTGAACTCCCATGAAGCTGCAAATGACTTCATCTCGTAGCTGGCAAATGGGACGTGGTCACTCACTATCTCCCTCGGAATCCCATGCCTAGCAAACACAGACTTCATTTTCTGGATCACTGTATAGGCTGTTTTGTCAGATATGTTGAGCACTTCAGGATATTTGGTCAGGTAATCAACTAACAACAAGTATGACTGACCATGTAGCTCAAAAATGTCAGCGCCGACCTTCATCCATGGCAGTTCTGGAACCTGATGTGGTATGAGTGGCTCAGCCTGCTGTTTGGGCTGTAACTGCTGGCACTGCATACACTTTTCCACCATTGCCTCTATATCTTGTGCCATGCCAGGCCAGTATAGGGATTTTCTCGCTTTCGCTTTTGTGCGCTGCACTCCTTGGTGTGCAAGATGCAGCTTCTCCAAAATCGTGCTCCTGAAACTGTGGGGTATGATGATTTTGTCTCCGAGCAGGACAATGTCATTTTCTATGCTTATAATGTCCTTTGATGCCCAGTACGGGTGTAGTTTTCTGTCTAAGCTCTTCTTTTTCATGGGCCAGCCAGTCTTGTGTTTCTCGCACAAAGCTAGTAGCACGCTATCTGCTGCCGTTGCCTTTTTTAGTTGGTTGAGTGTTTCCTTGCTCAAAGCATCTGTGGCTTCCATGGCATACACCACTCTCTCATCACAGGGGTTCTCATCAATATGGTCACCTTCTCTGCTCGCCGTGGCACGTGAGAGTGTGTCGGCAATATACATTTGCTTGCCTGGTGTGTATGTCACATTCAGATCATACTTCTGCAATTGTAAAAGCATACCTTGCAGCCGCGCGGGTGCTTTGCTCAGTGGCTTGCGTATGATGACCTCCAGCGGCTTATGATCGGATTGCACAGTCACTTGTCTGCCGTAGACATACTGATGGAATCTCTTTGCGGCGAACACTATGGCCAGCAACTCTTTCTCTATTTGTGCGTACCTCTTTTCAGTGTCGGTGAGTGCTCGTGAAGCATAGCACACTGGCCAGCCGTCCTGCATCAGACAGGCTCCCAGTCCATCTTTAGAGGAATCTGCTTGTAGAGTGAGAGGCTGCTTGTGATCGTAGTATCTTAGCACTGGAGCTTGTGTGAGTGTTGTTTTCAGTGTCTGTAGTGCTGAGCTGTGGTGCGGGCACCACTGCCATACTACATCCTTTTTGAGCAGCTGTCTGAGGGGCGCAGTGAGAGAGGCTTCATTTGGAATGTATTGCGCCAGGAATTTTGTCATTCCCAGCAAACGTTGGAGACTTTGTCTGTCTTCTGGGGTGGGCATGTCAACAATCGCTTTGATCTTTGTGTCGTCTGCTCTCTGCCCTGCTGCCGTGATGACGTGTCCCATGTGCTTTACAGTATCAACTTTAAACTGGATCTTGTCTTTGTTGAACTTCACATGTGCAGTCATCGCTCTCTCCATTACTTTCTGTAGTATTTCATCATGTTCCTTCTCTGATGACGCTGCAATGATCATGTCGTCCGCTATAACGTACATACCTGGGATATCGCCGAAGGTCTCACAGTTCTTTTGTTGGAACACTTCACTGGCTGACTTGATCCCGAACGGGAGCCTGAGGAAGCGGAACCGGCCCCACGGCGTGTTGAAGGTGCATAGCTTTGACGATGGCTCATCTAGCTTGATCTGCCAGTATCCATCCTTTTCATCCAGGATTGAGAAGATGGATTTACCTGCTAGCCTGCTGCGCACGTCTTCCGGTGTAGGGATCGAGTAATGTTGACGCTTGACTGCCTCATTCAGGTTGCATGGATCCAAACATATCCTTAGCGCGCCGTTCTTTTTCTTTGTGGCAACAAGACTGTTTACCCATTCCGTAGGTTCATTGACAGGAGTTATGACGTTCCTGTTCTGTAAGTCCTTGAGTGTCTCTTTCAGTGAGTCCATGATGGAGAGTGGCACGTTCCTACATGCGTGAATCACAGGTGTGACATTGGGGTCAATGTGTATATGATGAACTCCAGGAAATTCACCTAGTCCTGTGAAGACTTCTGCATATCTCTGTAGAAATTCTTCTTTGGTGGCTGGTTGTGATGACCTCACAGCGAGCGCCTCAACCCTCCTCACCAGTCGCAGCTCTTCACATGCTTCTCCACCCAAAATGGGCTTGTCTGCTCGACTAGACACATGGAAGTCCAATACAGCTGTATGCTTGGACGTCCTGCACTCTAGAGATGCGACACCATCTGTGGGCAGTCGGGCTCCACCAAAAGCAATCAGCACAGTCTTTGTGGGCGTGGCGAATTGGACCTGGTAGCTGTCGGAACATGTGCATGGGAAGCACATTTGCATCTGCGCCTGTGTCAGTTTAAATTTGCTACGCCTTTAACAGTGGCTGTTTCATGCCATACAGAGCCTTTAGCTTGGTGAGCCGTTTTATTTCTGTTACCACCTCCAAGTGTGCCTATATATACAAGGAGTCCTTCACTTTCCAAATTATGCACAGTCTTTGTCCTCTGATAGCCACTTTTGTCAGAACCTGACCTACATACCTTGGAAAAATGGTTGCTCTTGCCGCATTTGTGGCACACTGCGCCATACGCCGGGCATTGACGTGGCTCGTGTTTATTTTCACATTTGTGGCAGGGAGTTCCATGCCTCTTGCCACTCGTCTGGTTCTTGTTCCAGTTGCCCGTGCGTGTTTGTCCTGTTGCATCCACTGAGGTGTCTTGGACTACATGTGACGTCTGCATCGCCTGTATTTGTGACTTAGCGAGCTCAGCTGATTTACATGTTTCTATGGCCCTGCGTAAAGTGAGCGCATTATCACGCAACAGTCTTTCTTTCAGCGGTGTCATTCTAAACACTAATTTGTCTTATCATGTCATCTTCATGTCTGCCAAACTCACAGTCTTTGCTCTTCTGGCGTAGCTCTGTGATGAACCTGTCCACCGATATTCCTGCTGACATAATGTGCGACCAGAACTGGTGGCGTTCAAAAACGACATTCTTCTGAGGGCTGCAGTAGTCTGTAAGTGCTTTCAGAACGTCCTCCATTGTTTCGTCGTCCTCTTGCGGGATGACGGTCAGTGTGTTGTACACTTCCAGTGCCTCCTCGCCGATAGTGTGAAGCAGAATGGCTATTTTAACCGTCTCTTCCTTATCCACCGCACCTGAAGCAGTCATGTACAGCTGGAAACGCTGCTCCCACCTTCTCCAGTTTTAAACATTCCCGTGTCAGCGGCTTGAACTGTTCATGTGCTTGCGTGCTAGCGCTTGTTAGCTTCCAGCGAACTCGAGATGCTGTCCTCCAATTTAATACCGCAACTCCGTCTTCTGACACCATGTTGTGATCTTCTCTTAATGCCCACTATTGTAGTGTGTCGCTACTCGTGGGTTACTACTTTATGTTCTATTTGCTATTGTACACAAACACACGGAGACGAGGATGCAGTACGAACGGTCTTTTACTGGTACACATACTAATCCCACACATTGCCGCTGCACACTCCTAGTAGTGCAGCTAGACTAACATCATCGAGTACCGAGTGATCGATACAATATACCACAAACCTTATTCAATAACATTGCAATACGTTTTGGCAAACAGCAAGCTGGGGTCTGCAAATGCTTGTTCATTTATAGTAGTATAGTTAGGGTCCTGTAAAATTTGATTTGAAATTATCTTCTCAATTATACGTATCTCGTACCTCTTCCCTGAACATTTAGATGTTTTTGCTTTGCCATATACAATGCAACAATGTTCATGTTTATTCATATTTCTATGGCTAAGTATGCTGAAGAAAGGAGGCCCCAAACATGGGAAATGTGGAAAATTTTTAACACTGATTCTCCATTAATTTCTATTTAGCCATTTCCAGTTTTTTTAATGATAATTGTGAAGACCTCCAGGGAATAAAAACACTAGAACACCATTCCCAATAATGCAAAATCTTGAATAGGAAAGAAGAATGATAAAGATCAAAATGGCGAATGCCACGTATGGGGTTACCTTAGTGCTTTGCCCTGCAGGCACACCCATTAATTTGCGTATGTTGGAACCAAACAAGAGACTCCTTGTATAGTATATTAATCAAAAAGGGGCTTTAAAATTGCACTTTTTTTGTGGTGATAATTGTTAAGACCTCCAGGGGTTCAAGACCTAATTTCAGCATCACTATATGACCAAAACTATCATTAGCATTAGATGACCAATGTCTAATTTGATAAACAACCATCATATAATAATTGTATTTATTTTTCAAATTAACGAGACTGGAGGAAGTTTGTTGACAGACTGTCCAAAAAGTGAAAAACTTTGAAAATGTGGAAATTTGGAATATTCGACTGATCAATGGAATATTTTGTTAATAATATAAAATGCCGCAATTACAGGATGAATGATTTGGGTTCAGAACAAAGTTCCTACCATGAACAATTGGATTAGTTAAATGCCCCAAAAAATAGTTGCAAAAAGGGGGGTGGGGTTTGGCCTTAGACTTTTCCCTTAATTTTCTCTTAAAGATTGTGTTCATTTTGGGTAAAACGATATTTTTTCTACAAAGGCCCTTTTGACAAACTAACAAACTATGTTTTTTTGCCGAAAAAATTACATTGTTCTAGACCTAATTTGAGAATCGCTATATGACCAACACTACCACAGCAATATATGACCAATGTCTAATTTGATACTTACTGTCCCCGTCATCAAGTCGATACCATAGTTGTCCAACTCGGCTCGCTCACTCTGCCCTTCAGTTCCAAATAAGGTGACATATACGTGGTCCATTGTTCCTGCATATTGCATGTCACCTGTTTTCACCTTGAGATTGTACTCAGCCATGTTCACTCAGTGAAAGCTGTTTGTAAACAGAAAAATAATATCTCCTAATTTGGAAGTAAATGCTCTTATCCTCTGCAAATGAAAACAGAAATGATATTCTGTAGATTGTTTGATTATCTCGACTACCTCATTGCCTTGTTGCTATGTCTCTAGGTGTTCCTGTCTTTGTGATCAGACGTGTTGTTCTATGTCTCTTTATGTCTTCGCTTCAAACCCTAACCCTCCCCACTGCGTGTTAACAGGAAGTTTTTCAAACAGGTTTTCATGGCTGTAAGTGCTAAGAGGATTGGAGCTGCTGTTTTAGTCAACGATACATCCTTTTCACAAGTAAAAACCACACCCTGAAATCTGAGAAAAACACCTTGATGAATTTTGTTTGTCAAAGTCAACTTTATTATCAATTTTTGCAATTTGTGGCAGAGATACAGAGGAATCAAAAATACGTTACTTCCCAACTCCGTGCAATAGGTACAAAGGATGAAAAAAACATAAAGTAGGTACAATAAATGAGCTAAAAAGGCAAAACTAAACATTCAGAGTCCAAACTAATTTCATATTTCTGTACCATGAATCAGCCACTTGATATGTGACAACTCTGCAATAACAAACGACGACGTCACTTTCGAAGTCATATAACTGTCCATATCTCTGCCAATAGTGCTATAATTTAAAAACAGGTCACCATCAAAACATAAGAGATTCCTTACCTGCCCCAACTTGCCTTACGATCAGGGCAATGTCAGAAGGTTTTAAAGACTCGGGGTGTAATCAGTATAACAACTATCTGCCAAGTTCCATGAAAAGCAAAAGTATTTAATTCACAAGTGTTTTACTGTAGGTTTAATTTAGGTCTAATTCAGTTCCATCTCCTCACCTATGAAGTCTCTCCAATACTCTCAGCATGCCTGCTCACTGAATCCTCCTCTTAGAGCTGTCTATCCCCTGCTATTGCTCTTATAATAATAATAATAATTAGGGCTGTCAAGCGATTAAAAAAATTAATCTAATTAATTACAGGCTCTGTGATTAATTAATCTAAAATAATCGCATACTTTTATGACACTTTTATACCTGTTTATAAACAGCTGTATAGCCTGCTAGTCTCTCTCTCTCTCGCTCTCTCCGTCTCTCGTAACTTCTGTCTCCACACAACAGACAGCGCTGCTGCACACAGATGCTTATGCCGATTCATTCACCATACGTCGTACTCATAGGCAAAAATATTGAGAGACACACACGCGCACACACACACACACACACACACACACGTTTACGCGGGCCGGCAGAGACAGCTAGCAAACAAAATTGAGACACGGGGAGAAAGATGAGAGATACTGTTTTGAACCTAGCCTACATTGTTGCACCCACTAAATCAATAATGCACAGACACACTGGCTGCGGAGAATAAAAGTAGATGTCTTCCTACCTTCATGCTTATTAAACCGTCTATAGGACCCTCGGCCCCCTGCTTCTCTCTTTACTTTTCTCCCTTTCACCCTTGCGGGCTGTGTCTGCTTCAGGTGCAGCTCGGTGCAGCTACGCACCACTTTTTGCACGGGTCAAAGGGCATTATAGAAGTGCGATTAATCTGCGTTGATTTTTTTAATCGCGTTAATTTTTCTGTGATTAATTAATCGAAATTAACGCGTTAATTTGACAGCCCTAATAATAATAGTTACAGTATGTCTCGACTTCAAACTTGGAAGCTGTAAGTTTTACCATTTTTAATGCCGTTTTACTGTTCAAATGGCAGGTTAGCCTGTTAAATACATTTTACCATGTTGCTAATGTAGCTAGTTTGGTTGTAGACCTTAGCAATGAGTATAGAGTGCAGTCAGTGTCCCAAAGAAAACTGTATACATTTTAAGCCTCATGTGAAGCCAGTTAAAACAATGGGAGCAGGTGATATGGTGCTAAATGTTTATTTAATTTAATATAATTTATCCAGGCTTTGTTATCTGACATTCATAATGTGTTGTTAACTCTAACTGATGTTATGCAGTAGTAAGCCAATGGAATATTGACAGTCTCCACCCGTGTGTATTTATTTAGCCTTGAATTATTTTTTATTTTTTTAAATATTAGCTAGAAGTGCTAGCTTCTTCACGGCTGCTTCTGGTCCAGGTACTTTGTCTGTTTCCATGATTCATGACATAATTTCAAACTTTGCACCCTTTCATATGACAACTGGTTCCTGGTAATGTGCACTGTCAGAGTAATTGTTTCCAACCGGAGTTAGCACATTTAAATGCTGGAAGAATATATCTTCCTGAACAGAGTATGCTATTGTATCATTTCAGCTTGAAAGTGATGTATTTCCTTGCCAAAGCTAATAAGCAAAACTAAACAGCAGCCTTCTCCTATCACCTATCATTCGACACATTTTTTGTTGGTTGTTTGCCAGTTGGTATACATTTCTCTCTCACCTTCCTCGTAGCAACAATGTTGGTTTTTGTCATACAGTAGTTGTCTCTTGTCACAACCTTTTCCTCCTGAGTCAAGTAGGTAGGACACAATCGGTCTGTTTCGTGCAGAAGAAGAGTAAAAGTTTGTGTCAAAAGCACCATTTTATTAGCCTGGCATTCCCAGACCTGCCACTAGGCGCTGGCAAATTAAATTTGCTGCGCGTGTTGGTCTGGACACGCTCCGTTGAAGCTTTACAAAGAAAACCAGAAATCTGGCTAAGGTTTCAATTGGTTCTATCTAATATGGGCGCGCCAGAGCCCTTTATATGGTAGTCTGGGGAGGACGTAACCGGATGACGACAGTGACGTGCATGCGACGTTGAAGCCGTGATAGTAGACATCAAAGATGGCTGCTGATATGTTGTGTGAGTTTGAGACTGCTTTGGCCTCGACCCTTAACGATTTGGAAGACGGCACTCAAATCTTTCATTAGCAAGTAAGTGGAATGTTCTGTTTTGCCGACCGACAACAGCAAACTTTTAATTTAACAGTTTAACAGCTGTTCGCTAAACGAAAGGGGCTTACGTCAACTTGTGTATCGCTCTGATTGGTTGTAGTGCTATCCAACTGCGTCTAGTGGCATTTGAAATGCACGAGTAGGAGCCGCCCCTTGAGTTGGAAATTACTATTGATCGTGGCCAGACCCTCTATCGTTCAAGATATCAGGGTCTGGATTTCCAGGCTAGTCCCAAAGCAAAATCTATTGCCAATTTAAATCCCCCTCATCTAGCATACCTCCATTTCCTTCTTCAGAGTGCTTCCCTCTTCCAGGAACGGCTTCACCATCTCCTCAGTCACAGGAAAGTTTGGGGGAAGCTCTGAGCAGCGCTTGATCACAGTGGGGTTGACTGCGTTCAGAAACTGGAATCCGTAAAAGTCATCTTCCTTCCAGTGCTCTGTTACATATTCTACAAGAATAGCAATTTGAAAATAAATGATCTACTGACCAATGTTTGAATAACATCATCATGGTCATAACTGCGGCCTTTTTACGCAACAAGAAACACCAAAGAAAGAAACGTGAATTAATTTTTTTTAAAATTACTGTAAATTTAAAAAAATAAATAAATAAATAAAATAAAATTACTGTAAATTCCTCTCCGGGAACCATCACCCTTACCGTGGTGGAGAGGTTTATGTGCCCCCTGTGAACCTGAGAGCTGTGTTGTCCGGGCCTAGTGCTCCTGGTAGGGTCTCCCAAGGCAAAGTGGTCTCGAGGTGAGGGGCCCGACTAGAGATGGTTCAAAAGACCTCATGAAAAAACGAGATAGAGAGGTGTGACCCTGCCCGGAGGAAGCCCGGGGCCCCGTCCTGAGCCAGGCCCAGAAAGGGGCCCGCCTCTGACGTCTGGTGGCCGGGTCTGCCACGGGGGCCCGGCCGGGCACCTTCGAAGAAGCTACGTGGCACCAAACTCCCTCTACAACTGATGGGCCCACCACTCGTCAGAGGAACCGCTGGGGTCGGGTGCGCTGCCTAAAGGGTGGCAGTGAAGGGCGGGGACCACGATGGACCAGACCCGGGCGGTAGAGGCTGGTTTTGGGGACGTGGAATGTCACCTTGCTGTGGGGGAAGGAGCCGGAACTAGTGCGGGAGGTGGAGCGCTACCAATTAGATCTGGTGGGGCTTACCTCCACGCACAGTCTTGGCTCTGGAACCGTACTTCTGGACAGGGGTTGGACTCTATTCTTCTCTGGAGTTGCCCAAGGTGTGAGGCGCCGGGCCGGTGTGGGGATACTCACGAGCCCCCGCTGGGCGCCCTACGTTGGAGTTTACCCCGGTGGACGAGAGAGGTCGCCTCCCCTCGCCTCGGGTTGTGGGGAAGACTCTGACTGTTGTTTGTGCGTATGCACCAAACAGCTGGTTAGATGTCGGCCTTCTTGGAGACCCTGAGCGGAGTCCTGCATGGGGCTCCGGTAGGGGACTCCATAGTTCTGCTGGGAGACTTTAACGCGCACGTGGGCAATGATGGAGACACCTGGAAAGTGATTGGGAGAACGGCCTCCCTGATCTGAACCCAGTGGTCGTTTGTTGTTAGACTTCTGTGCTGGTCATGGTTTGTCACCTGCCAAACACCATGTTGGTATAAGGATGCTCATAAGTGTACATGGTACCCAGAGCCCTAGGCCGAAGGTCGATGATCGATTTGTGATCGTATCACCTGATCTGAGGCCGCATGTCTCGGACACTCGGGTGAAGAGAGGGGCAGAGCTAATCAACTGGTACCATCTGGTTGTGAGTTGGGTCAAGGGTGGGGGAAGACTCTGGACAGACCTGGTAAGCCCAAACGGGTAGTGCGGGTGAACTGGGAACGTCTAGCGGAGGCCCCTGTTCAAGAGATCTTTAATTCGCTGCCTCCTGCAGAGCTTTTCTAGCATCCTGTGGAGGTTAGGGGGCATTGAACCCAGTGGTCGATGTTCAAAACTTCCATTGCTGAAGCCGCGGCAGGCAGCTGTGGTCTCAAGGTCTTAGGTGCCTCAAGGGGCGGTAACCCTCGAACGCCGTGGTGGACCTCGGTGGTCAGGGAAGCCGTCCGACTGAAGAAGGAGTGCTTCCGGGATATGCTATCTTGGGGGACTCCTGAGGCAGTTGCAAGGCACCGACAGGCCCGAAGGGCTGCAGCTTCTGCCGTGTCAGAGGCAAAGCAGCGGAGTGGGAGAAGTTCGGAGGAAACCATGGAGAAGGACTGGTCGGCACCAAAGTGTTTCTGGAAGACCGTCCGGCACCTCAGGAGGGGGAAGCGGGGAACTATCCAAGCTGTGGCACAGTAAGGATGGGACGCTGTTGACCTCAACTGAGGAGGTAGTCGATCGGTGGAAGAGCACTTTGAGGGAACTCCTGAATCCGACTAACACGCCCTCTATGTTGGAGGCAGAGCTGGAGGCTGATGGGGGATCATCGTCAATTTCCCTGGTGGAAGTCACTGAGGTAGTCAAACAACTCCACAGTGGCAAAGCCCCGGGGGTTGATGAGATCCGTCCAGAAATGCTGAAAGCAATGGGTGTGGAGGGGCTGTCTTGGATGACACGCCTCTTCAACATTGCGTGGAAGTCGGGTACAGTGCCGAAGGAGTGGCAGACCGGGGTGGTGGTTCCTATTTTTAAAAAGGGGGACCAGAGAGTGTGTTCCAACTACAGGAGTATCACACTTCTCAGCCTCCCTGGCAAAGTCTACTCCAAGGTCCTGGAAAGGAAGGTTCGGCCGATAGTCAGGTCTCAAGGCTGAGCACTCCAGGGAAGCGCTGTCAGATAACCCTCCATGTGCGAACTGTAGCTTCATGTCTCAGGCACTAAGCCATCTAGGTAGAGTTTCTTCTACTGTAGCCTCCAACCAGCCCATGGTACCAGTGGCAGTGAGTAACCTTGCGGCTGGGCATCCTTCCACTACAGGGGATGACATGCAGCTGCGTCCTGTAACCTCTTAGTAAGGTGGGCAGCTCACAGAGGCCTGGGTGTCCGTCCGTGACTATTCAAGCATGGGGTTACCTAAAGCTCTGGTTTCATCTGCAGCCACGAATGCCTTCCTTTCGCGTCAGGCCCTCAATCCTCCGTTTGTGTGCCTCCCTCGGAGCCTTATTCCGCAGAGCTCCGTAGATGCTGGCCAGATTCGCGGCTCTCTCCCCATCCCACTAGTGACAGCAGAGCCCTGCGGGCCATGCACAATGCTGGATAGTTAGGCTTGACTTTTCTTTGATTGAGCCTGCTATAGCATCCCTGGTTGTCTCCTGATATTTTTTCTGAGAGCCGATGTGCTGCTGGTCAAAGGCCCCAAAGTCGTATTTCAGGCGATCTCCTTACTAGGAGTTACTACATTGCTGCCTGTGTGGGCCATCTGGGAATTTGCTTTCTCACACAGTCCTGGCTCGGTCGGCAAACCATACAGGGGTCAGGTGCTGGTCACTCAGCATGGACCCTCAGTGATACTTCACTGCAGACTTTGCATTATGACTTAGGGAGCTAGGCAGGTTGATCGTCCAACTGTGACGTGGCGCGCCGCCAGGGTTAAGCTGGCGCAGTCGTCCCAGTCGGAGGTGTGTCGACAGACCCCCGTTCTCTTCCAGTGATCCCAGGCCAGACGTTCGGCCAGCTGCTCTCTTCCAGGCCCGGTGCGAAGTGTTCCAGCGTTGCCAGGCTAGACAGTGGTTGGCACGCTGCGACGTCACCTCTGCCTGATTCCACGCCAGGTAACCTCTGTGGTACCCCGTGCCAATAGCTTCAACCACGTTCAGGTGGGCAATCAAGGGGCCAGTGCTTCTCAGCACATTCTGTACAGCGCCATAACACTGCGCTACAGCTGCATTTCAGGCGCCAGGAGATCAGCGTCCAGCCTCCGCCCCTCCCCCAGAGTCCTTGGGGGCGCTACTCAAATGCCCAGTAGGTTCTACTCAACCGAATTTCAGGTACCAGGAGGTGGGCGGGGCCGCCCCGTTCTGGACTAAGACGGCGGAATCAGTGCCTCACGATTCTTCCTTTCCCCATGCTGCGTGTTGCAGGGGTCCTCCAGTCCATCGCTCAGGCGGACTGGGTTGTGTCATAGCCCTGAAAGATGCTACTTTCAAGTCCCTACTGCCCAATGTCACAGGTGGTCCTCCCTTGCATTTCTGGGAAAGGTGTACCAGTTCAGGGTTCTTCCAAGTTTGGGCCGTCCCTGGCTCTGCGTATATTAACAGTGTGGGCAGCATCCCTGCCACCATTACAGCTCAGCTGGTGCTCGACTCGGCGGCCATGCGAGCCTGCCTTTTCCTGCCAGGATGCTCTGGCTAATGCTTGGCCAGTCAGCCTGCTTTATGCATTTCCTACAATTCTTTTGTTACTGACAACACTAGATGGGGTCCAGCATTGCAGTTACAGCCTACGTTTGGTGGCTCCACATTGGCCAGGAAGGCCATGGATCCCAGCGTTACTAAACTCCTCAAGGAGAGCCTTGGTGCCTTCCAGGGAGACAGGACCTTCTGTCTCAGGTAGGCGGACACATGTGGCACCCGAACTCGGGCGCCTGCAGCTGTGCGTGGGGCTCCTGGTAGCCAGGACCCACTGTTGACGTATTGCGACCAGGCAGAGGTCCATACCTTTTTAACTTCAGGGGCACTCTCCACTACATGGCGCTATGCAAACAGGTGGAAGTTGTTTTCACAGTAGTGCATGGCACATGGCGAAGTCCCATGGACTTGCTCAGTGATAGTGATACTACACCTTTCTGCAGTCTGTGTTGGGCAGCAGGAGAGCTGCTTCCACTCCTGTGCGTCTATGTGGCTGAGATATCGGCCGCACATGCAGGGGTGGATAACCAGACGGTAGGGTCCCACTACCTAGTCAGGCAGTTTCTCAAGGGAGGCCAGAGGCTTCATTCAGCCACCATGACCCCTTAGGGCACCGTCATGGGACTTGCAAGTAGTCCTGAGGGCCTTAGGTCTACCCCCATTTGGGCCGCTGGAGTCAGGCAGACCTGACGCGGCTGTCTATGAAGACGGCATTCCTCCTTGCCATTGCGACTGCAATCGGTTGGTGAACTCCATGCCTTGTCAGTGAGCCAGGCATGCTTGCTCTGGCATGCAGAAGGGTCAGGAGTGGTGCTCTCGCCAAATCCATCCTTCCTATCCAAACGATTGTCTCCCCACCATGTAAACCAATCGATCGAGTTGGCTGCTTTCAATCCCCTGGGCTCACCAGGGGGTGCAGAAAGAATGTCAGACCCACTGTGCCCCGTGCGGGCGCTTGGGCATAGGTTGTAGCAACAACCAGCTTGCGTAAGATAAATACCTCTTTGTCTGCTATGGGAGCTGCAGGAAGGGGGCTGCCCTGTCCAAACAGAGACACTCCCACTGACTTGTGGATGTGGTCTTGAATGCATATAGAGCACAGGGGCTCCCCATGCCTTGGCCGTTGAGTGCCACTCTACCAGGAGTATGGCTACATCATGGGCTGCCATGAAGCGGATTTCACAGCAGGACATTTGCGCCACGGCTACATGGTCTTCATCATGTACGTTGCGCGGCTCTACAGAGTAAATGTTGCTGCACCTCATCCTGTGGGATGACAGCTGTCTTGTTGATGGCTGCAAGCCCTTAATTGATGAGTACTCTTTGTGAACTTTTTGGTATAAGTCATCCAGTGCTGTAAGCACCGCCTCTGGCGGTCAGTAGGAACGAAATAGAACGATAGTTACGTATGTAACTACGGTTCTATGAGTTCCGGATGACCGCCAGAGTTCTCTGTCACTCAGACTTCTCAGACACCGCGAGAAGATCCAGTTGGAACAGAACCTCTGGCGACTTCCGGAATATATAGACATTCCCGGGGTCACCCAGGTGTCACAGGTGACTTTGTTGGTATAAGATCTCGACCTGCGCATGCGCGCGATGGAACATCCAGTGCTGTAAGCACCGCCTCTGGCGGTCATCTCATAGAACCGTAGTTACATACGTAACTATCGATCAACATAGAAAGAAATAACCTGAGAATAACCACAAAATAGTTCAAATGCATTTTGGTTTCCTTTATCCAAATCATTATAGCATAATGGTTCCACATTAGATAGCATAATGCTTTGTATTGCTTAAATGAAATATATTTGGTACCCTAATCAAATCAAATTCTCACTGAACCTTATACAAATTAACATTATTTTTTAATTAAAAAACATATAATCTCTATGACCATTCTACACAACACCACATGCATAGACTCAGTTTTAGCTCACTTTAGCCTGAAATAACAACATGCACTATGAATATGGAATATGCAAACATGTATTCACATACAGTTTAGTGTCTATAAACACAATTTATTTAGACAGATACGTGTGAAGCTAGACAGCTCTAGGCACATGCTAACAGTGCTAATATAGCTAGCGCGCTAACCACAGCCCTAATGCTAACGTAGCTATGCTAGCGGGAGGCCGCGTCGCTAATATATATCACATTATTCTTACATACACAAAACGATATCTCACAAATACCTCAGTTAACTCACCAATTATTTCCTTTGGCTAATGGCAGCATTATTGTGACGTTAGCGTTAGCGTTAGCATTAGCGCCGTGGTTAGCGCGCTAGCTATATTAGCACCGTCATCCAGTGTTACTCGTCAGTTGAGCAAAACTTGTCTCTATTTTGTACTGTTACTAGTTCGTAGAGTGTCTACTGTTCTCAACTGTTTTCACTTTAATTTGACAGTCCTAAGACCTCTCTACTAATGCTTAGTTGAACAACGACTGATAGTTTGTTGAGAATCAACTGAGGGTTGAATGTTCATTCATTAGACGTGTTCCTTGTGAGTGGGGGGAAAGTTGATCCATATGAAACGTAGGTTGAGTATTGGTTAATAACAGCAGTTGATAGTCAACTTACTAGAAGTTGACACTCAACTGATAATTGAATATTTGTAAAGAACATGTAGTAAAAATTATAATTGTTGTTGCAGACTGTTTTTGTAAAAAGAAATTAACAAAATAAAATGATCCTATAGTTAACTGACAGTTAGTTGAATGCATGTTTGTTGACAGTTCTGTTGAGTGTCAACTAACTTACTGTTGAATATCAACTAAACATTTACTAATTGTGCAACTTATAGTTAACTTACAGTTAGTTAAATGCAGGTTTCTTATTTGTTGAACAAGCTATGTTGAATATCAACTAGGGTTGCAAAATTCCGGGAATTTTCAAAGTTGGAAACTTTCCATGGGAATTAACGGGAATTTATGGGAATTAACGGGAATTTTGGGAATTAACGGGAATATACTAAATTTAAAGCAACCCAATGCACTAAATTCACCCAACTATGTTATTTCAGTCCAGACAAACGTTCTAGACTGTAAAAACAGTTTTTTACACAAAGTTTTAATATATTTATGAACATTTCATTTCAAATCAGATTGTTTTTTAAAGTTTATTGAGACACCCAACTTGATATCATAAATTTGTTTTTGCTAGACCAGGTTTACAGAGGCTTAAACTGTGATTTTAAATATAGTTGGGGACAATATATTTTAGCATAATCTTGACTAAAACAACCAGATTTTATGCAAGTACACTAGGCAAATTGCACATAGCACACATCCTACTGCAGGGGTACTGAGGCCACACCCCCTACATGCACTGTGCATTCCTCCATCACATGGGGGGCATTTGACTTTATTCATTGAATGGGTGGAGTCAGACCCCATGGGTCAGACAGATGAGTACAATTTTACTCAACATGCATCTTTTTGTTGTTCAGGGAAATTATTGATTGTTCATAAAATAATCAAAACTTGATAAAGTTCTTCTTACAAATAGGGGAGAGGAGTGGCCTAAGTTGTGCCAGTGGGCAACTTGTGCCACCCATTGTTTCTAGATAACTAAAGAAGAAATTGGAAATGTGACCACATATTTAAGAAGAGCCATCCATTTGACTCATCCTGTAAAGAAGGGAGAAACATGGAATAAGATATAAGCACATTTAAGCTCAAAAAACTGTGTTTTGCCTTTCAAAGTAAAATTTCCATGATCAAGGTTTTTTGATTATTGTGTCTGAACAATTATAGACAAGTTTGAAAACATTTGACACATGTTTTAGTGCTTTAGTATGCTACACTTTGTGTCTATATAGTTAGGACGATGTCAGCCCTAAACTGCTGCATCATGCTTATTATCCAAAATTCTGGGGTTGAGGTGATTTGTGCCAAAGAGCCTAGGTGAGTTTTAAGTAAGTGGAGTAAGTAATGGATGTGTCTTAAAATACAGTTTATGAGATATATATCAATGGCCCAATTTACCCCATGGTATTTTCTCCAATGGCACAACTTACACCACACCGGGGGCAAGTTGTGCCACAAGACAACTTTTTTCCGAAAGCTATATTTCGTCAACAGTTTATTCCAGATCCAAAGTTTTTATTGTCGGGGATGCACAACACCCTGAAATATATGTATATATTTGAGTTGGAGACTTTACTGTCAAGGCCTCACTTTAAAGTCACTTTGAGTAAAAAGTGGCACAACTTAGGCCACTCTCCCCTAAATCTGTTCAAATGTAATGTTTTTTAATTGTATTATTTTGCATGGATGTCTGCCTATGAACAAACATAGTGTTTAAATGTTCAGATTTGTGTTTGTATGAAAAAAAAAATCATTTAAGTTACCGCCATTTAGTTAATTCCTATAATTTCCAATTTTGAATATTCCCAAAATTCCCGAGCGAAATTTCCCGTGGAAAGTTTCCGGAAACTTTCCACCCCTTTGCAACCCTAATATCAACTAACCATCTACTAATAGTGCAACTTATAGTTAACTTACAGTTAGTTGAATACATGTTACTTATCTGTTGAGATAGTTCTGTTGAATGTCAACTCATTCACTGTTGACATGCAACTGCATATCTACTGATGGCTTGTTGAGTGTCAACAGTGGACTATCAAACTAAAGTGTTACCTAACATGATTCTATCAACACAGACATTTACATCAATAGTCTAGCGTTATAATTGATTGGCCTCGGGTGTACTGTGGAGTTAGCCTGGTTCTACCAGACCATCATACTTCATTTCATTTGTACAGAAGGTCTGGAATCGCTCAATTGACAAACGTTAACTCACTTGAAGGCGGGTGTCTGTTGAAGTTTAAAACTATTGAATCTGCCCAGTGCCACTCTGGATCTGCCAACCAACCATGTCATGCGCCGGCTTCTGAGCCACTCCTTCTGTTCGTTGATTGGACCGGCAGAAATCTGTCCGGAGAAAACCTAAGAATATACTGCACACCCAGACTGACTACTGAAGGGAAATGAAAATTGAGCGGAAGTAGTAGGCGGGCGGTGCCAGGCTACTGTGGAGTGGGTAAGCAGGCTAATTGTACCCCAATCCTGTGTGCCAGCCTAGCATGAGCAAACTCTGCAACTAGAAGGACTGAATGAAATGTGTTGAAAACTGTCTCCAATGATAAAGAACACTTAGGCTAACTTGGGAATCAGGCCCTATGTCCAAAATTCCAAACTACCCCTTTACATTCTCATCAATCCGAGATGTGTGACACCAATACACCCCAATAGGGCTATTTTTTTCCTTTACTCCTATCAAAATGAAACTTTACACAATGAAGGTATCAATGAAAAGTAAATTTTTTTGTATTACAAGTTTCTTTGAAAATGTATTTGAATATGCAAATGAGCTATACTCTAATCGAACATGCCCAAAATACACCCAAATAGGCTTAATCTTTTTCCTTTACACCTACCACAATAAAACTTTAAATAGTAAAAGTATACATGAAAAGTAACTTTGCATACTTCCATCTCTACATCAAAGTTCCTCAAGGCGAAGAAGATCAAGGTGCTCCAGGACTGGCCAGCCCAGTCACCAGACGTGAACATCATTGAGCATGTCTGGGGTAGAATGAAAGAGGAAGCATGGAAGACCAAACCAAAGAATCTTGATGAACTCTGGGAGGCATGTAAGACTGCTTTCTTATCTATTCCTGATGACTTCATCAATAAATTGTATGAATCATTATCTAACCGAATGGATGCAGTCCTTCAAGCTCATGGAAGTCATACAAGATATTAAATATGGATCTCACAGCACCACTACTTAATTCACTGATGTTATGCAACATATTTTTGTATTTGAAGTAAATTATGTTCAAATTTCACACTACTCTCTGTAGGCAAAACAACTTTTGTCTTGCCAAAATCTGACCTTTCTGTGTTCATTAAATGATCAATATTTCTTCACTGAAGCAAATTTATTTAGTATATTTAACATAATTTGGGAGGGTTTTAGCTTTCATATAAGCCATTTTTTAAAACCACTGGATTAATTGAAATTCAGTTTATAAGCTGTTGTTTCTACAAAATTGATAAGTGTCAAGACTTTTGTTCCGGGACTGTAGAGCTTTTTCACCTGCTGCAATGATGCCTTTTCGCACATTTTCCGGTGACTGGCTGAACACCTTAGCTTGTTTGAGAAAGCTAGTGTCATTCTTAACTTTTTTCAGTGCCATTCCCTTTCCTATGCCAAATAGACGGGACGTAGAATCACAGCCTGAAATGATGATGCCACAAGAGTACTAACAAGTCTTTGGCTGTGTTAGAAAAGCCATACTAACGTCCTACTCATACTCATTTTGACGTCAATTTGAGTATGTGACATTTGTGCATGCGAGTTTGTGTAGGCGAGAAATGCCTGGATAAGTACTAACTTTCGGGAACATTTGATAGGACAATCTTCCTACTCAACCGCCCCACAATGCATTGGTTCTTTTCAAACAACATGGATTTCTTTTTATTCTTTATTGCTTCTGAATACTTCAGTGTAAACGGTCCGACCAACCTCGCATACACAGCCCACTCTTGTTTAACACTGATATAAACCAAGAATCGTTGTCTGTTTTCCTTATTGTTAAGGAACTGGTCCTTTTTGGATTGGATGCTCATGTCACCAGAGAAGTGTATGGTCACACCGGGAGCAACACCTGTTCGACACAGTTGAGTGGCGTCTTTTATGGTTGTTTCTTCTTTGTAGCCAACTAGCCATCAAAGACTATGACACTATCACAGTGGGCGGCCCGCGGGCCGTAGTTTGGGGACCCCTGGTGTATGTGATGTGTGGCGCTCTTTACACCCACAGGATAAGGAATTCTCTTTTTTTCACATGTCCACCATACGTACTATAATTGACTATTTCTTTCTAGGTAACCATATGTTACCCCTGGTTCATTCCTGTGACTATCAGAGTATTGTCATTTCTGACCATGCCCCTATTTCTCTGGCCTTGTCCCTTCCAGATCTCCCTCAAAAGAGCAGGCAGTGGTGATTCAATTCAACTTTGCTCTCGGATGATAAGTTTGTGGAGTTTATCAAGGGAGAGATAACATTTTTTCTTTCTACTAATATATCCCCTGAAACATCTAACTTGATTGTATGGGACGCCCTTAAGGCTTACCTTAGGGGGCAGATCATATTGGGAACAGGAAGAGTCTCTTCAACACTCCATGTTTCTAAAGCCAGTCAAGGCCAACGAGATTAGTGAGATTTTACTGGGGATGCAGCCAAAGACCTCAAGAGACTTGCTGGGGCTTCACATGAAAATAATAAAATCAGTGCAAGAGAGTATTCTTCAACCTTTGACACATATTTGTAACTTATCTTTTCAAACAGGAATTTTTCCTTGTAGTATGAAAATAGCTAAGGTTATACCATTACATAAGAATGGAGATGAACACTCATTTACAAATTATAGACCAGTCTCAATTTTGCCACAATTTTCTAAAATTTTGGAAAAGCTATTTAACAATAGATTAGATGATTTCATTAATAAACATCAAATTCTTTATAACAGTCAATTTGGCTTTAGAAAGAATCATTCCACGGCGCTGGCCTTGGCTGAATCGGTAGAAATTATTAGTAATGCTATAGATCACAAAATGTACTCTATAGGAATTTTTATAGACCTGAAAAAAGCTTTTGACACTATAAATCACGAGATCCTTCTCAATAAGCTTGAGAAATATGGCATTAGAGGTATAGCACGGGACTGGGTTAGAAGTTATTTACTGGACAGGAAACAATATGTGAACTTAGGGGAGATCACATCGACATGCTTGGATATTGTTTGTGGGGTCCCTCAAGGGTCAATTTTAGGGCCAAAATTATTCCTGCTTTACATAAATGATATATGGAAAGTTTCGAAGGTCTTAAAGTTGATTTTATTTGCTGACGACACAAACATCTTCTATTCGGAGCATGATCTGAATATTATGGTTGAGACTGTAAACATTGAATTGACTTAGTTACATGGGTGGTTAAACCGAAATAAGTTATCATTAAATTTAGAAAAAACTAAATTTATGTTGTTTGGTAGGAGAGCAGCAGATGTCTCTGTGAAAATCCAGGTAAATGGGATAGATATTGAAAGGGTCAAGCAACACAAAGTACTAGGGGTAATAATTGATGACAAGTTAAGTTGGAAACCACAAGTTAGCCATCTTAGGGGCAAAATAGCCAGGAGTATTTCTATACTTTGGAAATCACAATATTTTTTAAATCAAAAGGCCTTACTTGTATTATACTGGAGTTTAGTTTCCCCACATCTGCATTACTGTGCTGAGGTGTGGGGAAACACTTACAAAGGTAAATTGCACCCATTGGAGATCCTTCAAAAAAGGGCAATAAGAATAATATATCAAGCAACTTACAGGGCACACACAAATAACTTCTTTATTGAAGGTAGAATTCTCAAATTACGGGACGTAGTAAGTTACCACACCGTACAAATGATGTACAAGGCTTAAAAAAAAGCCTTCCTGTCAGTTTACAAGCAATGTTTGAAGAAAGAGGAGTCTCGCATGATTTAAGAAGAAAAAGAAGATTCACAGAGAAAAATATACGGACCACACTTAAATCATTTTCGATTTCTGTAAAGGGTATTAAATTATGGAATGAACTTGATGAAGATATCACAGGGAGTTGCAATTTGCGAAATTTCAAAAAAATGTATGTCTCTAAAATTATTGAAAATTATAGACTGAAAGCAGAGCACCAATAAGCGGAGTAAAGGTGAATGGCACTATCATAACATTATTGTAAAAGAGAGGTCAGCAGAATGACTTGTTTGGGTTGAATACTTCTGCAGTTGTGTTTAGACTACCAGATAATGACTTGAAGATGTATGCAAATTTGTGTGTTTTCTTCCTTTTTCTCTTTTTTTTTTCTTTCTTTTTTGTGATCAGTAAATGTGTATCTGATTCTGAATCTGATGAAATTGGGGGCGGGACTCGATAAGCCTTAGGCTTCTTCCGTCACCCTTCGGACAACACTAATTAAGATGTATGATGTGAAAGAGATAATTGTGTATTGTGTGGAATTGTCCGAAAGAATGATAAATACATAATTAAATAATAAATATCTTACACTGCCAAAATGAAGCGGCAATCCACTAAAGAGCGTTTGGAGTTGGCCCATCAAATTGGAGAGATTGACAAGCAACTGCGCTAACTCAAAACCCAACTCTTTATAAAAAAACGAGAGGAACTCAAAACAAAATTCGACTTAGTCACTACTCACTCAATTGAACATATACTTTTAAAAAATAAAGCCAAATTTTACACATATGGTGATAAAACTGACACATTGCTCGCAAATCAACTTAAAGGTGCCAAAGCGAGACAGAATATTTAAAAAATTTGCATGCTTGATGGCCAGATAACTTCAGACCACTTGCAAATTAATGACGCTTTCAGAGAGTTTTATTCTAAGTTTTACACTTCCGAATCTCAACCAGATCAGAAGGTATTGCTTGACTTTTTCAGCTGTCTTAACATTCCCAAACTTTCATCGGATCAGGGCCGGCGGTAGACAGGGGGGGCCGTGCCCACCCAATCATTTTTTTTTTTTTGTGGAAGTCCAGACCCACTATCAGACGGACCTGTTCATTCGCTGTCCAAGAAAATGTCAAACAAAATTCAGACAATTAACAATTTTTATTTTGCATTCCATGTTACGGGACCGTCAATACTATCCCTGTGTCAGTTTGGAGCTGAACTCACACCCAGCTGACACACACGGCTAAATCAGCTGTGTGTCAGCTTGAGCCTATTCCTCGCGAGCCGCGCGTCCAGCAGCAAAAATACAGTAAATATTATGTTTCACATCGTAGGCTACAAGCCACACATTGACACAGGCCTACACATTATAACCATAGGAAACAACAATAATTGTATGTTTTTTTTAATTTCATTTATAGGCTAGATGTAGGCCTATTTATCTATTATTTTTAACCCCATATCGCATCAATTATATATTTCGCAGTTTTTACTTAGTTTTTCCTGCTTCTCTCCGCCCCTGAATGTCTGTGCAATGAATGAATGACCTCAGATCACGTGTGGTTTTACTTCTAAATGCTGGTTCACTTGCAAAAGGGGCAATATGAAAGTGGACCACACCAAACAAAAAAAATCTAAACTCTATTTGGTCTGGACCAAAGCAAGTGAACTAGCTGACTTTCCCACACCCTAAGACCAGAAAAGTAGCCTAGTATAATAGGAGATCTTTAACAAGTTCTGGATAGAGGTCTTCCAAACATTATCTCGGGTGTTAAACATCAAGTTGGAACCAAAACCTCTAATTGCACTTTTTGGGGTCACTGACGAGGTGTTTGGATTAACTGCAGTAAAGCGACATACTATATCTTTTGCCTCTCTTCTGGCCCGGCAAACCATTCTGCTGAGGTGGAGGGAACCTGTCCCGCCCACTCATACACAATGGCTGAGAGATGTTATGTCCTGTGGCGGCAGTGGCGAAGTGGGTAGGGAGTTCGCCTCTGGTGTGCAGGGTCGGAGGTTCGATCCCCCGTCTCCCCGCCACATGTCGAAGTGTCCCTGGGCAAGACACTGAACCCCGAATTGCTCCCGATAGTTAGCTTAGTTAGCTTAGCACCCTAGTGCTAAGCCTACCCTGCGTGGTAGCTGCTGCTATCGGTGTATGAATGTGTGTGTGACTGGGTGAATGTGTACAAAAACAATGGGTGAATGTGTACAAAAACAATGTAAAGCGCTTTGGGTCTGTGATAAACGGAGATATAGCGCTATACAAGTCCATTTACCATCCTGTCTTAAGCTCGAAAAAATTAGGTACTCGCTTCAACATTCCAGAAAGCATGGGGACCTTTTTTAAACTCATTTCATGCTTGATAATCACGCAAAGTTAAATAGTGATATAGTCATTCATTCCCTTAACGATGATAACTTTTGTGACATGTTGCTGACATATGCTCACTGGCAGTGACTTGGGAGGGATTATTTTTTCGATATAGTGGCATAAGTTGTTTTTACTTATTCTTTTTACACAACCTGTCTGTAACAACTGAACAACCTGGCACTTTGTAATACTAAAAAAACAAATAAAAAGATCTTGATTTAAAAAAAAAAAAAAAAAAAACAGTGGCAAAGAACAAACACCCACACACCATGTTTTTATAAAAAGCATTGTTTATCACGGTTGATACTTTAAACTGATCAGTACCCATGAAATTGCACAATACGAAGGCATGAAAAAAATAACATTAAAATAGGTATTGCATCTTCAAAAAGCTAATTTTTCCATTCATAAATACTTCTGGCGATTTCTGTTCACTGCAGTTTCTTACAACAGAATCACAGAGTAATTTTTCTCTCTCTGAATAATAGGCAGAAATCATTTATAGATATATAAAAAAAAACGATGAGCATGATGTGACACTAAAAAATAACAATCATCAGACATTCTGTGGGTGTGTAGGTATTATTAGTATGATTTAATGTACAACATCCAAAGGCCAAGAGTTCTCTGTGAGCTGTGGCAGCAGTCCGCTCTGAAAGATGCCCAGGCCCAATACAGATGGTAAGACGGGTGAGACCAGGTCCATGATTTACTGTTCCACTGACCCAATCCTGTTCTGAGACAATCAGATAGGAGATAAGTTAGCTTAGCATGTCATGGCCACTCCAAAACAACCTGCCAAAATCTTACATCATTAAATGAAGAGTTGAATATTACTTCTGTAAAATAAAACCTGAATGAAATAAAAAAAATTAAAAAATACATGCTCATGTCTTAGTTGGGCTGTGATTGCATTGTGTGTCTATAAGCTGTGCGATTTAGCTGGTTTGACCGATTTTTACTTAAAATCATCAGAAATATTCAAAATCAAATTAATTGTAAACATCCTTTATCGAGCTAAGTATAAAACACTCGAAAAGGTGAAGATGTGCTGCTTTACATGAAAGCAAACTAATCATCTTCCCTTTTGGTCATGGTGAACATTAATATGGGTTCCTAGGTGTGTCTAGAGCCTAGTGACTATTACAGGTGTTGGTGTTATTGTAGATGCTGCACCAGTGTCAAACTTATGTAAAGGTGAAACTCATATTATTAGAATATCATGGAAAAGCTCTTATTTTAAATTATTTTTAATTTAATTCAAAAAGTGAAAGTTTATATATATTCTAGATATATTAGACATATTTCAGGCATTTTTTTTTTTAAATTTACAGGATTCAGGCTTATAGCTCATGAAATCATAACAAATATTTATAATACAGAAATGTCGCTCTTTTCATAAGTATTTTCATTCATCTACTATATACTTGGTCTGGGTTCTTATTTTGCATGAATTATTGCATTAATGTGGCACGGCATGGTGACGATCAGCCTGTGGCACTGCTGAGGTGTTATGAAGCCCATGTTGCTTTGATAGTGGCCTTCAGCTCGTCTGTATTGTTGGGTCTGGTGTGTATCATCTGCCTCTTGACAATAGCCCATAGATTCTCTATGGAGTTCAGGTCAGAATAGTTGTCTGGCCATTCAAGTACAGTAATACCATGGTCAGCCAACCAGTTACTTGTGGTTTCTAGCACTGTGGACAGGTGTCAAGTATTGCCAGAAAAGGAAATTGTCATCTGCATAAAGCTTGTCAACAGACGGAAGCATGAAGTGCTCTAAACTATTCTGGTAGATGGCTGTGTTGACTCTGGACTTGATAACACAGTGGACCAACAGCAGCAGATAACATGATACCTCACATCATCACTGATACAAACGAATTGTTGCGTTTCATTTTGAAATCAAGGTCCCACAGTCTAGAGGAAGAGCGGAGGGGCACAAAATCCAAGTTGCTTGATGACCAGTGTCAAGTTACAACAGTCAGTGATGATTTGAGGCACCATGTCATCTGATGGTGTTGGTCCACTGTGTTATCAAGTCAAAAGTCAACACAGCTGTCTACCAGGAGATTTTAGAGCACTTCATGCTCCTGTCTGTTGACAAGCTTTATGAAGATGCTGATTTCCTTTTTCCAGCAAGACTTGCCACCTGTCCACAGTGCCAAAACCACTAGTAATTGGTTGACAGACCATGGTATATTGTGCTTGATTGGCCAGACAACTCTCCTGACCTGAAACCCATATATAATCTATGGAGTATTGTCAAGAAGCAGATGATGCACACCAGACCCAACAATACAGACGAGCTGAAGGCCACTATCAAAGCAACATGGGCTTCCATAACACCTCAGCAGTGCCACATGCTGATAGCATCCATGCGACGCCGCATTGAGGCAGGAATTCATGCAAAAGGGGCCCAAACCAAGTACCGAGTACATATGCATGATTATACTTTCTAGAAGGCCGACATTTCTGTATTTAAAATACTTTTTTTATTGATTTCATGTAATATTCTAATTTTATAGATTTTGAATTTGGGGTTTTCATAAGCTGTAAGCCATAATAATCAAAATTATAACAAATAAAGGCTTGACATATCTCACTTCGCATGCAATGAGTCTATATAATATATTAGTTTCACCTTTTAAGTTGAATTATGGAAATAATTTAACTTTTGCATGATATTCTAATTTTTCGAGTTTCATCTGTATAGGGGAGAGTGGCCTGAGTTGTGCCAGTGGGGAAGTTGTGCCACCCCTTGTTTCTAGAAAACCATAGAAGAAATTGGAAATGTGACCATATATTTAAGAAGAACATCCATTTGACTGATCCTGTAAAGAAGGGAGACACAAGGAATAAGATATAAGCACATTTAAGCTAAACCAAACTGTATTTTGCCTTTCAAAGTAAAATTTCCATGATCAAGGCGTTTTGATTATTGTGTCTGAACAATTATAGACAAATTTGAACACATTTGACACCTGTTTTAGTGCTTTAGTATGCTACATTTTGAGTCTATACAGTTAGCACGATGTCAGCCCTTAACTGCTGCATCATGCTTATTATCCAAAATTCTGGTGTTGGGGTGATTTGTGCCAAAGGGCCTAGGTGAGTTATTAGTAAGTAAGTAAGTAAAATGTATTTATAAAAGCACATTTTTAACAGTTTGCACTGTCCAAAGTGCTGTACATAGTGCATTCAGTAGATAAAAAATTAAGGTAAAATAACAATAACAAATAAAAGACATAAAGCCCATACATCCACATATAAACAAATATTGTAGTACAGAGGTAAGATAGTTAATGGGGAGGAAAAGCCAGGGTGTACTTATGGGTTTTGAGCCTTGATGTAAAGGCAGAAATGGAGAAGGAATCACATTTGTCAGGTAGCAGTTGGTTCCACAAGCACGGAGCAGCTAGTGCAAAGTACATTTCTGAGAGTTGTGCCAGTGGCATGGCTGTATATTTTGGTCACCAAAGAGAAATTGATTGTCTACACTAGCTCAGAAGAGACTGACATCTCTATTCCCCTTAACGACACCACTGATGAGAGTTCAGATGGCCAGAAAGATGATGATGATGGGGACATTGTCATTGTGAGCTTTGCAGGTAAAACCATTAGATCTGCTAGGCCTTGTTTAAGAAAATCGACCTTCAATCTTTGTAAAATATTTACTTTATTTACTTTAAATAAACCTTAAATAAGTAATTGTCTTATGGATTTGTCTTGCTTTACAATTTATGAGATATATATCAGTGGCACAATTTACCCCATGGTATTCTCTTTTGTGGCAAAACTTACACCACACCGGGGGCAAGTTGTGCCACGGGAAAACTTTTTTTCCGAAAGCTATATTTCTTAAACAGTTAATTCCAGATCCAAAGTTGTTATTGCCGGGGATGCACAACATCCTGAAATATGTGTATATGGAGACATAACTGTCAAGGCCTCACTTTAAAATCACGTTGTAGTGTATAGATTATATACATATAAGTCCTAACCAGCACCACACTGACCCAGATTCAAACTCCCAGATTCACCAACACAAGCCGGTCTGCCTGAAAACTGAGTGTCTTTACTTTAAATACTTTATTACAAGTATTATCAGCAAAATATACTAAGTACTATTGTGTTTTTACTTAAAAGGTGGAGTCAGAGAATGTTAGTTGTCAAAATCCCTTTTTGTAAAAAAAATTGAATATCCCCTAATGATCCGCTATCTGTGTGTGTGCTCAAAAAAAAGTGTTAATTCACAGCTTGGCTCTGTAAACGGGCGTGTTGTTTGCTACCGTGGGTCCCCTTTGTTGACATACCCCTTTACAGAACCTAGGCTGTGTATTAACACCAGACTTTTCAGCGCACACACAGTACGGACAGGTAGCGGAACAGGTAGAGGAGATATTCACTTAGCGTTAGTAGCAAAGTGAATAAGAATGTCCATCTATACCTGTGTGTGTTGGTTGCTGGCCCTCCCTCTGCTCCTAGCTGGGGTTGGGTCTCTCTGCAGACTTCTGAATCTGTGTGGAGGAACGACAGGCACAAAACACAAGTTTCAGGGTCTACTCTCAGGCATCTCTGTGATAAAGTGAGCAAATACCATGGAATAACACAACAGCCAAGAGGATGCCCGCTGAGCCACTGGCTTTAATACTGTATAGGGATTTTCTTTCAACCTCAAAAAACTCAAAAAACAATGATGCTGAATGTGTTGATAGAAAGGCATCATTCACACAATGAAAAGCAGACGGATAGGGTAAGATAAGAAGATCAGGAAATCCTCTATTAGTCCCACAGTGGGGAATTTTACGGGTTACAGCAGCAACAGGATAGTGCAAATAATAAAAACAAAAATATAATAATAACTTAGGTAAACATTACAAAAAGGACAAGTGACAGTAAAACATTCATTAAGTAGACAGACAGTTCAAGTTCAGACACACACTGAAGTGTGTTTTCTAAAGCGTGGCGATAACAGATGTAGCTCTATCTAACTAGCAGCAGAGGGCAGAGCTGCTCTGTAACACGACAGGCTGTGGAAGACAGAGAC
This sequence comes from Hyperoplus lanceolatus, assembly GCA_026929865.2. NCBI lineage: Eukaryota > Metazoa > Chordata > Actinopteri > Uranoscopiformes > Ammodytidae > Hyperoplus > Hyperoplus lanceolatus. The sequence goes on along the minus strand of CM049398.1, from coordinate 35,979,499 downwards.
ACAGAGACAATACAGAGACACTGACAAACAAAATAAATAAACCCTAAAAAGACCCAAAACAGCAAGACAGTCATGAAGCTGGGACCAGAAAGCAATATAAAGGGCTGCATTGCATGGAGACAAACTCAAGTCCAACACAAGAGCTGATTAAGTTTTGGGCATATGGAAATCTATAAAGGAGATCTTCCATTCCGCTGCAGATGGTTTAACTTAAATCAGACACTTAAAAAAAGGCGGAATTCGAAAAATAAAGTAATGAAGTGATAAAGCGTGACGACAGGCAGAAAAGTTACTGTACCTGTGATTGTTCTTTTAGGAAATCTGGTAGCTGAAATTCACCTTTAAAGACCTGGGAAAACAAAGGGCCAGGGTTCAGAGCTCAGCAAATTCACTGACTCGGCATGATTTCATCATCTGGGTTAACCTATTTTCCACCGCTGAACATTCCCCCAGGAACTAGGAACCTTTGGAGGAACTCTGTGCGGTTCCACCACAGGAACCAGGGTCTAAACTATAGTTCCTGGATCTTTGGACCATAGGAACAGAACCTGTAGGACTTTACAAAGGTTCAGGAACTTAATGCAGTGCTGAAGAATTCTGATTGGTTGAGTTCTGGCAGTGTTTTGTTTCAACCGCCATGTTTAAAACTCAGCTGTGCTACTAGCGATCATCTCCTTTCCTGTGTGGATCAATACATTTATTTAATTTTATTTTTTTATATATTTTTGGGCATTTTTCATGCTTTCTTGATGGAGACAGAGGTGAAATGGGGCAGAGAGGGGAGTGACATGCAGAGAGCGACCGCGGGCGTGTGATGTAATAAAGAGTGATCAGAAACAGCACGACCTGAACGTCCTCCGTGCGCCCGGGCCACACACCCTGTGTCTACTGCGCCTTTTTCTTCTTCTGTGCTTTCTGTCAATAGGTTTCGAGCAGCTTTAAATATAATCTATGCTCAGCAGCTAAAATAGATAAAGAAAGAATCTGTTCATGCTGACTGGCATATTGACATAATACAGGCAACATTCATTATAGTCTCAACAATTCTGGTGTGTCTTTAAAAATAAAACCTCCCACACGTGTATAGTTGTGAAATTATATACTTTTTATAACTAACTAAGCCGATTTCTGTAAAAACTCACCATGAATTAAATTGATCATATAATAACATATGCAGTGCAGATACTTTTACTGATTTTTTATACGTCATCAACTTGATATGTATAACCTTCCCAGGACTTCAGGCCGTGATGGAAAGACATCTGATTTTTGTCATCTGATCACATGAAGACAGCTCTCACTACAGGTGGAAACACTTTCAAGACGCATTGAGATCGGATCACAAAAACCACATTCGGAGGTGGTTTACGTCGCTTGTGTCTGATGTGTCCGCATTCAAATAGTAGTGGAAACAGCTATGCGACTTTTGTCAACATTAGGGACCGCCTACTCAACTGGCGACCCCTGCCTGAGCGGAAATACATAGAAAATGCATCACTGGCAGCACCATGGCTGTCTGCAACTAAAGGTTTCAATGTGAGCAAAGTTAAAAGTATTGCAAATGACAAGCTTTCTGTCCTCTGTTTTCATTTCACAGCGTATATCCGATAACACGGAAGTCACTGCTTTTGAATGGTGCCCTTCAGGCCTGCAGCTAACTTCCTGTTCTTATCTTCTTCAAAATAAAGGTCAACTCGCGTTTGGCTAGTAACAGGCTTTTAATGTGAAGGCGTACAGGATATGTTCTGTTTGCACAAGCAGTTACTTCACTGCGTTAATTTAGAAAGCCGCGTGCCAGTGGTTGTGACAAGAGTTAGTTTATCAGAGTCAGACGTTAGAATAGCATCCCGGCGAGCACACGTTTCACCAGTCAAAGTAGCGTAATAACTTATTTTCCTAAAACTAAAAACAGCAATGCAAACGGAAATGATGTATGTGTTGATTTACATACAGAGCGGGTAAATGGAATCGGATCACAGCTGGTCAAAGAAGTTGCATGTGGAAAGACAGGTGTGAACCCACGGACTGAGAGCTGGTCACTTGTGATCACATTACCAAAATTGCATCATAAACGCAGGTGGAAACAGGGCCTAAGTTCCTTGAAGAGGAGTTCCTGGAACTCAAAGTCCCTGGTTCTTTTGGTGGAAAAGAGGCGTTAGTCAGCTAGTACGCATATGATATCCACCTCAGTGTGTATCAGATATGGGGGGGGGGGGGCCTGTTTGTTACACTGCATCTTGCGAAGGTGAACATTTGCAACCTAAAGGCCAGAGGCTACTGGATGCATGCCAGGAATGACATGGTGTCAGACTACAGATGTAAAGACAAACAGACAGAGAAGGGACATGGATGAATGGGAGAGGGGAGGAGGCTACAGCAAGCGGGCAAAAGGCTGACTGTAAAAACAAGAGAGCAGGGCAGGCAGGGTCAATATCCCACAGGACACACACTGGGTGTCCACTTCTTCATGGTGTGTGTGTGTGTGTGTGTGTGTGTGTGTGTGTGTGTGTGTGTCTGGCTGTCCCTCTCTTGCTGGTGCCTCAGCCACACAGTCGACACATAAACGGATCCTTCAGGATTATTACTAACATGTGTCTCATTTCTACAGCGAGAATATCTACACGGGTGGTCTCCTCCCTCTGGTAGAATGAAAAGAAGGCCATAGCAGCACAAGGTCGTTGGCTGAGCTGATAAATGTGGAGCGAGGCCAGGCCTGTGAATAACAACCGTCAGTGCGTTAACATGCAGACTCATAATCGGGTAAATAAACGAATAAGACTTCAACAGGACTTGTGAAATGCATGTAAACACCTTTATCCGATCTACTTCGCACAAAAAATCGGCACATTAACGGACAAGCAAAGTCGGATAAGAACACCTAGATAACTCGTTCATAGTCGGCATTCTCTCTGCATGTGTACAGGGATCGGATATCGCATATCGGAGTTCTCGTTCTGCGATTGCTCGAGAATCCCTGCGGAGGATTTCACAAGGAAGTGGAAGGAGACGACGTAAAAAATAGTAGGGTTATTGCCAGAAGGGAACCGGACGTCTATAACCACTTGTTGGAATGGCTACAGCGCCACCTAGCATAGTGGAGACAGCCATGCATCGGACATTCATCGAATATTTGAAAGGCCATGTATACTCAGATAAGTGAAGGGGTCCGTTCGATTGGCAAGTTTGGTATATGTGATAATCCAATCCAGTTGTCCCATGGAGTGTGGTGATGGAGGGAAGCTGAGTCTCAGACCAATGGAACAGAGACAGACATCAAGCGGGAGAACAAGGCACGAAAAAAATGTAAACAACACAAAACTTTTTACAAAAAACATAGCACATTAAAACCACATTCATTAAAAATAAAATGTAATCATGTATTGGCCAAATGTATCGAATAGCCATGAAATTGATGCAATTTCATCTTCATAATCGATTGAATATGTCATATTTAAAATATTCAAATAACAACTGGGTTCCAATTGCATTGCAGCATTATGAGAATGTCTACATCAAAATATAACAGTTTTTAGGCCGAGTATTCAGCTAATTTTTATATTTAAAATTGATTTTTCCAAGAAAGTTGTAAAATAAGAATTTTACTTTTCATGTATACTTTCACTGTGTGAGGTTTGATTATGATAGGAGTAAAGGAAAAATAAGCCCATTATGGTGTATTTTGGCCATATCCGATTAGTAGATTGCTCATTTGCATATTCAAATTAATTTTGAAAGAAACTTCTAATAGAAAATGTTTTACTTTCCCCGTCGACTTTCATTGTATAAAGTTTTATTATGGTAGGAGTAAAGGAAAAAATTAAGCCTATGCGGGTATATAGCCTACTCATTTAACTTTTATTTATCCTCGAGAGACCAATTGAGGGGTGACCCTCATTTACAATGACGTCGAGTTGACTCGATTAGTGTATAGCTCATTTGCATATTCAAATTCATTTTCAAATAAACTTGTAATACAAAAATGTTTACCTTTCATGGATATTTTCATTGTATAAAGTTTTATTTTGATAGGAGTAAAGGAAAAAATAGCCCTATTATAGTGTATTGTTGTCTGGCCTTACTGGCACACATCTTGGATTGATGAGAATGTCCTAAACTAGGATTTCTTAGGACTTTTAGTATGTTGTTCTGGACACCTCATAGAAATAATCTATGCTGAAATGGCCTAGTGTGAGTGCACCCTTGGATGGCCAGACTCCATGTCTGGATTGTGGGATCACTGCAGTAACATGAAACCCCTATGCTCATGTCTAGCACACTCTGAACACAAGGTCTGTTGCCAGTTGAAATGGTGCTCACTGCCCAGCAAGATCAAAGGGACTTCAGAACACCAATACAGGGCTCAGTCCCAAATTAGCTGACTATTTCCTTTGAACAATGGGTTAAAATTACAATTCTAGGAAGTTGTAATACAGTAGTACTCAGGAATTAGATTTAGAACTAGGCTTAATCCATGTCTGTGAAACTGGCCCTATATGTGTTAAAGGCCCTGGCAACCCAGAGACCTAAATATATGACATTAATATTGTGTTTCTCTACAAGCTGTTTGCAGTTATCCAATTAAAAATTTATTTTCATAAATATTATAAAATTTCGTCTAAAAAACTGCTTTTTTGCTGTCTAGAACATTTTGCAGGGCGGTGTGGGCGTGGTCAATAACGTTCTGTAAGGGAACGTTCTCTCACTCACGGTGCTGAGCAGGTTTAGCCCAGTTCAGACCAAAGATTCGCCACACAACGAAACGCAAACTTGAAAATGTTGCAAATGCTCAACGAGCCTGACTGGCAGTTCACACTGCTGCACGGGCTGCGACGGTAGCTGGTTTCCCTAGCAACGGTGAATGCTTTGGCACAGCTGAGAGCGCAGCTCAGAATCACTTGCATCCTGCTAGAAAGTAACTTATTATTATTAGCCTATATAGGCTAGCTTTGCAATTAGTTGTATGCTATTTTTTCCCCACCACAACCGCAACCTATTTGAAACAAGTGTCTGTGTCACAATGAAAATATATAAAAATATCTCTGTCTCATATTTATTGTTAGACTATCTCTTATTAGTTTATTTCCCATTTAACTTGCAAAAAATCCCCTATCTTATTTTAGGCATTTGTATTTTTAAAATCAGATTTTTCTGTGGATAGGAGTGGGAATAGAGAGAGAGAGAAAACGGAGTCTGATTATGTTTCTCATCACGTGAGCTGATGCGATATAGGCTACGGTTCAACAGTGTGGAGACTCGCTGTTGAAGTACGCTACAGGCATAGCCGCGGAAACATATTCTCAGAAGGGAGTGCTGACAAAAAAGAAGCTCTGCCTGCACTTCAATAATAACTCGCTACATTGATTAAAAAAAAATGCATCACCAATGCAATATTGTTACATGCAGCGGTGACACATGCCGTATTGGGCCGATTAGCCTATAAGAAGGGGTTTCCCCCTGGGAATAGGTCGTAAAAAGTCGGGTCGTTTTATATTCGGGGTCTAATATTCAGCGTCCAGTTATGGACTGACCGTTACCAGAGCGATCATTAAGCTTCAGGGCTTGTGTCCAACTTGTTTTTTATTTTTTCGGGTGGAGCACTGGCTGCGCACTCAGATGCGGCCGGACAGAGGTGTGTGTGCTTGGATAGAGAACGAAGTGACGAGAGGAAAACGAGGCACGTGAAATGGCCCCACATCCCCAGCACTGAATTCAAAGCCTCGACTCATTATGTTGTGAGTCGACGTATCAGAGGCATGAAGCGGGGCAGCGATCGACGTCGCGCAGTCAGTTAGGAGACATGTCTCTGTGTATCAGGGCTCGGGACATGCAATCGGCTCGTGAAAGCATGTCCCCTCTGCAACGTTAACATGCAGGAATCCCCGGTGATCATTTAGTCTTAAACCACATAGTTTTTCTGCACGGCGGCTCGGCGAGGGCTCACTGTGAACGTCACCATCACAGTGTTTCACCGGGGTGCGCGCTGCTTCGCTCAGACGGGGCTTTGAGTGTAGGCTCAGGCGCAAAGAGACTGTCTGTATCACTTGCGCGGCACCAGAGAGATGGCATAGAATTGTTTTTATAGTCTTTAAGAATCGCGTGACGTGTGAAAACAAAACTCCAAGCCAAAATTCGAATTTGAAATTTTCTAACGAGAAGTCCAATGTATGTTGGAGTGGAGATGCGTGTGAAAACGGCTTGTCATGCGACATTCGAATCAGGATTTTTCAAATGCTCGACCAACTGACATGGAAGTATGTTTGCGGGGGGTTGGCAGCTATTCCTAAAACCTTTCATAGACATATTAACATTCATTTTACTCCCCAAATAACATAGTTACAAGGATTTAGTGGATTTGGGTTGCCAGGGCCTTTAAGTATAACCTTTTCATCACAGTCTTTCATAAATCCCACAACAAAATCTGGTGTTCTTCGGCAACTCCTATTGTTACCATTGAAGAACTAAGATCAGACATTCACATGAAAACTCTGCAGGAAGCAGAAACCCTCACAACCTGCCACAGCATGCCTGAGCAGAGCCAGACAGAGCCCACTCAGGGGAGGGACCAGCACAGTCAGGTCAGCCAAGGTGTCTGCTGTTACAAACAGCCTTGGTTGAGCTTCAGTATTATGGTTGGAGCTCCCTGAAAACTAAGCCCCGGTCCCAGAGGGTTGGCCAGTGTTCGGCCATGATCGGCATGGAAGAATGTTTCAGCTACTTCCTCCCTCTCTGGGTGGAAACTTTCTAGGGATATTTGTTACCTCCAAGAAAATGCTTCTATCTGAAATGCACACTGAAACTCCTCAGACAGGCTGCGTATGAGTGCTCTGCCCTTTGTGTCAGTGCTACCAGACCTGTAATTAGCTTTAAATAACAAAATAAAAATTCATCAACTCAGATTGAGTAATTTGATGAATATTATATTGCCATTAATTGCTGAGTGGTCATTATATTGTACCATTTTAAGAAGTCAGCGTATGAAGATGTTTCTGAGAGGAAACTCTTATCGCCTTGTGAGTTTTTTTTTCCTGGGGCCTAAATAATGATAAATAATAAATATAAAGCTTTTAGTAAATCATGAAATGCTCATTAACAAATCATCGGTAAATTATTAGTAAGTAATTTAAATACCTTTCTGCATCCCCCTAATCTAAAGTGTAAACCATTCATCAGCTACAAATGTGTAGTAGGGCTGTCCTCAACTAAAAATGAACGTAGTTGAATCTGGTTGATCGAATCTTGCCTATAGTCGACTAATCGCCAAATCATGCTATTTTTTTCCTGCTTATTGATCCATATACTTACTTCAGTGACAACACAGGGGGAATAAATGTAGAAGTTGCTGGTTTGACCAAGCAAAAACGAGAGACCGCTGGCTTTACCACAGTTGTTCCACAGCCCGATAGTTCGACCAATATTCTGGCGGCGGCTATCGCCGTCCAGCCTAAACCCCGCCCTACCAGTAAGGGTAGGGACGGAGATGGAAACACCACCCAGATTTTTAAAAGTGAGTTGTCCCACTCTGAGCCGCTCCGACCCGACCCGCTCTACTAGGTGGAAACGAGGCATTAGATGGATAGATGACAAACCCTGCTTTACTTAACCTCATCCCACCTGGCCAATCACTCAAAGTTACAAAAGCTGGCAGACGGACATATACTGTTTTGCCCAGGTTTTAGACGCTGTCAGACGGTCCAAAATGAACCAAAAAGCCCTTTGTTTTAAGCAAGCTGAGGCCTTAAGCCACATGTGTGCAACTACAGAAGAAATATTTGGCCCTAGCCATATGCGACTGATTGTATTGAAGGGTTATGGTTCAGCAAGATCCTAAAAACACAAATCAAAAGAGAAAGCCTTGAATAAGACATCTGGAAATTATAAGATAGTATTATCTACTCTGACTCACTGACTATCTGGCAAACACAAAGTCAGAATTCTAAATCTGAGCTAAAGAATAAAGGCAAATCAATCACTTCATGTGAGGTCCTCGTTAATACATCTTTTAGCCTGTTTTTTTAGCCAACGAGCGCCACAATGGCCCAACATTGATGATGGCCCTGGATCAATATGATATGAGCCTGTACATCATTAACTCTCCTTGCATCAATATAAAGTAAAACGTCCAGCCACAGACCGAAAGCCCAACACAGGAGACAAGGAGCTCTACAAACATTTGTTTCTCTCGACTGACCCATCTTATTATTGTTACTGTGCAACAGCTGCGAACTTATCGATCCCAATATCCATTTCTCACCAGGGAACAACTGGAAAGCCACTTAAAAGCTATTGATTGAGTGTTTCAAGAGCCAGTCTCAGCGAGCCTCATTCACAACAGGCTGGAACAATCTCTACTCACCGGCAGCCAGAGGTGAAGCCCGGAAAAAGAGAAGAAGTCCAGGTATTACCAATTTAACAAAGTCAGTAGAGGACATCTCAATGCAAGATACAAAGCATGTTCGGGTTCAGTTGATGGTAATGCAAATTTTTATTCCGAAATCTTCTAGGATCAATTTCTGTGATAGAGTTCCAAAATTGAGGCGAGTTCCTGCATCTTTCAAGACCCGGTCCTGCTGAACCTGACACAACCCAAGACCACGCACTTGCAACGCACGACACCCATGGACCAAAACCATACGGAGCCCTACGCAGTCAGCATTGTACTATTGCAGACAGGGTGTTATGGGCACGTTTAGGGTCCTTTCCTGTTTGTATTCCTTTTCATTACTATAGCTGATTGTTGACATGCTGTAGCTATGTTTATGAGTGTTATGTTAGTGACTACACTTCCCAGTACCTTAGCACCAGGATGTGACGTCACACAGGTGTACACAGACAGTTTGACAATGAGCACCAGCCAGGCAGCTGGAGGAGATTGTTTGACACAGACACCTGCAGAAGACATGAGGAGGATCAACATTTGACTCAAGCTAGCTCACATCAGTGAACAGTTCTTTGTTTTAAGCTTTCACAACTACACAGAGGTTTCTCTATTCCCTGTCACACTACTGAACGTAATATCATACGACTGGACTGGAGGCTCATGAGAGCTGGAGACGGGGCTCTTTGAACCAGCGGATGGTGGGTATAGCTAGACTTGGCCTTTGTCTCATCAGCTCTTAGATTGCCTTTTTCTTTTGTTATTTGCTTGTGTTGCAGTAGCGGAAGCCCGAATACCAGGCTTCTGCGGCAGCTGTAGTATAACACAGGGCCAGAAGAAAAATGTTTGTTCTCCACATACTGTATGCTTACCTAAATTTTAAATATATGTTTAATGGTACGCTAAACTGAGATTTTTTCCACAGCTTTATTTTACCGCCAGACAGCCGTTTATTTTTGTTTTGTCGTGTCTCTTGAATAATCTGCAGAAGCTCTGAATCGAGCAGTTGATAAGCGAAAAAAACAAAAGCTGTTGAAAAAATCTCAGTTTAGCATACTGTTGAACGGTGATTTAGGTTTTAGGTTGGCGAAAAAAGTTTTTCTTCTGGCCCCCTCTGCAACAGTACAATACTGACTTCTGCTACAGCTACATCTCCCCTAAACTCCTTATAGTGACTGCGCTGATCACCATCTCTATAAGGTAACATTTAAACTATGCCTAAGTACCCGTTACAACCAGTGTTGGGAATAACGCCGTTATTTAAACGGGGTAATCTAACTAATTACTGTTTCCGTCGTTACAACGCCGTTATCATTACTGAACGTTAAATGCGGTGCGTTACTATGAATTGATTGAATAAACTGTGTAATCCGAATGCACCCCTGGCTCCATACTACACAAACTGCTAGTGAGGAGACCGGGTGGGTTAACAACGAGATAAGCGATTGTTATTTCTTATAGTGTTTTAAGATGTGTTAACTGTTATTCAGTGTGGATGACATTATAACTGTCAGTTAGCGGCCGTGACGTAAATCAACCGGAGCATTGTTGCATGAGGCAAATGGTGGTCACACCAGATACTGACTGGTTCTGAGTCCCCAGACCCCCAATAAAGCAAAAAAATGCACATTTCAGAGTGGCCTTTTATTGTGGACAGTCTAAGGCACACCTGTGCACTAATCATGATGTCAGATCAGCATCTTGATGTGGCACACCTGTGAGGTGGGATGGATTATCTCAGCAAAGCAGAAGTGCTCACTATCACACATTTAGACAGATTTGTGAACAATGTTTGAGAGAAATGGTAATATTGTGTATCTGGAATGAATTTTAGATCTTTAAGTCCATCTCATGAAAAATGGGAGCAAAAACAAAAGTGTTGCGTTTATATTTTTGTTGAGTGTATATACTGTGTATATACAGTATTGGCAAAGTACAAGGTAAACAAAATACAAAGTTACCTAAAAGGAAATAAATTGAACACACCCCATGTTATCCGATAAGGTCCGGCCTCTTCTCTAAATTTTGCACAGAACTATGAATTAATCGCTGGAACCTTCCTGGGACAAATCAATAGAAGTGCAGAGGTTGCAGGCAGCTATGCACTGACTTTGTTAAATGCTTTGACCGCAGGGCAAACGCTGCTTAGAAGGATTACTTTTAAGATGGGTCTTCACTCACAGTAAAACAGCAAAAGACCACAGAGATAAGGCTGCTCTCGACGGGTCAAGCTCCCTTATTCTTCCACATCACTCTGCCTCCATAATGCAGACAAACATTGTATCCACGGCTGCTTCTGAATGACAGAAGTCCCTGCTGGGCAGCTAGATCCAGGCTGCATATTCTGTGGTGAAATCAGGGCTAGAGTAGCGATGAGACAGAGGGTAAATATTTGGACGGGGTTGGGTGAAAATGTAAGACACCAGAGAGAGCATTTCCACATGTGGCTTCATCATACAGTGGTTTAGTTCAGGGCTGCTTGCTAGATGTCTTATGCAATGCACCCCGGTAATTGGGGGGGGGGGGGGGCTACCATCCCAAGAAAGTGGCCAGGAATTTAGTAAGATTCCTAGCATTCATGATAGTGTTATGACCACGTAGGGTCTCTCTAGGGTATGACAATAGCTTGAGCTTGAGTAGAACTTTTTGTAAGCTATTCTCAGAGGAGCAACTGGAATGACCAACAAATAAGAAATGAAGAAAAAAAAGGGGTTAGAATTAATCAGAATGGTCAGTTTGTAGGTTGTTTGTAAAGGATCCCCGGGAAAAAAACACATCCATCATTTGTGTATACACGATAACTGACTTAAAGTATGCATGTCAGGCACACCCATATAACATCTCTGAATAATAGTGGTTGAATTTAACTCTTTCAAACAAAACTAGTCGGTGCACAAATCAAAAGAATACTTTTTTCTAATACCCATACTTTATTTTATAAAAACATAAACTTTAATTTAAGTGTATGTAATATTTTTAATATGTTTATTTTATATACTAACACTGATTCAAATTTGTATAAAGTGGACTGGGTTTCTCTTAGTAATGAATAGGGGAGAACGGGGTAAGCATGGACATATAAAGAAATGGACACCGGATTGAAACACGGCGCCCATTCATTCCTATGAAAGCTGCTCATTGGCGCAGAGAAGCAACAATGAAGCATTAATGCGGAAATTCATGCGCCCGCATGACTAGCATGGACAGCGGCATTATGGACCTATCAAGAAAGAGGACGCAAGCGTAGCGGACTGGTAGCGGATATAGAATCATTCTTTCTGTAGCATTGTAAGCTAAAGGTCTTAGCGAGCACAGTTCATTGTTTACCGATCATAGGCGTTAAGTCACTAACCCCGATGATTTCTATATGTATCGCTGTATTGATCTTTAAACACTCCTTTTTAAAGTGATACAGTGGTTAACAAGTCTAAACGAAGATTCATCAGCCATCTACACCAAACTAGTGGGCGGTGTTTTGATAGCTGTGTTACATCTTTATAGGTCCATGGTGCTTAAGTTAACTATTGAAATCAACCAAACAAAGGTTCAAATGCTTAAGTTAGCTGTTTAAAGTTTTCCTATAAGACCAATTCGAGCTGTGAACAATTGCCTTATCAGAATGAGTAAGAATTAGTTTAATTTTCCTGCCTAGGCCGAAACAAAACCTTTGTTTCACTACGACTCTGTTCAGCTGCCCCCACCCCCCTCCTCCTCAAAACAAACGAAACTTAAAGCCTTGCTAATAAAACGCTTGACTGGCTTTTGAAATGAAAAACTTATTTTACTAGTACCTTATGAAGTTGCGCTATGATATGGATTTTACTCTACCTGTCACCGTATAGAAGTTATAAAGCAGTATGAGCCTCACACAATGAATGGGCTCTGGTCAGCCAGATCCAATACATCCATACAATTCTAGATCCCTTCATCACAAAAATAAATTGTAGTAGAGGAAACTGGTGGATGTATTTATCCTAATATCACTAGTTTTACTTCAGAATTCCAAAACATCAAAAATTTCAGAATATGAACATGAGACATGAGACGAGGATAAGGATTTATCCACTTTCATTTCCTTATTTAACATGCAAGCATCAATCCGAAAGAACAATAGCAATAGTATGAGACATAAACACTTAATCGTTTAATAACATAAATTATAACTTTTAACGATCGAAAACTCCATGTACTTACTCAAACAGGTATGCAAAACACATCAGGGAAAACACGTTTAAGTGGAATGATAGTTTACAACTCACACAAACTGAGGGAGAAAAAGGAAACATTCGACTGTCACCAACTACATATTTCCCCACTAACAACTCATCTTAAAACACTAGAAGAAAATAAACATGACCTATAAACTTGCTTTCAACAAAATATTATTATTAAAAATCTTACAAGCCCCTGCTAGAGTATAGCAATTAGGGGATATCAGGGAAAAAAAAAAACCTTTTTTTTACTAATACTAACACTTTTTCAAAAAAATGATTAGCTTAAAATATTCAAACTACTTGATAGACAAACTATAAAAAAATTTAACCCCCCCTCATCCAATAGACTCTTATTAACAGGTATCTGAAATACTCAGAAGAAAAATAATTCAAAAAGAAAACCTCGAAGAAACAAAAGGAGAGAAGAGGAGAAAAAGACAGAGGTCTCCCTTCTTATCCCAAATTTGTTTTTTAATATCTTTACTTTATTGGTTTTTGTTTGTTTATTTAAAGATAGTATGATAATGTTAATATCTTACGAGCAACAAGCTTATTTGGTTTTCAACACAAGGTAAATCAAAGTGCTATAATAAACATGAGATATATCAGAGGCTTGATTAGGACTTCGGTTACAGAGATGGAGTAGTCTTCACTCACTACTATTTGCTTAACTTTAAACCCTATTTTCAGTTTTTTGCTTATGCGTAACACTAACACTGATTGAAATTACTGAGGAAAGAAAACCAAAAAGAGATTGCAGAGTCAGATATTCCTGACGTGTTAGCATTGTTTAGTGCTAGATCAATGGCTTCGTTATTTGTTGAGCACATAGAGCACTACTGAGTTCAAGTCATCGTTATCAGGACACTAAGCTAGACAATATCAGGCCGTGTCTCAGGCCAGGGAACGTATAACCCATCTCGAGGAGAATGCAGAAGCTGTTTGCGGAGGTCTGGAGCAACTTGAGGCTCTGCTCCTCACTGCAGGAAGATAACAAGTCGCTGAAATCTAAACTATCGGATTTGGAAGGGAGAAGTAGGAGACAGAACGTTCGTATTGTGGGCTCACCAGAGTCACTTGAGGGCACACGCCCCACCGCCTTTTTCTCCGAGCTTCTCGTCGAGGTTTTTGGTAATCAAGCTCATCGCACTTAGGCACCCAAACCTGACCCGCGTGAGAGACCACGTCCCGTCATCATCCGCTTCCACCGATATCAGACTAAAGACTTGATCATGAGAGAGGCACGTAAACAAGGCGAGCTGGAATACCACGGCCACAAGTTCTGGTTCTACGAGGATTACAGCGTGGAGGTCGTGAAGCAGCGGGCTGAATACAGGGGGACCATGGCTGAGCTTTATCAGCGCGGTCTCCGACCCTCTCTCCTTTTCCCTGCAAGGCTGCACATTACTCTCCAGAGCGGCGAGAGAAGGTGGTTGCGGTCCGTCTCTGAAGCATCTAACTACATCTCTACATTGGGTGTGAGTCCGTAGTAAATACGATTGCCTGCTGTGAGTATACAAATGTGGACAAATGCTCTCTTCATATCCCCAGCCAATCTCTCAGACTGATGATACTACACGCGTTTTTTTCTCCCTTTTTAAAATGAGTAAATCAGCTGGGTGAGCGTGACATTTTTGTTGCTTGTCATTTTGACAATATTGTCTAATTCACTCGATTTGTTTATTTGTATCTCTATTTCAAAACGGCTGGATAAGCGTGTCCGTTTTTTGTTTTTTTTTGCCATTTGGACAGCTTGTCTAACTCACTCCTTTATTTTTGTTTGTATTTTGAATCTGCTGGGTGAGCATGGTATTTTTGTTTAGTGCGTTGTCATTTTGACAGTTTGCTGGATTGTTCATAGTGTTACTAGGCTGTTATGGGGTGGATTGTACAAGACCTATGTGGGAACTAGCACAGGTCAGGAAGTTAGTTTTCTTTTTCTGTCAAGATGCTACGGAAGTTTAAAGCTACATTCAACCTGCAGTCTTCGTTGTTTGGGGATGAAGATATAGGGTTTGGGGGTTGGGGGGTGGGTTATCCTTGGTGTTATTCTATCTTGTTTACATCTGCATGCAATGTGTGTTTTTATCATCTTCCTATGTTTGGTCTATTCATATCACTGTATTATCTTGTAGGTCACTGTCTACACACTTACCCTAATGATGTCTAATAACTCAGTAAACTCTATTAGGTTTCTGTCATGGAATGTCAAAGGCTTGGGTCATCCGATTAAAAGATCCAGAGTTTTGTCACACCTTAAACATTTAAAAACGGATATAGCTTTCATACAGGAGAAGCATATGCGCAATACTGATCATGTCAGATTGCGCAAATCTTGGGTAAGCCAGGTCTTCCACTCTACCTTTAACTCTAAGGCTAGGGGTGTGGCTATATTGATCCATAAGAGAACACAATCCATTCCCACTAGCTCAATCTCAGATCCCAATGGAAGGTATTTGATTGTAACAGGTACCATACAGCAGACACCTGTTTTACTGGTTAACGTGTATGCTCCCAACTTTGACGATGCTGGCTTTGCAAACCGATTACTTAGCAGCCTCCCAGCTTTAAATACGCATCGATTAATTTTTGGTGGCGATTTGAACTGCGTTATTAACCCCGAATTAGATCGCTCCAGCCCCAGACTGGCTCATCCCTCTTCCATGTCAAGGGCATTTGCAGACTTTATGTTACAAAATGGATGCGCTGATCCATGGAGGTTTCGTAATCCACATGCAAAAGAATTTTCTTTTTTTTCACCGGTACATCGCTCCTATTCTAGAATTGATTATTTTTTTGTGGACGCTAGTCTCCTTCCTAATGTGGTTTCCACTGAATATTTGGTGATAGTTACACTCAACAAAAATATAAACGCAACACTTTTGTTTTTGCTCCCATTTTTCATGAGATGGACTTAAATATCTAAAATTCATTCCAAATACACAATATTACCATTTCTCTCAAACATTGTTCACAAATCTGTCTAAATGTGTGATAGTGAGCACTTCTGCTTTGCTGAGATAATCCATCCCACCTCACAGGTGTGCTACATCAAGATGCTGATCTGACATCATGATTAGTGCACAGGTGTGCCTTAGACTGTCCACAATAAAAGGCCACCCTGAAATGTGCAGTTTTGTCTCACAGCAAAATGCCACAGATGCCACAAGCATTGAGGGAGCGTGCAATTGGCATGCTGACAGCAGGAATGTCAACCAGATCTGTTGCTCGTGCATTGAATGTTAATTTCTCCACCATAAGCCGTCTCCAAAGGCGTTTCAGAGAATATGGCAGTACATCCAACCGGCCTCACAACCGCAGACCACGTGTAACCACACCAGCCCAGGACCTCCACATCCAGCAGGTTCACCTCCAAGATCGTCTGAGACCAGCCACTGAGACAGCTGCTGAAACAATTGGTTTGCATAACCAAACAATTTCTGCACAAACTGTCAGAAACCGTCTCAGGGAAGCTCAACTGCATGCTCGTCGTCCTCATCGGGGTCTTGACCTGACTCCAGCTCATCGCCGTGACAGACTTGAGTGGGAAAATGCTCACATTTGATGGCGTCTGGCACGTTGGAGAGGTGTTCTCTTCACGGATGAATCTCGGTTTAAATTGTTCAGGGCAGATGGCAGACAGCGTGTGTGGCGTCGTGTGGGTGAGCGCTTTGCTGATGTCAATGTTGTAGATCGAGTGGCCCATGGTGGTGGTGGGGTTATGGTATGGGCAGGCATCTGTTATGGACGAAGAACACAGGTGCATTTTATTGATGGCATTTTGAATGCACAGAGATACCGTGATGAGATCCTGGGGCCCATTGTTGTGCCATACATCCATGAACATCACCTCACGTTTCAGCAAGATAATGCACGGCCCCATGTTGCAAGGATCTGTACACAATTCTTGGAAGCTGAAAATGTCCCAGTTCTTGCATGGCCAGCATACTCACCGAACATGTCACCCATTGAGCATGTTTGGGATGTGCTTGACCGGCGTATACGACAGCGTGCACCACTTCTCACTAATATGCAGCAACTTCACACAGCCATTGAAGAGGAGTGGACCAACATTCCACAGGCCACAATTGACAATCTGATAAACTCTATGCGAAGAAGATGTGTTGCACTGCATGAGGCAAATGGTGGTCACACCAGATACTGACTGGTTCTGAGTCCCCAGACCCCCAATAAAGCACAAAAATGCACATTTCAGAGTGGCCTTTTATTGTGGACAGTCTAAGGCACACCTGTGCACTAATCATGATGTCAGATCAGCATCCTGATGTGGCACACCTGTGAGGTGGGATGGATTATCTCAGCAAAGCAGAAGTGCTCACTATCACACATTTAGACAGATTTGTGAACAATGTTTGAGAGAAATGGTAATATTGTGTATCTGGAATGAATTTTAGATCTTTAAGTCCATTTCATGAAAAATGGGAGCAAAAACAAAAGTGTTGCGTTTATATTTTTGTTGAGTGTATAAGCGACCACTCCCCTTTGGTTCTTGACATGCTATTAACATCTCATCCAAGACCCCGTCCTTTGTGGAGACTGGACTCTCTGCTTCTCTCTAACCAGGGTTTCTGTGATTATGTTTCCTCCTCTATTGACGAGTTTGTTTCTATTAACAAAGATGATTCTACCTTTTACTCTCTACTATGGGAGTCTCTAAAGGCATACCTTAGAGGTCAAATTATAGCTTACTCTGCCAATTTAACTAAATTGTATAAAGCTGATCGGACTCGACTCACGGACCTAATCCTTAATTTAGACCACCATTATGCCAGTAACCCTAGTCCTGAACTGTTCAAGGAGCGCTTGGGTCTGCAGGCCGAGTTTGATTTGCTTACCACTAGGCAGGCAGAACGTATGCTTTTGCAATATCGCAGTAATTACTATGAACATGGCGATAAGGGTGGTCATTTGCTCGCCCATCAGCTAAAGCGCCAAGCTTCCTCACGGCTCATTACTCAAATTAAGGACCCATTCGGTGCTCTCCTGTCTGCCCCTTCCGATATTAATGCAACATTCAAAACATTTTATTCAGCTCTTTACCAATCGGACTCCCAATCTGACAACACCACCATGGACCGTTTTTTTAATAATCTCAATGTACCCACTATTGACCCTGCAATTGGACACAACCTAGATTCGCCATTGGTGCTACAGGAAATACAGGCCCCTGGCCCTGATGGCTATCCCACCGAGTTCTTGAAGAAATTTAGTAGCAAACTAGCCCCACTTCTTCTAGCTGTATATAGTGAGTCAATCGAACAGGGTACTCTACCACCTACCCTGACCCAGGCATCAATCTCTCTCCTACTAAAGAAGGATAAAGACCCTACTTGTTGCGGGTCCTACAGGCCTTTATCTCTCCTCAATGTTGATGTCAAGGTCTTAGCGAAGGTCCTAGCAACTCGTCTCGACGTAGTTATGCCGGATATCATCTCAAAGGAGCAGACAGGATTCATTAAAGGGCGTCATTCTTTCTTCAACATCAGAACATTAATGAACATAATTCATTCGACCCCAAACTCTAAAAGTCCTGAAGTTGTAATATCACTGGATGCCGAAAAGGCCTTTGATTGAGTAGAATGGCTGTATTTATTTACTGCTCTTAAAAAATTTGGTTTTGGTGACCGCTTTAGCTCATGGATTCGTCTTCTATACACTGACAGGACTCTGCAGGATTGCAGAGTAATGTGCACACATAACAACTTCTTGTGAGTGTGTTGAACACTTGTTTATTGGCGCCTCGAGACGGTCGGACTCGTTCTCGTCACTAAAAGAAAAGGCAGCCACCAGAGCATCATCAGCATTCCCAGTGAGTCATAGTCAAATCAAATTTACTATATAGAGTAATTTTCATACACAAAAAGTCAGCATAGAGTGCTTTACATATAAAAACATATTGAACCCCTCCTATACCCATCCACAGAGCAGAACATTGCAGATTGCACACTGAATGTTGTTTAAATCCCTCTGTAGGGGAGACCAGGGGCAAGTCACTTTTTGTTTTTTGATTAGTCAAAAACATCTTGAACAATTTGGATAATGTATTCTGTGTTGTGTTACTGTGCTGTACTTGTTAATATAAATTGTATTTATTTTATAAGCAATAGAGTTCCTATTAATTCAAGAGTATAGGCCTACAGCAGGGGTGTCAAACTCATTTTCACAAAGGGCCACTCTACAATATGATAATCACACTAAGGGCCAGACTGACATACCTTCTTTTTAATCGAAAAATAAAAATAACATATCTAAGTAAGTATATAAACTGCGTATAATGGCTAGTTTTCGCTTCAACATTTTCGGGGGACAAATTATAGGTGGGGGGTATGGGGGTGCTCCCCCCGAAATTTTTGAATGTCAAACACTTAATTTCCTGCATTCTGGTGGATTTTTATCCACCGATCTATGCCTTTTCGGCATCAATTTATGGTGGAAATGTCTTAATTTTTGTAAAAGAAAAGACAACATTCAGGTTCCTGGTGAAAGAATTATAAAGGACTATAATGCAGTAAGGTTCTCAGGCATTCTGGTTTGAGCCACAATATCTATTTTCCTGGATTTTTCAAACTTTCTGCACATTCAAAGCATATCACATGTTTTGTTTTTTTATGAATCATGATGCAGCACCAGTGTTAGCTATTTATGACACTTTACATTGGTAATGAAATGCCAAGCCACCATTGGAAACAAAAGGGGTGGGCTATTAGCTAACGTGAGCTAGTTGGCTATATTGTAACTTAAAGCAAAAGTTAGAAACCAGATAATTTTGGCATTAATCCTTGGACACTTTAGCCACATATATTGGCCTATACAGCCCTCAGAAAACTGACAGCTCTTCTTAGATACAAGTTCATCAATTCATGGCTTAAAATCCTGAGCTGTGGAACTTTCAGCAGACATTCCTAGCTGTAAGTCACGTAAGTTTCCTAACAGTTGGGAGCGTATGCGACGTGCGGATATGGCACAGGCTCCATGAAGAAAAAAAAAAAAAAAAAAGCAAGTATTTTACCCCTTCACAAGCATCTTCTATCTATAAAGCAAGACACGTCTGTCTGTGTGTCTGTCTGTGTGTGTGTCTGTGGCTCGCATATCTCTCTGAGTTTTAGTCAGATCGGCATGAGCTTCCGGATATTGCTTGCGCACAGAACAAAGGTGTGCATCCTTCATCCTTCATTTTGAAGTTATAGAAGTTATCATATTTATATCATGCTGGCGAATAGTAGCTTAAGTGCGCAAAGAGCCGACTAAACCACGCCTCCCTCTGACGAGCGGGACACACACAGCAGACCGACACAGCCTTACTTCCTCAACAACTCCTCATCTGCTCCACCTGTCCGTTTTAGTGGTAAAGACTGCACTTCACGCTATTTTCACTGTAATAATACAGCAAGGTCTCAGATGCTTCCACAAAATGTTTTATATCCGTTTAAAATCCAAACTGAAAGCCCGAGCACGACCGCACACAAGTCCACTCCCACACACCGAGCGCGCGTGCCATGGACGTATTGAAACATGGCGCCCATTCATTCCTATGAAAGCTGCTCATTGGCGCAGAGAAGCAACAAGGAAGCGGCCATACTGCTCTCATGAGAGCCCTGGCACACCCCTAAAGCATGACGCGAGCAGTGTAACGTTATAATATGTCCGTGCATTAAGCTAAGCGGGACGAGCACAGTTGCATTGTTTATCGACCATGGAAGTATAAGTTACTAATCCCCGATGATTCTCTATATGTAATCTTTAAATTACACCCCATCGTTGTAAAATAATATAGTGATAAACGAAGATTCCTCCCGCCATCGGAGGCCGGGCCGGCCGAAGCAACGGTTGTTTCACTACGACTCCTTTTAGCGGCTACACGCCTAACGGCTAAAACTGAAAATACAACGACTATAAAACGCTTTCGGTGGCGTTTTGAAAAGCAAAAACTTCCATTCTATTAGAACATGGTCTAAAGAAAGAGACTTTGATTGATATCCAGAAAAATTTAGCGGAGATACATTCTTGTTTGACGAAATTGTATTGGGAATGAATGGGGCAGAGATCCTATGATCTCCATTTTGTTTTACGGACCCGTCCCAGACAGTCTAATGTGTGTAATACCAGGCGTGGCCACCTGTCCATGCTGGCTGCTCGGAAAAGGCACAGTCCTGGGGGCCTGGCATGCGCGCACGAGTCACACACACACACACACACACACACACACAGCTTCCTGCTACTGACACGTTAACGTTAATTGACAGCACGGTCTCGGACGCCGGCGCGCACATAATGGACGGAAGAAGCCAAAGGCTTATCAGGTCCCGCCCCCATTTTCATCAAATTCGGATTCAGATACACAGTTACTGTTACAGAAAATAAAAATAAAACAAAAAACATTTATATATATATATATATAAACATATAATATAATTTTTTTTTTTTTTAAGAATCTGCAGTCCAATACACAGTCAATTTTAATCTAATTGCTTCAGCTTTTAAGATCAGTTCAGCACAGTTCAGTTTTTCTGTGACAATGCCAAGTGTATAAAGTGTGAAGTGGCCTTGTATTTGGCCTGTTCCATTTCTTAACTGGTAGTCTAAACACTTCTGCAAAAGTATTCAAAAACAACTCTGTCTGCTGGCCTGTATTATTCGTTACAATATTGTTATGAAAGTGACGTTGACATTGTGCTCAGGTTATTAGTCTGTAATTTTCAATAATTTTTGAAACATAATTTGCTTGCAAACTGCAACTCCCTGTGACAACTTCATCAAGTCCATTCCACAGCTTAATACCATTTACAGAAATCGAAAAGGATTTAAGTGTGGTCTGTATATTTTTCTCAGTGAATTTATCTTTTCTTCTTAAATCATGCGAAACTTCTCTGTCTTCAAACATTACTTGTAAACTGTTAGGAAGGCTTTTTTTTGAAGCCTTGTAAATAATTTGTATTGTGTGGTAATTTACCACATCACGTAATTTGAGAATTCTACCTTCAATAAAAAAGTTATTAGTGTGTGCCCTGTAATTGGCTTGGTAAATAATTCGTATTGCTTTCTTTTGAAGAATCTCCAACGGGTGCAATGTACCTTTGTAAGTGTTTCCCCATATTTCAGCACAGTAATGCAGATGTGGGGAAACTAAACTCCAGTATAATACAAGTAAGGCCTTTTGATTGAAACAATGTTGTGCTTTCCAAAGTATAGAAATACTCCTGGCTATTTTGCCCCTGAGATGGCTAACTTGTGGTTATATATATATATATATATATATATATATATATATATATATCAGATTGTAAAGGTAACACCTGTACAGCTCGATTCTTCTTTAGGCTTCAACACTTAATTAATTAACACATTTTCTGTTTCATTTCACTTAACAAAAGACATGGAATTAGTTTGTGGTTATCTTTACACAATACACTAAGGAATGTTGCCCTACTCTATAGCCAACTTCTACAAAGTAACTTACTGATAATAACCTTTAACAGTATAAAATTAGCCATCAATGATAGCAGCCAAATGTACTGTTTAATATGTTTCTTTGTTTACCTGCTTCCTACGGGCACTGCACTAGTTCATTTAAAGATAAATGAAAATACCGTGATATAATACCGTTATCGTCTATGCTTCAAATTATACCGTGATATACATTTTAGACCATACCGTACAGCCCTACCTCAAATCTTACGTTCAAACCTGTTCATCCAAAGTTGTTGCAATGTATTCAGAAAACCGTTACTCATCACTGAAATAGACATAAGGACACATCAATTTGTGAGAAAAAATACTGCTTCTCATGGAATGTATCAAAAACGGGATGCAACAATATTAAAATTATTAAAAGGTGAGCTGCAACAAATAGAAAACTGATCAATAATTAAAAGTAATGATGATGACTATACTATAATTAAGTCCTGTTGTTCAGAAGAAGGCATAATGACACCGAAAGCATAGAATTAAAGGCCTAAACTCTTCTAATGTCAGTTCCTATAATCAGCCGGTATAGGAACAAGTTACTTCCAATCTGAAGCTTAATTCTTAAGAGAAGTTATTCTGTGACTCTGCCACCGTGTCTGTAGTTTCCATCTCTGTTTGTGGTCAGAAACATTTTTCCTGGAAAGAAAAGGAGGGAGTTCCCCCTCCCCTGACATCTAACACCCCAAATGTTTTCCATTTGAGTCAGAACCATTATGATAACCTGACAAATTCAATCCAATCCAAATACTAAAGAAAGATGCACTGGCTACAACTCCAAAGGCAAACTCGCCAAGCACTATTTGGAATGACTCTCAACCTTTCCTGTTGCCTGTATTCTGCTGCACACCCTGAGTGTGCAGATTCTAGCCCCTTGGGCTGTTGTGTACTGTGTAGTTGTACTAATGCACAGTACAAGTCAGTGATTTTGTGACCATCACTGGACGGTACACTTCATGGATTGGGAATGGCAGGAAATAGTAATGATGCCGTGGTCGAACATGACTGATGCATGACAAATCACAGTTTAAGAGAAGACCTCAGATACCACTAAAAAAGGAATATTTCACAAACAGGGCTGATGAGATATACGGTAAATTGGTTCAGTTACCAAGGCTTACAACATGACACTGATACAATGTAGTGAAAACAGAGTAATACTAAGTTTAACAAGAACACAGACCGTTTTCTCTCTCATACTATTGGTGTGTTTGACTGCTTAATTGCACACTGAAATAAATTAAAGTCAAATCAATTAATTAATGTTCTTCATCTAATCACACCCTGACAGCATTGTTTCAGTATTCAGGTATAAGTATGCAAAAGTGCCTAATACAATATGTTTAAAAGAATGTCTACAAAGGATCTTTCGGTATTAATCCACTGCTGTTCTCGGACTGTGTTCACAGTCAGTTAGTTTTTGTAACTATGAATAGTTAATATCAACCTAAAAAAGTTAGGCTATGGTATTGACCCTGCTTTTGTCTCAAACACAACTGTAGCATTTATATTTTGCTCATCTGGAAACAAGGGCTGAGCACAAATCATGCCCATATAATTTCAACAGTGCATTCCCCTCCATACATCTGTGAACTTCTGCACACCAACACACCCACCCGCACTCTCCGGTCCTCCTCTTCCATTCAACTAACTGTACCACCCGCCCGCCTGGTCACCATGGGGTCCAGGGCATTCAGCCGATCTGCCCCCCACCTCTGGAACACCCTCCCACCTGACATCCGTAACTCTGACACTCTCTCCACTTTTAAGTCCCGTCTAAAAACACATATTTTTAAACTGACATATTCAATCTAGTTCATTGTCTCCCACCCATTTCACCCCACTTGTGTAAATTGTTTCAATGTATCTTGTTCTTGTGTTTTTTATGATTGTTGATTTTGTTTTTTAAACACTGCCCTGTAAGGTGACCTTGAGTGCTATGAAAGGCACCCTCAAATAAAATGAATTATTATTATTATTATTATTATTATTATTATTATTATTATTATAGCAACCATGCAGTAATTAGTGTCACTTAGACATACAACAGCAAGTAAACTTTAAAGCCTATCCGGATAATTCTTCAGTTGTCTCTGGTAAACTAGCTTTGGTTTGCTTAGAAAATACAGGACATGGGGGCACCTTTAGCTCAGTTGGTAAGGCGTCCCCCTCCCGGGCCGGGCCCAACAGCAGATCCGGGTTCGATTCCCACCCGCGGTCGTTCTCTGCATGTCACTCCCCTCTCTGCCCCATTTCACCTCTGTCTCTCTGCACTATCAATAAACCATAAAAAAAATGCCCAAAAAATATCTTAAAGAAAAAAAAAAGAAAATACAGTATAACTAGGACTTAAGTATTAAGTGAGAACAATAAAAGGCTCTGTGGCCTAACAGACAAGATTGTTTTGGGAAAATACTCAGATACCGGGAAGGAGTTCCAGGCTCTGTGCTTGGGAGCAATAAATCAGCCAGAAAATGTTTGGACAGCAGTCCACCAGGGGAAAGGTCAAACCTGGAGAACATGCACAGACATTCTTCAGTCTGAATATACATTCAACTTCTCAACCTACTGTAAATAACACTTGAAAAAAACATCCAAACATTTCTCAATGGTGTTTTCATTTAAGATTTTATTAAACAGAACGGTTTCGTCTACCAGCAGTGGACAGCTAAACATGTAACACCAAGTCTTCACAGGAGGGAATTTCAAACAAACTGCAGCTCAGCTGAAGTGTGCAATGTTAGTTCTTCTTCTTCTCAGTGCTCTTTATGATTTACAGTCATTCACCTATTTTTCTAAAATGAGTGCCAATATGAAGTATTAATAATAGCACCTCTCTCATTGCCCAATCAAACACATTGAGAGATTGGGCATCTAAGCACCAACAGGACAATGGGACCCCAGCCTCCAGACCTTGAGTGGTCAAAAATAAAAACTGAGAGAAAGGTGGGCCTTTCCTCAGACATACATTATGAGACCCAAAGAAAGGAGCAGCTACAGAGCATGTCACCTGATAGCTCAGCTGGACGAACATGATTTAATAAAACATATTCTCATCCAGAAATATCAGATGCTTTCCCTAGATATGAGAAGGGCTTGCAAGGACATCACTGCCGTAGCCAAGACAACCCTGCTTGTAGACACACTCAAAGTTTGTATAAGTAGGTTGGCTGTTAGGGTGGTGGTTCAATCTCAGGATCTTTGACCCATATGTGACATTGTTTTTGACAAAGGAAATCAATTGTATGCCTATGTGGAAATGTGCTAACTTAATAATTGTCATGTAATGTTTAAGGAATAGCTGCAAGTAGCAGCAGCAATAGGCAAAAAATAAAGTAGTTGTAGTTTAATGAACTGTTATGACATCCAGCACATCTCATATTCAAGACAAATGTCTACAGATTAAAAAATGAATAAAACAACTTGATGGCTCTTTATCAGTCTTTCTTCCCAATCACACATACTTTTTCTGTGATTCATTTGGTGATTGGAGAGAGTCTTTGGGAGAGAAACAAATGTGAAGCTCGAAAGATCAGGCTGGCCTCACCAGGCTAAGGAAATCCAGGGGCCATATTTATAAAGGCTGCTGCAAACAAAAACCTTGTGTCAACCCGGGTGAAATGTTGGTATTTATCACAAGATTCTATGCCGAGCAGTGTTCGTATTCCCACGCCAACTTTCGACCATGCGTAGAGCTCCCGCAAGGTTTTCCAGACTCGGGGAATCAGCGACACTCAATTACATTATGATGTAGGTTGAATTATTTATCTAGTAGGTCTATAAATGTTTTTGTTACATTTTAAAATATACACTTATTGTGCTATACTCAATAATAATATCCTATAGATCGGGATGAGGCCAGCGGGAGGGCAAATATATTTTAGACGTTGTGTTAAAAGTAGTTGTGTACAAAGTTAAGGTCAACACATATGAATTAAACTTTGTATCTCGTTAGATAAAATCATGTTATGAATGATTACATGCCTCTCTTTTCCATAACATTTCACATGGACTATTAAACTATTCTGGCGTTGTTGGAAATGTGTGGATCTCACAGGAGGGAGACCAGAACAGACTACAATGCATTATTTCACTTCTCACAACATATTTGATATAGGCCTACATATAGTCCTACAGGTGGGCTAATGATATTGTATACATTACAAAGTTGGGCGAAACTGCTTTACAAAGACTATAATGACTGCCATGATATGTGATCAGCGCGCATGTGTGTGTGTGTGTGCGTGCGTGTGTGTGTGTCAGTTACTGCAACGTTTTCTCATTACACCCGTTTCTGTGCGTACGCCTGGGTCAAAGTGTCCGTGGAGGACCGCACATTCTCCATTCAAGTTTGGTTTTTATAAATCACATGTTTGTGTAGAAAGTGCTGTGCGCCATTTTCTGTGAGTACGCCACGTTTATATGTGAGGCCCCGGGTCTTTTGGAGTCAGAGGTGCCAGTGGACTCTGAAGGACTTTTGTTTTTTTACTCTGTGGTGTCATCAGCCATATTGTATGGAGGGATTTCCATTTGAGGGTTCACCGATTTGCAGTATCACTGCAAAGTGTATACAGCGTTAGATTTCTCATGTGTTTTTGAAGAATTATTATCTTATCACTACGTCATCACCAGGGTTAGCCAGGTATTATACAAGTGTTCTCACAGGCTTAGCACTACTTCCCATGATAAGCACAGTGCATAGACTTTGACATGTAAAAGCCATGGAGCGCTGAAAAGTGTATCGCACGCAAGTGCTTGGTTCTTTCAGTATAGTGTTATTTACTACTAGCCAGAAGTTTAATAAATGAAATACAATTATATATTTATTTTTAATCTGTATAAAAATAAAATAAAAAAAGTTGTGGTTTATCGCAGGTTATGTTAATATGTATATAAATAGTTTATAATAGCCATACATTTTGTAGATAAGCTCAGGTTGCAATATAATAGCTATAATAGTGGTTGTGCATCCATTTGGAGCGGCCTTAGCTTTTCGGCTTTAATGTAGCACATATCAATGGCAGCAATAAAATCACAAGCATTGGAAAATGAAGCATGATGTTTGGAATAAGAGTGAGACAATCCACATTTTTATACATGGCAGAAAAGCATTTGGCGTGGTGCAGACATTGCTCCTCTGACATAATATCACCTTTAAGTACACTTGATATGACGAGTACAAGCACTTGAGCACAGTATATTCAAGTGGTTAATTACTCCATCTGGGTCCCTTTAAATCTGACTGAGAAGGGATCAGTATTACTCACCCTTCTGGTGTTGTCCAGGACCTTTGGGTCGGGCCGACCATAGTTGGGGGGGTTGGCATGGGGGTCATAGCCCAGCCTGGACAGCATAGGGGCGATAACGGCCATGTCCCTCACCACGTCAGCCGGGATCTTCCCCACCCACTTGGACAAGGCCTCCACGTTGACGGGCTTGATGACCTGGTCTGTGGACCTCTCCACCCTAACATCACAATGTAAAAAGGTTTTGAAACATATGTTTGCAAATTGCAATTCTAAAAAAGATCAGGTTTTAATAAGCATCTATCTATAAAGCAAGTAAGGTCTGTTTGTCTGTGTGTCTGTCTGTGTGTCTGGCTGTCTGTGGCTCGCATATCTCTCTGACTGGTAATCAGATCGGACTGAGCTTCCGGATATGGCTTGCGTACGGCACAAAGGTGTGCATCCTTGATTGATTTTGAAGTTTTTTGGACAAAACATGTAGAATTTATCATATTTATATCATGCTAGTGGCGAATATGTGCGCACACTGAAGGCCACAGTGAGCACAGAGCAGAAGTAATCTCTGACTAACCCCGCCTCCTTCTGATTTGATTGGCTGCTGTGGGCAAAACTTTAATTGACGAGCGGGACACACAGCAGACACAGCCTGTTGTTACTTCCTCATTCAAAGCACCCAACTTTCCAAACAAAACGTTCCAAAACCTTTCCACAGACATCACCAACTCCTCAAACCTGTCCGCTTTAGTGTTAAAGATCGCACTTTACGCTATTTTCACTGTTATACAGTAAGGGCGCACTCACACTAGCGCCGCTGTTCCGTGCCAGAGCTCACTTGCATACTAAAGTCTAGGGGCCGGTTTCCCGATAACGTCCTCTCTTAGCGAGCTACAAAGACTACTACGTTATGACTTACCAACGTTGTTTACCTCTGTAGTCGTGGTTCCCGAACGGTGTCTTAGGAGAAACACTCCTTATGTCATTCGTACACTGCTGAAATCGATTGCTAATTTCATGCGCAGCTGCATGACAACACTAGGCTATATTATAAAACGTATTGCAGTCGTTGCGAATAAAAGATTGCTAGAAATCCTTCTAGGCAGTAACATTTTTTAAACACTAGAAGCGCCAACGTTCTCTTTATATGCTGAGTAATCAATCAAAGCCACCCGTGCATTTTGAGTGTAATATAAAGTCATAAATTAGTTTGTTTAATCATCATCTGTGTTTTGGACCTCTTGTTTTATAATTTAAGTATCTTTAAGAACACTAATCACGTTTTGTGGTGGGTCAGTAAGGAAACTGAAAGTAGATATAATATCGCCAATAGCCTATCAATAAAAACAGACGGCCAAAACAGCATCCAAATGAGCTAAAATCCTAAATACAATAAACAGTAACATGGCACACTTATTTTAAGGTAAGCTTTAATTGATTATTAATTATTTTTTTCACACGTTTACATGTTTTGAGGCGGAGGATCCGACGCACTCTGCCCGGCTGCTGTCAGCTGAGCCAGACGAGCCGTGTGGAACACAGTTCGCAGGTTCTAGTGTTAACCATGGTCGAACATACTACCATAGCCTATACTGATTTTAAAAAAGATATAGAAAATATAGAAACAGCGGAGGAGATTAAGATTAAGATTGTTTCCAGCAATTATTTTCTTCATGAATGTGTGGCAGTTCCATGCGCAACAGGGATGTCAATTGTGTCCGTTTTACTTCTGGTGCTTTAACGGAAGGGATTGTGGGGGTCTGTATCTCTGGCGATGCCACAGCGATCGCAGGGACTTTCACTTGTGTTATTAAATTTATAAATCTGACTGTATTTCATATCAAAGGGACACAGCGATGACTGTATTAAATATCAAACTGATAAAAACGATCCGAATGCAGGCTATAGTGTATCAAGTATAAAGTATTTTCATATTGACAGACATCGCATCCATTCAGTTAATGCAAGTCATTTAGATGATGACTAAAAAGTACTTGTTCATATAGTTTGAACACTTTGTGAATCAGAGTGAATGGTCTTCTGCTAAAATATCAAATAGCCTACTACACGTGATATATAATACAGTTGGATCGTTTTTAACAGTTTGCTATTAAATACAGTCATCACTGTGTCCGTTTGATATGAAATACAGTCAGATGTATTAGTTAAATGACACAAGTGAGAGCTGAAACATCCCTACGGTATAGCTAAGAAGGCTCAGAGGGCGCTCCAGACCAACCTTACCAACATATGACGTACGAAAGAGATTTGTAGCAAAGAACGTTTCGGGAAACAGGCAAAATGTTAAGTAGGAACTCTAAGTAGGGGTTACGAATGACGTAGCGTTAAGAAGGCTCTAAGAAGGCTTTGGGAAACCGGCCCTAGAACGTTTGGCTAGTGTGACCACGCCATCCGTATTCCAGCACGGAACACCACCTTGGCCACGGCACACTTGGGAGAGGTGTGCCAGAGAGAACGGCACAGATGCTAATGAGATGATGCGCATACGCACGGATAACGTATTCCTTGCGCGACCCTTCTTCCCCACAATAATTGTAAACAATGAAGGCAAGAGGTTCACGAGTGGGTTCCGGTGCGATCGCGAAGTGGAGAGTTTGCTAGAAATTTGGGCCGGCGAAAGTATTCAGTTGCAGCCATGGACGTAGCTAGATAAGACCCACAAAAATTCGGGGGTGTTTGGGGCAATCCGCGACTACTGTTGTTCTCCATTGTTCTTTCTACTAATTCCGGCAGCGAGTACGCTTGATGATGATGTATGTATCGTATTACGACGTGATGACGTATGCATGATGGAGCAAACGTGCCCAGGCCGCGGCCTTTGGGAGCAGTGTGAGCACAGGCCAGCGGGGGAGTTGGGAGGGGGGGCAATCGTACTGGAGCACGGAACAGGCAAACTTGCCAAGTGTGAGTGCGCCCTTAATGTAGTTAAACAATTCCGCAACAGTGATGCTAATTTCAGTTAGCGTGTCAGTAGCGTTTTCCATTTAAATTAGCACGGTCTTGGATAGCTCTGCTACCGGTACACGATCGCTTCCATAACATTTTTTAAAACCGTTAGAAACTTACACCTAAACGAGGTAAAGACTATGTAGAGATGTAAGGTGTTGATAAATAAATGAATGCTGCTGCCTTCAAGCTGCAATTTCCAATAATAAATAATAAAATTGCCTGATTTGAAAGATAGACCAAAAGAGACGAGCGATGTGACAGCCATTTCAATGACTGTGTGACACTGCCTATGTGTAGGCTACATCTTGTTCTGTATCCCACTTTCATAGACAGGTTACATTTAAGTATGCATAAGTTAATATCTGCTTCCTACGGGCTCTGCACTAGAATTGATAAATATACCACCAAATGGTTACACATTTTCATCTTCTACTTACAAACCATCTGAAACAGTTACACACGATAAGGAGCATTAGCATTTTTAGCACAGCTTGTCCCCAAATAGCCCAGTTTACGACAGCAGACCAGTACATATCTCAGTTCATGTAATTGGCAGTTATTGGATCATGAGACAACATTAAAGATGACTTCCTGGCGTCCCTCACTCAGCACGTCCCTTAAATGTGCTGGATAAATGACCTGTCAATGTATCATCTGTTGCATGTCGGGCCAAACAACGCCCTTTAACTGTGGTATTATGAGCACATTCCACAGCCTGACGTGAGCTATTGCTTAAATATCGAGTCAGTGTTTCCCCCAGGAAATGTGTTAGTCAAGGTGGTCACTGTCCAGGGTGACAGGAGGCGAAAATGTTAGGGGTATTTTGCTCAAAGATGCCAATAGGCACTAAAGAAATAAACAACTGTTTATTAGAATACAAAAATACAACAGACAACTCACCTTACAGTTGTGCAATTTTGTTTGCTATGTGCAGGTACACATTTTGTCTGTGAGCAAACATACAGACAGTACAATATACTGTACTGTCAATTTACTATATAATTAAAGAAAACTTCTACTGTTTTGGTGCAATAATATGCACACTAAATACAAATAATGGACCATACACTTAACATGTGTATGCACATCAAAGTCAAAATCCAACTTTTTAAAGTTTTTTTGGATGGGGGGCTGTTGAGATTATTGTGGACAATAGGCCTACTGTGATGTGATAGCCTATAATTCATTAATGGTTATTATTAGCCTACTTGCTTGAAAATAAATATTGTAGGTCTATACTAGCATGCTGTTTGAAAAATAACTCAATAGTTGACTAAATGCATTTCTCCAAAGGTCAAAGACAGTAACAGTGGCACTTCTGTAAACTTACTGAAACTTGCCTTGGCCATCACTCTCATGCATTAATCAAACTTTTCTCTGTGCTGCAGATGACATGATACCTCAAATCATCACTGATCCAAATTAAATGTTGCCTTTCATGGAAATCAAGGTCCCACAGTCTAGAGGAAGAGTGGAGGGGCACAAAATCCAAGGGGCTTGAAGACCACTGTCAAGTTTCAACAGTCAGTGATGATTTGAGGCACCATGTCATCTGATGGTGTTGGTCCACTGTGTTATCAAGTCCAAAGTCACCACAGCTGTCTACCAGAAGATTTTAGAGCACTTCATGCTTCTGTCTGTTGACAAGCTTTATGGTGATGACAATTTCCATTTCCAGCTAGACTTTGCACCTGCCCACAGTACCATAAGCCACTGGTAACTGGTTGACTGACCATGGTATTACTGTGTTGATTGGCCAGACAACTCTCCTGACCTGAACCCAATAGAGAAACTATGGAGTATTGTCAAGAGGCAGATGAGACACACCAGACCCAACACTACAGACGAGCTGAAGGCCTCTATCAAAGCAACCTGGGCTTCCATAACACCTCAGCAGTGCCACAGGCATGCCACGCCGCATTTAGGCAATCATTCGTGCAAAAGGGGCCCAAACCAAGTACTTAGTACATATGCATGATTATACTTTCTAGAAGGCCGACATTTCTGTATTTAAAATCCTTTTTTTATTGATTTTATGTAATATTCTAATTTTCTGAGATTTTGAATTTGGGGTTTTCACAAGCTGTAAGCCATAATAATCACAATTAAAACAAATAAAGGCTTGAAATATCTCACTTTGAATGTAATGAGTCTATATAATATATTAGTTTCATCATTTAGGTTGAATGACTGAAATAAATGAACTTTTGCACGATATTCTAATTTTTCGAGTTTCACCTGTAGGATATAAAAATCACAACTAGAATTTGCCCACCTAGATGGTACCGACATCTGTTATGGCCCAAGGACTATATAAAGTACCCCAACTTTCAGAAGCTCTCACAGATTTTCATAGGGGAGTTGAATATCAACTTTTTAAGATGTGTTAATAGACACCTTTACAAACACATTGGTGAAGAAAGCTAGTGGTAAGGAATTCATTCCAGATTGGCCAAAAATCTGATAATATTCCCTGACTATATGGTCAGTTAACCATTTGCAGTCAAGCTTCTCTATCCCTATCGTTTCCTGTCTGACTCTATACCTCAATATGGCAATTCACTTTGGCTCTAATCCATTTACTTTGCAATTGAATCTTTACACTGTAGGAGGTATGGTCTCCTGCACGATTAATAGAGTGAGCTTGGGTTTTTTTCATCTCAGGAGGATGGTGGAGAGATGGTTTCTCAGAGACGGGCCACGGTCCAAATATCCACTCTGCAACAAATGGGCAGGGAATCACTTTAGGTAAGTCCATCAAGACCCTAGAGGCTGCTAAGTGTTGACTCGCAACACAAACTGATAAAGAAAAAGACCGAGTAGTGCGGTGTATGCAACACCACACACACACACACACACACAGTGTTCTGGACATGCCCGTGACGAAAATTGGACCATGATGAGAGTGTATTGGCGATGTTACAGTAGTGGCAGGCTCGACCTTATGCAGTTTTCTACGGAACCACAGGTCCAAACAACTTTACACTCTGCACTACACTCCCTTGGGTCCTCAATACACTTGACAATGTAAAGTAGATCACATGAGCGGTTGGAGAGTTATTACAGACACATAGACGTCTTTCTTCAAAGTTAGACAGCGGCTGTTGCATTCAGACTGTTTTTTTTTCAGATATTTTTGTGATTAATTGTTAATCCCTCATAGTGTTGAACATGAATGTTACTCGCCTACAAAGGGTGACATTTTTTATCAGTAATAAGACAGTTGGCCAGACACAGACAATCCCTTCCGTTCGTTAAAATCTAAAATCTTTTGCACCCACACGGCTGAACAAGTGATGCACACATATACTCCTGCTCACGTGGCGATTTCCCTTCAGGCCGATGCTCATAATGGCCTCCAGCTTGTCAATTATTCATTGGTGGGCCTCCTTTACCCAAGGTGGTGTTCTGTATCACCAACAGCTGATAAGAGTATCCGATAAAGGCATTAAGATTACAAATAGGATGCAGCATTAGGGAGGAGGGATTGGTAGCCCCCCCCCTCCTCTGAGATAAGTAATGGAGAAAGTGGCTCAGCTAGGCAGGGCCTCCACTAAATCTTGACCATGTCATTGATGTTAATGCTGAGACAAGGTCCCACTCTGGGGCCTGGCTGCCCACTGATTGAGATTTTCATGTAGATAGAGACCCACAGCTGTGGGATGGTGGAGAGCCAAGAGTGCTGGTGGTTGGAGAGGGCAAGAGGTATTTTATGCTG
The DNA here is from genome assembly GCA_026929865.2 of Hyperoplus lanceolatus. Lineage (NCBI taxonomy): Eukaryota > Metazoa > Chordata > Actinopteri > Uranoscopiformes > Ammodytidae > Hyperoplus > Hyperoplus lanceolatus. The sequence goes on along the minus strand of CM049398.1, from coordinate 35,945,500 downwards.
GGTGACAGGGGGGTTGACTTTAATGCACTGTGGCTAAAGTACTTGAGAGGAGGTGGGGCAAAATGTGTATGATGGTAAAAGGTAGTTGTGCTGCCCTTAAAGGCCTACTTCACCGGTTTGAATATGAAGGTGTATTGAATTCTTACTTTTTTTACAACTTACTTTGGAAATATTACTGTGATGTCTTTTACTGTGACATCACAGTAATACTTACAAAGTACGTCTTTTTTAACCCTATATTTCTCTTTCTGTGATGTCACAAGAAAGAGAAATATAGGGTTAAAAAAAACACTCTTTCTGCCTTTTCTCAAGCTAGGATGAACCGATTTTAATTTTTTTTACACATTTATACTACATAGGATCTCAGAATTTAATGCACCTTCATATTCAAACCGGTGAAGTAGGCCTTTAAGGCAACTTGTGGCTGGCCTTCTCCTACATCAAATCTTATCAGGGGGCACTTTACACGGTGAAAATGCAACCATTTTTCCCTTTACGGTTTCAAAAGTTAAAACATTCAGACGAAATTGATTAGAAAACTTCACTCGTGCACATGTTTTCGGAGAAATCGCTGTATAATGCATGCCAAGCCAATAGTTGGTGACACTTAGCCTAGCTGATAGCTTTTCCGGTACAATTTGATACATAAAACCTTACTGTAACCAAAAATTCATGTCACTAACATTCATGAAGCGATTGGTGTAAGCTTAGGGTTACAAGTATTGTAAATGACAAGCTTTCGGTCCTCTTATTTCACCGCGTTGAACTCGTGAAAACAGAAGACATGCAGTTAGTGACTGCAGCGCTGCAGGGCTTTGAAGGGGCTGTGGGCAGCAACCTTCCTGTTAGGCGTACTTCAATATAAGGGACATTATTTACAAATAGTGCAATATGCAGTAAACTGAAGAAATTGAAAGTGTACAAGATTCACAACCCTAGCAGAAATTCAAGGTTCAAGGTTCTTATTAATGTCCCAAGAGGGCAAATTTGTTTACAGCATAGGAGGTAGTGGCTAAAAACACACGACAATACAAGACAACAATGGACACAAAACAAAACAGTATAAAAACCTGAGGAGTCAAAAGTGCTTACAAATAAAGTGCCAAGATATAAGGTGCCTGCATAAAGTGCTATGTGCCATATGCAGCATCATAATCAATGAAAGCAGCATTTAAGGGCAGTGTGCCGTCAGCAACATCGTCAACAGCATCGACAGTAACAGCATCAAAATCAACAAAACAAAAATCAAATCAGCATCAGCAACATTTACCTGCAGCTGGCAGCATTGATTGCTCGAATGGATGCAGCGACAAAATAATACTTGTATTTATTAGGGGGCCAAGCCCGAGTAGGGCCTGGGACCGCGTAATGCAGAGCAACGCGGTTCCCAAGCCCTGCTGGGCAGGGAACCCTATTGTTTTTGTCGGGATTATTATTATTATTAGGGGGCCAAGCCCGAGAAGGGCAAGGGACCGCGGAATGCAGAGCATCGCGGTTCCATGACAATGCGGGGCATGGAACCCTATTGATTTAGTAGGAATTATTATTATTATTATTATTCTTCCGCCCAAAAAGTGGTGCTGCAGCCCAAACCATAAAGTGTGAAGACATGCCACTTGTCGGGCTTATCCAGGTCCGTGCTGTGTACGCAGACACAAAAAATCAGACATGCCAACCACTAGGTGGCGCTACAGCAAAGGAAAACGCGTTTGGGGCTATAACTCCCACACCGAAAGTCCGACAGTCAAAAACTTCATATCCACAGATGCCCACAAGTCAGCTGCATCTTTTGAGATAGGCCACGCCCATTTGCGTATATATAGAATTTTCGCTACATCGCAAAAACTGTGTCAGTCACCAAAACATACTCCTCCTACAGTTTTCGCCCGATTTTGACGAAACCAAAAGCATTATGCTCTACCGACTCCCACGAGCAAAAGTTATATAAAGAATTGTTCTACGACCATCGGAAGATCAAACGGTAGCGCTTTAAAGATTCGCGCAAATACCTAAAAAAAATAAAATAAAAGGGATTTTCTTGAAACTCAAGGGAGACTATCATGAGGCATACTTGAGTCTACAAAAAAAAATCTGGCCAAGAAATTCCTATGTATGCCGGACTTATTAAACAAATTACTTTTGCAATTTTACTTCCTGTTTCGAACTTTTTGGCGGGAAAATTCAAAAAAGTGGAGAGGTAGACAATTTGCTTTTGCTCATAACTCCGCAACCAAACATCGCACATTCAAAAACTTGACATCCACTTGTTTAGTACATTGAGCTGCATCTTTCTATCTAACGCACTTTTGCGAATGTCATCCATAGGGGGCGCCAAAATCACAAAACGCAAAGAAAATGCGTTTGGGGCTATAACTTCCACACCAAAAGTCCGACAGTCAAAAACTTTACATCCACAGATGCCCACAAGACAGCTGCATCTTTTGAGATAGGCCACGTCCATTTGCGTATGGGATTTTTTTTCGCAACTTCGCAAAAACTGTGTCAGTCACCAAAACATACACCTCCTACAGTTTTTGCCCGATTTGGACGAAACCAAAAGCATTATGCTCTATGGACTCCCACGAACAAAAGTTGACTAAATAATTTCTCTACGACCGTCGGAAGACCAAACGGTAGCGCTTTAAAGATTTGCACATTAGCTACCTTGTACCAAACTGCTCCTAAATCCAAAACGATTCATCCTATTGACACCAAACTTCACACATGTTTGTCCTATGGTTGGTTCTACTTTTTCCTTAAATTGCTCCAAAAGGGGGCGCAAAAAACACACTTGAGCATCTTACTCTGCCATTTTTTCGCCCTTTGGTCTATAACTCCCAAACCGAACATCCCACATTCAAAAACTTGACATCCCCGGATTCCGTGAAGCTAGGGGCCGGCGCCGCGGACGACGACGCCCGATCCCGAGTCGCGCGGGACGGCTTGGCCCCCGTCCACAACTGCTTGCAGTTCTAGTTATTATTTGTCGCCGCTAGAACTGCGTCCACAGCCCAAACCGTAAAGGGTGCAGACATGCCAATTGCATGACTAGATCCAGGTCCGTGAAATCTCAGCATACAACAAAATTCAGACATGCCGGCCACTAGGTGGCGCTACAACGAAGGAAAACGCGTTTGGGGTCATAACTCCCACACCGAATGTCCCACAGTCAAAAACTTTATATCCACAGATGCACTGGAGTCAGCTGCATCATTTGGCATAGGCCACGCCCATTTGCGATATTATAGATTTTTCGCAAAATCGCGAAAACTGCAAAACATATTTTTCGCTACTCCTCCCACAATTTTTGGACAATTGACACCAAACTTTGCACAGAACATCTACCGACCCATACGGAAAGAAGTTCTGTAAAAGAATTTTGATCCGACCATTGATAGCGAAACGGTAGCGTTTTAAGTATTTGTTGATTAGCTACGTTTTACGAAAAAATTCATAAATCCAAAATCATAAGTCGGATCAAGTCCAAATTTTAGACATATGTTTGGGCTACCCTTAATTGCGTTCAGTAAAAAATTTGGAGAATTTCGCCACAAGGGGGCGCCATAAATTAGGAAATTTTATATCTCCTAATTGGCCAGAGGAATTTTCTTAAAACTCACGGGAAACCATCAAGGGGCATACACGAGTCTATATAAAAAATATGGCCAAGGAATGGTATTGTTTAAGGGACTTTTTAATAAAATTTAGATTTTTTTTTTTCCATCAAAGAAAAAAGGCGGGAATGCTAATCTCATTTAGCATGTCCATTGACATTACATTGTGCAATTAGCTCGGGCCGCCATTTTAATCTGCTTTTGCTCATAACTCTCCAACCAAACATCGCACATTAAAAAACTTGACATCCACCTGTTCTGTGAATTGAGCTGCATCGTTCCACCGTGGCAGTTTTGCAAAATTCATCCATAAGGGGGCGCCTAAAGCACACTAAATGTATATCACCTTGTAAACAGCAATACCTATACAACTCCCAAAGGAATTTCCTTAAAACTCCAGGGAAACCATCGAGGGGCACACCCGAGTCTATATAAGAAATATGGGCAAGAAATATTAATGTGGGCGGGACTTTTTCAGAAAGGGAAAAAAAAAAGTTTTACAGTGGAGAGAATGACAGCCTCTCCAATGTTATACAGTGGAGAGGTTGACGATCTCTTTTTGCTCATTACTCCCCAACCGAACATCCCACAGTCAAAAACTTTACATCCACAGATTCTGTGAAGTGAGCGGCCGGCGCGGCTGTTGACGACGAGTTGCGTCGGAGGCTTGGCCCCCGGTCATAACTGCTTGCAGTTCTAGTTATTATTATTATTATTCTTCCATGTTTAGAAGTGGTGCTGCAGCCCAAACCGTAAAGGGTTGGAACATGCTACTTTCAGGGCTTATCCAGGTCCATCCAAGGAACGCAGACAAAAAAATTCAGACATGCCAGCCACTAGGTGGCGCTACAACAAAGGAAAAGGCGTTTTGGGCTATAACTTCCACACCGAAAGTCCGACAGTCAAAAACTTCATATCAACAGATGCCCACAAGTCAGCTGCATCTTTTGAGATAGGCCACGCCCATTTGCGTATATATACATTTTTCGCTACATCGCAAAAACTGTGTCAGTCACCAAAACATACTCCTCCTAGAGTTTTTGCCCGATTTGGACGAAACCAAAAGCATTATGCTCTACCGACTCCCACGAGCAAAAGTTGGTCAAATAATTTTTCTACGACCATCGGAAGACCAAACGCTAGCGCTTTAAAGATTTGCGAAAATCCGTAAAAAAAAAAAAAAAAGAGGGATTTTCTTGAAACTCAAGGGAGACTATCATGGGGCATACTTGAGTCTATGGCAAAAATATGGGCAAGAAATTCCTTTCTGGGCGGGACTTATTAAAAAAAAGAGTTTTTCAATTTTTTTGCCTGTTTTCGCCATTTCCTAAGTGTTTTGGCGGGAAATTCAAAAAAGTGTCTTTACAATGGAGAGGTTTACAATTTGATTTTGCTATAACTCCCCAACCGAACATCGCACATTCAAAAACTTGACATCCACTTGTTTGGTACATTGAGCTTCATCTTTCTATCTAACGTAGTTTTGCGAATGTCATCCATAGGGGGCGCCAAAACCACAAAAAGCAAAGAAAACGCGTTTGGGGCTATAACTTCCACACCGAACATCCCACAGTCTAAAACTTTATATCCACAGATGCCCACAAGTCAGCTGCATATTTTCAGATAGGCCACGCCCATTTGCCTATGGGATTTTTTTTCGCTACATCGCAAAAACTGTGTCTGTCACTAAAACACACTCCTCCTACAGTTTTTGCCCGATTTGGACGAAACTAAAAGCATTATGCTCTACCGACTCCCACGAGCAATAGTAGTTTAAAGAATTTTTCTACGACCATCGGAAGACCAAACGGTAGCGCTTTAAAGATTTGCACATTAGCTACCTTGTACCAAACTGCTCCTAAATCCATAACGATTCATCCTATTAACACCAAACTTCACACAAGTGTTTGTCCTATGGTTCTCAGGTCGGTTCTACTTTTTCCTTAGATTGCTCCAAAAGGGGGCGCCAAAAACACACTTGAGCATCTTTCTCTGCATTTTTTTTGCGTTTTGATCTATAACTCCCAAACCAAACATCCCACATTCAAAAACTTTACATCCCCGGATTCCGTGAAGCAAGGGGCCGGCGCCGCGGACGACGACGCCCGATCCCGAGTCGCGTGGGAGGCTTGGCCCCCGTTCACAACTGCTCGCAGTTCTAGTTTTTATTGATCTTAGGGACACAGACGAAAGGCCAGATGGCAACAACATGTACTCTGAGTTGAGTGGACGAGTGCCCATTCGACGAGTTTAGTGTCTCGTCGAATGGGCATAGCTTTCCTGAGCAGCTGTCTGCTGTAAAAGGGATCGAGGCTCTCTAACTGGATGCCAGTGATTTTAGAGGCAGTTTTAACAATTCTCCCAAGAGAACTACGTTATCATACAAACACGAAGCACGGCTATGCATTACATTCTCACTTAAAGCAGCTACGAGTAACATTTAAATATCTTTTAAACAGCCTTGTTTCCTCTGATAGTCATAAATTACCTTTAACAGCAAACGAGACCATCAGTGCAAAGAAAGACGTTATTATTAGGGCTGTCAAAATTATCGCGTTAAAGCAGGTTGATTAATTTCTGGAATTATCTGCGTACATTTTTTGAACGCATTTAACGCATGTGCAGAATGATCCGCCCCGTACATCCCACCGGCTCTGTCCTACAGTCACTCTATAGTTGTGGCTGACCCAGGATCAGTAGCTGCGCGCAGCCAAACATAGCAGCACGTTAGCCCATGCCGTGTTTTAAGGTTTTAAACTGCTAACGGTCACGTCTGTGTCGGGGGCATAGATATAAAATCAACTGCCGCGGGTGACAGTTGATGTCGGGAGCAACAGGAGGAGAAACATTGTCCGCTCTACAAACGTCTGCAGTTTTCAGAGGTGTGTGTGATAAGACATCAACAAAACGTCGGCTTCCTGGCACACAGTCCCCTAGGAAGCGGTCGCGCGTACAAACGCACGCACGCACGAGTTGTATTCAAGAATGCACAACCTATAGATTCACCAAATAAATGCCATTCTATAGCCTATCCTATATTTGCCCAAAGACATAGTAAAGAGACCAATTGAATTATGGTTTGGTAGGTAGGCCTATATATTTTAGTTTGATTTAAATTTACTTTCAGTATTAAAACCATCATTTGGATTTTCAATTAATAAACATACTAATTTTAAATGTACATATCCACCTTCTGTCATTTATATTTCCGTTCATGCAACAATATACAGAGAAAATTCGAATTTTTCGGGCTTATTTCAAATGGTAAAATTAATCGTGATTAATCCACAGAATCCTGTGATTAATCTGATTAAAAAATTTTAATCGTTTGACAGCCCTAGTTTTTATATAGTTTTTATTACTGCTTTCGGTCTGGTCGCACACCCAGTCCGATTTTCGGTTCGCTCGTGCAGGCTCTATGGTCACATATCCGTTGGTCGCTCCGAATAGGGTCTCTTTTGGATCAACAAGGTTTTAAAGCTGTGGAACCAACTTTTTCCTGACTCTCTGTGTCGCAAAATTACCATTGTTATAAGAAATTCAAATTTATATGACTTTGGTAAAAGCTCGGCCAGAGACTTAGAGAATATTGAAAGCTGTGTAAACAGTGGACAGACTTTGAACTCTAAAACGAGAAAAACTCACAATCTCTTGTGGATCATCAGGGTTTTAAACTGTTGAAACAACTTTTTCCTGACACTCTGTGTCACAAAATTACCAGTGTTATAAGAGTTTGAAGAAATTCAAATTGATATGACTATGGTAAAAGCTCGGCCAAAGACTTAGAGAATATTGAAAGTTGTGTAAACAGTGGATGAACTTTGAAATCTGAGAACGAGAAAACTCATGAACTAAATTCAATGTAACAACAAATTACATTAAACAAATAAGCTAAGTCTTATACTTATCTACATAATAACCACATTTATGGGAGTGTAGGTACTTATTTTCCTTCCTTTCATTTTATTTTATCTTTTCTTTCTATATAGTGAACGTATAATCTTTTTATTGGTTGAATAAAATTTCTTGACGTTATAAACGTTATAGTTATATATCCTGTGCCTGATTTTTAGTTTAGAGTTGGGAACAAGGACCTAATTAGGGTTTTTCTTTAAAGAGGACCTATGATACTTTTCGACTTTTACGACCTATAAACGTTGTTATAATGAGTTATAGTCATGTTTAACCATACTAGCGTATCAAATAATTACATACATGCATTTTGACGTATTCCCTGCTGACCTTCTGGGGTGGCTATGCAGAGCACCAAACACTATGGCAGCCGGTCGAGAAATAACTTGTTCAAATTTCCGGGTAGTTTGAGTCACGCAGATCTGGAGATAGGCAGGAGTCAAAGGGTCACATGCTTTAAACCAGAGCCTTTAAGGTAATAAAAGGTGTGAAGGTTTTTGGTGAAAAGTAAAAACTTTTGGGAATTGTGTGGCTTTGGTCCTTCTTATCATGTAGAAGGGTGAGTGTCAATGAACACAGTCTACTTTATAGTGGAACAGGTTTATTCAAGGAACAAATAGACTTGGCGGGCTATATAAACACGAAAACGTCCTGATATTAATTCAGGGGTGTTTAATCTGGTGAAGGGAATACCGGCATATTCATTAACTGATAACGGGGCTGAACCATCAAAGAAAAAAAAGAGAATGCAATGAAGAAAAGCTAAAAGGGAGAGTGATATAGGCTACGGGTGGGACAAGAGCGTTGCCAAGCAACGTGTATACAATTTCACGGGAGCGAACTAGACTGCAGTGTTTACTCCTAAATGAATGAGCGGTTGGTACTAAAACAAAGTTTGCTTTGCTTCACCATCATCAGATAACCATTATTCATCTGAAATAGTCATTATTTACAACAACAACAACACAAACACATTACCTCATTGTGATCCATACTAACTGCCGTCTCTCGTTCATTCGCTTTCTGTGAGGACACGTAATCGTTCAGCTCCGTGAGAGAGAGTAGTTAGGTGACACTGCTGAATCAACTCATTGCAATCAGGTGTGTGTGGCACTGACTGGCATTAGTTGATGCTGTGTCACTAACCACTCTCACGGAGCCGAAAAGAGTCCGTGCCCTCACACCTTCAACACACGGACATGCACTATATTGTGCCCTTCTCAGTTGACACTCGCACACCTGGCACAAGCTAGAAAACAGCTTTGCGACAGCGGGCGTCTTAAAAATACTACCGGTTATGTCCAAATGGGCCGCTAACGGACCATGTTACTCGTAGTGGCTTTAAATCAGATTGTGAATTATTTCCATAATGGAGTCTTAGCACTCGAGAAACAAATACTTTCCTAAAAAAACTGTTTCTCAAGATTGGAGTTAGAGAACGTCAGCTTTAGCTCAGTCACACAGTAATGGCCATATTTGACAATTGTTGTCATCAGTTGTAGAAACAGCAGAGCCAATCACAGCTTTTCAGAGATGATGAAGAATGCCCCAACCCAAAATTATGCTGACGAACAGAAAAAAAATCCTAAATTGGCATTTCTTTGCTCAACATGAGTTAACTGAAAAGTAGTCAGAAGTGACACCAATATGTCAGTTACTTAAACAAAATGCCAGGAAAAAATAATAAAGTATGTGTGACGCTGTGGCTTTGACTGATATGTCATTAGGGTAAACACGTTTACAGGTTCCACTACTAGGACTAGGACTTAACACTACATTTGCAGATTCTTCCAGTAAACCACAGCAGTGAGAGAGTAGTGAACCCTTATTTTATTCTTAAGGTTTCCTGCTGTGTTATTTTTAAAATAATCAGTGGTGGCATGGCACCAAACTGAAATTCATGTGAGGTCAGCTATATTGTGATTCCGTTGTAGCATGGAAATCAATCAGTGTGTTTACATGCAGACTCATAATCGGGTAAATAAACAAATAAGACTTCAACAGGACTTGTAAAATGGCACATTAACGGACAAGCGAAGTCGGATAAGAACACCTAGATAACTCGTTCATAGTCGACATTCTATCTGCATGTATACAGGATCGCATATCTCATATCAGAGTTTGCTCGAGAATTTCCGCAGGGATTTCACAAGGAAGTGGAAGGAGACGACGTAATAAATAGTAGGGTTGTTGCCGGTAAGGAACCGGCCGTGTCTCTATAAACACTTGTTGAAAGGGCTACAGCGCCACCTAGCGTAGCGGAGTCAGCCATGCATCGGACATTTATCGAATATTTGAAAGGCCATGTATACTCAGACAAGTGACGCGGTCCGTTGGAGTGGCAAAATCGTTATGTGATAATCCAATCTAGTTGTCCCATGGAAACGCATTGACTGTTGTACTTGAAAGCATCATGGACTTCTTTCTGTATCTGTTGGTAGTGGTCTGTTTGCTGTAGACACGCATGGACAAGCAGTGTCTCCAGGCCAGCCTTCAGCTCAGCTAAGAGGACTCTGGTTAAGGTTCACATTCATTAATATTAAATGGGACTTAAATTGTGTAGGAGTGACGTTTGGACTAAATTACCATATATCTACCTCTGAATATCAATCTCTCTCACCCTGTGCGGACACTTAGTACATTGTGGCCTCATTTTAGTTTTTCCAATATCAACTGGTGTAGCATTCTATATTTGTTCCAAGTAAAAAGGTTTCATCAAACAAGCCGTGTTTTATTCAAACATGGCCAGCAAAGATAGTTTTTCCTGTATGTCTGAACACAACTGATAATAAAAACATGTTATGAGAGACAAAGACATTGTGGCCTGGCCTCTCTCTGAAGGGTCCTTGCCATTGAGTTGTAGTGGTTTGGTGTTGTAGCAGCATAGCTGAAGAGGACTTCAATCTCCATGGTATCTCAGCCGAAACCACACTCCTGACAACATCTTGAAATGAGCTTTGATTTTTTTTAGACCTTGGTTGTATATGTATCTTCTAGTTAAAACAGCATAATGTAGAACCAAGATGTTCGTTTTGCTTTATAGTTAGTTTGTATTTTTGTGTAGAGAAAAGTCAAGCCATCTCCTGACAAAGGAAATTAGTAGTATGGTATCAAAATCTGATGCAAAATTCTCTTTTAATATTTAACAATAATAATTAAAGACCTATTGGTACTAGGGCTGGCCCGAATGCCATTTTTCAGGCTTCGAATATTCGTTGGTTTTTCTGAGCGACTATTCGGATATTCTTTCCAGAAAAACACACCATCAAATCAGCTGTCCTCTGCGCCATTGTAACCCGTACAGGAGCGTATCAATTCATCCAGGAAGGTGCATCTTTTTGGAGATTTATAAATCCATACAAAGATCCAATATTGATAGTCTTTTGTGTTCATATTATATCCATTATTGACCACCTATTCCCATGATGCAAGCTAGTCATAGTTGATGATGGGCAATAGCAGCGCTGAATGTAAACAAACAGCTGAACTAAGCTAACGTTAGCATTAAGCCAAGCATTACCTTTCCTTCCGAAATCGCGCTAATGGTGTGGTAGCCTATAGAGTTATTAGGAACACAATCTATTCTTCCTCCATCTCTCTCTCCCTCCTGCGCTTGGTGCCGCTTTTAGTTTGCCTCACTCTGGTAACATCACGTAGCCTACTACAGCTGATATCACCGGTTGCGCTTTGAAAAGTCAGCGGCCAACTAGGTCAAAGTTCAAATAATTCGATAATATAATTTAAATTAACATCTAATTTGTATTTTATAATTGTTTTATAACTTGTGTATCCAAATATCATTTGCTGACAAAATATACTGCAGTTTGAGCTACCTTTGCAAAACTAAATGTAAAAAAAATGTTTTGAAAAAAAAAAAAATAAAAAATCCGAATACTGAATTGAGCTCCGAATACTAATTTAACATATGAATACAGTATTCGTACAGTGATCACTTATTTAGTGTGCGCGTTTCATAAAGCCGATCTCTCAGTCACTCACTCTGCATGTAATCGGCAAATAAACTTTTCGGGGATCCCACTACTAACAACCAATCAGAGGAGAGAACGCTACAAACCGGCACCCGTCTCACTGCCGGTGCACGCGCAGAGCAACAGAGGGGTGAATGATTATGCGCCTACAATGGCGGGGCAGGTAAAACTCCTTCCCAATGTCTGTTTTGATGGTTTTTATCATGTTTTATCACACTTATGGATCTGAGATGATGCTAGATAACTCGCTACATGAAGACCGCAGTGCATTAATGTGGTGACGTGGGTATGAGGGAGGGGACTGTTAGCTGCAGTCACTGACAGGAAGTTAGCTAAACTGACCATACCGCTTACTGAACCTTTAATGTGAACGTCAAGGTTAAAAACCCCATCAACCATAACAGGAAGGTTCAAGCTCACGTGTCAGTAAAGATCAGCACTGGAGAGTCCTTGAGACAGACTGTGAGTGCTTTGATGTCACTGGAGCTTTAAAAAAAAAAAAAAACTTTACTCTACACGCATGAATTATTTATTATTGTAGCTTATTGATGATTCAGTGTTTGCTAGATGCTTTTGTGAAAATACAGCAAGCTAAGCTCGTCATCCTTTAGATCGGTGCATAACAGGTCAATTGGGTCGCATGGTCTAAGCCCCCCCCCACCCCCCAGACACAATGTCAAGATCCTTTACAACAACTCTGCCAGCTGGATAACGTAATAATTGTAATCTAAAACCATGTCTTTTTAGTCTCTCAGCATCAAGCTGGCGCAATGATCCGACCCATTGGCCAGAGATATCATGCCCTGATATATATCTTCACCTCACTGAGTCTCTATGTAAGCTGATTACACGTGAAATAATTGTTATCTTAAGTTTTGTTGTCTGTAATAATGCTTACTATGTTAATATTATAGCGCTATGCCTTGACTAGACACTATGCCTTGACTAGACTGTACCAACTGTCCTATCGGCTCTTTACGATGGCAAACTCCCACTGGATGCAGAGTACAGGGGGAAGCCGGGAGCTTCCTGCTGTCATGCAGATCTTATTTAGGGGAATTTTTGGGGACATGGCGAAGGAATAAAACCATGAAGTTTGTTTTTTACTTTGTAAACCACACAAAAGCTCAGGACATTGCAGATTTGATCTGTGTCTATGGAGTAAGCGGTATTGTTTTCCCCTCAAAGGGGGCGTGGCCACGAGAGTTCCGTCTAGATGATGTATTGCCGACCTGATGTATAGTGACATTAAAGCTTCGACATGTATTTTCCACAATTCTACTTAAGATAACAATATTTTAACACAACTAATGTAATTTAAAATAAATATTACCTACTAACATATTACATCTGTTTTTATAGTTGCACATCTATACTAGGGCCCGACCGATATTGATTTTGGAGTGCCGATGCCGATTATTTTCAAAGAAATTACGATTACGATTCAATCGGACGATTAAAAAAAAAAAAAAAACCCAAAATATATATTGAAAAAAAAATATTTTTTGAACCCTTAAATATACATATACCTTTTACTGTTGAAAATATGTACAGGAACTTTTTCTTTATTGCAATACGCATTGTCTAAAAAAAAAAAAGTGTAACAAATATGTCTAAATTCAGATGCACTTTATCTTACTGCACCCAACCCTCTGGAACTCCCTCCCCCCAAACATCAGCATCTCAGACCCAATAAACTCATTCAAAAGTCAACTCAAAACTCACCTCTTTAAGGAAGCATAATGACACCTGACTCCACTTCAAACCTTATTTTAATTTTTTCTGTATTTTGTTTTCTTTTTCTACATGTATGATTCTCTATGATGTAAAGTGTCTTTGAACAACCTCCAAAAAAGCACCATATAAATTCTATCAATTATTATTATTAACTGTCAAGCGATGACCAATGCCTGTTTTGCCTGATTGCCTGATTAATTTACACTTGACAGTTCCCACTGCAACCTGATTGGTTGCAAGGGGGAACTGTCAAGTGTAAATTAATCCAATGTATTACAACACACCTGCTGCTGCTGTAAATAGGCTATTGCATTAATGCTATTCAATTAGGCTACCTCCAGGGCAGCAATACATTTCACACATGATTGCTTGAAAAAAAAAAAAAAAAAACGGCAAAAACACGGCCGATGCCGATAATTCCGAAATATACGAAAATCGGACGATATAATCGGCCGGCCGATAAATCGGTCGGGCCCTAATCTATACTACCTGTTCATATCATTATGTTTATAACTGCTTACATCTGCTCATATTTAACAAAAGTCCATACCACCCCACATGTATTATTCTATTCTACTATACTGCACTTAATTCTACATTCTTTTTAATTGTATTCTATTTTACATATAAGGGAGAGTGGGGTGAGTTGTGCCAGTGGGGAGGTTGTGCCACCCCTTGTTTCTAGAAAACCATAGAAGAAATTGGAAATGTGACCACATATTTAAGAAGAGCCATCCATTTGATTCATCCTGTAAATAAGGGAGAACCATGGAATAAGATATAAGCACATTTAAGCTCAAAAACTGTGTTTTGCCTTTCAAAGTAAAATTTCCATGATCGAGGTTTTTTGATTATTGTGTCTGAACAATTATAGACAAGTTTGAAAACATTTGACACATGTTTTAGTGCTTTAGGCAAGGCAAGGCAATTTTATTTATAGAGCACATTTCAGGCACAGGGCCACTCAAGGTGCTTCACAGGGTTAAAATCAAATAAAGAATACAAAAAAAAAATATGCTACACTTTGTGTCTATATAGTTAGCACGATGTCAGCCCTAAACTGCTGCATCATGCTTATAATCCAAAATTCTAGGGTTGGGGTGAATTGTGCCAGAGGGCCTGGGGTGAGTTATAAGTAAGTGAGTAAGTAAAATGTATTTATAAAAGCACATTTATTACAGTTTGCACTGTCCAAAGTACTGAACATAGTGCATTCAGTAGGTAAAAATGAAGGTAAAATAACAATAACAAAAATAAAAGACAAAGCCCAGACATCCACATATAAATAAAGATAGTAGTGCAGAGGTAAGATAGTTAATGGGGAGGGAAAACCAGGGTGTACAGATGGGTTTTGAGCCTTGATTTAAAGGCAGAAATGGAGGGGGAATCACATATGCCAGGTGGCAGTTGGTTTTACAAGGGCGGAGCAGCTAGTGCAAAGTACATTTCTGAGAGTTGTGCTATTGGCATGGCTGTATGCTGAGGCCTGTTTCAGGTAGCTGGTTTTGAGGCAACCCAGAGTTTGTTCGCTCTGAGTTAGTGGAAACTCTGGGTTTTCCGTTTCAGGTAGCAGGTTCAGCGCAACCGAGAGTCAGTTACTGCGGCAACATACGCCGTGGGTCTAACCTGCTCGGGAGGTGGTTAGACCTACCCTGAGTTTGTTTTCACTTTACGCTGCAGCTCCGACTGAAGAAAGAGTGTCACTGTCACACCCGTCCCTGTACAGTTTGAAGCAAACTCACTCCATAGAAATCTCCATCGGGATGTTTTTATCATGTACTGATGATTTTACGTTTGACCGATCATTTATCTGATCAGTAGCCTTGTTCTCAGCCCTCGGTCCGTTCATATGGGCGGCCACCTTACACATCGTGACATGCTCTACATTCAGATTAATAAACCTATTTGTATTGTATGCTTTTTAACGTCTGTGCCACTGAACAGATTTATGTCAGGTGGATTCATGTAACGCTGCGGCTGCACGCGATCGTTACTGTTCACTTGTGCGATCCTAAAGTCACAGACGAGCCTCGTTAAATAGCCTAATATGAATATAAAAATGATATAATAATTTAAACTGTTATCACTTGAGGAAAATGGATCTGGTAATAATTCAGGCTCTTAAATGGAAACTGTCACCTAATGTGTCTGTTTACTGCACAGTATTAGGCTATAGCTTGCCAACATATTATACAGCGATAAAACACTGTCAGCAATGCTGTGCCGCGCCAGCTTAATACTTTACTGCTGATATGCGTAACTTTTTAAAATAGACTATGGCTTCTCATACGGAAGCGAAATGATTCTCTTGACAAAAAATGTTTGCTCTGTTTTTTTTCTGAATTGCCGAGGAGATTAGATCATGTTATGATTAGATCATGTTATGCGACAGTATCCCCATTAATTCTTCTCCATACCATATGCTCATTCGTTAATATTTCTAACTCTAGTGGGAGGAGCTGTGTTTTTCTTTTTCTTTTTTGAGAAGTGAAGAAGTGGGAGGATCAATCATTTGTTTCTCCTATTTCCATGGTGAATCATGTTATCAGCGATCCATTAACGATGGCTTTTACGCACACGCTCCACCCAGAGTGAACACGCTCAGAGTTGATTGACCCAACACTGATCCACTGTTCTGAAACCGAAAACCCGGAGTTGCTTGTCAACTCAGATTATGTAAAACCAGCTACCTGAAACAGGCCTCTGGTCACCATATGAAAGTGATTGTCTACAGTAACCCAGAAGAGACCTACATCTCCATTCCACTTAACGACACCACTGATGAGAGTTCAGATGGCCAGAAAGATGATGATGGTGACTTTGTCATTGTGAGCTTTGCAGGTAAAACCATTAGATCTGCTAAGCCTTGTTTAAGAAAATTGTCCTTCAATCTTTGTAAAATATTTACTTTAAATAAACCTTAAATAAGTGATTGTCTAATGGATTTGTCTTGCATTAGTTTATGAGATATATATCAATTTACCCCATGGTATTCTCTCCAAAGGCACAACTTACACCACACCGGGGGCAAGTTGTGCCACAAGACAACTTTTTTTCCGAAAGCTATATTTCTTTAACAGTTTATTTCAGATCCAAAGTTAATATTGCCGGGGATGCACAACACCCTGAAATATATGTACATATTTTAGTTGGAGACATTACTGTCAAGGCCTCACTTTAAAGTCACTTTGAGTAAAAAGTGGCACATCTCACACCACTCTATTATACATCATACCAACATTTGAATTAATTTTTTTGCACTATTGTCGTCTATTCTCGTGTGTTCTCACTTTTTTGGGATCTTGCATATTTTAGGAATTTCCTTGCCAACGACTTAACGGTATTGTACATAGGATAAATAAACAAAGTGGAACTTGAAACTTGACATTATCATGCTAACCGAGGCTACTGTTCCTGTGTTCTAAAGTATGTGGTTTGAACAGTGCATAGTGCTTGAATGAAGTCATACCTTCATTGAGTTGAATAAAAAAATAAAAATGCCCAAAGATACAATCCTGAAATGAATTACTATTATTTCACTACGTCTGTACAGCAGTGGCCTCTGGTGAAAAAGACTGGCTGGCCCACACAACTGAAGCTAATTGCTGACCCCTGCTCCACATTGGTATCCCTGCTAACTCTCCTGACCATGGACACGAGAGGGAAAATAAAACTATGGGACGTGAAATATGGAGCAAATTAGAAATTTTCCAACAGAAGGAAATCTTCCCTTGATTTGTGCTTCAGTGGAATTGGGATTTAAAGAAATGCAATACAGGCAAAATACATGCAGAGGGGAAACTGCTCAATGAAGGCAGAGCTTTTAAATAAAAAATCATATGCAGACCATAACCAAACGTGTCCCGAATGTCTCCGATGGATATGTGTACTCTGGTGCTACGTGGCAGGAAGAGCTTGTTAGCAAAGGGGCTTTGGGAGGGGGGGGGGCAGACACAGGCCAGGACGAAGGTTGCACCCCTCTAGTGTTTCCTCAATAACTCCAGAGGCCAACTTCCTAAATCACAGAAACCAAAACAACTCCGACACTAGGCAGGCCCATTACGGAAACCTGCTAACAGTAGTGTCGACATAATCTCCTGTGTTTTCAGTCACTAATGAGTAGGTTCCTTGCTGTGCGCTGCAGTAGGATGTTTCATTTTCCACATGAAATGTTTAGGAGATTAAATAGAAATTGATACAAAAAAATGTAAATGAGTCACAGCATGACGCAGTGATGGATGGTGACTCAGTGTGTCCTCACTGTTAGTAACTATTTTAGATTGCTGGAAGTACATGGCCCCCTAAATTCAGTCGAGTTTGTCACCACACGATCTGAGGAGCCTGCACGATATGAGGTGCGCGTGCGTGCCGCCATCTTTGACAGCCCGCTTAGCCCAAAGTGTTTTGGAGAGCCACAGACTGCACTAAAAACAGACTGTAACTCGCTCAATTCTGAACCGATTTTCATGAAATTTAGTTTGTTATGAAGGTAGAACAATTAATCATGATACTGATTACGTGTTGGAATTAAATTCAGTTATGGGGCCGCTGACCCACAGACTTTGTGTGTGCTCACGGGGAACTTTAGGAGGGGGCGGGGGTGAGGACGCTGACGTGCGTTGCCTAAGCCACTGTGGGCTTTCCAAGATGGCGGCCGTTCTGCGCATGCAGTCCTCATATCGTGCAGGCTCCTCAGATCGTGTAGTGACAGACTTTGTAAGATAATATTAATATTGATTTGAATTGGCAAATCTGTTTCGGTCTGCCTGCAGTAAATAGTTTTGTCCTAACAACCTAAATGTCCCTCTAACATTCGAATCATCATTAAAATACAAGACATAAGACTACTTTTAAGTTGACCCTAAATTGGCATCACTGATTCCAGCATCAAAATACCATAATATATTAGGGTTACTGAATATATCTGTACCTAGAAGCCACTATTCCCAAACAATCAAACCTGCTTTACAAATTGAACTACAGTGCTATGACAGATAAACTTAAACATGATATTGAATTTTGGAGGACGCTTCCTCTATCAATGATTGGTCGAATTGTAATTGGTGACTTTGTGATTGGAAGTCCTTAGAAACCTGTAAAGTAGAGTACGCCATGTTAGATTTTTATTTTATGTTGTCTTAGGTTTTTCTGTTCCTTTTTTTCTGTGCGTGTATGTTCTCTTAAAAAAAATATATAGGGGAGAACGGGGTAATCTGAGCCACTTTTTACATTTGCTCCCCTCTAAGGGAGCTAAAATGATTTATCACTCAAATGTACACATTTCCCATTAATTCAGGATGTTTCCTAGAAATGGGCATTAGCAGAATTTTTCAAGACAAAGGGCAGTGAAAATATGATTGTTTTAAAAAAAGTTGTCATGTGGCTCACTTTACCCCAGCTGTGGAGTAAACTGATCCACTTACTTTTTCCACTCTGAAACTACCATAACAACACATATTGTAACAGTAAGAATCCTGAAAGCTAGCCACACATTCCAGAACTAATGTCGGACTAGTAAAAGAATGATGGGGTTTGGTCAATTAAGCAAAGCAAATGTTCTAAACACTTGAAAGTAACTCTGAACAAAATCAAATACAACATATTATAATTCAAAAGGTTTTAATAAGATTCAAATGAAAGATAGAACCAGTTAGATTAGAACACAGTCTGGGGGTCAGAACACAGGACCCTTAGCTTGTTTCTGGGGGTCAAAGCATAGGAAAATCAGAACCAGCGAGAACAGCCTGGGACTCAGAACACAGGAGAAGACCCAACTGGATTATAACATCAGCCTGTCATACTCTACAACTAGGCCTACTCTACATTCCAGCCCCGAAGGTTACAGGGAAAGATGAGAAGGTGCTCTTTCCGTGTGGTTGCCCCAGGTCGTCTTCCTGGTGTATTTCCTTGGCATGATGGCTTTTCTACAATGTGTATGACATTACAATAAAACATATGTCATGTAATATTACATTAAAATATGTTTAAGACTAAACTTAACTTGTGCCTCATGGTGGGGGAAAGTGAGACAGTGGCTCACTTTCCCCCACAGCATTTGGCTCACTTTCCCCCACCACCACAATTTGAGAAAAAACTACCTCTCTTAGCATTTCAGGCTAATCTTTAGCTAATATCATCACATGGTTTTTATATGTTGGTAGTTCATCAGCACGTATGATAGAAGTTTTTCTACGTGAATACATTTGCTTTGGCACAACAGTTGATTAAGTTGACAGCAAGAAAATTTACTTTTACATGCAAAATACCTATTTTGGTGAAAAAAACATTCCGACATTAGTTCTGGAATGTGTGGCTAGCTTTCAGGATTCTTACTGTTACAATATGTGTTGTTATGGTAGTTTTAGTGTGAAAAAAGTAAGTGGATCAGTTTACCCCACAGCTGGGGTAAAGTGAGCCACATGACAACTTTTTTTAAAACAATCATATTTTCACTGCCCTTTGTCATGAAAAAATTCTGCTAATGCCCATTTCTAGGAAACATCCTGAATTAATGGGAAATGTGTAAATTTGAGTGATAAATCATTTTAGCTCGCTTAGAGGGGAGCAAATGTAAAAAGTGTCTCAGATTACCCCGTTCTCCCCTATATATACTGTATAAGACATGGTGAAGGTACATTAGTAAACTTGCAGAAACCTATGAAAATATGAGTACAGAACAGTGTGTCAGGACGTGGGGTTTAGACTAGGGAAAGGAATAAGGAAATGTTGAAGGAGATGTAAGAATGACTTACTTGGAGAGGGACACTCCTCCAGCTTTCCCAATAAGCTCCTCATGATGGAGGACGGCATCATTCCAAGGAACATCAAGGAACTTCAGAAGTGTCCTCATCCATTTCTCAGGATGTAGGACCAACTGTTCGTAGTGCACAGGTAGGCATTTGTCCGCTGCCTCCAGGCACTGAGTATACATAGTCTCTATGGCCCGATTCCACTTGGTCAGGCAGTCCCGGTAGCTACCCAGGTCAAAGCCGGCAATGGTCACCTTCCGTGAGATCATGGAGTGGACTGAAGCCCGGCCATCACGGATCATGAGCACAAACTTGGCACGGGGAAATATCTTGGCCAGGTAGGAAAGCGACTTCAGTGCAAAAGGATCCTTGTTGCAGAGAAAGTTGGCAGGCTCTCCATGTTTGACGATGATTTCCAGCAGAAAGGCCTGCATGGCGGCGTCCAGCACCTCATCCGTCACGCCGGCCTCGTCCAGGCGCATCTTCTCCCGGCCCGAGCGACTCCACATCTGCTTCATGGCCAGGATACGTGGAATGACGCGGGTCTCTTCGCCACAGCGCACCTCTGGGTGAGCGTCCAGCATGGCCCGCATTAGTGTGGTGCCACTGCGAGGCACACCGCCGATGAAGATGAGCGGCATGTCTTTGTTGTAAACGAAAGGCGTGCTGAGATTCTGGCCTGTCCGTAAGGTGGTCCGCATGCTGCCTCCCAGTGCAGACAGACGCAGGACCCCGCCCGGGTGGCTGCGCTCCTCAATGCGATGGTGGCACTCCATGGCGTGGCGGCCCAAGTAGAAGACCGTGACCGAGCTGATGACCAGACAGGCCACTAGCAAGTTCTGTTTCAGCTTGCCAAGCATGTTGCAGGTCCACAGGAAAGAGAGGACAATATCACCACAGGGGCAATTTAAGGGGAGGGATGGGAAAAAGGAACTGAAGGGTAGTTGAGGTTCCCACTCTTTATGGTTGTTTGCTGGGAACCGGGCATGGATCGAGCTCCCTTGTGCACAGCAGGCGTCGAGTCCCCAGCTCCATGGGGCCTGGACACAGAACATAGAAGGCACCATAAGTGATGATTATACGACAGGGCAACATTCACTGAGCACAGTTAACAACAAAACCTGATCAAACTACCATTTTATTTTCATGTATTTAAAAAAAATATGTCAGACACCAGCACACTCTACTGTTGTTAGTGTTTGAGCATCAGAATTCTACGTCAACTTTGTGAACCTCAACTTCTTTGTCATACCCCATTGACTCACTTCGTACGGACCAAGGTGCAAACGAACGAACAAAAAAACAAACTGTTTATCAGACAAGAAACAGTGCTGCAAATGAGAAACAGTTCAACAACGAGAACCAGTGCAGGACATAACAGTGGCAAGTTTAAGACAACAGTTGCCCAAAACATGATTGGGTAAGAAATAATCCCAAAATTACTGGGTACAATTACTTTTCAGAAAGCCTTTCAACCACACCGAACGGCTTCAAACACAGTTATGACACTAGAGTGGTCACTGGAAAAACTCAACTAAAATCAGTATTGCAGATATTTGATATAGTTATTACAAATAATGCAAAGCCAACTGAAAGATAAATGACCAAGACTGTTGAGAAAAGTCAGAGAATGCATTACAACAAATATGCATTTAACCAGGGATAGCTCTATTTTCCATACCAGGAGACATCAGGCTTTCTGGTAGCACATACATCATCTGTGACATTCAGACTCTTAATTTTGACAGAGGCTCGCACACAAACTAATTTTATAGACATTTCCCGCACATAAATGCTATACACCTGACCTATATGCGCTGGCTGACAGCTTTTCCCCTGCTGTTGGGAAGTAAATGCTTCAGGCTTAGCACAGCTTATTTATCATTGGGGTTTCTCTGTGCTGGCCCTGCAGCAACACTTAACCCTCCTGAACAAACGGTGTGGAAGGCAGAAGAGGCGGCGAAGAAATGCAAGCCACCACAGGTCAGTGCTGTGGCTTGACTGCCTCACTTGCAAACCCCATATATAAATTGGTGTAGAGTTGCGCGGTAATAGGATAATACTGGTACATTATATTAGACACCGGATTTCCCCAACATTTCTTAAAAAGTGTTTTATGGATTCCCATTAACCCTTTGCTTGTAGTATTTTGATGGCTTGTGTGTGTGTTCGTTATAGAATAAACTTGCTTAAAGTGTAACAAGAAGTTTCTTGGTGATTTGTTTGCGTGAATATGCTATGGTGAAGTTAACCTCTGATGCGTCAAGGACTCTATTAACCTTCAGTTGATTGTGGTTGTATTCTCAGATTTATAAGCCTGATAGTAATTGATTTATTGTTTGATTGATAATCTGACTAGGTTGTGTTAATATTTATTTATCTAATTGATAATTAAGTTAATTAAAGTTAAAGACAAACCATTGATAAAACAAGACAGACTTTGCTATTTTCCTTTTCTTAAAAGTTGGTGCCCCAATAAATTTTCATTTAATTTCTAATAGCAAAATTAAACTGAATCTGCTATAACCACTACAACCTGTAAAAAAGAAATTCATGTAATGTTTGTCGCTACACAAGGACATGATTACAATCATGAATACAAGAGAGTTCTTTACTCCAAAGACCAGCGTCATGAGCCCAGAGAGCCTGCCTCATGCAGTTGAGATGAAAGCAGACCCTGCCTATGGCTGCATTCACACCAGAAGCTCCATCTGCTGTTCTCAGGCCTCCAGAAGACCAAAGTGAACATTATTGAATGGCCTGCACAAAGCCCTGACTTGAATCCCATTGAAAATCTGTGGGGTGGACTGAAGACCAAAGTCCATGCCAGAAGACCATCAAATCTGGATGAGTTTGAGAGATGTGCCAAAGAAGAATGGGCTGGGATTGCTCCGGAGATTGGTGTGAGACTTGTTGAAAACTACAACAAAGGGTTTAATGTAAATTAAAGTCCATGTCTTATCTATGTTCATTTTATGTCCATTTTAATGTGAAGCTTGTAAATCATGTGATTTTAAGGCAAGTCAAAATTACCGTAGGCAGCAAAATGCATATTAGAAAAAAAATTATACATTTTTTGAACCCGGTCAAAACATTTAATATTTGTTTTAAATCCTACAGAACTCTTAACCTGCATGCAGAATTAAAAAAAAAAAAAATCCAGACAATGTTAAAAAAGATATATTATCTAAATTTCACAATATAACTTAATATATATTTGAAACATTGTAAGCAGGAACGACTATTACAGTAGCTAGGCTATGTGTGATTATTAATCAGTTGGTAAAATTAAGGAAAACAACAAATGTGTTTAAGTTCTAGATTTAGTAATGTGCTGGGTATCATTTGTTTAAGTGTGTTATCAAGATGAATCCAGCTAACTGAAATGAGTCAATGTACGTTGTATTCTGAACTGTATTGGTATGGTTCTTAGCCAGGCTGGTGCAGGAGAGTGCCGGCCAAAGTATCACACCACCATCTGTCTCCCCTCTGACACTTTGTTGCCAACTTCTTCTCAGCTGGTTACTAGTGCCTAATGAGCCAACTGGCAGTTATTGCTTTTAATCAGACATCCTCTACTGTTAAATCAGAGTTATACGAGTGAGGAGCATTTCACAACCAAACATTACAGCTAATCCTTGCATTAGCCTCCTGAATAGGGAGCTGGGGCAAGACTAAGCTGCAGATAAATGCTCCAAGTATTCCCTGTGCACTGAGAACTCAGGAATGTAGAACATGGGGTTAAAATAAAAGTTCCTACAGTGCAGCATCTGACAACTATTTATTTCTATTTCTCTTTTCCTGTCATTCTTTGTCTATTCTTTCAGCCCACCCACACAATCTCACATCACTATGTCTTCTCCTCTGTGACTCAGTGCTAAAGGGAGGGGGGAACCACAAAGCATGCAATGCGAACATTTTGGGGGTATTTTGCTCAAAGATGCCAATGCGCAGTAAAGAAATAAACAACTGTTAATTTGAATGCAAAAATACAACAGACACTGACCTTACAGTTGTGCAATTTTGTTTGCTATGTGCAGGTACAAATGATGTGCAAACATGCAGACAGTACAAAGCAAAATTAAAGAAAACTTCTACTGTTTTGGTGCAATACTATACAGACACACTAAATACAAATAATGGACCATACACTTAGCATGTGTATGTACATCAAAGAACTAACTCAACTTTTTAAAGTTCCTTTTTGGATGGGGGCTGTTGTGCGATTATTGTGGGCAATAGGCCTACTGTGATGCGATAGCCTATACTTCATTAATGGTTATTTGAGCCTACTTGTTTGATTTCTTATTAAATACATACACTGCATTCCAAATTATAAGGCAAATTAGATTTTCCCAGATTTTCCTAAATAGTCGATGCAAATCACAGTCAGTATAATTTTCAAGTCATCAACCGTTAGAGTATATTTCAAATTTTATTGAACAAACCTCCCAATAATAAAAGTATTTTTCTCAAAAATAAAAAACTCCAAATGCACTGTTCCAAATCATTATGCACAACAGAGTTTCAAAACATTTTATAGGTTGTAAACAACTAAAAAATTGTCATTTGTTGAATTTGCAGAATGTGGAGGTCATATTTAGTGAAATCAAAAGCTATTTCAATCAAAAACATCTTAACAGGCCAAGTTACATGTTAACAAAGGACCCCTTCTTTGATATCACCTTCACAATTCTTGCATTCATTGAACTTGTGAGTTCTTGGAGAGTTTCTGCTAGAATATCTTTGCAGGATGCCAGACTAGCCTCCCATAGCTGCTGTTTTGATGTGAACTGCCTCCCAACCTCATAGATGTTTTGCCTGAGGATGCTCCAAAGGTTCTCAATAGGGTTGAGGTCAGGGGAAGATGGGGGCAACAACATGAGTTTCTCTCCTTTTATGCCCAAAGCAGCCAGTAATTCTTTGCAGCATGAGATGGTGCATTGTCATGCATGAAGATGATTTTACTACAGAAGGCACTGTCCTTCGTTTTGTACCACGGAAGAAAGTGGAGAGTCAGAAACTCTACATACTTTGCCGAGGTCATTTTCACACCGTCAGGGACCCTAAAGGGGCCAACCAGCTCTCTCCCCATGATTCCGGCCCAAAACATGACTCCGCCACCTCCTGTCTACTGTCGCAGCCTTGTTGGGACATTGTGGCCATTCACCAACCATCCACTACTCCATCCATCCGACCATCCAGGGTTGCACGTCACTCATCAGTAAACAAGACTGTTTGAAGATGAGTCTTCATGTATTCCTGAGCCCACTGCAACTGTTTCAGCTTTGCAGAGCACTTCTTTCTGTTCAGCTAAATATCCCCATAGAACCGCACTGTTTATTATCGCCACCAGTTAAATGTCGGTTTGCTTCTGCTCGTTTAACTCTCCCGCGTGAATGCCGTAGTCGCGCGCGGTGCGGTACGGTCGCGCACGCAAAGCCGCAGAGCTGCTGATAGAGAAACGCTTGGAGACACATGCTTTTTACCGCAAATCGCGGCCTTTCCCGCAGTTATGACCATGCACAAGCACACATTGCGCTTGCTAGTACATTAATTGTGCAGCACAAAAAAAAATATATGTATATATATATATATATATTTTTTTTTTTTTTTGGGGGGGGCTATGTTCGGTGCGGCTCAGCCCGCTTACATTTGCGTTTCCAATATCCAAAGTTGGGTAGGTTTATAAAATAAGTGAGCTGGGCCTCTCTTATTTTCGGCATCATTTCCGTTTGTGTACCAAGCCGCCTAAAAGGGTTGAGCTACGCACTGCACTTAGTCGATTGGTTGATTATCAAATATAGTATAACAAATTGTATAGATTTGTAAAAGAGATTATAAGGAACACAGGAAGCTAATATAAATATCAATTATTGAGCTGTGGATAAGGAGTAGGATTAAATAAGTTATACTTCTTCCTACTCCTTTTCAGGCATATCAATTCAATATGTTATTTGTTTATTTTTGTTTATGCTTTTCATTTTGATTTGTACATTTTGATATGTCTGAAATAAATTGAATCAATCAATCAAAATGTATAGGACATTGCAAATGGCAGATTTATCTGTGTTTTTTGTCTTAAATCTTTTGTTATAACATACTGTCAAAATCAAGAAAGTACCTAAAGACCTGAGCTGCTGCTGGAGTCCCTTCAGAGGTGAAGCATTATGAATGGCTAACTAATAACAGAGTGCGGTTGAGATTCATAGCAGTGTCGTGTTACACCTTGCAGCGGCGCTGAAATGTGTTTGTGTTAAATGAATTGAGGCTCCTCTCTCCTGTTACTGATATAGTATCCTCCTCTCACAGGATATCTTTCCCATTGATCTGTTAGGGGAAGCAGCAAAGGCTGAGGCTGCTCTCCATGGAGCAACGGTGAAACAAAACCACATGGGCACTTAATAACCAGGGTGGCTGTGTGTGAACCTCGCCTGGTGAGAGAAAGTATGTCATACTGACAGACGAAACACACGATAAAAGCAAGACAGAGAGGGATTCTCCAAAGTTCCCTTTCACCTGGGCTCTTAAAGCGGCTACGAGTAACATTTAACTATCTTTTAAACAGCCTCATGTTTCCTCTGATAATCATAAATTACCTTTAACAGCAAACGGGACCATCAATGCAAAGAAAGACGTTTTTAAATAGTTTTTATTACTGCTTTTGGTCTGGTCGCACACCCAGTCCGATTTTCGGTTCGCTCGTGCAAGCTCTATGGTCACATATCCGTATTGGTCGCAGATTTCAGTGTGGCGCAGCAACGTGAATTGAGAAGCCTATCCCTCCAGGTGAGGGAAGGGGAGCGGGAGCCTTGTTTGATAGTTATTTGTCGTCATAATGACTGATAACGGGGCTGAACCATCAAAGAAAAAAAAGAATATGCAATGAAGAAAAGCCAAAAGGGAGAGTGATATAGGCTACAGGGGGACGAGGGCGTTGCCAAGCAACGTGTATACAATTTCACGAGAGCGAAACTAGACTGCAGTGTTTACTCCTAAATGAATGAGCGGTTGGTACTAACACATCGTTTGCTTTGCTTCACCATCATCAGATAACCATTATCTGTAATAGTAATTATTTACAACAACATAAACACATTACCTCATCGTGATCCATACTAACTGTCGTCTCTAGTTCATTCGCTTTCTGTGAGGACACGTAATCTTTCAGCTCCGTGAGAGAGAGAGTAGTTAGGTGAACCTGCATCAACTCATTGCAATCAGGTGTGTGTGGCAGTGACTGGCATTAGTTCATGCAGTGTCAAAACCACTCTCACGGAGCCGAAAAGAGTCCTCACACTTTCAACACACGGACATGCACTATATTGCTCCCTTCTCAGTTCACACTCACGCGCCTGGCACGCGCTAGAAAACAGCTTTGCGACAGTGGGCGTCGTAAAAATACTACCGCTTTTGTCCAAAGGGGACGCCAACGTGCCATGTTACTCGTAGTGGCTTTAAGGGACTGCTTGATAAGACTGTCATTGACTGAACATTCCAGTGATGAGTTTATGTATCCCTCTGTGTGGTATACGCAGACAGGGCTGGCCCGAATTATTCAAATATTCGAATTAGTGCTGTCAGTTTAACGCGTTATTAACGGCGTTAACGCAAACCCATTTTAAGGGCGATCATTTTTTTAATCGCGCGATTAACGCTCGTGGTGGCCTAGCAAACGTTGTGGTTTTTTCACAAGCTGTTGAATGAACTAGTAATGTTTGAACAACTGAAACACCACAAACTATTCATATGGCTCACAGTTAAATTACTGTTAATTCAGATGGAACATGTCCTACAGCGTAATTTCATATTGAAATAATTTAACTGGCAAAACGGCTGAATGTCCAGTCAATTCTGAATTTTATTTTGAAGCAGAAACCGGAACCTAGCACTTCCTAGCTCAGCTGCGCGAGCTTTACTAGTAGCTTCTTCCGTGTGCGAGTCTGGGACTGGGAGGCGGAAAAAGAACAGAAAAGAAAGCTTGTCATTTGCAGAAGTCTTACTTATAACCCTGTGCGCACACCAAAACCTCCATGAATGTTAGTGGCAGCCGGCAGTCATTAATTTTCACTTAAATTTTCGCTACAAAGGGCGACTGAAGCCTCGGCTGCAGCAGCGCCATAGCAACCACCCCACATACACAAGCGTATAGTGTGTCCACTCCACACAGTCTGAAATAAGCCGTGGATGAAAGACTCCCAAAACATTTAGGCCTACAACAACTAGTTTAATTTAGCCTGAATACTCATTTGTTTTATATAACCCATGTTGTTTTATGGTTTGACTTTTAAATAAAAAAAGAAGTTCCAAGTTTTTTGGGGGGGGGGGATTGTGGGCTATTTGCACTGAATTGCAAATGATGATATTTTTAAAAAAAACACTGAATTACAAGGGTGTAGAGACTGGGTGTGATAAGAGCATTACATTTAGAAAAAATAATGGGACAAAAAGAAATCAAGGGACATTTAGGCTAGAATAGATAAAAATGCGATTAATCGCGATTAAACATTTTAATCGTTTGACAGCACTAATTCGAATACTTGTTTGGTAAGTTAGTATTCAAAGCTCAATTCAGTAATTGAAATATTCTTTTTTTTTTGCATAAGTATCTTAAACTGCAATATACACTCACCGGCCACTTTATTAAGCACACCTGTTCAATTGCTTGTAAAACCAAATAGCTAAATCAGCCAATCACATGGCAGCAACTCAATGCATTTAGGCATGTAGAAGTGTTTAGGACAACTGTTCAAGTTAAAACCGAGCATCAGAATGGGGAAGAAAGGGGGTTTAAGTGACTTTGAACGTGGCATGGTTGATGGTGCACAGCAGGATGGATCCATGCTTTCATGTTGTCTACGCTAAATTCTGACCTTACCATCTGACCTTCAGAACTTAAATCGAGACTCATCAGACCAGGCAAGATTTTCCAATCTTCTATTGTCCAATTTTGGTGATCCTGTGAGAATTGTAGCCTCAGTTTCCTGTTCTTAGCTGACAGGAGTGGCACCCGATGGGGTCTTCTGCTGCTATAGCCCATCTGCTTCAAGGTTGGTCGTGTTTTGCATTCAGGGATGGTATTCTGCATACCCTGGTTGTAACGAGTGGTTATTTGAGTTACTGTTGCCTTTCTATAATATCGAACCAGTCTGCCCATCCTCCTTTGACCTCTGACATCAACAAGACATTTTCGTCCACACAAATGCCGCTCACTGGTTCTTTTTTTCTTTTTCAGGCCATTCTCTGTAAGCCCTAGAGATGGTTGTGTGTGAAAATCCCATCAACATTGTTAGAATTGTATTTGTTTGCATTAATTAGACACTTGTTCTGATAATTAAATGAGCATAAAGTGTAAAAAAAACAAATTCATGAAAATGAAAACGGAAAAAAACAGAATTTCTGAAAAAATAAAATGGAATTTTGAAAAAATCTAACGGATTTCATAGGGCCCTATACAGACTCTCTGTCTGCACTTATTTATTTGTTTTACCTTTATTTATACAGGTATATCCCATTGAGACCGAAGACTCTTTTGCAAGGGAGAACTGTTTTCCTTTCCCACGTTACCATTCACTAGGGCCCGACCGATATATCGGTTGGCCGATTTAATCGGCCGATTATAGCACATCTCCGAAAAATCGGCATCGGCAAAATGGCCTCCGATTTTTGCAGATTTTTATTTTTTATTTTTTTTGTGAGATGCATTGCTGCCCCGGAGGTAGCCTTATAGCATATTAACAACAGCAGCAGGTGTGTTGTAATCAGCGTTGGCCAAGTTACTTCAAAAGCGTAATGCGGTATTTATTACTTGTTACTGTCATTTCAAAGTATTTAGTTACATTACAATATTACTGTCTTTGAATTGTAAGGCATTACACTACTTTTACATTACTTTTGCATTACTTTCATCAAAATAACAGGAAATATGGATTTGGTGTTCTCAATAGATCTTCTTGTGTTCAATGCAGCTCATTACACAGCAGGAGGTGACATGGTATGGCATAATGACTGAGCTAGGCTTAAGGCTAACACAAGGATATAATATAATGGTCACAGTTATGGCTCATGGTGCAATACATTTTATAATAGAAATACTGTATCTTTAGGTATTTATAATAATAATAATATCAATAGAGCTAGAGCCTACTACTGTAGATTGTAAAAAAAAATGTGAGCCTCAAAGACTTGTTTCTTGCGTTCTGGCGACATCATCATCAACTTTTGCCTTTTTTAGTAGTTCCAAAGAATCTGCCTTATCATCTTGCCATCTAATCTAAATGATATCTGACCATTATGTTTGTTTATCGTCTCTCCTGCGTGACATTTTATAATAACAATAGTAGCCTAAATATCTCTCCTTTTTTCACTCTCCCCCTTTCTGAAACCCCCACCCCTCCCCTCCCAATATACTCCAGTCAGAATTCTCGCCGACTATTACGTAATAGTCGGCACAGCCACATCCCCATATTTTCTTTATATGTCCATGCTTCCCCCCCAGAAACGTCCACCGTGCACTAGTCTATGATAACCCCACCCCCCCATTTCACGGCCCCGAGATCCAATGGAAAATTTTCCGAGCAACAGCCATGTTGTTTTCCCCGCTAAGCGACAAGATGCCCTTAGTACAGCCTGAATGTTACATACACCAAAACAGAATGCTTTTGCTCATACTCCACTAATTTATCTTAACCACAGCAGTCTACTAATGCCTCGTTTTTAATAACACAATGGATAGGAAGCTACCTGTGCTTTTTTTTAAACTGTGAAACTAAAATAATAGTTTTTATTGGTAGTTTTGCCTGACTGGTGTATAGCTATTAGCTTTGGGACAAGCAACCAGCATTTGCTCATAACACACTGTTTATATTCCCCACAGCAGTCTGAAAATGACTCGTTTTTAACATGACAAAGGATGGGAAGATATTCCTGTAGAAATCACACTTTGAAGCTACTGTTGTCACTGGTTTAAATCGTCTGAGTCTTATTTTTAGCGTTAGCGCCCATGTAGCTTTGGTTGCAGCACCAAGTTTTGCTCCTAATACACTAACTTAGCTTTCCCCTTGCAGTCTAATAATGCCTCGTTTTTAATAACACAACGGATAGGAAGCTACCTGTGCTTTTTTTTTAAACGGTGAAACTAAAATAATAGTTTTTATTGGTAGTTTTGCCTGACTGGTGTATAGCTATTAGCTTTGGGACAAGCAACCAGCTATGGCTTAGCTCCGGGTAAACACTGTGTTCGCAGTCACGCAGTGTCTCTCTAGTATCGCGAGAGCACGGCAGAGACGGTGGGAGAGCCCCATGGACATATAAAGAAAGCCCGGAAGAGAGGTGGGAGGGGCTGTGAGCTTCAAGGGTTCCAAAAAGTAAATTTTTTCAATATATATTTATGGGATTTTTTTTTTTTTAAATAATCGGCCGATTTAATCGTTATCGTAATTTTTCTCGAAAATAATCGGCATCGGCACCCAAAAATCCATATCGGTCGGGCCCTACCATTCACACACACATTCATACACCGATAGCAGGCTAACTATCGACATTCACACGAGGCAAGATGGGTGAAGTGTCTTGCCCAAGGACACAACTACTATGACACAGGTGCAGGGCGGGGATCGAACCTCCAACCCTTTGATCATCAGCTGACCCGCTCTACCAACTGAGCCGCAGTCGCCCCAAACTCATAACTTCTGGGTCATTACGCTGCATCAGAACACACAGAGAAAGCATTCTGCAGGAAAGAACTGCCAATCTACTGACGTCATATAGTCAATAATGTTCGGTGTTGAGGGAAACTCTGGTCCATAGTTCCTGCAACTACATTAACTGCCACTAGAAACAACGGATAACAGCTTTAAAATTTTAAATATGACTAAAACAATTGATCAATTCACAAAATAATTGCTGATAATTCCTCCTTATCTCAACTAATGTGTTCCAAAAGCACACTGTGACCAAACACAGCCATCTGCAGCACACAGTCAATTAATTTCCATTTCTCTCTGTTTGAAACATGCTGCTGCCAGCCATCCTGGCAGCAGCATGGAAAGTACAGCTGTTTGCAGCTTTTTGTAAAAAAAAAATATATATTCTTGTATTTCTATCTCCATAAACACTGGTGGACATGCCAGCTCAGGGGTGGCTGTGATAAATGTTCCAGATTACATCGTATAGTGTAGTCATTACATGACACAGAATGTTGCAATGTTTTATCGATTCATTGTTACATAAAAAAAATGTAAAACATAAAAACAACCCTTTTAAGTCCACTCCATTGTAGGGATGGGAATTGTTAAGAATTTAACGATTCCGATTCCGGTTCCGATTCTGCTTATCGATCCGATTCCTTATCGATTCTCTTATCGATTCTCATTGGGTGAGAGAATAAGTACAAATTAGTTTGTTTTTATTATCTCTCTTTAGTATCTGATCAGAGGTGTGTCTAGTCTGTGCCTTGAAAGATTATCAAGAGTAGGCTACTTCAGGATTAGGAAATTGACAATTTTCACATTAAATGGTCCAAACAAAAAAATAAATGTTTGGCTTTTAAGCCCAAATGCCATTATGTGCCCTAAAAACTAAAAACACAGACTGAAAACAGTCAAGGAAGAGCTTGTGCCTTTTTGAATATTAACAGTGCTCATTTGCACTTGAAACCATATTCAACTGACATAATAAATATAAACAAGTCTTTTGAAAAGATAAGACCAAGTATCAACTTTGGCAAATTAACCATTTTTATGCAGACAAATCATCATGTTTGCCCTCTCAGGAAGGATACGAGATATTTAATTTATGTTCAGTGTTATTATTATATGATGATTGCGCCCTTACTCTGAAAGGGCAACGTGATGATGTCACTACGTTCACGACGTGAAGGAACCCT
The DNA here is from genome assembly GCA_026929865.2 of Hyperoplus lanceolatus. Classification (NCBI taxonomy): domain Eukaryota; kingdom Metazoa; phylum Chordata; class Actinopteri; order Uranoscopiformes; family Ammodytidae; genus Hyperoplus; species Hyperoplus lanceolatus. The sequence goes on along the minus strand of CM049398.1, from coordinate 35,912,613 downwards.
TTCCTTATTGGCCCGTGGAAGGAACGCCTCAGGTCAAACTGTCACGTTGTACGTTGTTGTTGAACTGACACAGCAGTCAGTCATGTAGGCTATTCAAGAAGAGAATAAATTCTCCAGAAAGGCTAAAAGAGAATGTATTGCTTTGCTTATTCTTCACCACGCCAGCGACGAGGAGTAACCGCTCCATCTCAGCTTTACAATGTATGCTGTTATGTGCAGCGCACTGTTTATTATTAATACACTCAACAAAAATATAAACGCAACACTTTTGTTTTTGCTCCCATTTTTCATGAGATGGACTTCAAGATCTAAAATTCATTCCAGATACACAATATTACCATTTCTCTCAAACATTGTTCACAAATCTGTCTAAATGTGTGATAGTGAGCACTCTGCTTTGCTGAGATAATCCATCCCACCTCACAGGTGTGCCACATCAAGATGCTGATCTGACATCATGATTAGTGCACAGGTGTGCCTTAGACTGTCCACAATAAAAGGCCACTCTGAAATGTGCATTTTTTTTGCTTTATTGGGGGTCTGGGGACTCAGAACCAGTCAGTATCTGGTGTGACCACCATTTGCCTCATGCAGTGCAACACATCTTCTTCGCATAGAGTTTATCAGATTGTCAATTGTGGCCTGTGGAATGTTGTTCCACTCCTCTTCAATGGCTGTGCGAAGTTGCTGGAGACGGCTTATGGTGGAGAAATGAACATTCAATGCACGAGCAACAGATCTGGTTGACATTCCTGCTGTCAGCATGCCAATTGCACGCTCCCTCAATGCTTGTGGCATCTGTGGCATTTTGCTGTGAGACAAAACTTCACATTTCAGGGTGGCCTTTTATTGTGGACAGTCTAAGGTACACCTGTGCACTAATCATGATGTCAGATCAGCATCTTGATGTGGCACACCTGTGAGGTGGGATGGATTATCTCAGCAAAGCAGAAGTGCTCACTATCACACATTTAGACAGATTTGTGAACAATGTTTGAGAGAAATGGTACAATTGTGTACCTGGAATGAATTTTAGATCTTTAAGTCCATCTCATGAAAAATGGGAGCAAAAACAAAAGTGTTGCGTTTATATTTTTGTTGAGTGTATAATGGCCCGTCATCAGACACACATAGCGGATGGTTTATACATTGATCGCTGCATCAAGTAATCCAAGTGTGTCTTACTGTCTTTATAAAGTGTCTTGTTAAACGTTTTCTTATCACCGGACCGCTGAATCCCGCTGTGTGTTGTTTTGGGTCTGTCTCCACCGCCGTGCGTAAAGGCTGCATTTTAACAGTTGATGAACGAGAGTAAACAGCGGGCCTTTGGCAGCGGTAAAGACATCCTTTTTGCTTTGCTTTATGCTGCTCTCGCCATTTATCTCCCCGTTTCACTTGCCCACACCTAGGCCTACACACGTTAATTCATACATTTTATGTTCAAATCCAAGTGATGGGCAATTCTGGTGCCGACTAGTAAGGCAGCGGACGTTTAAACGTTTAACCATCAGGATCGCAGTCTGCGTGCTTGCGTGTTTGATGAAATGGAAACTTTACAATTGTTGCAAGTGGCCGTATTGTCGCCTTTTCGCGTGAAATACAACCACACTTTAGAGTGCTTCTGCCTCAACGTCATGTTTGCTGCGTTCTGAACCAAAACAAAGCAGCGCGTGTCTGAAGTCATGACGCATTTGCAACGAGCGGAACCGCTAAGCGGCATCGTTAAGCAGGCATGTTAACGATTCCAAGGAATTGGTTGACTCAGCACCGGTTCTGAACAAGAACCGGTTCTCGATTCCCATCCCTACTCCATTGTGACATCTTCAAAAAGAAATCTTCCGTCTGACCAACAGTTCAAAAACTGAACCTATTCAATTAGCTAGAAATCTAAGGGTGTATTCACACATGCCGTGTTTAGTTCGGTTGAAACAAACTCAGATGCACTTCCACCTTCGGTGAGCATCTTTCAGGCAGGTGTGAATACAGCAAACAAACAAGCACTCCGAGACCCAGCTGAAGAGGTGGTCTTGGTGCGCTTCCATACGCACTCTGCTGCAGTTCCTTTGTGGTGTGAATTTGTCCGGTCTCGATCCGACTCAAATGCAGGAGGCACTGTGCTTTTCTTTATTTTATTTTTTAATAAATTGCCGTCAGCTTCACATTATGGGAACGTGTTGTTGTCGCAATTGTTAGGACGATAAGTTTTGGTTTGACCGGAAGCCCAGAACAATATATTACATTTGATCGAGAGGACGTGTAAAAATGCTGAATGTGTTCAGCGATCAGATGAAGGAGAGGGGAGCGTCTCCCGCACAGTGCCAACAGGTTCACGCTGCGCAAGAAGTGTGTGTTTTTATTTTGCTTCCCATGTACGGGACCATCAATACTATCCCCGTGTCAGTTTGGAGCTGAACTGCGCCAAACTGACACCCAGCTGCTACACAGCTTAATCAGCTGAGTGTCAGCTTGAGCCTATTCTTCTTGCGAGCCGCACGTCCAGCAGCGAAAAAATACAGTAAAAATTATGGGTAACACTTAACAATAAGGGTACATTAGTTAATGGTTAGTTAATGCTTAATAAGGGTTAACTAACCATTAGTTAACTGTTAACTAATGTGTGTAGTAAGCATTTACTAATGGTGTTCATGTTAACTAAGGTAATAATTAATACATTATTTAATGTTTATAAATATCCTATATTAACCTTAGTTAATACATTAATTAAGCATGAACAAAAATTTTATTAAGATAATAATAAGCATTAATTAACTGTTAACAAATGTCATCTTTGTAACATTACTTAAGCATAATTAACCATTCATCAATGCTCTGTGTGACCCTTATTGTAAAGTGGTAACAATTTATCCATTAAGTGACACTTAATAAATGCACACCAGTGCTGAATAAGCATTACATAAGTATAATTAAACTTAATAGGCATTATTTAAGCATAATTAACCATTTCTTAATGGCCTTTGTGACCCTTATTGTAAAGTGGGAACCATTTCTCATGAATTAACACTTAATAAAGGCATAATAGTGCTGATTGAGCATCACTTAAGCATAATTAACCATTTCTTAATGTTATTTGTGACCTTTATTGTAAAGTGGGAACCATGTATCACTTGTTACACTTAATAAATGCAAAATAGTGCTGAATAAGGATTACCTAAATACAATCCATCAATCAACAATGCTCTTTGTGACCCGTGTACAGGGCTGTACAGTGCGACAGTTTTGATCGCATTTGCTACTGAAATTGATCGCGTGCGATGATGAATACAATTCCACTCGCACGAGGAGTGCTGCACAACACTGCTTAGAGGGCTCTACATTAACACTCTCCAAATTCGGGTAAATGTAGTCTTAGGCAAGTAAGTGATTGAGTCCACCCTCCACTTTGGTTGGTGAAAGAAGTGTGCTCGGAACCTGTGCTTGTTCGGCGATTAATACACTTCACCAACGGTAATAACCGGAAGGAGACGGCCCACAGTTAAGTTAGCGCGTGTGCAAACAGAACATTTCCTATGCGCCTTCACATTAAAAGCCTTTTACTAGCCAAACGTGAGTTGACTTTTATTTTGAAGCCGGTAAGAAGAAGAAGTTAACAAGAAGTTAGCGCTTCACAGCCCTGCAGTGCGCTAGCTTGAAAATCAACTGCTTCAGCTGCAGAGAGCAGTCAACAGTAGTCTTTTTAAACAAAGTTTGAAATAACTGATAAGCCACTGAAGAACTACTGCCAACACATTCACAACAACCTATTTAACTTATTCCAAATTTTACCAATATGTATAGGCCTACTTATTTATTTAATAGGCTATGTTTAATGTTTTAAAGTTTGGTTTTAATTAACAGAAGGACATTTAACAAAAAAAAAATATTATTATGAATATAATAATGATATGTATATATACAGAAAATATATAGATATTAATTTTATGGGGAGAAATAATTCTGAATCAGCAAAAAATTACAATTTGTAGGTTAGATTTTGTCTAAATTGCAATCAGGGCACCCCTATTAATTTTTCTACAATTATTACTGCACACACTAGGATATGATATTAATTGAGAATTTCAAATGAGACCAAGATGACAGGCTAAAAAGGTAATTAGAGCGAAATGCATGGGTTAAGGTTATGCAAGTTTTCGATCATACTTTGTGTGCTACTGAATTTATTTTTGTGCTACTGATTTTTTTGCTTGCTTGCACCAGTGCTACCACCTAAAAAAAACGTACAGCCCTGGTGTACATTCTCTATAATAACAATATTAAACATACTGAAAATACTAAAATATTCCCAACTGGAAATCAATTCATGACAACAATCTGTTATCAACAGAATTCAGTCACAATTTTAAAAAAAGAAAGAAAATGTTATTTTATTTAGAATCTTTAGTTTTATTTGGAAACACGGCTCTCACATTTGACATGAATAGTGTCAAAGAACTCCAAAATAGTTTCTTCAACAAATTATATCCAGTTTAATGATTTTCTCTGAAAATAACAAACAGGAGGAAATGGATTTCTAACAGCAATGGTGAAACAAGACACACTCAGCAGTTAGGTTTAACAGGTAAATATAAAATATATGTATTTTCTACTCTCTTCCATGAAGTGTTGCAACATAAACGAAAATAAAATACATATATGGACTGAAGATAAAACAAAATAATGATCACTCTATCTATGTCTATTGTGACTAAACACTAGTTTAACCTGGCCCTATCAGTGTTATTTCAATGAGCGCATATGTATTTCATTTAACCTTTATTTATACTTGAAAGATCAGTTGAGGGGTAACCCTAATTTATAATCTCTCGCTCTCTTTAGTTCCAATTCTTGGGTTTGCTGGCCACTCCAGGCAGCTGGAATCCAAGAATCTTGTCTAATCACCCAGTTGATGTATGGGAAAAAAATGAAAATAATCAGTAAACAGTTCAAATGCATTTTTGTTTCCTTTATCTAAATCATTATAGCATAGCATTACGGTTATACATTCTGTATTATTATTATTACAACATAATGCCCTGCATTGCTTAGCTGAAATATCTTTGGTACCTTAATCAAATAAAATTCTCACTGGACTTTTAACAAGTTGACACTATGTTTTCATTCAAAATAACATGTGACCCTAATCTCTATGACCATTCTACACAACACATGCTCAGCTTTAGCCCATTTAGCCTGGAATAGCAACTAGCACTTTGAATATAGAAAATGCTAACATGTATTCGCATATGGTTTGGTGTCTATAAACACAGACTTTATTTAGCCACAGCTACAATTACTGCTAAAACTTACCTGTGAAGCTAGCCAGCGCAAGCCTCATGCTTACAGTGCTCATATAGTTAGCAAGCTAGCTGCGATGCTAATGCTAACGTTGTTATGCTAGCGGGGGGCTGCGTCGCTAATATATTTCACATTACTCATTTCTTACATACACACGCCACTATATCATCTCATGAAACCCTTGGTTAACTCACCAATAATTTTGTTGGGCTAATGGCAGCATACATTTAACCACCACGGGTCTTTTGTGAGAATAATGGGTCGGTCAAGCTGGCAAGTACTGTTAGCACATAGCTGCTGCTTTACTGTCCAGACCATAGATATTATAATGAAGTCCAGACACATCATGTCCGTCTTTCTTGCTGGCCTGGCTGATCGCTGGGCGAGTTCAAGTGCTTGAAAAACGTGGGTAATCATAATGTCAATAAGGTTTGAAAATATATATTTTTCTAAAGAAAAGTCTCCAAACATATTTTCACCTTCCCAAAGTTGAAAATACATTGCATACATGTTCTCTCTACAGCCATTGTTGATTATCAATAGCCTTTTATTGATCATATAAATCACTTATAGATCTCGTTTTTTACTGGATCGTGGCCACTGGGAAGATAGAAAGACGGATGTGTGCCTGGTCAATAAAAGCAGCAGCTAAGTGCTTAACCAGCTTGATCGACCCATTATTCTCACACAAAATACCTGTGGTGGTTACAATTGTGCTGCCATTAGCCAAACAAAATTATTGGTGAGTTAACTAAGGTGTTATTGAGATGATATAGTTGTGTGTATGTAAGAATACTGTGAAATATATTAGCGACGCAGCCTCCCGTTAGCATAGCAAGGTTAGCATTAGTGTCGCAGCTAGCACACTACTATATGAGCAGCGTTAGCAAGAGGCTTGCACTGGTTAGCTTCACAGGTAACTTTTAGCATTAATTGTAGCGGTGTCTAAATAAAGTGTATAAAGTGTGTGTTCATGGACACCAAACAGTTTGTGAATAATGTTTGCATTATTCCATATTCAAAGTGCATGTTGCTATTTCATGCTAAAATGAGCTAAAGCGGAGCATGTGTTGTGTAGAATGGTCATAGAGATTACATGTTTTTTGAATGAAAAAATTGTGTCAACTTGTTAAAAGTTCAGTGAGAATTTTATTTGATTAATGTACCAAAGATATTTCAGCTAAGCAATGCAGGGCATTATGTTGTAATAATAATAATACAGAATGTGTAACCGTAATGCTATGCTAAAATGATTTAGATAAAGGAAACAAAAATGCATTTGAACTGTTTACTGATTATTTTCCTTTTTTCCCCATACATCAACTGGGTGATTAAACAAGATTCTTGGATTCCAGCTGCTTCATTTGGAGACAAGCACCGCAGCCCTGGAGTGGCCAGCAAACCCAAGAATTGGAACTAAAGAGAGCGAGAGAGTATAAATGAGGGTCACCCTCAACTGATCTTTCAAGTATAAATAAAAGTTAAATTAAATACATATTAGGGGTGTGAACGTTTACAAAAATGTCTAACCGTGTACACGACGGAATTTTTTTTCGTGTACACGGTTAACCGTGACGTCATTGTCTTCGCACGCCCGTCGTCCTGTAGGCGCGCGTGCACACACACACACACATACGCGTTCGTTCGCCTGTAAACACACAGTTGAAATGAACTACGCTCGTTTACACACCTCTTATAATAGGTCCATGGCACACACAAACACACACACACGTTTGCCTGACATGTGCGCCGTCATTATCGCGCTTCATTCATTTCCTGATTAATATAGCCTATCGCTTTCTACATGTCCACGTTCATGCAGGTTGAACAGGTGTTATAGTTCGGGCTACTTACGAGCTTAGTTCACGTCAACCGAGTAACTTTAATCTTTAGGTTATCTTTCATCACTCTTCCGTGGCTGTGAGTCGAGCACCAGCACAGCGACTCCCCTTGTGTGTGTGTGTGTGTGTGTGTGTGTGTGTGTGTGTGTGTGTGTGTGTGTGTGTGTGTGTGTGTGTGTGTGTGTGTGTGTGTGCGCCGATACACACTCACACTCTCGCCGAGGGACAGACCGATTCGGCAGACTAGCTTTTATCATCCCCAATTAGTTTAGGCCTACTAGTGCTGTAAAATCAATAAATGTGTGTCTCCAGAACATATTTAAAAACTTTGAAAAAAAGAAAATTTTAAATTTGAAGATATTTTTTTAAACGGTTTTCGTTTATTGATTTTTCCTAAACGGTTATGATTTACTAAACGGTTACACGTGTACACGTGCACACCCCTAATACATATGTGTTTATTGAAATAACAGTGATAGGGCCAGGTTAAACTAGTGTTTAGTCACAATAGAGTGATCATTATTTAGTTTTATCTTCAGTCCATGATTAAAAATGGAACTGTTATGTTCTTAATGTATTTTATTTTTGTTTATGTTGCAATAATGATATACATTTCAAGGAAGAGAGTAGAAAATACATATATTTTACATTTACCTGTTAAACCTAACTGCTGAGTCAGTGTGTCTTGTTTCACCATTGCTGTTAGTAATCCATTTCCTCCTTGTTTGTTCCTTTCAGAGAAAATCATTAAACTGGATGTAATTTGTTGAAGAAACTATTTTGGAGTTCTTTAACGGTATTCATGTCAAATGTGAGAGCCGTGTTTCCAAATAAAACTAAAGATTCTAAATAAAATAACATTTTCTTTCTTTTTTTAATTGTGACTGAATTGTGTTGATAACAGATTGTTGTCATGAATTGATTTCCAGCTGGGAATATTTTAGTATTTTCAATATGTTTAATATTGTTATTAAAGAGAATGTACACGGGTCACAAAGAGCATTGTTGATTGATGGATTGTATTTAGGTAATGCTTATTCAGCACTATTTTGCATTTATTAAGTGTAACAAGTGATAAACGGTTCCCACTTTACAATAAGGGTCATAAATAACATTAAGAAATGGTTAATTATGCTTAAGTGATGCTCAATCAGCACTAGTATGCCTTTATTAAGTGTTAATTCATGAGAAATGGTTCCCACTTTACAATAAGGGTCACAAAGTCCATTAATAAATGGTTAATTGCACTTAGGTAATGCCTATTAAGGTTAATTATACTTCAGTAATGCCTATTCAGCACTGATGTGCATTTATTAAGTGTCACTTAATGGATAAATTGTTCCCACTTTACAATAAGGGTCACAAAGAGCATTAGTAAATGGTTAATTATGCTTAAGTAATGTCACAAAAATTACATTTGTTAACAGTTAATTAATGCTTATTATTATATTGATCAACTTTTGGTTCATGCTTAATTAATGTATTAACTAAGGTTAATATAGGATATTTATAAACATTAAATAATGTATTAATTAATACCTTAGTTAACATGAACACCATTAGTAAATGCTTACTACACACATTAGTTAACAGTTAACTAATGGTTAGTTAACCCTTATTAAGCATTAATTAATGTATCCTTATTGTAAAGTGTTACCCAATTATGTTTCACATTGTAGGCTACAAGCCACATAACGTGGCACTGTCATAGGGCTACATATTATAACCATATGAAACAACAATAATTTGATGTTTTTCTTCTTTATTTATAGGCTAGATAGATGTAGGCCTTTTTATTATTTTCAACCCCATATTATATCAATGATATATTTCAGTTTTTACTTCATGCTTCCTGCTTCTCTCCACCCCAGAATGTCTGTCCAATGAATGAATGACCTCAGATCACGTTTAGAGTTGCTTTGTAATGCTGGTTCACTTGCAAAAGGGGCAACATGAAAGTGGACCACACCACTCAAAAAAAATCTAAACAATCTAAACTCTATTTGGTCTGGACCAAAGCAAGTGAACTAGCGGACTTTCCCAGTGTGAATACACCCCAAGATAAGGAAACCAGTGTATCCTAACATTTGAGTAGCTGGAAGCAGCAAATGTTTGACATTGTGTTTGAAAAATGTCTAAACCTAAATTAAACTAGTATGCCAGCAGTGTTTCCCATAGGTTGAGAATGTGCTGTGTTCAGGCGGCACAGTGTGAGGGTGCGGCGTGTAATGCGGGGGTTTTAGTAATAATTTCAAAAAAAGGTTTACGAAACATTTATTGTTATCAATGAGTGAATGACGTTAGATAATTAAGAAAGGTATTACCTATTTACATATTAAACAAATCAGACTATACGGTTGGGCGGTATCCTATTTTTTAATCGTCCTCAAATTACCTTTGATTAACTGAGTTGGCCGTTTTATACTTTTTTTTCCCCCTTCTATTTACTACTTCAGAACTACTTGAACACATCACCATGTAACGTGGCGGTTTATTCTCTTCCTGAGGCTGTCAGTTATGCATCAGTATCAGCGTCTAAGCACTGCCTTTTGACACGTTCTAAGACATATTAAGGGTCCATCACTCATCTGCCGCTGGTCTCTCTAAGCAAGTGTCCTTGCTTTGGCTCGGCTAAGCTAACTAGCTTTAGCTGCCAGATCAACTTTGCAGAGGAATTAAGTAACAAGACATTGCGGCGGTGTTAATGTCTTTACTTTAATCCGACTGTCCACTTAAAGCTTGGGTAGAGGATTTGGGGAGAAAATGGCAGTAGGGATAGAGATTCGAATCCAAATACCTCAACCGCTCCACTTGTTCTCTTTGGTCTCTCCCTGACACGCTCTACACCAACAAAGTCGTGCCAAAGTGACAGTCCCAACAGCCAATAAGAACAGAGAATCGGAGCCTCGCTCTGATTGGTCAAAGTATCAGCTCATTTTAACTTTGACCAATCAGAAATCATATACCCCAGCTTTAACCCATTGATGACGGCTGCTGCGCAATGCCACATTGCCTCTCCTGCCTGATGCTGCATCGTGCAGCATTGTTACTTTATCTAATTTTCATGGCATACGCAGCATAGAATGCACTGTCATTGGTTCAAATACACATGAGGTGGGTTTTGTTGATTTTTTAAGACCACGTGATCACCCAAAAGTTGTGTGGTTTGGCGAAAATCACATCAATCAAAAAAATTAAAAATTAAAAATAAAACAAAATAATAAAAAAAATAAGCCGGCTGTGTCAGCGATAGTGTAATACAGAACAGTTAGTGGCGTTTGGTGCGCAGAATCAAGGTCCACTATAGGCTACTGACGAAAATCACACTAAATATTATATATTATTTATTCTTTTTTTTCTCCCCCATCTAATTTTGACGATTTTTAGAAAAATTTGTTGGTTTGTAAGCGCTAAGGGAGCATGTTTAAATAAAACCTGTGAACCTTAACTTTTAAATGTATTTTATTTCATGTTTCTATGTGCTACACAGGCTTAGATATTAAGGTTTTGGTAGACTTGACAATTCGTAGTATTTTTTCAGAAAACCCTCAGGCATTAAGGACATGCATCCTAGATTGCCATAGTCATCAATGGGTTAAACTAGGTGCATGAGACACCTTTTAACCAACTAACTACAAAAACACCTGTAGCATGGGCCACGCACATGGCTGTACCATGATAACACTCACACTGACTGATAGGCTACATTTGATTTTAATTATTATTATTATTTATTTTTTAATAATGGAATACAGGTTTTACCTACCTGGGCGGGCCGCACAAGTAGAGCCTTTGTGTGGGAAACACTGGCCTGTAAAGTACCCTTTTACATCTGCACCTGATGATTGAAAGACTACAGGAGCTGAAACTGTGGCTGCAGCTGGGCATGATAGCAGATGATAATGGCTGGGCCTGTTGTTTGCTGCTTTACATCAATCACACTGTGTCCTTGTTAACAGTGACACCACAATCTCACCTAGGAAAGGAGTGTGGTTGATGTTTCGGCTAGTTTCAGTGCAGCTGTCCTATTTCCAAATCCGATTCCCAACACCCCGGTCCCCGTGAGTGGAAGTGTTTATTTTTCAAACCTAACCCATGTTTTCATTCTGACATACTATATGACCATATAGGACCCAAAACCATACAATAAACGTAAAAATGGATTTTGAAAATATATTATTTTTACTATGGGCCACACAAACATTCATAACAAACTATTTTGAAAGCTGAAAATAAATACATTGGATGTCATTATGGTTATGTAAAAGTTTGATTGACATGGCTTCAACCTAAATATAAATTTTATGAACAAATAGCAGGTAAATACATAGGAGTTTTCCCCAAACTCCTCAAAGTACTGTCAACCATGACACAGAGGGTACATACAACCATGTTAAGCTTGCTGTGTCAGTTATACAGTGCAGTTATTAGCTGAGCTTAGAGGATGTCCGGGTTTCAGTAAAGTGAGTTTGTAGCAAAGATGCATCGTTTGTGTATTAATAACAGTTTTCTTATGATTTATTGATCCCGGAAGAATTGTGAATCTGACGAAATCTTTCCAGCTTGACATTGTATTTGATCTTTAGTCACAAAATTGTATCACCATATAATTCTTGACATTTCAACTTTATTTTCAAAGTATATAATAAAAAAACAAAAATTCCTCCTCCTAATACTTTTCCCTACACATCCCCTTACTGGATTATATAATTTGAAATAACAATATTAGGCAGCTCACATACAATGAGAAAAATACAAAGAAACAGAGGTTATCCAGTGGCCATACTTGTGCTGCACTGGTCATGAACTGTCATCTTTCTGAGAAATTATCCAACCTTTATTAGGTTCCAAATCTGATCTGTAATCTGGCACATTCCTGCTGCACTCTGGCCATTAGCCTGTCCACAACCTCTGGCTCTCCGGCTCTGTCATGAATCACAAGCTATGAACAAACAACATCAACCTCCAGCTGGACAAGCTGACAGGCTGAGGAGATGCCTCCAGAGACAAAAGAGACTCATTGCAGTCGGGAATTAAGTCCTTAAGATGATCCTATGCTGTGACTTTCTGCTTTTTAATACATTTCTACAGTTTCAGATGCACTGGCCCACTATTTTTCTGTACAATCCGATTCCGATATCTGGTTCTGGATAGGGATGCACCGAAATTAAAATTCTTGGCCGAAACCGAAACCGAATAAAATGAAACAGTTGGCCGAATGGCCGAAACCGAATACCGAAAGAGGCTTTTGCAGTTTTGTTTATTTATTTTGCCACTTCTTTCAACATTGCATACATGAACTCCCAAATGTTCTCCTCAAACATAGCCTACAACTAAAAATCAACCCTAAATAAATAAAGAAACAGTAAAACCTTCAAATCTAAGAGTAAAATTAACATTTTACTAGGAATGTGATTGTGAACCACTCATTGATTTGTACCTTGACTTATATGAGGAAGAATCTACAAAAAGATCGACTTATTGCCATGTTTTTCTTTTCTTTTTTTGCAATGCATGCAGTGCAGGTTGAGTTGCTCTAAAAACTGCACCACAACTCCCACCGTAATGATCAGACTTCAGAATGTGTATCAAAGCCTAATGATCATAACAATGAGAGGCTTTAAACGATGTCCATGCTTAGGAGGTGATTGTAACTTTTTCGGCTGTAGACTGAAACTAACGGGGGGAGGCGGCTCACTGGACATATAGGCTATTTAGTTACGCTGTCAGTTTGCCGAGATGGCTCTGTATTCCATGGACATATAAAGAAATGTATTCAGACTCGAGCAATGCAATCAGATCGCAGTCCCCCCCCCCTCTCTCCCACAGCGCTAATGGACAATATGATTATCATTTTCGCCGTCAAACCAGATTTTTTTTGCGCTGCGGCTCTCACCAGCGAGGTGTCAGTGACTCCGTTACCAACCGTTAGTTTCACTGGGTGAATCGCTGCTTCGCTCGCGCAAGGCTTTTGTGTTTCTAATGTGATAAAACATCAGTCTTGGACGAGCATTTTATCTCAATGCTGCTTAAAGCATTGCAATGCGCCGTGTTTCATCCAGTTTGAAAAACATTTCCCACACTGGACTCACATACACGGTTACGTCTCTCTTTACTTCCATTTCCTGGTTTGCAAGCGCGCAGCTCTTTTAAAAAAATATTTCCTTATTGTCATTTAGTTTGTCAATATTCGGTAATTTTGTTCGGCCTTTTAACTGTTTCGGGCCGAAACCGAAAATGACTAATTTTGCCATTTTCGGCCGAATATTTTCGGTGGCCGAATGTTCGGTGCATCCCTAGTTCTGGATATCGGCCGATACCGATACTGTCAGATATCGTAATTTTTATGAATTTCTCTGTTGGTGACAATTTAATGTGTAAGGTGAGGAAGGCTTCAATAACTAACAACTTTTGCCGCCACAGTATAATGCACTAGTGGGAAACCCTGTCAGGTCAAACACCATGCAAAAGAGTGGTGTAAACAAAAATGGAAATGGCAAAAGCAAAAACCAAAGCGGATTAATTCGTTCGTGCAACATACATCGATTCTCCTACGCTGGGCGTAGTAATGTTGCAGTAAAGATAGGTCTTCAGGTTGTATTATAAGAACCATATTAATCAAACAGCAAGTTTACAGAAATATCTTTCTTTTCCACGAACAACACAATTATTTATATTAATTTTTAATGTCCAGTTTAAGTTTATTACCCGGTGGGAACATTTCCACACCGTGGCATCCCTAGATCATATGTAGATCTGTGTGGAAGGGCTAGTGAAAAAGTGGTGACATACTAAGTTGATACCCTGAATAAATGAGTGGTGAAACATTACAGATGCTTCTACTTAAGGAATGCTTTGATATAAAGATGGGAATAACATGCTATGGCCTTCACAGTCACCTCAACCTAACATAACCCCGATGAGATGAAGCTGTTTTTGGAGCCTGGTGATGTAAAAACAATTTACTAGGATGCTTTCTTCCGGTTTTGTCCTTTCGTTTGACAACTGTTTGTAGATAACGACGTCGGCCCATTTCTTGCCAAAGTGCACATTCGGTTCACACGGGAAGTAGCCACTCTTCAAACCACAGTAGTCCTGCGTGCACATGTCAATATGTTTGTGGCTCAATGCATTTTGCAGAATAATCAATTCCAATAACCCCTGGTAAAGCTAGTATGCAACACACTCGGGTAAATCAAACTGACAACCAGCAGATGTACAGTCCCATCCAATAGTATTGGAACAGTGAGGCCAATTCCTTTATTTTTGCTGTAGACTGGAAACATTTGGGTTTGACATGAATATGAGACAATAGATCAACATTTCAGCTTTCATTTCCAGGTATTAACATCTGGATCTGATACACAACTGTGAAGAAAGCATTATTTGTAAAGGAACACCACATTTTTAGGTGAGCAAAAGTATTGGAACAGATATAGTGGAGGTGCTGGGAAAGTTTTGTATGCGCTTCATTTAGCGGAGAATATCTCAACTGTTATAGACTAATATGACCCCAGTGAACAACGTCGTGGGATGTGTGACAAAATCTCTATCCGGGGCGAAAGTCCTGAAAATGACCACAACAGGTGACACTAGTATCACACTAGGGAATGGGACTTTTTTTTTCCTTTATAGATATCTTCATACATTTCTTCCAGATTAAGAGAAATACTTTTTGTATAACACTTTGTCTGAATGTGTTATAAAATATGCAAATGAGCAATATCTCATTCAATATGCGTAACCTATATAAACCCTTTAGTAGAATTCCTGGAAACGATTTGTATGCACTTCATTTAGCGAAGAATATCTCAACTGGTATAGACTAATATGACCCAATTGAACAACATGGGATGTGTGCCAAAATCTCTATCCGGGGCGAAAGTCCTGAAAATTACCACAACAGGTGACACTAGTATCACACTAGGGAATGGGACTTTTTTTTTCCCTTATAGATATCTTCATACATTTCTACCAGATAATCTTCATATTAACAGAACTACTTTTTGTATTACACTTTGTCTAACAAATAAAATAAAATATGCAAATTAGGCAATATCTCATTAAATATGCATAGCCAACATATAAACCCTTTAGTAGAATTCCTGGATACGATTTGTATGCACTTCATTTAGCGAATAATATCTCAACTGTTATAGACTAATACTACCCCAGTGAACAACATGGGTTGTGTGCCAAAATCTCTACCCGGGACGAAAGTCCTGAAAATGACTTCAACAGGTTACACTAGTGTCACACTACGTGGTGAATGGGACTTTTTTTTCCTTTATTGATATCCTCATACTTTTTTACCAGATTAATCTTCACATTATGAGAAATACTTTTTGTATTACACTTTGTCTAAAAAATATAATAAAATATGCAAATTAGGCAATATCTCATTCAATATGCGTACATACAGTACAGTACAGGTTGACTGTTTTTTAGCCATTTTCATTATATATCAAATCAGAAGGTTTACACTCTTCTATGACCTTATAATCATTGTCATTGTGAACATTGTGATCCCCTCAGAAAATCTGTAACTTCAAGGGTTTATGTACGCATATTTAATGAGATATTGGCTAATTTGCATATTTTATTACATTTTTTCGACAAATTGTAATACAAAAAGTATTTCTCATAATATGAATATTAATTTTGTAGAAATGTATGAGGATATCTATAAAAGAAAAAAAGTCCCATTCACCATGTAGTCTGGTACTAGTGTAACCTGTTGTGGTCATTTTCAGGACTTTCGCCCTGGATAGAGATTTTGTCACACATCCCACGTTGTTCACTAGGGTCATATTAGTCTGTAACAGTTGAGATAATCTTCGCTAAATGAAGCGCATACAAAACTTTCCCAGCACCTAGACTATTAGACTTAAAATACACTTACATAGACTTAATGTTTTGTTGCAATCCTTTGCTTGTAATAACTGCATCAAGCCTGTCAACTTTTGTGTTCTTCTTTTGTGATGCTTTTCCAGGCTTTCACCGCAGCCTCATTCAGTTGCTGTTTGTTTTGGGGGGTTACTCCCTTCGGTCTCCTTTTTAGCAGGTAGCATGCATGCTCTAAAGGGTTTGAGTCTGGAGATTGACTTGGCCAGTCTAAAACCTCTTCTATTTCTTTCCCCTGATTAACTCCTTTGTTGTTTTTGCAGTTTTTTTGGATCAATATCTTGCTGCATGACGAAGGATCTTCCAATCAGTTTGGTTGCACCTTTCTTTAAATTGGCAGACAAAATGTTTCTGTAGACTTCTGAGTTAATTTTGCTGTTGCCATCATGTGTTACTGTGTTGTTGTCAAGATGAACGTTTACCAAAGTGATGCAAGGCTAAAGTTTGGAGAAAGAAAGCATCTGCTTATGATCCCAAACATACAAGCTCATCTGTGAAACACGATGGAGGCAATGTCATGGCTTGGGCTTGTGTGGCTTCTTCTCGGATGGGCTCATTAATCTTCATTGATGATGTAACACATGATGGCAACAGCTAAATGAACTCAGAAGTTTACAGAAACATTTTGTCTGCCAGATCCTTCATCGTGCAGCAAGATAATGACCCAAAACACACTGCAAAAACAAAAAAGGAGTTAATCAGGGGCAAGAAAAGGAAGGTTTCAGACTGGCCAAGTCTATCTCCAGAGTTAAACCCTATAGAGAATCCATTTTACCTGCTAAAGAGGATACTGAAGAGAGTAAACAAACAACAACTGAAAAAGGCTGCAGTGAAAGCCTGGAAAAGCATCACAAAAGAAGAATGTGACCCATTTGTGATGTCAATGGGTCACGGGCTTGATGCAGTTATTGCAAGGGAAGGATTTGCAACAAAATATTAAGTTTTATTCACTTTAATATATTTTAAGTGTATCTGTTCCAATACTTTTGCTCACCTAAAAAGGTGGTGTTCCTTTTCAAATAATGCTATCTTCTCAGTTGTGTATCAGATCCAGATGAGAATACCTGGAAATGAAAGTTGTTGATCTATTGTCTAATATTCATGTTTTGGTGTCAAACCCAAATGTTTACAGTCTACAGCAAAAATAAAGGAATTGGCCACAATGTTCCAATACTTTTGTAGGGGACTGTACACTACCACAATCAGGGGTTACACGCTGTGAGTGACACATCACTAATCTGTGAAGTGACTGTCTTAAGATGCAATGTGCAAGTTTGTTATTTGGGGGGAGGGGTGGGGTGTATGAATACCATTTGTAAGTCAGTGACTGAGGGGCCACTCACACTAGGGCCGCGGCCCGTGCCCAAGCTCATTTGCATACTAAAGTCTAGAACGTTTGGCTAGTGTGACCACGCCATCCGTATTCCAGCACGGAACAGCCCCTTGGCCACGGCACACTTGGGAGAGGTGTGCCGTGGCCAAAGTACAGATGCTAATGAGATGACACGCGCACAAGCAAGCGCACAGGCGGCGTTCCTGACGTTAATTTATTAAGGACGTTAACGTCCGCTGCCTTACTAGTCGGCACCAGAATTGCCCACCACTTGGACTTGTAGCTACATAAAATGTGTGAGAATTAACGTGTGTGTAGGCCTAGGTGTGGGCTAATAAAAGGGAGAGAGCTAAATGGGTGTGCGCAGAAAGCAACGAAAAAGGTTTTCGTGTTTACTCACGTTCGTCAGATGATTTTTTTCTTTTTCCTCCCGTCAGCTGTGATAATAATGCCTTTACGCATGGCGGTTGAGATGAACCCAACACAACAAACAGCGGGACTCTGCGGCCCGGTGATAAGGAAACAGTAGCTACTTTATAAAGACACTTAAAATAACGATCTCTGCCCATACAAAAAGTTCTGACTTGGATTACTTGATAGAGCGATCGATGTGTATAAAACCATCTGGTACGTATGGTCTGATGACGGGCCGTTATATTAATTATAAACAGCGTGCTGCACAAATATGAGACTGTCCACCGCGACCTATTACGTCAAGGCTACATTTTAAAAAAAACAATAGCTTAAGGATTCTCGTTGCTCTAATGTGGAAGTGGAATATTTGATGCAAATTTGGCCGGATGAAAATATTCACAGTCGTACAGCCTACAAGTAGACTGCGCTCCAAATCCTAAACGCGCACGGTGACGTAGGCAAGGTGCAATTGTGCCCAGGCCACGCGCAGTGTGACCACGGGCCAGCGGGGGGAGTTGGGGGGGGGGGGGGAATCGTGCTGAATCTTCCTGCAGCACGGAACAGGCAAACGGCCCTAGTGTGAGTTGGCCCTGAGAGACAATCTGGGGCTGTCAGTGTAGGAGTGTTGCTCTGGAGACTGCTCTTAGCTTCCAGGACCATTCATTTGCATATTTTTCAGCATAACAGTATTTACATATTAAACAAATCCAAAATACTTCACAGCTGATAATCTTTCAGATGGATGCATGAGTTGTGTTTTGCAAGTTGTTCCAGGGGAAGCTTAGCCTTCCCAGACCTGCCACTAGGCACTGGCAAATTAAATTTGCTGCGCCTGTTGGTCTGGACACTCTCCATTGAAGCTTTTTCAAAAAGTCCAGAAATCCTGACTCAATTGTTTCTATCTAATATGGGCGGGCCAGAGCCCTTTGTATGGTGCTCTGGGGCGGACGTAACCGGATGACGACAGTGAGGTGCTTGCGCCGTCGAAGCCGTGATAGTAAACATCAAAGACTGCTGCGGATATGTTGTTTGAGTTTGAGACTGCTTTGGCCTTACGATTTGGAAGACGGCACTCAAATCTTTCATTAGCAAGTAAGTGGAATGTTCTGTTTTGCCGACTGACCACAGCAAAAGTTTAATTTAACAGTTTAACAGCTGTTCGCTAAACGAACGGGGCATAATACGTCACATTGTGCATCGCTCTGATTGGTTGTAGTGCTATCCAACTGCGTGCAGTGGCATTTGAAATGCACGGGTAGGAGCCGCCCCTTGAGTTGGAAATTACTATTGATCGTGGCCAGACCCTCTATCGTTCAAGATATCAGGGTCTGGATTTCCAGGCTAGGGGAAGCTTGGATTCCTGACATTTTTACTATGCAATCAACTGTTTGGGAAATGAAACATTCTTGAGATAGACAACACATGGTTTGTTGAACTATTCCAGTCAAAGATGATACAGTTGTGTGTGGTGGTGCGGACTGATTCAACAGACCGCATTACAATCACATGGAAGAAAGAGTGAAGTGATCCAAAGCAGTGGCTGATACAAAACATACAACGCTACGGAATGCTCCGAAAAGTGGTGCAGCCGATTCCTCTTACAGCGCAGTCA
Source organism: Hyperoplus lanceolatus (assembly GCA_026929865.2). Taxonomy (NCBI): domain Eukaryota; kingdom Metazoa; phylum Chordata; class Actinopteri; order Uranoscopiformes; family Ammodytidae; genus Hyperoplus; species Hyperoplus lanceolatus. Next base: position 35,893,217 of record CM049398.1, on the reverse strand, counting down.
TCCTTTAACACTGAGTTTTTTTGTTATGAACAATAACAACTTCAGTTAAATTGTAATGACATGCCTCAAACTGATCCTAAAGTAACACATCCAATGCAACACAATAACAATCAGAAATGAACCAACTGAATTTTATTATTGCTAGGCATAGGTGCAAGATAAGTTCAAAAAGTTAAACTATCATACATTCTAGATGAATTGCATATAAAGAACCAATTGATAAAAACGAATCAACAATAAACATGTACTTTTCAGATGTTTGGCATTTCTGTATTATAAAGCCTTTTTTTGAACGGCCTTATATGCTAAAATTTTGAGACGCTGGATTTTTTAATTCTTGAGCTGTACGCCGTAATGATCAAAATGAAAGAAAAAAGAAGACGACAACTGGAAATATAATAAGTTATGTATAATGAGTCTACTAGAATATATGAAAGTTTCACCTTTGAATGAACTCCTCCGTGATATTAATTTTTTTTAGATGCATCTGTAATTATCCAAACATATAGCAGCAACTTCGATTAAAAAATATTGATCCGTTAACGTCCGCTGCCGTTCGTCAAATATTGATCAGTGCATAAACAGGAAATTAAATTATTACAACTAGTGCAGTGCCCGTAGAAAGCCTGTATTAGCTTATTCATGGTTAAATGTAACCTGTCTATTAACACAGAATCAGATGTAGCCTACACATAGGCAGTGTCACACAGTCTTTGAAATGGCTGTCGCATCGCTGGTCAATGTTGCATTTGGTCTTTCTTTAAGATTTTCTGCGCTATATAATCCTCTATTTCATTGGAAAATTGCAGCTTGAAGGCAGCAGCATTTATTTTTGCTATCTGTGGAAAGGTTTCAGAACCTTTTGTTTGGAAAGTTGGGTGCGTTGAATGAGGAAGTAACAACAGGCTGTGTCTGCTGTGTGTGTCCCGCTCGTCAATGCAAGTTTTGGTCGCAGCAGCCAATCAAATCAGAAGGAGGCGGGGTTTTACTCAGGGATAGCTTCATGCCCGTCATCACTGTGGCCTTCAGTGTGCGGACGTTTTCACCGCCAGCATGATATAAATATGATCAAATCTACATATTTGGTCCAAAAAACTTCTAAATCAAAGATGCACACCTTTGTGCCGTGCGCAAGCCATATTTGGAAGCTCAGGCTGATCTGACTAACATTTTGAGATATGCACAGACAGACAGACGTTTCTTGCTTTATAGATAGATAGATAGATAGATAGATAGATAGATAGATAGATAGATAGATAGATAGATAGATAGATAGATAGATAGATAGATAGATAGATAGATAGATAGATAGACAGATAGATAATGAAGATCTATAACCTTTTAATACATGCTCAGTCAGAGCGTGATGCTTCTCTGTTCATTATCAGTTGTATATTGTGGTCTAAATCATCAGACCTAGTCTTGCAATTTGAAGACATCCCAAACTTTGGGCCTTGCCTGCATGCAGTACAACAGGCATAAGAATAGGTCCATTCATTGCCCACTGGTACACAGCAAGTTACCAGGAAAACCTGAGCAATGCGTGGGTGGTCGCCAAACCGTTTGGCTCAGAGCTCAACTCTACATTACCAGTTCTCATGAACAGCCATCTTTTTTCTTGGGGATTTGAATGCTCCAGCCCTAATGCCTTAAACTCACAGATATGCCATGATGTAACACAATGAAACACAGTAAAGAATTCCCACAAAATCGTGATGTGTCAGCTGTAAACCTCGTAGCCGCAGACAAACTACATTGTAGGCTCTGTTCTCACTCACATCAGTCAACACACTGTGACCCATCAATCAAAGAGTTTCTCAGTGAGAAGAAGCAGTGCAGCAGAGCCAGTAAAGTACACGGCCATCAGCCCCTCTGCTCTGGGAGCGTTGTTCAAAGTAGGGCAGGCCAGGCTCCCACATCAGTCAGTCTGTGAGCAGAGAAACTTGGTAAACATGGGCCGTGCTCTGCTGGCCGGGCCCAGTGGTCACACAGCTGCTTGGCTGAATGGAATACCTGTGATGCGGCAGTGGATGTTCTGTTAAGACCAGGAAATGAGAGAAGAAGTGAGCTGGAGTCCAATTGACTCAGCTGTGGTAGCCCAGCCAGCACTGGGTAAGACTTTGAAGTCAACTGGACCCAGCGAAAACACACACACACACACACACACACACACACACACCATCCTTGCTACCAAGAAGACACTGGTAGTCTGCCCCTCACTGGCTGCTGGAAATTCACTTTAAAAGGAGCTGTAAGCGGAATGGTTCTTTTAGCTAACTTCCTGTCAGTTACTGCAGTTAGCAGTCCCCTCGCTCGTCCCTACGTCACCACATTAATGCATTGCGGTCTTCAAGCAGCAAGTTATCTAGCATCATCTCGGATCCATAAGTGTGATAAAACCGGATAAAACATGATAAAAACCATCAAAACAGACATTGGGAAGGATTTTCACCTGCTCCGCCATTGTAGGCGCATTCAACCATCTGTTGCTCTGGCGTGCACCGGCAGTGAGACCATGGAGTGTATATAATGAGTGAGACGAGTGACGGTTTGTAGCGTTCTCTCTCCTGATTGGATAAAAAAATCGGGATAGTAAATCATTTTAATTGGGCTATTACTGCAAATCAGAATGACTTGGATATTACATCCGCACTCTGTTGAAGTGATTGCTGTAGGAATATGGAGTGATATAACACATATTAACACAAATAAACCGCTCAATTCACCTTTAAGGGCTGCCTGTTAGTATTTTTTTTTTCAAATAAATCATAATTGTAAGTCCGCACCTTACCTTCTGTTATAACCTTCCAATGCCTACCAAAATAATTGTGGAAAGTTAAGTTGATGTAAGTTCAGATTTTTGGTTCAGAGTATTGAAAAAACTAATGTTGAGATAATGGCTGTTAAAGATGGCTGTAGGTAGCCTGGTGCTACCAGACCATCGTACTTCATTTCATTTGTACAGAAGGTCTGGAAGTGCTGTAATTGCCAAACGTTCACTCACTTGGAGGCAGGTGTCTGTTAAAGTTTAAAAGTATTGGATCTGCCCAGTGCCACTCTGGATTAGCCAACCAATCGCATAACGTTTGGTCGTCACGTGTGTCATGAGCCGGCTTCTGGCAACTGAAACTGGAGCGCGACTTCGACGTCATCGTTCTCAGCCACTCGCTCTCTACGCTGATTGGACACACAGAAATTTGTTTGAGCAGAATCCCACTAATACACCCCGTCACCAGACTGACTACTGAAGGGAAAATGAAATTTGGCCGGAAGTAAGTAGGCGGGCGCAGCCAGGCTAGGCTGTAGGCCTATAAGAGAAAAACAATGTTTTGGCCTGCAATGTCTAGCCTTAATCCACAGAACAGAACCCTGACAAATGAGCCACATATTTCCTATATGTTCTTGCCAATCTGACATTTAAAACAAGCAGTGGAAGGGAATGTCACTCAGCAGCCTCGGGCATAGCAATAGTAAACAACAAGTGTCTGAAAACGGTGTTTGATCAAATATGTATGCACCTCATTAACACAAACTATGTTGGTGATACAACAGCCAAGACAGTGACTATACGTCCTCTATGTGAGGAACTGTAATATATGGTGTATGTCGGATGCTTTGCAAAAGCCGAACGAATGTGATAAACTGAGGCAGGATCTTTTTTCCAACAAACCCGTGCTGCACTCACTCACAGGCCAAAACACTTACCCTCAACACATTCCATTAGCTATTATTGTTAAATCCTACCTAACCTCAAACCAGACTATTGAAAATTACTGCAATTAAATTGTGTCATCAGCAAAGGAGCATAGGCTATAGTCCATATGAAGGGTTCGTCAGTGTTGTAGCCGTCTGGTTCACTCGGCATGTAGGTTAGGCTATCTAAAAACCACTGAGGTAGCAAATGTAGGCTACTACATCTAATCCAAATTTATGTCGTTCAAAGTGCCCTCCACCGCGCCCAGAACTGTAGCCTATATTTCTGATGGACCGGAGCAGCGAGAATAGTGCCCACCGAGGACATTATTTAAGTTGAAATAAATTGAATTTAAAAAGGTCGGCTAGGCTACAGTATGGTGGCCCTCTGGTACGTTGAGTGGAAGAGTTGCCTGTCTTAAAGAATATTAAAATATCGTATGTGTTCTGCAAGGTGTGTAACCTGACTACATTTGTCGAGAATCAAGGAAGGCAAGATGTTGTGATACAACCCGCGCGACGTTCCCCTGCGGGTGGCATGTAACGGCTCTATCTTATCAATATAATAAAGGCTACAGGCTCAGTGTATACTTAGCTTCATTAGAATGTGTTTATATCAGCCCACATACATTTTCAGTGTAGATAACTAACATGCCAATCACGATATATTATGTAACCCACATTTAAGAGAAGGAGTAGCGTAGCTGTTCACGGCAAATAAAAGTGTTACCGTTATTAAAAAAAACCCTCCTGCTAAAATGTGCAATTGATTGTCGCAGCTGGAATAAAAGGAAAGAAAGAAAGAAAGAAAGAAAGAAAGAAAGAAAGAAAGAAAGAAAGAAAGAAAGAAAGAAAGAAAGAAAGAAAGAAAGAAAGAAAGAAAGACGTAGGCTACCACCAACACAGCGCCAAAAGAAAAAACCTACCTAATGCTGCGGATACGGCGCAGGAGACTCAGGTTTTTTTCAGTCAAAAAAGCTCCCCGGAATCCAGCGGCAATGTCCAGACAGTCCTGCCGGTCCCTGGGATCACTTTACGGGCATCTTTTCTTTACATAGACCGTGCACGTCGCATGGTCGCTGCGCTGGTAGACTGGATTTGATAACAACCACCAATACCAGACTGCTGCTACAACTGGACTCCTCTAGCCTACCAGTGTTGAAAGACCAGCTGTGATTGGTCGATAATTCAGATAGGGGTTGTGTGACAGAGCTGCTGATTGGTCCATACGGCGGAGGGCAGAACTAAATGAGATTTAAAAGCACAGTGTACCCCCACAAATACTTATGTTTCGGGTTCAGCCAGAAAGCGATCAATTACACTTCTAAAGATATTGATTGATAAAACTAACAAATACATCAGTAATTATCTAAATGCCAACTGTCCACTCAAAGTCCCTTCATCCTTTCTGACACCAGCAAAAAAAAATAATAATAATCCAGAAAAATGACTAGTGCCTGAAAATATAATTGCTTGTTTTTACCTTCATCAACATTAACAACTAGGAGGTGAATGTGGCCTCGTTTGCTCCCTGATGTGATTCCTTTGTTCAAGAAACATTTCGGACACCAAAATGTGTTGCCAAAGCATATAGGCCTAGGGCCTAAAATAAATTGTTATATGAATAGAAAAAGAAAGCAATGTAATAATAATACAAACTGATTCAATAAAAAAATATTCATTATATAACTTCCACTAGCCTGATGTCATCTTAACATCCAGTCTGATAGTTAACAATATGAACTATTCTGAACACAGATAAGATGAGTTGAATGGAGCTGAATGGTGAAATAAAAATTACTTGTTATTTGTTATCCGTTATTTGTTATCATTGTCATCCGCTTGGGAAAAGTTCAGTCCTTTTTTGTCTTCCACCTCCCACCTCGGACACAGCCGTGTCCATCCCTGCGTTCTGAATCGGATACTCTTTCTTTTTTCTATTCTACATACTACATCTGACCATTAAAATAATCTAGTTGGGGGGCGCCTTTAGCTCAGTTGGTAAGGCGTCCCCCTCCCGGGCCGGGCCCAGCAGCAGACCCGGGTTCGATTCCCACCCGCGGTTGTTCTCTGCATGTCACTCCCCTCTCTGCCCCATTTCACCTCTGTCTCTCTGCACTATCAATAAAGCATAAAAATGCCAAAAAAAAATATCTTTTAAAAAAATATATAATAATCTAGTTGGGAAATACTGTTAGGCTACTTATTTATTTCATCATAACATTGCACCTTGATCTTTCCCCTTGCTTTTATATCCGTCGCGTCCCTGTTTTTTTTCATATGTCGGCTACGTTGATGTGACGTCACTTCAGGTGCGTACGGGATTATGGGTCAGAATCGACCAAATAGGATGCTGTTTTTTTTATATAATCCCTGCATTCCAAATCGCATACTTTCTACTAAATAGTATGTAGAAAAAAGATTAGGATGTCCCGATTCTTGTGGCCAGATTTAGGATGGTTAGAAGTACCGGATGGCCAAGATTGTTAGTGTTGAAAACAGCATCCTATTTGGGCGATTCTGACCCACAATCCGGTGTGCACGTGAAGTGACGTCACATCGACGAAGCCTCTATATGACAACAAACAGGGATGCGACGGATATAAAAGCAAGAGGCAAGATCAAGGCGCAATGTTATGATGAAATAAAAGAGTAAAAGTATGTCCCAATAGTATGCCTACTGCATCCTAATTAGATTATTTTTATCGTTGGATGTAGTATGTAGAATAGAAAAAAGAAAGAGTATGCGATTCGGAACGCAGGGACTATCTATGTTTTCAACACTAAAAATCTCGTCCGGATGTAGTAGACATCCGGGTCTTTCTAACCATCCTAAATCTGGCCAAAAGAATCGGGACATCCTAAATCTTTTTTCTACCATACTAAATAGTAGAAAGTATGCGATTCGGAACGCAGGGTATTTCTTCAGAAGTGAAATGCGTCTTTTTAGGCGCATGCGCTGCTCTCAACACCTCGGCAAACTGATTTCCTTGGCAAACTGATTTCCTCTCCAAGTTGGAGACACAAAATTGCGAGAAAATATGCGAATTAGCAACAATTTTACCTTGCAGTCTCACTGAGTTGGTTCCTCACGACACGTTTGCAAATGTCCTGGCCAACACTTGCCGGGAGCTTGCATTTATGTCTCGCGAACGTCTGGCGAGCGTCGCACGAACGGCATGTCAGTCTAATTTTTGTTTCAAATCAGTCACAATTTAGTTTCATATATCGCCAAACCCTCGCAAAGTTGTCTCACATTTCTCGCACTTTCTGACTCGCGGAAACTACATTGAGAAGGGTTTGCAACGCGTTTGAGACACATGCGACCACTCTGAGACTATTTTGAGACTAGATTTGTCGCACACTTTTTTTGAACATGTTCAAAATTCAAGCGACAGGACTGCGCGGTTCTGCGACTCATGCGAGGAAATTGAGACCTCCGCGAACGTTTGGAGACAGTTTAGAGACTCCCTCGCGAATGCAGTCTCCAACTTGTCGCAAACAGTTGCAGCCCAGTGAGATAGGGGCTTTATTAGTACATTTGGGCCATTATCTTTACCTGAAGCTCAGAGGGATCAGGGATCAAGCCTCTCATTGAGATAAGGATGGTTTTTTATGTCGCAGGAAAAACATTCTCATGTTAGTGAAAGCTTTGAAGGCAGCGACAGAGAGAGGACGGGCAGTGATCAATGAGCCTATTATTGCAGACGCTCTGGTTTCAGTCACAGTGAAATGTTCAGCAGAGACCAGCACTCAGCATCTCCAGCAGGGTTCAAAAGTGCATGTTAACTGATATGAGCGCCAGACGAAGAGAACAGAGGACAAATATTAGGGTTTGGACAATGACACTGATGCTTACATTAGGAAATATAATATTCCGCATACTTGAACAAGTTCGTTGTTCCCCCCAACAATGATAAGCAGGTGTTCCTCCAAATGAATTCTCTCACTAGCATTTTATTTATATATATATATATATATATATAAAATTCGAAGCATTATTGACCAAGGGAAAAAAGACGGAACTCACAGCTGTGGTCAGGCTCCTCTTTGATATCAGATGGCTGATATTCATCTAAATATTTAAACATATATTGATCCATCCCGACCAAATATCTGGACAGTCAATGGACAGCTGACACCTTTTTGGCCACTATATGGGTGTGCTGGGTGTCATGCAGTGTTGATTGCAACATTAGAGTAGGTTGAAGTTATGATATGGTTTGGCAAACACAAAATTTCCCACAAGGCTCATTTACAGCAGAGCAGAACCAATGCACAGTGTGGAAATGAATGCTGACTGCAGGCCTTTGAGACGTGGCCTGATCAACAGACCATTACACCATCGTGGATTTCTTCTAAAGATATTTTTGGCACTTTTATGCTTTTTATTGATAGTGTAGAGACAGAGTTGAAAATGGGGCACAGAGGGGACTCTGTCCCTCCACATCTGTCAAATAAAAGCGTAATAAAGAATACAAAATAATAATATGACCATGGTGAAGCTAAATTAACTTGGTTTTAGTACCATTCCAGAAATACAGGATGTTCCAGTCTGCCTGCCGTAAATCGTTTAGTCTAAGCTCGTTGGAGGTTTCGGTAAGAGTTAAGTCAAATCAGTTACATGCCATTGATCTCTGTCCATAAGTTACAGTGAAAATGTATGAGATATGTTGACCCTGCCATAGCGGATAAATGGAAGCAGGAGGAAGCTGCTGTATCCTACCGCCTTCAAATATGAATTTGTGCAGAACTTTTCATTAACCTTTGTAAAGCTGAGGGTGGTGCAACAGCTTTTAATTTACACCCTTCAAGAAGGACACAAGTAATATTGAGATCATTTGGTCTTTGTCACCTCTTTTTTTTGTTGCATGGACATAAGGAAATTACACTCCAATGACTTACAATAACATTAGTCAGTGGATGTCAGGGGCCTGTTGCATACAACTAAAATAAGGGATTAACCTAGGATATTTCGGTTATCCTGGCTTGCGTTAGCCATGATCCGGTTGCATAAAAGCGGAGGGACATAAGTTACCATGGAGATTTATCCTTTACGTTTAGCCTGACTCGGGACCAGGCTAAAAGTGAAGGATAAACTTATTCTGTTGCCTGATTGGCTCAGTCAGCTGTCACTCTGATCTGAAATCAAGGTGTTTAACAGTTATTCCATGATCTTCTGTGTATTGCTTTATTTTCATTAGCCTGTTTTAAAGTACCACATAAAGGACTACAGTATCATTTAGTTAAATAGTTCTTCTTTTTTTATTTAACCTGAACCATTTATAATTAACTTAATTATAATTAGATTACGATTAAATTATATAAATTATAATAATTTATGTGAAAGTCTGTTCATATTGCAGGCTATAGGCTACTTATACAATTGATTATTGATGGCAGATGAGGTTGCAAACGCGGGTCAAATAAATCCACTTTGTAGGCTACTTATAACCATATACAGGTGCGTCTAAAACAAAATTGAATATCAATGACAAGTTCCTTTTTTCTGTAATTTAATTTAAAAAGTGAAATTTAAATATATTCTAGATTCATTACACATGAAGTGACATTTTATTTATTTAACTTTTATTTATGTATCTAGAAAAAACATACTTTCCAGAACGTCGACATTTGAGTATTATAAATCCTTTTTTGATAGGTTTTATGTAATATTATAATATTTTGAGATAAAGGATTTTTTATTCCATGATCAATCAATCACCCCAAAAAAAGGCCTGACATATTTCACTTTGAGTAATGAAACTAGGAAAGTTTCACTTTTTGAATGGACTTTCCATGATATTCTATTTTTTAGATGCACCTGCAGACTGCTCACTGCCAACTATTTTAGCATTAATCAATACAAGGGCATCAAGGTCATTTGGCAGAGAATACAGTTGCTCTATGAAATGAACAGCCCCCTCACTTACGGATTAAACTAGCAAAGCATTGTGGGAAAAGGGGCCGTCTTTTCCCTTTTTACATCAGTAAATCTGTGTTCGATCTCTGGGTCTACTTCTGAAAGCTGTGGGCTGGCACTTAACAGAATTACTTACACCTGGCTTGACAAAGCAGCCCCTTTACATCCTGGATTGGCGTTTATGCAACTGACTAATCCAAATTGCCCAGGCTAGGTTTTGTCAAGGCTGGCTTTATCAAAGCCCCTGGTCTGGCTAACCGGATATCGACAACTAGTATAGCGCTCCCGCTAGATAACAGCATCAAACTACTCACCGTCCTCTTCCCCGCTGTAGCATACCGATTTTGCTCTGCTCAGAACAAGAGACAACAGAAAGTGCGCGCTTGTGTTTGATACGGTTTGATACTATCCAGCTCATAATGTAACTGCACACAAATGTGTGTGCGCACTTGGCGTGAGTCATTAACGGTGTTGGTCGGCATCTTTTATAACAGCTCCTTGGTCGGCATCAAATGTCACTATTTTGAAAGGAAGCGTTGCTGCTTCCTGGGCTTGGCGCCACTCAAGACGATTGTGATTGGTTTAAAGAAATGAAAACAGGCCAGCCCAGTTTCCCCCCTACTGAAAACGATATAGCTTGGTTCCAGACCATACTACTACCTGTAGTTTGGTTTGGCTGTGCAAGACTAGTTAATGTCTGTTAGGCACAGAGTAATTCTTCACAAGGGATACATAATTCCACTGCTCAAATGCCCGGCTCAAATGCAAGCGATAAGCGGACCTCTGGGAAGATTTCATCATGCAACAGCTGGAAGGACTTGGAAGACTATATGTGCAAGCACTACATGTACAACAAATGCAGGAACATTAAAGTTCATGCAAAACAAAATATATATTAACTAGGGCTGTCAAATTAACGCGTTCATTTCGATTAATTAATCACAGAAAAATTAACGCGATTAAAAAAATTAACGCAGATTAATCGCACTTCTATATTGCCCTTTGACCCGGTGCAAAAGAGGTGAGCCGATAGCAGAGCTGCACCTGTAGCTTGCTGAAAACGGCCTGCACGGGATTAAAGAGTAAAGAAAGAAGCAGGGGAAAGGAATGTGTTTTGGGCTGCTCCGGGCACATAAGCATGAAGGTAGGAACACGTCTAATGTTACTCTCCGCAGTGTCTGTGCATTATTGATTTAATGGGTGCCTAATTAACAATGTAGGTTCAAAACAGTATCTCTCAATCTTCCTCCGTGTCTAACTTTTGTTTGCTAGCTGCGATCGACACTCGCCCCCCTCTCACTCTTCCTAGCATATGCCTGTCTTTTTTCCTCCTTAGTGTGTGTGTGTGTGTGTGTGTGTGTGTGTGTGTCAATATTTTTGGCTATGAGTAGGACGGTGAATGAATCGGCATAGGCTATGCGCACCGCACCTGTGGCAGTGCAGCGTTGTCTGTAGTGGGAGATAGACAGTCGTCATTTAGCATGCTTGTTTTTTTGTGTTTTTTTTTCGGCGCTAGTAGTTCCTACATTTATTTCATGTAGAAACCTGGCTGAGAGGATGAGACAGAAGTTACGAGAGACGGGGGAGGGAGAGAGAGAGAGAGAGAGAGAGACGAACGGTAGCCTACAGTTGTTTTTAAACAGGCATAAAAGTGTCATATAAGTATGCGATTAATTTAGATTAATTAATCACAGAGCCTGTAATTAATTAGATACATTTTTTAATCGCTTGACAGCCCTAATAATAACCATATGGAATCTGTATCCATCCAGTGATTTGGACTTCATTACCACTCGTCGAGCTAAGCTAGCCTATCTCGGCGAGTGGTAATGAAGAGCCCTGGCCCCTCAGAAGCCTTTTTATTGGCATTTTAACCACATGTCAAAAGGATGATGATGTGTTTTCCACAGTTTTTGAGTTAAAGGGAGCAGCTAACATATGGTGTCAGGCCACTAGCGTGTTCAGATGAGCAGAAAAAGTATTTTTTAAGATTTACAGCCCCAGTCCTATTTGAATTGTAGATTTATAACCTTGAATAAAAAGGTATATAGACATTGCCTTTCTTTACTAAATAGACTAGAAAATAAATTTTTGACAGTCTAGTTAACTATTAATCGACTAATGTTTCATTTGGGCTTGTAGGCCATATACTGATGGGTATATACAATATTTTATAAACTTCATGTGTTTCATGTGCAAAAATCTTAATTGGTAAAGTAACTATTAACTTAAGTTATCAGATAATTGTAGTGAGTGGAGTATTAAGTAGAACATTTCCCACTGAATTGTAGTAGAGTATAAGTAGAAAATACTCATGTAACTTAAGTACAGCACTAGACCCATGGACAAATCCTTTGATCCTTGAATTCCTGTGGGATCAGACTGTTGCTCTTTTGCGCCCTGCACATACCCAGCCTGACCAGGGTTACAGCACCAGCTCAGATCTCGTGATCAACTAGAAGTGTAAGTCAGATGCTTAAAAAAGCACCAGTGAGCCGCAGCACTGTACCCTGTAGCAGACAGGGATCTGTATTTCCTCCTATACACAGAGAAATGTTGCTATGTACCGGCGTTGCTACATTGGCTAGCAAGTCAATGATTAGCAGAACATGGTCCGTTGCCATGTGCTGAAAACACAAGTTGCTTTCCTGGCCAAATTTCCAGCTTGGGAAGCCAGAACATTTACTGGGGTAGGCACTTTTCTGGAAACCTCAGCCTTCAGCTGTTGTGGTCATAGATGGGAAAAAAAGCAGAGCAGTGCCATGACTCCCAAAGGCTAATTGGCATTTTAAAATGATTGGGTTCGGGGGAAATCCACAGACACACTAAAGATGCAACATCTGTTCTGTTCATCCAGACTCAAACTTGATTTGAGATAAGGGGGATTGGTTCGCTATGTGCCAGTCTTTATCTAGGCTACTTCCTGTGTTGTCAAACATATCACACTTCTATGATGAATTCACTTCTCCTTGAATTCAATTCTCCTTGAGAGTTCCATATATACTTTTTGGCTGGCTGTGTTTTGATCTCACCCTTTAAAAGCGAGAAAATATGTACCGGTAATTGATTTAACGTGAATCAAATGACGACAGTGGAAAGAAAGAAAAGGCCATGCAGCACAGTCCGAGCTGTTTGACCAAATTTGCGTGTTTAAAGTTTTGTCCTAGATACCCCTTAGTCTAACAAGGTTTAAGTGGCATGCTTTAAATTCAAAGACGGAAGCAGCCTCTGTCGCCAAGCTGTTTGCCTTTCAAGGGACGATAGAGAAAGACAAAGAGATTCATTCTTCACTACTTCCACTCTCTTCTGCTGGAAACAAAAAAAAAGTGCCCAAAGTTGCTCGATTTATTAAAGGTGAGACCCCGTTTCCATTTGTCTGTAACATGTGGTTTTTGAGATCGGATCACGTGAATACAGCTCTAACTACAGGTGAAAACACTCTCAAGACGCATTGAGATCGGATCACAAAAACCACATTCGGAGGTGGTTTACGTTGCTTGTGTCCGATGTGTCCGCATTCATTTGATAGTGGAAACAGCAAAGTGACTTTTGTCCACATTAGGGACCTCCTACTCAACGGCCGCCACCTGGCTGAGCGGAAATACGTTGAAAATGCAACACTGGCGTTCATGCAGCTTTTATAGAAGTCTCATGAACGTTAGTTGCATCCGCCAGTAGGCTATTGCAAATGACAAGCTTTCTGTCCTCTGTTTTCATTTCACTGCATAAATCTGAAAACACAGAAATCGCTGCTATTGACTGGAGAGCTGCAAGGCAACGACTTCCTGTTCTTATCTGCTTAACAATAAAAGTCAACTCGCGTTTGGCTAGTAACAGGCTTTTAATGTGAAGGCACACAGGCAATATTCTGTTCGCATGTAAAGTAATTTAACTGCATATAAAGCCGCATACTGGTGGTGGTGACAAGAGTGTATCAGACGTTAGAAAAGCCGGCAAACACACATCTTTCACCAGCCAAAGTGGAGTAATAACTTAACTCGCCTAAGAGTTTTTACTTTTATATACTATCTATGATATTTACCCGCATTTGGCGAGTGTTAATGTAGAGCCCTCTAAGCAGTGTTGTGCATCGCTCCTCCTTGTCTAAATGAGACAGTAGCCTATCTCTTCAACCTAGACTGGTAATTATCTTCGCATGTAATGCATTTTAATAGCAAATGCGATTAAAACTGTGGCACTGTATGTTTACTTGTTTGAACCCCACCGGTTAAAAATTATGTACGTGTTGATTTAAATACAGAGCGGGTAAATGGAATTGGATCACAAGTAGTTAATCCCAGGTGGAAACAGGGTCTGAGACACTGCAGGCAAAAATAATTAGTTTGTTTCAACCACTGCTCAATTTTGAGACTTTAGGCGATTTTTCTTTGATAACATGGCTTATTTTATATAAGTATAGGCTACTGTAAATAAAACTTCCAGAATGTACATTTCGGTGTTTATCTTTGTCAACCTTGTCTGTTTGCATCTACTGTACATATCTCTCCTATACAACCATCTTAAATGGGCATTATTTCAACATTAGTTTTTTTTTGGGCGGTGGGGGGAATTTACTTATAACCATTCTCCCTTTTGAGATGAGAAGCTGTGTCTTAAGTATGGAGCTAGGAGCATTATTTTAGCCTTGCTTTTTTTAAATTTTTACATAATATGTAGTGATTATATATATTGTAGTGAGTATGAAGGTTCTTATTGAAGCCATTTCTTAGTGAACAACATTCTATCCATTGGCCTGGGACTTCTGTGTGACTGTAGAGCAGTTTGCTGATACAATCGCTGAACCTCTGTGGTGAAAAAGCCTTTTTTTCCAGAGGATATTTGGACATATCCCAATAGGAAAATCAAACTGCATGTCACCCAATATGCCAGATTATCCTCTTTTATAATAATCCCAGCAATAAACTAAATTTATACAAATCTCTACTAAAGGGCTGAGACTGTAAACTCTAATTACAATGTGTTTATCTCTTTGGGTGCGCGCGCACACACACACACACACACACACACACACACACACACTGTGAGTCTGGTCAGGTTTTATCCTACATCAGGGGGGTCTGTCTGTTGTTTGGGCAGATGGTGAGGTGGGTTGAGGGGGAGGGGTGCAGTGGCAGTTTGAGACCACAGTTCAGAGGTTAATTTGTAGATATATTTATATAATTATTATTTCCCCTCTTTTATTTTCTGATTGGTGGAACATTGAGTACTTTTTTTTATCATGTTTGAGCAGGGTTTAATTCATGTGTGCTGTTTGATGTTGTAGTTTCTTTTGTGATTGGATGTGATGATAATGTAATCATCTTGCTGCAAAATGAATCTACCCTTGGTTATAAATAAAGTTACCTTACCTTACCTTACCATTCTTTACAGTAAAATACATGCGTCAGTGATTCATATTTATTTATTTATTATTATTCCGGACAATTACACACAATAGACAATTTTCTCTTTGCATATTCATATTACTTTGTGTTATCGTCCGAAGGGTGGCAGGAGAAGCCAAAGGCTTATTAGGTCCCGCCCCCACTGCCATAAGATTCAGATACACAGCTACTGATACAGATAAAAAAAATTTATTTATTTTTTTATTCCATATGGATTCAATATTATCCCTACACCAGCATCATCATCATTATCATCTTCAACCGCTTATCCGGAGCAGGGGATCCCAAATGCCACATTGACCAGCTCTGACTGGGATCCCCCAGTCAGAGCTGGTCAAGGCGTTCCATGGCCTCGTGGAGATATAATCTCTCCACATAGTCCTGGGTCTTCCCGAGGCCTCCTTCCAGCTGGACACTCCTGAAACACATGCCTTGGGAGGCGCCCAAGGGGCATCCTTACCAGATGCCCGAATCACCTCAACTGCTACACCAGCATTATCAGTTATTAATTCCATTTACCTCATATGTCACAGCAAAGTAATACAATTGACACAATTTCCAGAAACACTGAACACAAGTTTTTGGAAGTTTATAAATAAATGTGTGTTAAAATAAAGAAACGGATTCCAGTCTGGAGCCAGGCGGCCCGCCTGCGAGTGCCTGGTGTCCGGGTCTGCCATGGCACAGCCAGGTACAGCCGAAAGAGTGAGGTGGCACCCCCCTTGTCTCTTATGGACCAACCATCGGCAGCGAGACCGGCTGGGGTCCAATGCGCTGCCACGCGGGTGGCACTGAAGGTCGGGGGCCTTGAAGAACTAGACCCTGGTTGCAGAGTCTGGCTTTGGGGGCGCGGATTGTCACCTTTCTGTGGGAGGAGTAGCCAGAACTTGTGTGGGAGGTCGAGTGCTACGATATAAATCTGGTGGGGCTCACCGCAACGCATAGTATTGGCTCTGTAACCATACTCCTGAATATGGGGTGGACTCTATACTTCTTTGGAGTTGCTCAAGGTGTTAGGTGCCAGCCGGGTGTTGGGATGCTCACCGGCTGAGCACCACTGCATTGGTGATAACCCCGGTTGACGAGAGGGTCACCTCCATATGCTTTTGGGTTGTTGGGGGGAAACTGTAACTGTTGTCTGTTCATATGCTCTGAACAGCAGCTCAGAGTAGTAGGTCTTCTTGGAGATCCTGAACAGCCCCCTACATGGGGCTCCTGTAGGGGACTCCATAAGGAGACATCAATGCACACTTGGACAATGATGGAGACACCTGGAGAGGCGTAATTGGGAGAAACGGCCACCCTGATCAGAACCTGAGCTATCGCTTGTTATTAGACTTTTGTGCTAGTCATGGTTCGTTTTTACACCATGTTCGAACATTAGGATTCTCATACATGTATATGGTACCAGAGCACCCAAGGCAGAAGGTCCATGATCGATTTTGTTATCGTATCATCTGTTTTAAAGGTCACATATTATGCTAAATGCATTTTTTAAATGTGTTCTAACATACCTGTAGTGAATATGTACATGGGTTCATTCATTCATTAAGACTTTTGACTCTAAAGTGAATTATTTTGTTTCTGACTCTACAGCAAAATGTTGGTGTCAAAACCCCCAACATTCCAATGTTTGAGCCAAGGCTTTTATCTGTGTTTTCACACCTATCAGTTCCTCTGTCCTAGCCAGCCCAAGCCAGGATGTCCCCCCTGTCTCTTCTGCCATTGGTCAATAAGTCTTATGCTGTTTTTGATAACAGCTAGTGAGCTAGTACAGCTCAGTCTCTTTGTCTCTGCATCTCCGAACGGAGTGGTGCAGCGTGCTCTCCTCTTCAACCACCATCGGAGGTGGTGGAACGCTCACGCTTGACCTACCAAAAAGGAGGCTAGCACGTTCTCTCCTGCCCCAACTTCCATACTCGAAGGGGGACTCTCCAACTCCTGGACCCGGGCAAGGCCCGTTGTTCTCTGCTCTCCCTGATCCAGGCCCTACACCACGGCCTGTCCAAACAGCCGTGAAGGTCCTCTCAACCAAAGAGGAACAAGGATCCAACCTGCTGCTCCAAGCAACTAAAGAGCAACCAGAAGAACCAGAAGAACCAGGGAACGAACCAAGCTCCCACCAAGGCCAGACCCTTAAGACGAAGAAGCTAAGAATCAAGCTAAGAGCTACAACCGTAGCCCAGAGGGAACAACGGCAGTTAGCATGCTGCTACTGAAGATCCAGAAAGCACCAGTTCATCCGAACTGCATCAAGACCGACCCGCGAAGCAAAACCCCTGTTTCATGCCAAAGGATTCAGAACCTCTCACACTGCAACAAACGCTGTGTATCATCTTCTGGTATTGTATGAACCACTGGGCAGTTAGCTTAGCTTAGCAAGAACACATGGCTTAAAAAGACTGTTAACTTGGAAATGTTTGTGTACTGATTTGAACTATTCATTGTCGTTTTGGAAATCGGGTTTACATACTTTGAGATCTTAACCTTAGGGGGACACACCAAAGCCTCAAGCTCTCCCCCACCGACAAAGGTTTTTCACACCCCACACTCACACACACACACTCAATTTGCATCCACAGGCCTGCACCCCCACACTCACACACACACACACACACTGTGTGCTTTAGGCCCTGTTCTCACGGTGAAAACGTGACAGTTTTCCCGTTTTTGGTTTAAAAAAAAACCCGTTCAGACACAATTTATCTGACATCTTCACTCGTACACATCTTTTCAGAGGAAACGGGACGAAATCGCTGCAGTAAGCATGCCAGGCCAGCAGTTGGCGGTACAAGGTAGTAGTAGATAGCTTTTCCGGTACAATTTGATGCATAAAACCTTACTGTAACCGAAAATAAATGCCACTAACGTTCATAAAGCGGTTGGTGTAAGCTTGGGGTTACAAGTATTGTAAATGACAAGCTTTCTGTCCTCTTATTTCACCCATTGAACTCGTGAAAATAGAAGACATGCTGGTAGTGAAGGGGCTTTGTGAGCAGCTATCTTTCCTGTTACGCGTACTTCAAAATAAAAGTCAACTCACGTTTGTCCAGTGAAATGCTGTTAATGTTTAGCCAGTGAAATGCTTTTACAGTGAAGCCGTAGCCTTAATGCTCCTTTTGTTGAACAGTAACTTAACCGCTGCGCACTGAACTATGGATAGTGTTTTTTAATGTAGAGAGAGCCGTGTCCCTGGCATATAGAAGATACACACGTTTATTTTGCTAGAAAAACCGGCAGAGCACAAATCTTTCCCCAGACAAAGTGGCGCGGCGGTTGCATGGTATCAATAACTTACTAATAGACTATAGACTAAATTGGCGAGTGTTATATTTTAGCCCTGCATGACACTCTCCGCTGATCACAGTGATGGTGCCGCGGAGACACCGTGCATGTTATGTTGTCTTCTAACTTTATAACTCGCGTGTGGGTATTTTGACAGCAAATGTTATAGACTATGCATACGTGAAGTGGAGCCGTGACGTCAGCGTTATCAGGGGAAATGGTTTCAGTGTTTACAAGAAACCAAAACCGTTGTGTTTTCCAAAAAATCCTCCCTGGGAGTAGATCTCAAAAACTTGCGGTTTCATGTCTGCGTTTGCTGTTTTGATGTACATGATATAGTGCAACCGTGGGAATTTTTCCGCGTTTGCACCGTTTCGTGTTGCCGCGAGAACAGTGCCTTAGTTTAGTGGTTTTTAAATGTGTTGGATTTTATTTACTTTATGTTAATAAATTACATGCATTTTCTTTTGTAACTTGAAGTTTCTGTCATTCATTTGTGTGAATATTATTGGGAAGTCCGCAACCAACGGACTTGTACCAAAGTACAAGGATTCTGTAGCCTTCAGTGTTAAGATCATATTACCAAATTTATAATAGTAATTATTTGATTACATTATGTTATGGAAATGATCATTGAGACTAGGATTTATTAATATTGATTTATTTACCTGAACATTAAACTAATCAACATTTGAGAATAAATCATTGATTAAACGAGACAATTTGCTATTATTTTTCCATTTCTTAAATGAATGGTGGTGTCCCTTTGAACTTTGATAAATTATTAAGGTATTATTAATCTTCAGATTAATTTCTAATAGCAGGATTAATCTGAACCACCTGTAATCGCCACATATCCATGGGTCCACAGTGTGCCTAGAGACTGCCAAAATATCAAAAAAATAACAATCTCTCCTTTTCTCACTCTCCCCCTTTCTGAAACCCCCACCCCTCCCCCCCAATATACTCCAGTCAGAATTCTCGCCGAATATTACGTCACAGTCGGCACAGTCACATCCCCATATTTTCTTTATATGTCCATGCTTCCCCCCCAGATTAGTAACCAGAAACTTCCTTTGTGCAGTGTTCTATGATAACTCCCCTCCCCCCCCATTTCTTATTGGTCCACAGCCCGAGATCCTCTGGAAAATGTTCCGAGCGACAGCCATGTTGTTTTCCCCGCTAAGCGACAAGATGCCCATAGTACAGCAAACCATGCAGAGTGTTGCATAAACCAACAGCATTCTGCTCATAATCCACTAATTTATCTTAATCACAGCAGTCTTAATAATGCCGCGTTTATAACGAGACAAAGCTTAGGGAACTACTTGTGTAGTAATTCCATCGGTGAAACTAAAAGGAATCTCCTCAATGGTTGTTTGCCTGTTATTTACCTAGTGTAGCATGTATCTTCGGGAGTAGCACCCAACGTTTGCTTCTATTACCCTAACTTGGCTTTCCCATTGGAGTTTAATAATGCCTCGTTTTTAACACCACAAAGGGTGGGAAGTTATCCCTGTAGAAACCAAATGTGAGGCTACTGTTTTCACTGGTTTTAAATCGTCTGAGTGTTACTTTTAGCCGTTAGCGCACATGTAGCTTCGGATGTAGCACCCAACGTTTGCTTCTATTACACTAACTTAGCTTTCCAATTGGAGTTTAATAATGCCTCGTTTTTAACACCACAAAGGGTGGGAAGTTATTCCTGTAGAAACCAGATGTGAAGCTACTGTTTTCACTGGTTTTAAAACGTCTGAGTGTTACTTTTAGCCGTTAGCGCACACGTAGCTTCGGATGTAGCACCCAACATTTGCTTCTATTACACTAACTTAGCTTTCCCATTGGAGTTTAATAATGCCTCGTTTTTAACACCACAAAGGGTGGGAAGTTATTCCTGTAGAAACCAAATGTGAGGCTACTGTTTTCACCGGTTTTAATCATGTCAGGTCATGTCAAACTGTTATGTCAAAGTATGGCTTCGCTCCGGGTAAACACTGTGTTCGCAGTCACACTGTCACTCTAGTATCACGTAAGCACAGCAGAGACGGTGGGAGGGCCCGGCAGAGAGGTGGGAGGGGCCAGCCAGATCGCAGGCTGCAGACACCAATATAGGTCATCCGGAGACCAGAGGAACATCAGGGTATAGAGGCTTGCTACAATAAATGATCTGAACGGGTTTTTCAGCAAACATTTAAAAAAATAAGTATTAGGGACTACTTAGACCATATAAAATTGACAGCAAATATGTGAGCTTTAAGGCCACAGGTTTTGGACACTCGGGTGAAGAGAGGGGCTAAGCTCTCAACTGATCACCATCTGGTGTTGAGTTGGGCCAAAGGGACTCTGGACAGACCTTGTAAGCCCAAACGTGTAGTACTGGTGAACTCGAGCAGTCGATGTTTAAAACTTCCATTGCTGCAGCCATAAGCTAGGGTCTCAATGTCTTAGGTGCCTCAAGGGGCGGTAACCACTTGAACACCATGGCTAAGGACGTTGGACAGCACCAAAGTGTTTCTGGAAAACTGTCCAGCAGAACAGGGAACCATCCAAGGTAGGGATAGTAGGGATAGGACGTTGTTGACCTAAACTGAGGAGATAATCCGCCAGTGGAAGGAGCACTTTCAGGAACCCTTGAATACAACTAACAAGCCCTCTATGGTAGAGGCAGCCTAGAGGCTGATGGGGGATAATTGTAATTTCCATGATGGAAGTCAAAATAAGTATTATTTTTTTTAGATTGTTAGACCAACGCTCACAGGGCTGCCATGAAATGATGTCAGCAAAGATGTGAACTAGGGCTGGGCGATATGGGCAAAAATCAATATCTCGATATTTTTTTACTATATCTCGATACACGATATATATCTCGATATATTTCAAATCTCCTCTAGAGCACATCCTAAATGCTCAATTTCATTATTTTTTTGCATAATATCACACCAGTAATATAATTTAAATAGTCCCTGCAAAATGTGTCTGCACTAACAATGCATTAGGCTACATGAAACATGTTTATATTCTTTAGTGCTTTCTATTGGAACAATTTGAAACTTGCACATGGCAAAGAGTTTGCACATTGTATTGATTATTCCACATCCTTCCACTCCCATACAATGGATCCAGCATTATTTTATTTGGAAACAGTCTTTTCCATCTTCTGTTAATCTGTAAACTGAGAACACTAATTATGACTCATTACAACCACTTACTAATTGTTTATCACCACTAACCCCCTGAAGATAGCAGCCACACTTTAAATGCAGAACCGGTTCTGATCCATAATAGTAGTCTATGTGTATAAAAGGCTCTGACATGTATAATGGTTACTGTCGCTTTAAGAGCAGTTGCTCTATAGTGTAAGTTAAGTTTCGTTTTCTGCATGTTAGTCCAAGAGAGATTCATGCGAGCGCAAACAGCAGGTGGCTCATCGTCCCTCTGTTACCTGCCTTATTGTTTGATTCTCCTGTATTTAGTTAATGAAAATAAAACTAGAAGACAATCAGAGGATTTAAATAAATACGGCTGAGAATAATAGCCTATAGTCTAAAGAAAGCAAAGTCTCATCGTCATCATTCCTTGCATTCTAACCGATGCACCATTCCTGGATGCTATTCATACCTATTGATCTAGCCCTCCTGCATTATCACTAAAACACTGTTTTATTTTATAAAAAATACTCGCAAATGTAGCCTACTTTACATAGACTTTTAGTTAATATACGGTGTGCACCTCCCTTGGTGCTGACATGGACCTATTATAAGAGGCTGCCAGTAATAAATGGGATGCCGTGGTTGTGTGACGTTGGACCAAAAACTCCCCCGGCGCTCGTTCGCCTTCCTCTCATAAGGACCAGGCTCTGTACAGCGGCCGCTTATGCTGTCAAGCGCCCGTCTACAAAAAAGGTCCATGCTATGAACGACAGCCACCATCGCCATCTTTCGCGCCCCCTCCACCCGCTCGTTCGGCTGTCATAAGAGCATACGAGCCCTCGTCTTTTTTTCTCCCCCTCTCGTCGTTGTTTTCACATGGCGATTAAAGTAAACACTCACAAAGCACAGACTACGTCACAGGTGTGCGCCCAGGAGACTCTGGTTGGGAGGGGGGAGTGAGTGAGTGAGTTGCCAATGCATGTAGTCTGAGGCAGAGAGCCACAGGAAAGAGCGAGAGAAGCGAACACCAGCAAGTTTGCCGGTGGCGGCGGCGGCTAAAAAAAAAACATTACGTGCCAATTTGTATTCGATGGTCGCGATAGGGTCATTTTATACATCCCCTGGAGCACATCTCGCGATACATCGAATATATTCGATATATCGCCCAGCCCTAATGTGAACAAAACCAAAATTAATCTTTTTAAAAGTTTGAGCCCACAGCTGAAGAGAAAACACCTGCTGTGACATCACTAGTAAGAGTGAGGCCACAGGCCAATTATGACCACCACGCAAATCACTGCCAAGAGGGCCTAATTGTCCACTTGTGTGATGTGAATGGTCAAAAATAGGTGTTGTGATGCATTAGTAGCCCCTTTTACACAGCCGGTGAAAGCCGGGAATATGCGGGCCTTTCGGCCTTCCGCCCTGCTGTATAAATGCTACCGTTGCGGAACGGGTGACGATAGGCGCAACAGATTGTTCCGGGAATTTTACTACCTCGGGGGTAGTAAGATTGCCGACACAATATGTTCCACCTCTCTGTATAAATGTGTCTGCTTGTTGTTGCGGAACAGGGGCGAGTTTGACGTTCCATAGCCTACGTTCTAAACATGCGACCATGTTAGCAGTTGAAGGAAGTGTGTTTAACATTAACCACTGCGGCCCGATGTCCCGTAAAAATCACCAAATAAAAGGAACGGCGTATAATCTAGCTGGTCATAAGGTCCGCTGCTCAATCCAAACCCCCACGCTTCATTTTCCAGAGTTTATTGAGTGTATTTCTGCCCGGGGAAAGTTGTACAATGAAGTGGGAAAGCTAGGCTAGGCTGCGACCGGATCGCCGCCAATATTATTATCCTGAAGTTTGAGCGTATATCCACACTTAATGTGAGCAATTGCCCACTTACGTACTGTAGGCTAATAATAATTGTGCCCCCCTATGCATTTCATATGCCCCCCTTAAGACTGAGGTCTTGTTTATTGCCTTAACTTTTATGCCCAGTCTAAACTGCTCTGCCAGATATTTCATACATGCTGTCACATAATCATGGAGCAAGGTTAATTTCAGTCACTTTACACAGTTCAAGTGAGTCCATATACAGAGCAGCCGAGGTGCTATCTGATCCTGCACTTAACAGCATGTCTTCTTAATGAATGCCTCAGAAAAAAAACACCCTTCAGTCTGCTTTTATTGCATTGCTTTTTTAGTTGATGCTGTTAAAAGAATCCTCTCACAAGTAATGGCCATCACTGTAGAAAAGCACCCTGATGCTTCTTCTCATTAGCCTGTCAGCCCACTATGGTGAAACTTCTCTCACTGGCAATGACTGTCTCCATTCCCTCTAATGTGTCTGTCACACATTAACCCTACGTCACACAGAAGCTCTTCTGACTCCATTGTGGGCATCAAGCCTCTGTACACTTCCAGAAAGCGTTTAACACTTGCAAAGCTGCTGCCAGCTCAACACACATGAGGGTTTGCCCAACCCTTTGCAGATGTCGATGTTCTTTCTTCAGCAACTTTACTGCAGTTATTTGGGTATTGTGGTAGGGTATAAAGTGGTTTGGGTTTCAAGCTATACCACTGTTAGCATATCAATTAGAACTTTAAAAAATAAAAATAAAGAACTAGTGCAGACTTTTTGTTCAGGAAAGTGGACACAGCACTGGGAAGACTGAATGTGAGATAAGGTCACTTAAGTATGTGAAAGAGTCTATTAACGAATCGGTAACACTTTACGATAAGGGTACATTAATTAATTAATGGTTAGTTTATGTTTAATATGGGTTAACTAACCATTAGTTAACTGTTAACTAATGTGTCTAGTAATCATTTACTACTGGTGTTCATGTTAACTAAGGTATTCATTTCTACATTATTTAATGATTATAAATATCCTATTAACCTTAGTTAATACGTTATGAACCAACAGTTGATTAATATAATAATAAGCATGAATGAACTGTTAACAAATGTCATTTTTTAACATTACTTAAGCGTAATTATCCATTTAATAATCCTATTTGGGACCCCTATTATAGGGTGGGAACAATGTATCCTTTAAGTAACACTTATTTAATGCATAACAGTTCTGATTAGGCATTACTTAATCATAATTAACCATGGTGCTTGAACTGAACTATAGCTGGCCAACAAAGTAATCAATCAGCCAGCATACACATAAGCCATTCATTTGTCATTTGCACTTAATGCTTAATGTCAGCAAGTCATATTTATGTCAACTTCTTTTGCCGGTCATCCATGATAAGTATGATCACTTACATATTACAATTTTAAAATGTTACAGTGATGGTTAATGGCTGGTGGGAGTGATGAAGCACATTGGAGAATCAAGCCAGTTCTGCACTTTCCATTTAAGCATCACTCATCCTTTCCATGTCTTTGGCCGTTCACAGAGATGTGAATGAATTGCTATAGTAGCCATTGTGGAGTCTGCTGTGAACCAGAATGTATGTTTCTGCATGTTGACCCGTGCGGCAAACTCTAACAGCCCTTTTTGCATTCATGTGAAATGGGCGGCAGCAACTTTCCTAGAATCCTTTTGCTGCAAATAAGGTAGCAAATGGTTGAGCTGGACCTAATGCATTTATAGCTTAATTGGGCCTGACACTTTATTGTATTTCCTTCCCACTTTGCTAATGCCCCAGGGAGAACTGGATCCGGCTGGTGCCTCGTTGGCGAAACTTAAGCTCAATCAAGACGATAGACTCCTCCAATAAAGCGCTCCTGATTGTGCCCTGTCAGAGATTCTACCTCCAAGTCGTCTCTCTGAGTGGGGTTAGATAGCTTCAGATAGGCAAATATGTCGTCCAGACACGCTCATTAGGTTTGAGATGGCCACCACTAATCACGGCTTGGGTTGACGCTGCAGTAACCGATAGCCAAGCCGATGGAAGGAAGAGCTGAGGAAGGGCTGGTTTCACTGCTGCTTGGACATTTCTCTCAGTAATGTTGTGATATTGGATGTTTAGACTAAGTCACTGCAGACAACCAACCCATAGTGTAAACTAGAATTCTAAAGAGGCATACTGACCTTTCACTCAATGTTATCCAAAAACAATTATATTATATATTACATATTCCCAAATCTGAAAAAAACTTCTTTCCACACCCTTATCATCACAAAAGGAACAACTGTTAAGGGGAGACACTGCAGGCAGACCAAGAACTGGTCATTTTTTTTTTTGATTTTTTGTCTATTTTGCTTCCATAACATGTCTTCTTTCAAACTAGTTTAAATAAAAGGTCACCATAAATTTCAACTTATAAAGCATTCACATCTAATAAACTTTCCATAATCATTCTTAGCATTATTTTGTACATAGTATTTTTTTTAAAGAGGACATATCATACTTTTATGACCTATAAACGTTGTAATAATGATTTAGTCATGTTTAACCATACTAGCTTATCAAATAATAACGTACATGCATTTAGACGTATTCCCTGCTGACCGTCTGGGGTGTCTGTGCAGAGCACTAAACACTAGGGCAGCCGGTCGAGAAATCACGTGTTCAAATCGGTTCAGAATTTCCTGATATTCTTGTCATCACGAAAAGCGGATGTTTCCATGTATGGTAATGCTGCAACGTGCTGCTCAGACAAGCCCCCACCTTCCTGCTCTCAAATCTGCCCGCGTGCTTCTGAAAGTGTTCCGGAAGGAAGGTAACCAATCACAACGGAGTGGGGTTTGCAGGAGGGGGCTGTGAAGCACAAAGCCGAGTGTGGAGAGAGACTGCTGTGCGCGCTCAGATGAGAGGAAGAGTTTCCCGAAAATCTACATGTTTTTTTGTGATGTGATTCGTGTCAGGTTGCTCTATAGCAGTTTTTAACAAGAAATTAATACCAGAAAAGTAGTATAATAGGAGATCTTTAATGAAAAAAGGCTATATTTAAAATCTGTTCTGACACTGAAACTTTTGTAATAAAATATTTTATGAACATTTTTACTCTTGCTTTATACAACAATTTAATTTTTAAAGAGATGCAAATTCACACATCATTGTTAGATATAGCCACATTTGCATATTAATTCAAGCATTTCTGACAAAATGGTAATACAATTTTTTTTTCTTTCAATGTAAGTAATCACGTTGCAATGTTTCATGATGATTATCAAAAATGTGTTGTAACTTCACCTAAGTTATATGCCCTTCAGTGTTTGATTTTAGTTTGAAAGACTGCAGAGTTTGTACTTCCTGTTAGAACCACAGAAGAAGAAGTAAATAGGAAGTGATGTTTAATTCATTAGTTGAAAATCGGCCAAGTTGCTGTATCAGAGCATGCTGAGACAATCCACTGACATCCTTCTGTGTATCTTCCTTTAGATGGCACCATCTGTAAGTTTCACATTATCTAAGTTGGTGTCATATGATTATTTTGAGGAATTACATTTTTGTTGTGCTAAAGTTACACGATAATTTTTGGTAACATGCGACATTCCTGTTGAATGTATTATGCCATACTATATTGCTAGCTACTTAAAGCTAATTGCTATTTCTTGTATTTTTACTTACCTGTTTACCTATAAGTAACTTTATGATTGACACATTATTTTGTCTGTATTTACAGTTTCACACTTTGCCATATTAAAGCCTGCCAAATACAACACTGGCCTGTTCCTTGGAGGAAATAGTATGGTTAAGAGTTTAGCTGACTGTTGATCTCAACAAAGGCTCACGGGGAGCACGCTGAGGGAGAACAGAACAGTGAAAAGATGACCACTCATTAAAAGAAGTAACCACTGGATCACGGATTTTTAAGAAGCTTCGTACACGAATTACTGTATATCAGGATAACATTACTGCATTGAAAAACAGCCGTACTCACAAGTCATCATGGATAAAGAAAATGTCAAACTAAGTGCATACGTGCATAGTGCACATCCAAGTGACCTACAAGACGTAGAGAGTGGTTCAATTAAAAGCCATTCTGCCAAGTCAGGACGTTCTAACCAAGAGCTAGCATAGCTGCAGCTACCGCACATGCAGAGGCCAAAGCAGCCCAATCAAAAATAGCTTATGCAGAAAAAGAGATGGAGCTAAAAATAGAGAAGGTTCGCTTGGAATCAAGATTAGACATGCTTCAACAGGAAAAAGAGGCCAATGCTGCATTTGTGAAGGCAGAGGCTATGGAGGCTGCCACTGCAGAAATGGAAAGGCATGTAAATTAAAGACTTAAAGACTTTGAGTCCTTCCCAGCCCAGGTTTCCTCACGGCAGAAAGTAATTGAATACATAACACAACACGCTGACATCAAGCCTACTGAAATAAAGACTGGTAATTTCAACACAGAACCCTACATCAAAACTGAATCCAAGCCAATGAGAAGCAACACAAGGAAATTGGAACGTACACCTGAATCCACAAGCAGTCACTCTCAGCAGTTTGCTCCTCTACCACAACACAACAGTGAATATAACTCCAGGCAAAGTGGTCAGCAATTCAGCCCTTTCCCCTATCAGGACCACAGTACATCCACAGAGTTAGCCAGGTTCCTTGCCAGGAGTCAACTTGTGTCTGGAGGGTTGAACACGTTTGACGACCGCCCTGAAAACTATCTCAGCTGGAAATCTACCTTCTTGAGCACCATAGCAGGACCTGGACTTACCATAAACGAAGAAGTCGATCTCCTCATCAAATGGTTGGGCCCGGAGTCCAGTGAGCAAGCTTGTAGGATTAAATCAGTGAATATTCGTTGCCCTGCTGAAGGTTTGAACATGATATGGTCACGATTAGAGGAGTGTTAAGGTGCCCCTGAAGCAATCGAAAGAGCCCTCTTCTCAAAGATTGAGAACTTCCCGAAGCTAACCGGTAAGGACCATGTAAAACTGCGCGAGCTCGGAGATGTGCTTCTGGAATTGGAAGTTGCTAAGCTTGATGGCTACCTACCAGGTCTGTCGTACTTGGACACAGCAAGAGGTGTAGGACCGATCGTGGACAAACTGCCCTTTCACCTCCAGGAAAAGTGGATGTCCATAGGATCAAGGTATAAACATGAAAATAAAGTAACCTTCCCACCATTTTCCCACTTTGTGGAGTTTGTACGGCGAGAGGCTAAATCACGTAACGACCCAAGTTTTAACACAACGGTTTTCTGCACTCCAACACAGAACGAAAGGTTTACAGGCAACAACAATAGAACATCCATCTCAGTGCACAAAACCAATGTGTAGTCAGAAACCAACAAAGCTAACAAAGCCTTGGAAGACCCAAATAAGGAGTGCCTTATACATCACAAACCTCATCCCTTACGTAAGTGCAAAGGTTTCAGAGCCATGCTTCTAGACGAACGTAAGAGGGTCCTCAAAGAGAATGGTATCTGCTTCCGCTGCTGTGCTTCGACAGTCCATCAAGCCAAGAATTGTGACGTGGCTGTGAAATGCTCAGAGTGTGACAGTGAGCGACATGTCTCTGCCCTTCATCCAGGCCCTGTGCCTCAGTTCCAAAGGTCTTACTCTGCTCCGAAAGAGCATGGCGGGGAGGAAGAAGCCTCAGTAAGTCCGGATATAACAGCCAACTGCACTAAAGTCTGCGGTAATGGATTCAGTGGCAAATCATGTGCAAAGATATGTCTAGTGGACGTCAATCCTACTGGTTGTTCAAAAGAGATCAAGAGAATGTATGCCATCTTAGACGACCAGAGCAATCGGTCCCTTGCCAAGACGGAGTTCTTTGACATGTTTGGCATTCAAGGAACCACAAGTCCTTACACGTTGAAGACCTGTGCAGGAACAAAGGAAGAAGCAGGCAGAAGATCGAGTCAGTCGATGGGAAAGTAACCATCCCCCTACCTACGCTGGTAGAGTGCAACAATGTGCCTAACAACCAGGGGTGGATTACTGCACAGGCACACCGGGCACAGGCCCAGGGGCCCAAGGGCTCAGGGGGCCCTAAGCCAGAGATAATGATAGTAACGTTTCATGTCGTATAGTCAAAGAGCTCAGTCACTCATGTCAATAACAGGGTCCAAAAAGGAATAGCCTAAATATAAGGATACTCATTAAAATGTATCAAGATAGAAATCATCATGGGCCCCTCAACTAATAAGGGATATATAAAAGCAAGTTAAAAACAACAGCATAGTAGCTCTGTCTAAGGGGCTCCATGAGGGGCCTTGAGGGCCCCCACACACATACAGGAATAAGCTTTCTATGTGTGAATTCTAAATTGTTCATAAACAGTAGCTATCCACTCTTTATCTGTTGAAATGGGCCCCTCCATCATGGAACATGGGTCTGCAGACTACTGTACTGTTTTTACAGTTGCAAAGATCAAAGATCAAGAGTGCTGCCTATTTAAGAAAAATCTGAAAAATAATGTTCCTTCTGCATCTCAGGAGTTGATATAGCCTCTAAAATGTACTCTCAAAGTGCACCAGATTGATGTATTTTACTTTACAAAGGTAAAAAATTTCCGAGGGGGGATGCCCCCGGACCCCCCAACAAGGTACAGGGTCCCTCCAACAGTATCCCAAAACCCTGCGGGAAACACTGACTTCCTTTATATGTTTTTGCCATTAACTGTATGAATCTGTGTGGAAAAGTCAGTGTACCTGACTGGATAGGGAGGAGTGGGGGGCCCTTTAAGAGTTTGTGCCCAGGGGCCCATTATCTCATAATCCGCCTATGCTAACAACCGGGGAGAGATCCCCACCCCTGAAGCGGCACCTGAGGTCAATTGCAGATAAAATACCACCTAGGGCTGGGCGATATGGGCAAAAATTAATATCTCGATATTTTTTACTATATCTCGATACACGATATATATCTCGATATATTTTGAGTCTCGTCTAGAGCACATCATAAATGCTCGATTCAACCATGTCTGGCATAATGTTACGTCAGTAATAATTCTAGTATTCCTGAAACATAAGTCTGCATGTAGATTACATGAAACAACATATTATTTAAACTCATTAGTGCGTTCTATTGGAACAATTTAGAACTTGCACATAAGAAAAGCAAAATCACAGCAAGTTAGATTTACCAACACACAGCATTTATTCAAACCGGTAATTATTTTCGAGCAAAAACAGAGCTCAAAGCCAAACAAATGTGCATTCAAAACACTGACAAGAAATTATGATCATGATACAAAACGAAATCAAAGTGCCCCTTTTTTCCATCATGTTTGTTATGACTGGTAAAGAAAAGGGAACTCAAAGCCACCAAAACAGTCCTCTCAGCAACACCTGACAGAAGAAAAACTTAATTAAAGTGCATCTTGTTTGCATTGTTCATTACAACATTAAATCCAAAACATTGTCAAATAATATGTGAAGAAAAGAAGCTAAGGTCAGAATTGTCACTGTAAAACAAACACTTAAAGGACAAGAACAGTCATGTCAGAGGTGTGTGGCAACATATGAAATGAGCTACAGGTTCTGTGCCAAAAACACAAGCCTATCCACAGTTTCAGGCTTGAGAGATGCCCGCTGGCATGTAACAATATTCCCACTGGTACTGAATACCCTTTCCGAAGGGGAACTGGTGGCAGGCACACATAGATACTTAATGGCCAGATTTTTCAGGTTTGGGAACATGTCTTCATGTTTCTTCCACCACTGCAGGAGATCAGACTCACTGTCAGCAGCGGCAGACTGCAGGTAGGTGGACATCTCTGTGTGTATCTGGCCTCTCTGTGATGGTATGGCAGAGGAAGAGCACGGCGTTGCTTTTTTGAAAAAACTTCAGAGAGTTTTCTTCTTTGGTGGCTCTTCTTCATGAGGCTGTGAAACAGTGGCTTCAGCTGCACCCTGGTCAGGCAGCATTTTCTCCATCTCAGCCATGGCTCTGAGCTTGATGTCCTCTATCTTTTCCTCTGCATTGTAGGTCGTTTTGAACCTGGGATCCATGAGAGAAGCCATGTCCAGCAACTTGTTTGTTTCAGGATCAGCAAATTTCTCCTTCAGATAGTCCAGGATGGAGACTTTGATCGACTTTGTCAGTGGAGTGTCATCCTCCTGAACCGCCAAGATGCTGGACTCAAAGAGATGGAGCACAGGCTTGACGTAGGACACTGTGACATAGTCTTCATCTGATAAAGCATCGGTGAATTCGACTAGGGGTTTTAGAGCCCTATGAACAGATTCAAGGACTTCCAGGTCTTGCCAATGAAGAACAAGATGCCTTGTTTTTTTGGAAACGGCACGCTCCTGCTCCAGCACCCTCTCAATCATTTTTTGTCTGGATCCCCACCTGGTAGGAGACTCGCTGATCAGCTGGTGTTCAGGAATGTTCAGCTCTTGCTGAGCTTTGGCCAGGTCTCTCCTTCTTATCCAGCTAAAAGAGAAGCTGCTCACCACCTTTTTGCATACGCTGACAGCACGGTCTATCCGGGGGTCTTTCATACTTCTCTCTGAGATTAAAAACAAACAACATGTTTTATGTTATAATATTTGTAAAGCAATCCATAATTCAGCAACACCAAATACATTTTTTCAAACATAATCTATGATTATATTTTCATCTTTTGTACATTTTCTACAGAAATCATTTAGATTTTCAAATAGTTATTCTTTCAATATACACATGAATATGCATAAATCACATTAATTTTTGTATTAATTTTTTAATCCATAAAACTATTTGAAGCTCTCTTAAAGTTGTAATTAACAGTAGGCTAGTTAAATCAAATCAAATCAGTTTTATTTGTATAGCCCAGAATCACAAATTTTCATTTTCCTCAGTGGGCTTCACATTGTATACAATAGAACAAAGTCAAACAGTATAACATCATATAAATAAAAATAGTGTGGATGCATGAGTCAATTTTAACATGGCTAATGGAACATGGATAATAAAAAATCTAAAAGAAATTATGACTTTACTACCACTAGGTTGAGACCAGTGCTGTGTCTGAAATTGCGCATTTACGTAAGTGCACTTACATTGAGTGCGCTTTATTATCCCTACAGTACACTTACTTATAGACGCAGTGCTCTCATTTCTACAGTGCACTGTCCAAACTGCCGTCGCGCACCTATCGGAAATGACTTTGCATTTTGACGGTTCTTCTTCGGTTTATTTTTTCTGCTCGCATTACCGATAGCCAAAACAGGCACATTAGTCGCGGAAAAACAAACACAATATGTAATTTAACTTTTGTAGAGCGCGTTCCTCTCCACGGTTGCTTCAAGCTCCTCTATTTTGACTTTATTTTCCCGTCTTCTCCGTTACATAGGCAAGATGGCGGCCGTTGAGTGTGGAAAGTGTCCATCGCTCCACACTCAAGTTTTAGACCGTTTTGAGTGCACGACCGAGGAACTTGCAGTGCACTGAATTTTGGCACACTCTCCGGTTTTGCGCAAAGTGCACTCAAAAAAGTAAGTGTAAGTACAGAAGTGCGCGATTTCAGACACAGCTCAGTACTCACCAATTGCCAGGTGCAGCCGGTGGCCAAAACACTGCAGTCTTGTCCAACCTATCAGGTTACAAGCTTTAACGATGTTGGCACCGTTATCCGTGGTGATGCTGACTTGACGGGCTTGTTGTAAATTCCATGCGGCCACAACTTCCTCTAAGCCGTGTGCCAATATCTCGCCGGTATGATCTTACGGGAAAAAGCTTGTTTGAAGGCACGCGCTCTTCAACTCCCAGTTGGCAATGTAGTGTACTGTGAAACTTAAATAAGGATCACACGTCCTGCTGGACCACAAATCGGTGGTCGACGAGTAAAAAGTCACGTCACGTCACGTCGAGATTTTTTTTTACCTTTTTAAAGTGAAATGCATGAATCTGGTGCACTTTGAGAGGAAAATCTGGAGGAAAATTTTCCTCTGCTAAATCTGAGGAATTTTGTGTTAACAAATAATTTGGAGACACTGGGTCGGATGAATTAGAAGCTTTGAAGAAAGACACATAGATTTTCCATAGAAATATAAATTTGAAATAAAATATTATGCAGGGTCCTCTGGGATGGGCTTGGTGCTCTTTTTCTTTTACGGGACATATTTTTCTGTAATATAATGCATTAATTTAAATGCAGTGGTTACATACTACATACTTTACATTTACATTATATGATGTTGATATCAAACACACAAACTGAAAAAAAATAAAAAAATGGGGGGGGGGGGGGCACCCATGGCAGTCGTGACCCTAAGCAACCGCTCATTTTGCTTATGCCTCGGGCCGGCTCTGCTGACCAGTGACCACTATAAGCGGGTGGGTAACTTGGAGGCAGGCTGTCCTGCCCACCCAATAATACAATTAGAAGCAATGCATGGTAATGGTATATTCTTTAGTATTAATTAATTGTCTGAATTTTATTTGACATTTTCTTGGACAGCGAAAGAACAGGTCCGTCCGATAGTGGGTCTGGACTTCCACAAAAAAAATTTTGGGTGGGCACGGCCCACCCTGGCCCCTGTCTACCGCTGGCCCTGCTCCATAAAATCCTTTAGGATTCCTTGCTCCAGTGACAATCCAGGGGCGGCTGCTTCTCAGAGAACTTACCTGTCAAGAACCAGAATGGGACAGCCCCTTGCCAGAAGGAATGTATGAAGAATGGGAAAAATGGGTCCAGTCGCTGCGTGAGCCCGAGGATCTACAAGTTCCCCGAACATATGCATCCAGTTCTACATCCCAAGCCAAAAGCAGAGAGCTACTCGTCTTCTCAGATGCCTCGGTTAAAGCAATAGCCGCAGTTGCCTACCTGAAAACCGTGCAAGACAACGGCAACAGCGACATTGGCTTTGTCCTGGGAAAGACCAAGTTGGCTCCCCTACCTGACCTCACCATACCTCGACTCGAACACTGCGCTGCAGTATTAGCTGTGGAAGTTGCTGATCTGATTGTCGACAAACTTGACCTGAATCTGGACAGAATAAGGTTCTTCACAGACAGCAAGGTGGTGCTCGGTTATATCCAAAATGAGACACGGCGATTCTATGTGTATGTGAACAATCGTGTGCAGCGCATCAGGCAGTCAACCTGACCAATGGAACTATGTTTCGACAGAGATCAACCCTGCTGATCATTGATCAAGAGCGGTTGCAGCAGGTCATCTCTCAAGCACAACTTGGCTGTCCGGTCCCGCTTTCCTGCTAGAGCCAGAGATACGAGAAGAACAGCAACCAACATTTGAACTCATCAGTCCAGAATCAGATGTTGAGATACGTTCAAAGATGACCACGCTGTCAACTCAAGTTACACAGAATCTGCTAGGTTCAAAGCGATTTGAGCGCTTCTCAAGCTGGAGTGCTGTCACCAAGACTCTTGCATGACTTCATCACATCAGTCACAGTTTTACCAGGTCAACAGGAGATGAAAGCTGTCATGGGTGGCATGTTTGCAAGAAAGCTTTTACAGAAGAAGATCTGATACACGCAGAGCAAACTGATCAGATGTGTGCAGCGTGAGGTGTACAGTAATGAATACAAGTGTATAGATGCCAAGAAAGATCTTCCTACAGACAGTCCCCTCCGAAAACTCCATCCCATCATCGACGAAGACGGTTTACTGAGAGTTGGAGGCCGATTGACTCAGTCAAACTTTCTTCAGAAAGAAACTAACCCTCTCATAATACCAGGGAAACATTATGTGGCTACTTTGCTCATTCGCCATCACCATGGGAAGGTTATGCACCAGGGAAGGCATTTGACCGAAGGAGCTATCCGAGCCAGTGGTTTGTGGATAGTAGGAGCCAAGAGGGTCATCAGCAGCATCCTCCACAGGTGTGACCTGTCGTAAGTTTTTTAAACATATTTTTTTGGCATTTTTATGCTTTAATGATAGTGTAGAGACAGAGTTGAAATGGGGCAGAGAGGGGAGTGACATGCAGAGAACAACCGCGGGCTGGAATCGAATGGGGGGGACGCCCTACCAACTGAGCTAAGGGCGCCCCCAACCTGTCGTAAGTTGAGAGGAAAAGTCGAACATCAAAAGATGGCGGATTTGACCACCTTTATGGCAGAGGTGATCGCTGTCATGTATGCAAGACCTCTGGTTCCGTCTCATCTGATCCAGAGGCCCCCCTCCTCTTGACACCTGCCACACTTCTGACTCAGAAGGTCGGAGTTCCCTCTTTGCCTCCTGTGGAATTCTCCAAGGGAGATCTCTTTAAGAACCAGTGGAAGATGGTGCAGTCCCTAGCTGAGACATTCTGGGCAAGATGGCGAAAGGAATTCCTGAGTACGCTTCAGACTCGACAGAAGTGGCTCTACAAGAGACCAAACCTTAAGGAAAGTGACGTTTCTTATGACAAGAAGGAACGAATGGCCAATGGGAGTCATCACAAAAGCGCTTCCCAGTAAAGACGGCCTGGTGAGGAAGTTGGAGGTCAAGGTCATCCGGCAAAAGGAAGTGAAGACCATTGTAAGACCTATCTCAGAAGTGGTCCTCCTCATCTCTCCAGAAGATAAAGATGTGTAAATAGTCTGTAGTGACGTCTCTAGGACGTCAGGCGGGGAGTGTGTTGTAACTTCACCTAAGTTATATGCCCTTTAGTGTTTGATTTTAGTTTGAAAGACTGCAGAGTTTGTACTTCCTGTTAGAACCACAGAAGAAGAAGTAAACAGGAAGTGATGTTTAATTCATTAGTTGAAAATCAGCCATGTTGCAGTATCAGAGCATGCTGAGACAATCCACTGCCATCCTTCTGTGTATCTTCCTTTAGATGGCACCATCTGTAAGTTTCACATTATTGAAGTGTTTTATGTTGGTGTCAGATGATTATTTTGAGGAATTACATTTTTGTTGTGCTAAAGTTACACAATCATTTTTGGTAACATGTGACATGCCTGTTGAATGTATTATGCCATACTACACTCAACAAAAATATAAACGCAACACTTTTGTTTTTGCTCCCATTTTTCATGAGATGGACTTAAAGATCTAAAATTCATTCCAGATACACAATATTACCATTTCTCTCAAACGTTGTTCACAAATCTGTCTAAATGTGTGATAGTGAGCACTTCTGCTTTGCTGAGATAATCCATCCCACCTCACAGGTGTGCCACATCAAGATGCTGATCTGACATCATGATTAGTGCACAGGTGTGCCTTAGACTGTCCACAATAAAAGGCCACTCTGAAATGTGCAGTTTTGTCTCACAGCAAAATGCCACATATGCATCTATAATTGTACTCTCTGTGAAGTAGTATGTTTTTATGAAAGCAATGATGCACTGTGCCCAAGACAAATTTCCCCAAGGGGACAACAAAGTTTAACCTAACCTATAGCCTCGTCACCACCGCCGGAACTAGTTCCCGGAACTAGGAAACTTTGCAAGAACTATGCGTGTTTCCACTGCAGGAAGCAGGGTCTAAGCTGTAGTTCCCAGAACCTTTCTTAGCCCAGAAAAAGATCCTGCTTGGGGGGTAGGACTTTACAAAGGTTCAGGAACCTTTGGGGCGGGGCTACAGTGCTGAAGATGTCTGATTGGTGGAGCTGCCTGCTTGAAGCTTTTCACCCGCGATGAGCAAATCTCCGCCTAGCGAGCGTCCCATTTCCTGGTTTTAATTAATTCCATTTTCGATCGTTTGCAATGTAATGAAAAGCACAACAGCAACAGCACAACATGAGCGTCCTCCGTACTATTGCCCGGCCCCAAATCATGCATCTGCTGTGTTGTGTTTGCCTCTTTATTCTTTTCTGTGAACGTGTTAAGATTATAGCACCAGTTTGTACGGTGAATGGGGCAGCCGCACAGAGCGCTCGGCAGAGATGCAACACTTCAGCTCAGTAGCTTCAGTCTGAATATGGTGATCTGTTTAGGGCTGCAACTAACGATTATTTTGATAATTGATTAATCGTCGATTATTTTCTCGATTAACCGATCATTAATCGATTGGTGTTTTAGGGTCCGTAAAATGTAAGAACATGGTGAAAAATGTTGATCAATTTTCCAAAGCCCATGTTGACGTCCTCAAATGTATTGTTATGTCCAAAACACACAGATATTTCAGTTCACTGTCATAATAGGATTAAAGAAACCAGAAAATATTCACATTTGAGAAGCTGAAATCAGAGAATTTGGAATTTTTTTACTAAAAAAAGTACTCGAAACGATTAATCGATTATCAAAATAGTTGGCGATTATTTTAATAATCATATAGTAATCGATTCGACGATTAATTGTTGCAGCTCTAGATCTGCTGTGCATAAATGCATCAGCTCACTGTCTACTAATGTTGGACACAGTATATCATGGAGCCTTGAGGTTCATCACAAACAGCAGAGTCTCAACTCATCACAACTTAGTCACTGGCATGTTTTTATCTACAGGGCAATTTAAGGTAAACTCCCCTGTTATTTGTCACTGTATATGTCCCAGAAATGTGTCCCTCATGGGTTACGATCTCAGGACATGGTGTTTATGACTGTTACTCAAGCTCGTACAAATCTGGGTAAAAAGGCCTTTTAGTTATTTGCGCCGTCTTCCTGGAATAATCTGCAGAAGCAGCTTAAGCTTCAGAACATAGTGACTCTCAATGAATTTAAAGCTTTTGTCATGAGTTTGAAGTCGGACTCCATTGAAGATTGCGAATGTTTTAGTCAATAATAATTAAGGGTTAGGGTTATGGTCAGCTCCTAGGAGTTTAGGCGAGCTTTGAGGTCACACACTTTTGCTTTCAAGAGTTTTTTCTGTGTAGACAGATAGTCAGATTTCACCTCAGTGCGGGATGACTTTATGTTTTAAGCCTTATGTTGTTGAGTTTTCAATACATCTAATGGCCAGTGTTGCCAAGAGGTCATCACTGGATGCTAGCTAGCTCGTTTTACAAAAAGTCACTCCCAGAAAGATTGTCCAGCGTGTTTGGGCTCTTCCTCTTGGTCTTACCCATCCTTAAGAGCTTTATGTCTTATTTGCCACCGTCAAAAGGCTTAAAAATTAACATATTTTAAATTTTAGCGAAGATGTTGGAGCTGAGCAAAGACACAACCTACATGGCCTGTTCACCAGGGTCTCCTGACAAAAAGTGATTTTGACAGTAAGCTTGCTTCAGAATTGCAGAATTTAACTTTGGGGAAGCTGAAAGAAGAACC
This sequence comes from Hyperoplus lanceolatus, assembly GCA_026929865.2. Taxonomy (NCBI): domain Eukaryota; kingdom Metazoa; phylum Chordata; class Actinopteri; order Uranoscopiformes; family Ammodytidae; genus Hyperoplus; species Hyperoplus lanceolatus. The sequence continues at coordinate 35,854,746 of CM049398.1, read as the reverse complement.
AAAATACTACAAGAGCCTGGTGAAGAGTGAGTCAGATATTACGTGTGGATAAAAGCCCTGCCAAATGTGAATGTTTCCATTGCTCTGCCATGCAGCAAAGCAGACAAGAGTCAGCATGTTGAAATGTTAGGCAACACAGCTTTGACGGAGTGTAAAATTCAATCAATTCAATCCAAATTCAATTCAATTCAATTCAATTCAGTTCAGTTCAATTAAATTCTATCTTCTCTTCTCTACAGTCTTTACCACTCTCTGCAGTCGTCTGCGGTCCAGAGCAGAAGTGCAGCTGTACCAGGCGGTGATACAGCCAGTCAAGATGCTCTCAACAATGCAGCTGTAGAAGTTTCTGAAGATCTCAGGCGACATGCCAAACTTCCTCAGCCACCTCAGGAAGTACAGCCGCTGTTGTGCTTTCTTAACCAGCTGTGTGGTGTTGTGTCCAAGTGAGCTCGTCACTGATGTGGATGCCGAGGTACTTGAAGCTGCTCACCCTCTCTACTTCAAGCTCCCTGATGAACAGTGGCCGATGAGGACTCCTCTTCTTCCTCATGTCCACTATCATCTCCTTGGTCTTGTCCGTGTTGAGGGTGAGGTTATTGTTCTCACAACATGACACCAGACTGGCCACCTCCCTCCTGTAGGCCACTTCGTCCCCACCCGTTATCAACAACGAGAGTCCTGATGTAGGATTCTTTATTTTCCAGGGAGAGGGAATAGTGGAGAATAGCAGCGACAGCATCAGAGGTGGAGCTGATGGTGCTGGTGGTGGTCCTGTAGTCAGTGATGTGCTGCAGGCCTTGCCACATCCGCCTGGAGTCAGTAGTGGAATTGAAGCCAGTAAAATCCGAAAGGCTGTGTCCTGTCGATGTCCGGCAATGCCTGTCTGCTGTATGTTAGCAGTGCATGGCAAAAGAAGGAACAAACACGTCTGCCTCGGGGGGCACCATCTTGTAATAGTTTGATGTTTTGGTGCTGAGAACTCTGTGCTTTGCCTCTGGTTAACTTGTTTTTTTGCCATTCTACACTGGAGGTACTCCAGCTAAGCAGATGTTTTCAGAGCACACAAATGCATTCATAATATGTCGCTAGGAATCCTGTGTATAACCTCAGGAGAAGACCAGACTGGAAGAATGAGATGAGTGAGTGTTGTAGCGAGAGGCATTTTAGCTCTCCACTCATCTGAACTTGGACTGAACTCCTATTGAGAAAGAGGGATTAGAAAACGTTGCAGAGGCTTTATTAACTGTCATAACTGTTTCCCCACAGGAAGCCAGTGAGGCGAACAGAGAGACACAGTGTGATTCAGAGCAGTGAGACACACAGCGCGGGCCAGCCCATTCACAAATCACTAACAAAATGTATAAAGTGTATTGTTTCTGTCTCTGTCTCCACTGCCTGCGGTTGTGCTGTGCTAGATGACAAACAGCTTGAAGTATAAAAATAACCGTCACTGCCACGCATATTTAGACAAGCAGGGAATATTCACTTTTGATCTTGGGAAAACTGCTCCACAACCTCTGTGACTACAACTCTGGCCACCTTTAAGAGCCAAGTAATCGTATGGCTAAGAACTAACCAAAGGTGCAACCACCTCTAAATGTATTCTGTACCTTATTAGTTGTGTATTAATTGTGTATTTGTTTAACCTACTAATCCTACTAATGAATGATCCTGTTTCACTTTATTTATTTTTTCTGTTTCTCCGTATTTTGTATATAGCAAATGTTTCATGTTTCTATGTCATTTGTATCATCAACCTGCCTAATGGACAACAGATGAAAATTATCCCCCAGGCTACAATCTGGCATTTGTGTACTGCTGTACATTTTCATTAATGTGCATTGTCCTGAAACAAACAAACAAACTCACATCCCTATTGAACTACCAGCAAGGCTAACTGGCTTCATACACGATATCGCCATAGGACATAATATAGTATATTAGTTGGCAGTGATAATATAGTTCACAGGTTTCTAAAGTTGAGAGTTTTGAGTATGGATTTGGAGTTTTCAGCCCACGTTTATTTTATTAATTATTGCAGCTATGATGTTGTCAATCAAGCAAGTGTGCCCAGAATATGGCCTACATCTTAAAGCTCACATATTATGCACTTTGCTGTCAATTGTATATGGTCTAAGTAGTCCCTAATATTTATTTGTTTAAATGTTTGCTGAAAAACCCGTTCAGATCATTTATTGTAGCAAGCCTCTATACCAGACCTGGGCATTGTGTGGCCCGCGGGCCACATCCGGCCAGCTGGCTCTCTCTGGCTGGCCCGCGTGAGGTCAATGGAAAATTAAGAATCAAACGTAAATCAGTTTAAATCATGTATGGAATACAACGGCATTGCTTTTATTTTGAAGGCGAGTTTATATTTCGCGCGAGCGTATGCAGCTTCCTCTTCACTGGTTGTAAGTCGCAATTCGAAAAAAGGAGAAGAAGCTTGTATGTGTGCCGTTTAAAGGGGACATATTGTGCCAAATCTCGGTGTTAAAGGTGTATTTCCAAGGTCTACTAGAAGAGATTTTCATGGTTTATTGTTCAAAAAACCCATTCGTTTTCTACCATTGCTCATTTCTTCATCGCCTTTTCCAGCCTTCTATGCTCTCTATCTCAAAAGGTTGGTTTTGACATCTACCCCCCTTCGCAAAAATCCTAGTCTGCTCTGACTGGTCAGATCTACATGGGCGTGCATGCACCGCCCTGCTCATTTACTCTATACCAACCTACACTCAACAAAAATATAAACGCAACACTTTTGTTTTTGCTCCCATTTTTCATGAGAAAGACTTAAAGATCTAAAATTCATTCCAGATACACAATTGTACCATTTCTCTCAAACATTGTTCACAAATCTGTCTAAATGTGTGATAGTGAGCACTTCTGCTTTGCTGAGATAATCCATCCCACCTCACAGGTGTGCCACATCAAGATGCTGATCTGACATCATGATTAGTGCACAGGTGTGCCTTAGACTGTCCACAATAAAAGGCCAGCCTGAAATGTGTTGCGTTTATATTTTTGTTGAGTGTATATGGGCATGGCACACACCCAGCTGTCAGTTTTGTTTACTTTTGGCCAATGCAGCATGGAGATCGATGTAAACATGTTTAGCTTCATTTCTACAGCAAATATCGGCACACTTACCACTTCTAAACGAAAAGCTTTACAACTGAACCTGGTCAGGCAGGAGTCTGAGCTGAAAACTGTGAAAATTGCATCAAGATTTCTGGTTTCCCTGACATTATCCACAGGGAAATACAGTTTAAATATGTCACAGTCAGTTACAGAATATGAGCTAAGTATTTATGCATAAACTCTCTAAACTTGTAACATACACTGTTCTATGTATGTCTCTACAGGTTAAACTGGGGAATGATCTACAACCCAGTGGAGTGAAAGCTTTGGTTGTGAAGCCATGCTGAGGTAACATGTAAATGTACAGTAACGCGGCAGGAAAGGAATGTATCATGTCAAGATTCACTGGAAAGGCATTATCTTTTGTAAAAAAAAAAAGTATAGAAATAATTACAGTCAGAGCTGCAAATTATCTGACACCCTTTCAATATCTAGTAGATAATGTATCATTTGTATTGTGATCACTCATTTATAATAAAGTTTTACTGTTAAAACATGTATTGTGTTGCTTACTGTCACTGTTTGCTTCGTGTAGTAAAACTTACATTTTCATAGTCAGGATGTTGGACTAGTTTTCTGACCGATCTACATGTATTGACTTATGCGTTTTTTAATTCAACCCTTTATCTCTCTGAAGATGTTTTCTTATAAAACAGTATCATTACATTTTAAAAAGACCAAAACCATTCTTAAAAATAAAGCAGTTTATTCATAGCCAGTCAAATGGAATATAAAGTGTACATAATTCAAACAGAAGCAAAGCCATAACTTGTATGTAACTGTCCAGTTGTTGCTGGTGGGCCCTGAAGGAGACCACCTGTCCCACCCAGTGAACAGTCCTCTGATGGAACAGATAGTGTGACGGTCTTTGTGGGTCAACGCTCCCGTCAGGTCACTCATCTGTAAAACATGGCACATTCAATGTTACATCATGTAGCCTAGCTGACATATCATACATCTGTAGTTATGGCAAAGCTACAAACTAATGAAAATATATTTTTCTTCCATTATTAAATAAGATAGGCTAGTACTAATAGATTCAGTATAGCCCTTGCTCAAGAAGCAACGAGTTCTGAGTGATAATGAGTGCTTTTTGAAATATAATAGACAGGAAACAAACAGCAGCAGAGGCAACTTACAGTATTCCTGTCTATTATAGTGTACATTACACTGGAGATGTAATAGGCCTACTGCTGCGTACCACGACTGCTTGCATAACTACACACTGTCAACAACAAACAAATACTCTTCAGTTTCCAACACACCATACAGTTTGACCGTCTGTTTTCACACAGGGGCTTGTCACGGACAGACTCACAGATCTAACCGTTAGCATAAAGCTAACGGTTAAGCTAGCGGACGCTAACGCTAACTACCTAACCCAGCGTCATGGCTGCCAAGTCTCACTCTTTGGCCGTGAGACACACGCAAACCAACCAGTTCACACTCTCACACGCCACACCTCAAATTTCTCACGCGGAGAAATGAATCCCCAAAATAACATTTGTTTTGCGGGACTTTTATTTTCTTATTTTGAAAAGCTAACAGACATGAGTGCCGTGACTTCCTCTTTCTGAACGTGCATTAACGTTATGCTTTGATGTGCACTGTGCATTCGAAGCGGGAGGCGAGCCCCCTACCAATACCTTCTTATCTCTTCTGAGGTGTGTGTTGATAGCCTGCCAAGTTACCGCTGATAAGAATAGGCTTTGTGCACTAGAACCCGGAAGTCAACTGACGGTGCTGGCATTCTAGTTTCCGGTGTACTTACTGACTCTCAGTGTTGCCAACTTAGCGATTTTGTGGCCATATTTAGCGACTTTTCAGCCCCCCTGGCAACTTTTTTTTCAAAACAGCGACAAATCTAGATTTTTTTCTGGTGTAATTGGTGACTTTTTCGCCGAAGCAAGTATCACTTTTAACGCTTCTCAACGAGCAGCGGGAGCCTCCCGGCCCGTCCCCCGTAACAGAGCACTGAGAGGCGGCCCGGTCCTCGCGCAGCAGCCCCTCCCAGCTGCGGTCAGAGCAGGAGATACACCACTCCACTCGTGTTCCGTTAGCATCACTATTAGCAGTTAGCAGCTTTTCCCACCTCTTCTACAGTCTACGAGTAGTGCAATTCAAAATGTTATGCTGTGCTTTTTTAAACCATGAGCATGTATGATTACTGCTAGACTTAACATTACCACGTTGGTTGTTTATGCGATTGTCACGTTCATAACACTAGAACCTATACAAATATTACTGTATAAAACCCCTGTCTACAATGTGCAAATTAGGCGATGACGTCATCTACAAATATGCAAATTAGGCGATGACGTCATCTGGCAACTTCTAGCGACTTTTTGGACAGCCAATAGCTACTTTCCTTACTGAAGAGTTGGCAACACTGCTGACTCTGTCCATACAGTTGAATTTCATAATATTTTGCTTCAACAAGCGGGAAAGGGATTTAAGTTTGATATTTAAGTTATTTGTATAAGTAAGAGGTTAAGTAAGTGGTGCACCGGATTTTTAATTAACCTAGTATTTTTTTTTGTATTTGAAACACCAACTGTCTCGTATTGTGCTTACTTTAGGCCTACTAACGTTACGCCCATCTCTTAGTGTCTAGTAAAGATCAGGGAACATTTGAAGTTATTGTCAGAGCAGTGTCCATGAAGAAAATAGAGAAGCCTCACAATTTGAGTGTATGATTAAGCTATGACGATAAGCCAAACATTAAACTAACCAAAGCCCGTTCCCACTGTGTTCATGGGGATAGCTGTGGTCATATGTTTTATGCAATACTAAAATATATAGGAGCTAGCTTTTTACACAACGGCACCAACAAAATAGGCACGTGAGCCGCACACACAGACACATACGCACAATCATCAGCAGCAGCGCATTGCCTCAAACAACTAAAATAAAATAAAAATCATTGGATATCACAGCATAAATTAACTTTCCTATAAACTACTCTGTCACCCCCAAAAGTTTTTAAACTCACCGTAGCTTGCAGGTGTGCAGCAGAATTCTCATCCGATAGGCGGACGTGTACCTATAACAGGGCTGCCAAGTTTCACCAAAAGTTTGGAGTGAGATTTTTTGGCCGAGGGACCCAAAACCGTGTCCTCTTTCCCACCCAATCATTTTTGCTAGTGTCCTGCAAGTTTACATATTGTTCATAATAAATCAGAAATAAAAGACAATTGGAAAATGTGATAAAACATCAAAAATCTTATTAAAATAAACAAATTCATGAATTGCAAAGTCGTAGGACAGGTTTTAATTAAACATTGGGTGTGGACATATTGTAAGTGGGGGTCTGGGGTTCCCCCCCAGAAAATTTTGAGCATTAAACACTTAATTTCCTGCATTGTGGTGAATTTTTATGAAGCAATGTGTGCCTTTTCTGCATTCATTTTTATGTAAAGTAAAAGTGAACATTCACGGTTTCGCTGACACAAATTTAATTGAATAGCCTACAATGCATGTGTAGTGCTTTCAAATATCTCCTGTAGCCTATTGTTAAAACATTTGGTTAAACTGTAATAAAGGTAATTATTCTGTATGTATTCAACATTGTATGGGTTATCCAATTATCCAATTTCAATTCACCATTATTATATTAAATCTATGACACTTGATGTCTTCTCAGAACATATTTTTCCCACAGTAACCTCTAAGCTTAGTTACTCAATACATTCATTCAATTAATGTTGACAACATTTTAGAACAAAAATGTGTTGGTGTGTCAACCAGCCCAATAACATAATGCAAAACAAGCTTGAATATATCAAGTGAAGTGACTGATTTGAATTAAGGTGTTCTTACCTCTTTGTTCATTTAATACCGGCGTCCTTGTTGTCATTAATTTTCCATATAATTTGAACAAAGGGCGGGACTGGGAGGCGGCGGTCTTTTATTAGTTTTGTAGTGTAACGCAGGGGGGCGTGGCCGTGGTGGTTTGCCAAGTGGCTGCTGCGGTTACAGGCTGCACACGGCCATGGATATTGTCCATGCCATGGACCTATAAAGAAACCGCGCGTGCAGAAAGCATGGCAGAAAGAGGATGTCACGGAACTCAGTCCGTTTAGCTTTTCAAAATAAGACTTTCAAAGTAAAAGTACCAAAAAATATATATATATATATTACGGGGATTCATTTCTCTGCGTGAGAAATTGGAGGTGTGGCGTGTGAGCGTGTGAACTGGTTGATATGCGTGTGTCTCACGGCCAAAGCGTGAGACTTGGCCGCTCTGCTATAAATCCCATGGTAAATCCGATAATATTCCACTTTTACCACGATTAGTCCGATGAAAGCAGCCTGCAGTCATTATTCCACGGGTAGCGTTGCATTTTTAAAGCGTGAGGACAACTTGATAGGGACTTCAGAAAGAGCTTGACAACAGCAATTAAATGTCTTATTCATTATTCAATTACAAATCTATTTTAATTCTGGTTGGTGTCCGAAATGCTTGAAAATAAAGTTATCCAATAAAATGTAGAATATTGTTGTCTCTAGGCAAAACAAATAATAAAAGGTTGCAGCTCGCTCACTCATTGGTTAGGACGTATGATCATTTAGTAAGTGACGGGTGAATCAGCCAACCACAAGTTGCTATTCACGATTACAGTGGCCAGAGGGCCACTGACAGGTCTGACTTGTCAGTGAGCGCGAAGTGTGAAATGAATGTGATTCACGGCTGCAGAAGAATAAACTAGGCCTATATTGCTGCAAGCTTTTTTCATCGGACAAATCGTGGAATATTATAGTGGAATATTTGTGGATTCACCATGGGATTTATAACCTGCTAGCCTAACAACAACGTGTTTGAGGATGCTGCCGCACACCTGCAAGCTACGGTGAGGTTAAAATATTTTGAGGGTGGCAGAGTAGCTAAATAGGAAAGTTCATTCATGCTGTGATATCCAATGACTTTTATTCTATTTTAGTCGTTTGAGGCAATGCGCTGCTGGTGATGATGGTGCGTGTCTGTGTGTGCGGCTTGCTTGCCTTCACTGTGTCGGTGCCGTTGGCTGTATCTCGATTCAGGGGTTGCGGTCTACGAAGGCTGCATTTGAAGACCGATTGCGTCATAGCGGAGCGCAAAGGTTGTTCCATTTGCAAGGCTCCTTGCAAGGCTCCTCATATGCTGCCGAGAAATGCAGCCTTCGTTTCACGGTTTTGAAGGCTGCATCAGATGTATCCTTCGCAGCCCAACATATCCCATGATTCATTGCGTTTTTTCAGAGATGGCATACAATAAAATAAAAAATAACAAAACAGCAACGTGTTGCTCCATCTTCTTAACTTTTATCTTCCTTTCTTTTTTTCTTGTACTTTTTTTCTTTTCGTCTGGTAGGCAACTTCTTTTTCTTTTTTCCTCTGCTGACAAGGCTGTTTCCGTTGGCAGCTATCAGGGTTGCTAGGCAGCACAGGAGCGGCGTGTCGTCACGCAAGGTAACGGCTTGTTACGCAAACCGGAAATGCTTGTAAACGGAGACCTGCAGAGACCGTCCCGTTTAACAACGCTCGTTCGGCCTTCGAATCGGCCTTCTTAGGCTATAGCCTTCATAGACCGCGACCTACCAAGGAGGCGGTCTCTGTAACGGGATACAGCTCATGTGTGCGCTGTAGGTTGGAGCTTTAGCCTGCTGTGATGATGAAAGTGTGCTTGTGTGTACATAGCAGCTGTTTGGAGCTTGTTGTGCGGTGTTTTTGAACTATTCCAGTATTTAAACAACGTCGTGCTCAAGATCCTCTAGGCCGGGGTCCGAGCCAGGTTCTGGGCTTGATGCTCGTGTTCTGCGTTCCCAAACACAGGCCCTTATCTTTGATAACAACATTCCACTCAAACAACGATAGGACGTAGCTTGTAACTAGTACCGGCTGCATACCTTTACTTTGTATGTGTTGTCCGAAACCTCAATCCTTTTAATCTAATGTATCCACTGCAGTGGAAGCTCAAACCGCTATTATATCTACTCTAAACTAAGCAACGTGTTTCACAAAAGTGTTAATTCAACCCACCGGCACTTCATTGTTGTTTAAACAATCTCATAGGCTACATTTAATCCCCCTTTTCCAATGAAATACTCATATATTAGTTTATGGTTACCGTGGTAACTGAGACACCGGAAACTAGTATGCCAACACCAGGCAAAACCGGAAGTTCGCTCTAGACTTGTGCACAGAGCCTATTGTGTCCCCGCCGGCCGGTGAGCGCGCGTGCATCAAACATATTAACCCTTCAATTTCACTCAAGTAAATTCAGAAGATCTTTCGATCGTTTTGTATATTGTTTTTTGGTCATTTAGTTTGAAAATTAGGTTTGCAAAGTAACAAATGGCTCATCCGCCAATAAAAATGCTTTTATTCTTCTGTGTAATGAACTGTAGCCTATGTATTGCACATTTATAGCACTTTTCACAACACAAATCAAGGTAGCCTAAGAGGAGGGACCAAAGTAACCCAGATGTTTTATTTTAGCGTAGTAGTTTGCATTGGTGTTGAACTGTTCCCTAATTTTTTTTTCTTTGAATAAAGCCTAATGCTGCTAGTAAAATGCCATACTCAACAGTAGACATGATATAGAATAATTACCTTTATTACAGTTTAACCAAATGTTTTAACAATAGGCTACAGGAGATATTTGAAAGCACTACACATGAATTGAATGCTATTCAATAACATTTGTGTCAGCGAAACCGTGAATGTTCTCTTTTACTTTACATAAAAATGAATGCAGAAAAGGCACACATTGCTTCATAAAAATTCACCGGAATGCAGGAAATTAAGTGTTTAATGCTCAAAATTTTCTGGGGGGGACCCCCAGACCCCCACTTATAATGTGTCCACATCCAATGTTTAATTAAAACCTGTCCTACGACTTTGCAATTCATGAATTAGTTTATTTTAATAAGATTTTTTATGTTTTATCACATTTTCCAATTGTCTTTATTTCCGATTTATTATGAACAATATATAAACTTGCAGGACACTAGAAAAAATTATTGGGTGGGAGAGAGGACACGGTTTTGGGTCCCTCGGCCAAAAAATCTCACTCCAAACTTTTGGTGAAATTTGGCAGACCTGCCCAGTGTCATTATCTCGTTTCAGTCGGCGTTGGTTATTATAGGAGGGATAAATTAAAGCACATTACATTGAACTCATAAACGGACAGATTTGTTTTTAAGTCTTCAAGGCACCCAGTCTCCTCCACACTCCAGTATAACGGCAGATCACACTAACAGATTGCCAACCTTTGCTGGGCATAGCCAAACAAAAAATGAAGTAAATCCATTCAGCCCCGGTCTGCTTCGAGGCTGGGGCTGATGGTAGCTTAAGGATGAGCTAACACTGCAACTTGCTTCTACCCTGTTGTTGCATTAGCTAGTGGAGGCTCAGCTGTGTGTGGTTACCAACAGGGGCGTCTTGATTCGCCAATCAACTGCCGAGTTTCTGGCAAGCTTTCCTGTAGGAGTTTTTATGTTAATGAAAACCGACCAATTTCGTCATCAGTCGGTGTTTTTTGGAACAGACCATCAAATCCCCCCTTTTTCGAAATAAGTATCCCAGAAGAAACTGACATATTTGTCTTTTTGAAGCTTGTGTGTGCTGGTAGGGACCCCAATAACCTACAAAGTGTGCCCAAACACCGGAAATGTTTTGTTTTTCATAATATGTCCTCTTTATTTTATTTATTTTAATGTTTATTTGACAGGGACAATACATACAACATTGCCACAAAAAATGGGAAAATGTGATGCATATAAGACGTCTAGCTTCAGCTAATTTGCAGTCTTTGTCCCTGGGTCAGGCTTTAAAATACAATCAAAGATACTAAATACAATAAATGCAGTGATAGAGATACAGTGAATAATACAATTAATAGGTACCATGAGTCAATACAAACAGCTGTAGTTATACATTTCAGATTAAAACACAATTAAATTTAGCATTAAACATTAGTAAAGTGCCCTATTAAAATAACTTGAGAGACGTTAATGTTCACATTTCTGCTGCTGCTTGAGCCACTGTTTAACTTTCACACTAAAACTCTTTAGTTCTGTTTGGGATTTAATCTCTGATGGTAGAGAATTCCATAGGTGTGTACCTTGCACTGAGAGAGATAATTGGCCAAATGTTGTCCTGCATCTTCGAACTTTACAGTTTTGTTTGGTTATACTCCTTGTCATTGTCCGGCAGTTGTCAGTCTTTTTAAGTGCGCTGCCGTGAGCTGCGCGCTGAAAAAAAGTGACTCAGAGCAAGCTAAACAGTCAACCTCCGCACTCGGGGATCGGCGCGCTCGGGAAAGGGGAAGGGGGTGATAATATCAGACAGACAACATCTACGTTCACTTGTCTGATATTATCGCCCCCTTCCCACTCCCCGAGTGCCGATTCCCAACGAGTGTGAAAGGTTGGCTGTGTGTGGCTCTCCCCTCTCCTACGTCTGTGTGGAGGTGTGGATGTAGGCCTACTACGAGAGGGGTGCGCGATTGTAACGGGCGAACAAACAGGTCACGCAGGACACACCCCTTTATATTTTATATTTTAGTGCCTAACTTATTTATATTCATATTTCTGTAGAAAATCCAGCTCCCAGAAGGCTAAATTCAGCCATTATCTCCAAATTATAGACTACAAGACATGCAGAACACACATGAGACAGTTGTTTACAGAGCACAAACATCATCAGATTTAAACTTCCTCTCAAAGTTTACCAGATTGAGACATTTAACCTTAAAATGTAAATAATAGCCCAATAATAATAATAATCAAAATGTAATGGGGGGGGGGGGGGGTCTGCTCGGTGGATTGTTTTATCCTGTACAGAGGACAATACAAGTAATAGATAATAATGAACAAAAATTGTGTTGCAGTGTAGGATACTTATTTTTATTTGTTGTTATTTTCATTATTTTAAAGAGGACCTATGATGCTTTTTGACTTTTATGACCTATAAACGTTGTTATGATGATTCATAGTCATGCTTAACCATACTAAATTATCAAATAATGACTTACATGCATTTCGACATATTCCCTGCTGACCGTCTGGGGTGTCTGTGCAGAGCACTAAACACTATTCTAGCCAGTCGAGAAGTCACGTCTTCAAAGCGGTCTACCCTTTCATAATTTGTGACGTCGCATAAAACTTTGTGACGTCTCCACGCGGATGTTTCCATGTATAGTAATGCTGTCACTTCCCTGTTCGCGTCTGCCTCGCGCCCTTATAGGTCCATGCTCACTGAAAGTGTTCCGGAAGGAAGGTAACCAATCACAACGGAGTGGGGTTTCCAGGAGGGGGGGGAGGGGAGCGGAGATGGCCGAAGCACAGGCGGAGGGAGCCGAAGCACACACACTCAAGTGTTGACAGGATGTGCTGGATCGCCAAAATAAGAGAAAGAGCTTCCCGAAAATCTACATAGTTTTTTGTGATGTGATTCGTGTCAGGTTGCTCTATAGAAGTGTAAAACAAGAAATTAAGACCAGAAAAGTAGCATAATAGGTCCTCTTTAAAGTCACTATAATGCAGGAAACAATGGCTTTGAAGCTCAAATTTTCTGGGGGTGAACCCCCAAAACCCTCACTTTGGTTTCAGAATAACAGGTCTCTAAGTTGGGAAGTATGGCCAAGGTTCCCCTGCTTCTGGCACGTTTTGTTCACAATTGCTATGGTAAATGTTGATTAAGTGGTATAATGTTGGCATTTTCGTCATAACGTTTCGCCATAATGTTTACTGCTGCTTATCAAAACCATATACTTTACTTCTTTTTATAAAAAGATAGCCTATGACTAATATTGACCAGAATTGAGTTGAGCCTTTTGGTCCGGCCCTCCACAACAGTCCCTGATTCTGATGTGGCCCTTTGGGGAAATTAATTGCCCACCCCTGCTCTATACCCTGATGTTCCTCTGGTCTCCGGATGACCTATATTGGTGTCTGCAGCCTGCGATCTGGCTGGCCCCTCCCACCGTCTCTGCCGTGCTCTTGTGATACTAGAGAGACACTGCGTGACTACGAACACAGTGTTTACCCGGAGCGAAGCCATACTTTGAACAGTTTGACATGACCTGACATGATTAAAACCAGTTGAAACAGTAGCTTCAAAGTTTGATTTCTACAGGAATAACTTCCCACCCTTTGTGGTGTTAAAAACGAGGCATTATTAAACTGCAATGGGAAAGCTAAGTTAGTGTAATAGAAGCAAACGTTGGGTGCTACATCCGAAGCTACATGTGCGCTAACGGCTAAAAATAACACTCAGACGATTTAAAACCAGTGAAAACAGTAGCCTCACATTTGGTTTCTACAGGAATAACTTCCCACCCTTTGTGGTGTTAAAAACGAGGCATTATTAAACTCCAATGGGAAAGCTAAGTTAGTGTAATAGAAGCAAACGTTGGGTGCTACTCCCGAAGCTACATGCTACACTAGGTAAATAACAAGGCAAACAACCATTGAGGAGATTCCTTTTAGTTTCACCGATGGAATTACTACACAAGTAGTTCCCTAAGCTTTGTCTCGTTATAAACGCGGCATTATTAAGACTGCTGTAATTTAGATAAATTAGTGGATTATGAGCAGAATGCTTCTGTGTTTGCTGTACTATGGACATCTTGTCGCTTAGCGGGGAAAACAACATGGCTGTCGCCCGGAAAATTTTCCAGAGGATCTCGGGGGCGTGGACCAATAAGAAATGGGGTGGGGGGGGGGAGTTATCATAGACTACTGCACGGTGGAAGTTTCTGGTTACTAATGTGGGGGGGAAGCATGGACATATAAAGAAAATATGGGGATGTGGCTGTGCAGACTGTGACGTTATAGTCGGCGAGAATTCTGACTGGAGTATATTGGGGGGGAGGGGTGGGGGTTTCAGAAAGGGGGAGAGTGAGAAAAGGAGAGATTGTTATTTTTTTTTATATTTTGGCAGTCTCTAGGCACACCGTGGACCCATGGATATGTTAGAACAAATTTAAAAAGTGCATTTAGCATAATATGTGACCTTTAAGATTTAATATTTTCTGAACAGAACCACCAAGACACACTAAAATCAAGCATCAAGATCAGAAATTATTTTGCAAAAAGTCAAATGACTTGAAGAATATTTTAGACCCTTTAAATATAAGCATTTTTTTTTTTAATCCAGCAATGAGAAACTGAAGCTTAATAAACCTCTGGACTGGTTTCACAACTAGTCTGAGACTCTTTCAAATAGTGAGTTGTAAGACGAAAAACTAGACGAAAAATGTAATGCAAGCTCAACTTTTGAGTATAACATTTAACATGGTTGGTATAACTAAAGTGTACAGTCCAGAATATATGAAATTGTTAGATGTTAAGATTTAGATTCAGGTTGTGGATGAAATAGGCCAATATCCTTATGAAGTAAGGCCTGGAACACACATCCTGCATCAACCTCTTGAGCACATCTGTGTCTGTTACTGCCGCATCTCTCTTGCTGCTTCTAAAAGCCCTGTCTTTCTACACAGAGTTTCCATAGATAATCTATCTATAAAGCAAGAAACGTCTGTCTGTGTGTCTGCCTATGGCTGGCATATCTGCCCACTTTAGTGGTAAAGACTGCACTTTACGCTATTTTCACTGTAATAGCCTAATACAGCACGGTCTCGGATGCTTCCACAAAATGTTTTATATCCGTTTGCCCAAGTCCCACACACACACTGACTGCTACTGACACGTTAACGTTAATTGACAGCACGGTCTCGGTGGCTTCCACAAAATGTTTTAAATCCGTCTGAACCTATCCGTCTAACTTTCTTTATATGTCCATGGTCTGAACGCTAAACCGAAAGCCTGAGCGCGCGCACACAGGTGTCCTCCCCCCCCCCCCCCCCACCACACACACACACAGCTGACTGCACGTTAATTGACAGTTATCCAAACTCTGTCTTATCTTTCAAATACCTAACAGTAATGGTAATGGGGTTGACAATGTTGCCATGGCGTGCAGCATAGACTCCTTTTATACACAGTGCAGCCATTTACTATATAGGCAACTGATTGTAAGTTTGAGTGCATTGTGCAATATGGATGGCAGTTTGCAGGGTACCATAATATCAGATTGTATAGGTAACACCTGTACAGCTCCATTCTTCTTTAGGATTCAACACTTAATTAATTAACACATTTTGTGTTTCATTTCACTTAACAAAACACATGGAATTAGTTTGTGGTTATCTTTACACAATACACTAAGGAATGTTGCCCTACTCTATAGCCAACTTCTACAAAGTAAGTTACTGATAATAACCTTCAACAGTGTAAAATTACCCGTCAATGATAGCAGCCAAATGTACTGTCTAATATGTTTAGACTTTGTTTACCTACTTCCTACGGGCACTGCACTAGTGCCTATTAATATGAAGTTGTTTCATGTCAAGAGATCCACCCATCTAGCTGGCATATACAGTACCTCCAAGACGAAGTGAGGGCCTTTGGACCTCTAATAGAATAAAAACTAGCCTAATGAAAAAATTCACCCCCCTCAGTGTTGTCATGGAGATATGACCTAACCCATAACAAGCGCATGAGTGCACGCTAGCCAGGTGACTGTTCTAAGCTACAGGAGAGTCACATATGGCATGCAGCTGACTGTGTGTGGGCTGTATTGCAGGTTGAGCAGACTGACATCCTGTTTTGGTGCATAACACACCGTGTCCTAATCCACCCTTTAAATGTTTTGATATAATGAGCAGTGGTATTTAAGTCAATCCCACACAAGAAAACCCACGCATAACACAACCAGAGTCTATTGCTGCATTGTAACCCTAGAAAAATGAGCCTGTAAATAGGTCACTGACCTTGTTGTGCTGGTTTAGCATACTTTACCATATATTCATACACTCTATATTCTTAAATTTGAACATGCTTTAACATGATTACAATTACATCCAAAGATGCTTCTCCTTCATTCACTTTTGGTGAATGTGGCCTTGGCCAGAAGGTGTTGATGTCGTCAGGCGGTCTCCATCGATCATTGGGTGTTTTTCGACCCTGAACCGCAACACCCTCCCTATGGTGTGTCGGCAGTGGTGTCAAATCACTGCCCATCAACTCCTCCTGGCTTCCAGCCAAACTCCTCCCTCCTGCTCCACAACCAGCAAGAGGCTCTTTCTGCTGCCTCCCCCAACCTGCGAGCTGCCATCTTTCTCTCCCTCCCCGTCACCCCAATTGCTGTGAGCATCCTCCACACTGACTGGGCAGGGATTCATCTATAGCCAACCTCGACTGGGAAGAGCCATGCCTGCCATCCTTTCTCCCTGCAGTCATGCACGAGATCCTGGTATTTGCTGCTCTTTCTCTCAAACGCCTGATCACAACCCTCTTCCCATGGGGCTGTAAGTTCAATGAGGATGATCTTCTTTGCCTCTTCAGACCACAGTACCGCATCTGGCCTCACGGTTGTCTGGACAACCGGGGGGAATTGCAGTCTTCCCCCCAGGTCTACCTTCATTTCCCATGATTGGGCCTTTTGCAGCAGATTGCTTCTTGTTGTTGCTGTGGTTGGTGGCTTTTGTCCCTCCCTTACAAAGTTGAGTGCTGGTATTGCTTTCCCATGTGGTTGGCGTATCTTGCGTCTCTCCTGCTCCAGGGTGTTGGCGTCATGAGCACCTTGTCATGGCGCCACCTGTATCTTCCTTGGGCAAGTGCTGTTTTACACCCTGACAGGATGTGTGCCATGGTATTCTTCTCCCCACAAAGCTTGCACAATGGGTCCTCCCTCAGACCCCACTTGTGCAAGTTTGTCGGTGTTGGGAGTGTGTCATACACCGATCTTAGCAGGAAGGAGATGCGGAAAGGCTCCAATCGCCATAGATCTCCACATGTGATCTTCCTCTTGGGTAAGTCCCATTTGGTCCATGCTCCCTGGGACGCAAGCTCCAATGCTTTTGCCCTCCGTCCTTCCTCCTCCAGGTTCCTTACTTCCTCCTGGATCATGGCCCTTTTGTCCTTGGATCCTGCCTTCCCCCATTTCTGGGCATGAGAAGTTCCCAGAACCTGTCTTCCTATGCATGGCGTTCCAATGATGTCACGTAGCTTCAATATACTCTCGGCCTGTGCAACAGATGAGTCAGCTGCCCACTTGCGTCCTGATCGTGTTTGGATGCCTGCGTGTTTGACTTGTTCATCCTGGGAGTCTCTGTATGTCATTATGACTCAGCTACATGATACATGATAGGACCTGCACATGAGCAACTAGATTACATAATGTCTAAAATATTAAAAGGAAAGCGAAAATTCCTTGAAACAGCTCAGCAACCCTGGAATAAACGTGAATATACAGATGGCTGGGATAACCTGGAAAATGTACTTTTACACGTATCCATTGAAGCTCATTAACTATGTCAGAAAATTCAGAGTTGCCAATCAAATCGTTCTATCTGATATGGGCGGGGCAGAGCCCTATGTATGGTGCTCAGGGGCGGACGTAACCGGATGACGACAGTGCTGTGCATGCAAGGCTTTGGCCTTGACACTTAACAATTTGGAAGAAGGCACTCAAATCTTTCATTAGCAAGAAAGAAGAATGTTCTGTTTTGCCGACCGACCATGGCAAAGGTTTAATTTACCAGTTAACCCCACGGTTCATTAAACAAACGGGGCTTAATACGACACCTTGTTTATTGCTCTGATTGGTCGTAGTGCTATCCAATAGCGTGCAGTGGTATTTGTAATGCATGAGTAGGTGCCGCCCCTTGAGTTGGGAAGGTCTATTGATCGTGGCCTCTATCGTTCTAGATGTGGGTCTTGATTTCCAGGCTAGCTTACCACAGCACCATGAGGTCCTCACCATAGCAAAGGGGAAATGGGAGGGGCTTGAAAAAATAATGGTCACATGACCACAAATGTGTTCCATTGCCTAGATACAGGGTATGTCTCACATTACCCGATGTCTCACTTTACCCCACTCTCCCCTACATCAAATTTGTACATCATTACAGTACATTTGGTTTCTTTCCAACACTGCCATCCGGGGAAAAAGACATTTCCTGGTTTACTAAAGGTTAGGAGTGCACACTCATCATACACCATCACCACATTCAATCGCCTGCAAGTTCGCTTGGGCTGAAATACACTGAATATTTTTACTTTACTACAATAAAACTTAAATTCACTTTTAACCTTGTTTTCTAATGCAAATGATTCTTCGTCATAATAAAAACAATAGTAAGACAATCCACGATAACCCTGTTAGTGGTGTAATGCTGTGCACTATGACATCTGGAAAATAACAGTAGAGCATGTGGTTTAGTGGAGTTGTGTATTCAGGATATTGACTTTCATTTTGATGTCCACGATAGCAGGTTTGACAGGTCGCCAACTTTCTGATCTCCTGTTGTGATATGTTCTATTTGCGGATGACTTATGCATTGCAGGCGTCACCTACTTTATGGAGACTGTATCCAGGGCCGTGTTGCAGCTGGACACTAAAGTTTACCTTTGCAGAGATTTGTCCTCAACTGTCCTTAGAATACACTCTGCCAAAGAGCGTTCAGCACAGCCTGACTGAACTGACTGCTGGCAGCGTGCCTCACACACACACACACACACACCACTCTTCAGTCACATGTGTCTGTTTGGAAAGAATGATACACACATATATTCCACTGAGCAAAAGCCTTTGGCCTCGAGGTACTACTACATGAGAGCTACATTGTTTCCCATGTCTCAGCTCCCTCCTGTCTCCCTTTTCACATCTCATGCAATGGAATGTGTGTGCACAACTCAGGTCCACCTCCAGCTGGTTTGGAAGTAATTTCTGCTATTGTAGCAGATGCATTCATGTATTTCATTTACCTTTTTTTATCTTCGAGAGATCATTGAGGGGTGACCCTTATTTATAATGACGTCGAGGCAACAAATGCAAAGCAAAAAACAACAATACATAGTTCGGCAGATTTAAAGCCACTACGAGTAAGTCGGCACGTTGGCGACACCTTTGAACAAAAGCGGTAGTATTTTAACGACGCCAGCTGTCGTGAAGCTGTTTTCTAGCTCGTGCAGGGAGTGCAAGATTCAAATAATCAGGAAGCAATATGGTGCGTGTCCGTGTGTTGAAAGTGTGGAGGGCACCGGACTCTTTTCGGCTCTGTGAGTCTATGGGTGACACAGCATCAACTAATGGCAGTAAGTGCTAAACACACCTGATTGCAATGAGTTGATGCATTGTCACCTCTCACGGAGCTGAACGAGTCCGTGTCCTCACACCAAGCGAATGAACGAGAGATGGCAGTTAGTTAGTATGGATCACGATGAGGTAATGTGTTTATGTTGTAAATAATGACTATTTCAGATGAATAATGGTCATCTGATGATGCTGGTGAGGCAAAGTAAACTTTGTTTTAGTAGGCTACCGCTCATTCATTTAGGAGTAAACACTGCAGTCTAGGTTCGCTGCGTGAAATTGTGTATACGTTGCTTGGCAACGCCCTCCCGCCCACCTATCACTCTCCCTTTTAGCTTTTCTTCATTGCATTTTCTTTTTTTTCTTTGATGGTTCAGCCCCGTTATCTGTCATTATGAACAAACAACTGTCTCAAACAAGGCTCCCGCTCCCCTTCCCTCACCTGGAGCCATAGGCTTCTCAAATCGCGTTCCTGCGCCGCACTGAAATCTGCGACCAATACGGATATGTGACCATAGAGCATGCACGCGTGAACCGAATATCGGACTGAGTGTACAACCAGATCAAATGCAGTAATAAACACCATATAAAAAAGTCTTTCTTTGCACAGATGGTCTCGTTTGCTGTTAAAGGTAATTTATGATTATGAGAGGAAACATGAGGCTGTTTAAAAGATATTTAAATGTTACTCGTTGCTGCTTTAAGGTAATATGTCTACATTTGTTAAAGGATATGAAGGTATTTGTTTTAATTTGTTGCTGTAAATTGTTCCAGGAGTCAGGGGCACTGCAGCTAAAAGCTGTCTTTCCAAGCTCAGCGAATGGAAAAAATAACATGAGCATCTCAGTGGAGTGGGTCTAATAAAGCCCATATGAAATTTGCAGCATCGCAGTCAAATAAAGTGGTAGCTTCCCGGTCAGGGCTTTATATATAGCATAAATATGCCAGAGGAGAGGACCACACAACATTTTCATATAAAACACAATGGTGTGTGTCATAAGCATCTCTTGTGACGAACCTTAAAGCAGAGTGAAAAACAGAGTCCAGGAGTTTAAGACATGAATGAGATACATCCAGTAGCGGAGCCAGGAGGGGCCAGGGGTGGCCACAGCCACCCCCCGCAGAATTGCGGCCACCCCAAGCGCCACATCACAGCTGTCAATAGTTTTGACGGCTGTGGAAAAATGCGGAACCTTTCTTACACCGCTAGTACACTGTCTGACCTTTTAGCCGCACGCACACATCCTGTGTGTGAATTTAACAGCTCAATTTTTATTTATCCTTTATTTACCCAGGTTAGTCTCATTGATATTAAAATCTCTTTTTCAAGAGAGACCTGGCCAAGATGGACAGCAGAACACAGTTACACATAAAACACAATACAAAATACAAGTTCGATATTAAATTTTGTATTGTGTTTTATGAAACATTGATATATCTCTCCTAATTGTTAATTCATATTCCCCTATGATTTAAAAATGTAAAGTGTCATAATAGTTCACGTGTCATGAGTAGTGAGTCCTAAATTTTTTTTTGAACAGTAGAGTAAATATTTGAAAGTAATACAGAATGCCTGAGAGCCTTACTGCTTTTTATAACGTTATATTTACGTCACCCCCACTTATGTTGAAGCGAAACCTAAGCCCTTGTACTTGCCACCCAAAAATTATCACTGGCCCCATACTGGCCACCCCAATGAAAATGTCCTGGCTCCGCCACTTACCACATCACTCAGTGCGTTTACATGCAGACTCATAATCGGGTAAATAAATGAATAAGACTTCAACAGGACTTGTAAAATGCATGTAAACACCTTTATCCGATCTACTTCGCACACAAATCAGCACATTAACGGACAAGCGAAGTCGGATAAGAACACCTAGATAACCCGTTCATAGTCGGCATTCTCTCTGCCTGTATACAGGGATTGCATATCGGAGTTCTCGTTCTGCGCTTGCTCAAGAATCCCTGCGGAGGATTTCACAAGGAAGTGGAAGGAGACGACGTAAAAAATAGTAGGGTTATTGCCGGAAGGGAACCGGACATGGCTCTATAACCACTTCTTGAAAGGGCTACAGCGCCACCTAGCATAGTGGAGAGAGCCATGCATCGGACATTTATCCGATTCCTGAAAGGCCATGTATACTCAGACAAGTGACACGGTCCGTTCGAGTGTCTAGTTCGGTATATGTCTTAATCCAATCTAGTTGTGCCATGGAAACGCACTGACTTTCACCCTTTTAAAAAGGAATTTGATTCATATATGACAGGGTGTATTCTCAATTTGAACTATTTCTATGTGTCTTGTATCTCCCATGTCTTGGTTAGAGAAGCAGTCATTCTGCACAAGTGAATCTACGTCACTGTCAATCATTGCCGTTACACTTGGCCCAATCCAACACAGCATCCAGAATAAAGCAAAGAGCACAAGAGTAATGTACAAATAACACCAGATGTCACACTGTAATCAAGGACAGACATGAAAACTGCCTCAATAATCCTTTTCCTACTGAAAAACGGGAAGGGGGTTTTATGGTTTAAAGTGGTTTTGAGTATCATCTATCCAGAATCATGAAAGCCAGCCCCGCCCCTAGCGCATGACACGCAGAGTACGTTTTCTTTAGCATTGTAAGCTGGAAGTCGTAGGCCCCACCCCTCCTCGGGCTAACGGCTAAAACAAAAATGCCGTTTTTGAAAAGAGAAAACTTTAATTTTATTAGTACATGGTCTAAAGATAAGTATGAGCCTATGATTGATATCCAGAAAAGTTTTGAGGAGACACATTCCTGTTTCCCGCTTGTATTGGAGTGAACGGGGATATCTGCTTCATGAGAACGAGCACCCATACACAGCTGGCTAAAACAACTGCAGCACCAGGCTTGGCCACTGAGCACTGCCGGATTGCGGAAGAAAGCACTGCTCTGGGGGCCTGGTCCTACCCCCCCGAGCAGGATCTTTTTCTGGGGTAAGAAAGGTTCCTGAACTACAGTTTAGACCCTAGTTCCTGCGGTGGAAACACGCATAGTACCTGCAAAGGTTCCTAGTTCCAGAAACTAGTTCCTGCGGTGGAAACACGTCTCAAGTAACATTTACTTTTTGAATTTACTAGGACATTTCCATTTTATGCAGCTTGACATTTCTACTCCACCACATTTCAGAGGGACATATTGTCCTTTTCAGCTGCAGTTTCCTTGCAGATTAAGGTGAGAAACTGCAGGCAAAGAAACATCCTTTTTCAAGGTTGACTATGCAACGTTTTCATTAAAAATTAAAGTGTAAAGCTGCAAACACACCGCACTGGCCGCGCGGCGAGATGGCATACAAAGTAAATGTACTAGCGCGTGGCCGCGCGTCCACCCAAGAATCGGCGTCCAGCGGCGGGCTTTTCCGCGGCGCGTGGCCGCGCCTCATCGAAGCGCGTGAATCGAAGGCGCGGCCAATATATGCGGCGAACGCAGAAGATGAAAATATTTATCTTTTTGGTGTCGCCGCGCAGCTCAGCTTTGAGATTGCCCGGTGGTCTGCAAGCCGAGGTGGGCGTGTGGAGTGAGGACATTGTGCTTCCAATACATTCTGCAAATATGTGTATTTTGCATCTGTTTAGCTGTTGATTGTACTTTAGCCAAGGTAGCGCCGGTTAGCATAGTGAAACTCACCCAGCTATGTGCTGTTCCGGAGGATAATATGAACCCAAACTTGACGGCAGTGTCCGTGTGGAATTCCAATATAGTAAAGCGAAGCACCGGTGTTGTCTTCCGCCAGACCGCGCACTTTCACTTTCAGCTAGGCTGATGTCTACCTTTATTTTTGCCGCTGAGCACACACTGCTGGTGTTCCCCCCCCCCCCCCCCCCCCCCCCCCCCCCCCCCCCCCCCCCCCCCCCCCCCCCCCCCCCCCCCCCCCCCCCCCCCCCCCCCCCCCCCCCCCCCCCCCCCCCCCCCCCCCCCCCCTTCAAAACAAACGCCATTGTGTTTAGTATGTTGCTGCATTGCTGTTAATGTGTGTGTATTTGCGATCGGGGTGTGTCTTCATGCTGTTTTAATGCTATTTGTGACATGACTGCCGCTGGTTACACAGTGTACCTACATCTGTCTTTTTTGGCACAGCTGGACCAGTTTGGTGTTGTTGTTGCACCGTAAGTGTGACGGGTCTGATCTCAGAAACGGCGTCGGCGTCTGGAATATATGGCCAATATGATCAAGCGGCAAGCCTCCTGAGTTCACACGGCCAACCGCCGCAGGGGGCCAGTGCGGTGTGTTCGCAGCTTAAGTAATTGAAAGTAATCCGACTCAATTTTCACTTCTGCCTCAATAGAATGTGTGGTGGTGTGTTTGCCTATTTCAACCCTGCAGTGTTATTGGAGGATTATAAAAAAAATAAAAAATTGGGGTGGAGGATTTGTGGAGAAAATGGCAACTGGGATAGAGATTTGAATCCAAATACCTCAACCGCTCCACTTGTTCTCTTTGGTCCCTGCCCTATGGTCCCTCCCTGACACACTAGTCTACACCAACAAAGTTGTCCCAAAAGACAATAAGAACAGAGAATCGGAGCCTCGCTCTGATTGGTCAAAGTGTACAGCTCATGTTTACTTTGACTAATCAGAAATCATATACCCCAGGTTTAATTTGTAACTTTAAAAATCTATATTTATTTTAATGTTGCAAATAAAGTAAACAAAGTTAACATAGGGGAGAACGGGGGAATGTGAGACATCGGGTAATGTGAGACACCCCCTGTATCTGGGCAACGGAA
This sequence comes from Hyperoplus lanceolatus, assembly GCA_026929865.2. Taxonomy (NCBI): domain Eukaryota; kingdom Metazoa; phylum Chordata; class Actinopteri; order Uranoscopiformes; family Ammodytidae; genus Hyperoplus; species Hyperoplus lanceolatus. Next base: position 35,830,710 of record CM049398.1, on the reverse strand, counting down.
CACATTTTTGGTCATGTGAGATATATGTTTTCAAGCCCCTCTCATTTCCCCATGGCCATGAAAGAGAGGACCTCATGGTGATGTTGTAAGCATGTTTTTTTCACATACATTTATTTTCTGCATGTAAATTTAAGTACATTTTCCTGCTGTCAACTTAATCAACTGTTGTGCCAAAGCAAATTGATTCAGGTAGAAAAACTTATATCATACGTGTTGATGAACCAACATATGAAACCATGTGATGATGAAAACTGAAGATTAGCCTGAATTGCTGAGAGGTAGTTTTTTCTCAAATTGTGGCAGTGGGGTAAAGTGAGACAAATGCTGTGGGGTAAAGTGAGACAGTGTCTGTGCCCTCTTTTAATGAATCCATTATACAGGTGAAACTCAAAAAATTTGAATATCGTGCAAAAGTTAATTTATTTCAGTAATTCAACTTTATAGGTGAAAATAATATCTTATGCAGACTCATTACATGCAAAGTGAGATATGTGAAGCCTTTATTTTTTATAATTGTGATTATTATGGCTTGCAGTTTATAAAAACCCCAAATTCAAAATCTCAGAAAATTAGAATATTACATAAAATCAATAAAAAAAGGATTTTAAATACAGAAATGTCGGCCCTCTAGAAAGTATAATCATGCATATGTACTAAGTACTTGGTTTGGGCCACTTTTGCATGAATTATTGCCTAAATGCGGCGTGGCATGGATGCTATTAGCCTGTGGCACTGCTGAGGTGTTATGGAAGCCCAGGTTGCTTTGATGTGGCCTTCAGCTCGTCTGTATTGTTGGGTCTGGTGTGTATCATCTCCCTCTTGACAATAGTCCATAGTTTCTCTATGGAGTTCAGGTCAGGAGAGTTGTCTGGCCATTCATGCACAGTAATACCATGGTCAGTCAACCAGTTACCAGTGGTTTATGGTACTGTGGGCAGGTGCCAAGTCTAGCTGGAAATGGAAATTGTCATCACCATAAAGCTTGTCAACAGACAGAAGGATGAAGTGTTTTAAAATCTTCTGGTAGATGGCTGTGGTGACTTTGGACTTGATAACACAGTGGACCAACAGCAGCAGATGACATGATACCTCAAATCATCACTGATCCAAATTAAATGTTGCGTTTCATTTGGAAATCAAGGTCCCACAGTCTAGAGGAAGAGTGGAGGGGCACAAAATCCAAGGGGCTTGAAGACCACTGTCAAGTTTCAACAGTCAGTGATGATTTGAGGCACCATGTCATCTGATGGTGTTGGTCCACTGTGTTATCAAGTCCAAAGTCACCACAGCTGTCTACCAGGATATTTTAGAGCACTTCATATTTCCTGTCTGTTGACAAGCTTTATGGAGATGCTGAATTACTTTTTCCAGCAAGATTTGACACCTGTCCACAGTGCCAAAACCACAAGTAACTGGTTGACTGACCATGGTATTACTGTGTTGATTGGCCAGACAACTCTCCTGACCTGAACCCAATAGAGAAACTATGGACTATTGTCAAGAGGAAGATGATACACACCAGACCCAACAATACAGACGAGCTGAAGGCCACTATCAAAGCAACCTGGGCTTCCATAACACCTCAGCAGTGCAACAGACTGATAGCATCCATGCCACACCGCATTTAGGCAATAATTCGTGCAAAAGGGGCCCAAACCAAGTACTTAGTACATATGCATGATTATACTTTCTAGAGGGCCGACATTTCTGTATTTAAAATCCTTTTTTTATTGATTTTTTGTAATATTCTAATTTTCTGAGATTTTGAATTTGGAGTTTTCATAAGCTGTAAGCCATAATAATCACAATTATAACAATTAAAGGCTTGAAATATCTCACTTTGAATGTAATGAGTCTCTATAATATATTAGTTTCACCATTTAGGTTGAATTACTGAAATAAATGAACTTTTGCATGATATTCTAATTTTTCGAGTTTCACCTGTATTTGAGGTAGCAACGCGACTAGTTTGAATAGGACAAAAGACAATGCGGGCCAGAGGTGTGGGTTAAATGGTTATAGGGGTGTCAGCAAGGGCATGGTTTAGCAGGTATGTATCTGGGGGACAGAAGAGTGACCTTTAACTTCAATGGACTCTAAGTAATATGTCTTTATTAAATGAATGATCCCAATAAAACAAATGCAGAACAATATTAATCAAAAATTCAAAATATGGAAAATGACAGCTGGGTCTAGTCCTGTGTTCCGAGTCCCAGGCTATTCAAGCTGGTTGTGAATGTTCTTTGCTCTGACCCCCAGACACTAGCTGGCTCTAAGGGTCCTGTGTTCTGACCCCAAGACTGTTTTTTAAATTAACTGGTTCTATCTTTCATCTGAATGATAATTATGTATTATGAATTATATGTTGTATTTGATCAGTTACTTTCAAGTGTTTAGAAAAATGTTTTGCTTAATTGACCAAACCCCATGATTCTGTTACTCGTCCGACATTAGTTTTGGAATATTTGATTTTCAAGCAATGTCAGGATTGTAACTGTTACAACATGTGCTGTTATGGTAGTTTAGGTAGTTTAGAGTAGAAAAAGCAAGTGGTTCAGTTTACCCCTTTGATTTTTTTGGTCTGTCTCAGTTTACCCCAGCTTCGGGGAAGCAGTCTACATTTGACCTCAAGAAGAGGATCCCCAGAAGAGGTTTTGATGTGTTTTTTTTGTTGTGTGGTTATCCCCTCTTAAAGTATATCTTATAGATATAATCTTATAGATTTCATCATGAAACTTTGCCAGTTGATTCCTTGCATTAAAACAATATTTTTTTAATTTGTTATGTATATATGTTTTTCAGAAATGTTTGAATAAATATGCAAATTTGGCTATATCTAACTAATGGCTACATTTGCATTTAAACCCCCAAAACTAGGTGTTGGAAATAGTCAGAGTTAAAATCAGTATTTTATTTTTACAACTTATGTGTCCAAAGTTGTTATTATTATAGATTATTTTATATATTATTTTATCAATGAATCTTTCCTGGTTATCTCAACAGTAGCTTTTTTTTCAATACCAAAAATCACAACTTCTGAAATACTAAACTTTCCATAATCATTCCTAGCACTATTCTGAAGGATATGATATAGGGTTTGTCCATATGTTTTTAATTGTCTGATTTATGATACATTTACTTCTTAAAAAGATGCTGAAAAGGCAATAGGGGAGAACGGGGTAATCTGAGACACTTTTTACATTTGCTCCCATCTAAGCGAGCTAAAATGATTTATCACTCAAATTTACACATTTCCCATTAATTCAGGATGTTTCATAGAAATGGGCATCAGCAGAATTTTTTCAAGACAAAGGGCAGTGAAAATATGATTGTTTTAAAAAAAGTTGTCATGTGGCTCACTTTGCCCCAGCTGTGGGGTAAAGTGATCCACTTACTTTTTCCACTCTGAAACTACCATAACAACACATATTGTAACAGTAAGAATCCTGAAAGCTAGCCACACATTCCAGAACTAATGTCGGACTAGTAAAAGAATGATGGGGTTTAGTCAATTAAGCAAAGCAAATTTTCTAAACACTTGAAAGTAACTCTGAACAAAATCAAATACAACATATTATATTTCAAAAGGTTTTAATAAGATTCAAATGAAAGACAGTTAGATTAGAACACAGTCTGGGGACCCTTAGAGCTACACAGGACCCTTAGAGCTAGCTAGTGTCTGGGGGTCAAAGCATAGGAAAATCAGAACCAGCAAGAACAGCCTGGGACTCAGAACACAGGAGAAGACCCAACTGGATTATAACATCAGCCTGTCATACTCTACAACTAGGCCTATTCTACATTCCAGCCCTGAAGGTTACAGGGAAAGATGAGAAGGTGCTCTTTCCGTGTGGTTGCCCCAGGTCATCTTCCTGGTGTATTTCCTTGGCATGATGGCTTTTCTACAATGTGTATGACATTAAAATAAAACATATGTCATGTAATATTACATTAAAATATGTTTAAGACTAAACTAAACTTGTGCCTCATGGTGGGGGAAAGTGAGACAGTGGCTCACTTTCCCACGCAGCATTTGGCTCACTTTCCCCCACCACCACAATTTGAGAAAAAACTACCTCTCTTAGCATTTCAGGCTAATCTTCAGTTATCAGCATCACATGGTTTCATATGTTGGTAGTTCATCAACACGTATGATAGAAGATTTTCTACGTGAATACATTTGCTTTGGCACAACAGTTGATTAAGTTGACAGCAAGAAAATTTACTTTTACATGCAAAATACCTATTTTGGTGAAAAAAAACATGCTTACCACAGCACCATGAGGTCCTCTCTTTCAGGGCCATGGGGAAATGAGAGGGGCTTGAAAATATATATCTCACATGACCACAAATGTTTTCCGTTGCCTAGATACGGGGGGTCGCTCACATTACCCGATGCCTCAGATTCCCCCGTTCTCCCCTACTATGTTTTGGATAGTATTCTTTGATTTATAAAATGAAAAAAGAGTTGTATCCATATTCTGTTCTGTTAAAACTCTGGACACATATAAGTTGTAATAATGAAATAATGATTTTATCTCTGGCTACTTCCAACACCTAGTTTTGGGGTTAAAAAAATCATGATGATATCTTCAAGTTAAATGTTTTACCCTATTCACCTGCAGTGTCTCACATCCATTACAGTAGCCTATACTGTAAGAGGGGATAACCACTAAAAAGCTACCAATATAAAAGGTCTATCAAAACCTCTTCTAGTTGATGTATAGGATATACAAAATCACAACTAGAATTTGCCCACCCAGATAGTTCCGATATCTGGTCTGGCCCATGGACTATATAAAGTTCCCCAACTTTCAGCAGCGATCACAGATTTTCCTAGGGGAGTTGAATTTCAATGTAAGATGTGTTAGTAGACTAGCCTGGAAATCCAGACCCTGATATCTTGAACGATAGAGGGTCTGGCCACGATCAATAGTAATTTCCAACTCAAGGGGCGGCTTCTACTTGTGCCTTTCAAATGCCACTGCACGCAGTTGGATATCACTACAACCAATCAGAGCGATGCACAAGGTGACGTAAGCCCTGTTCGTTTAGCGAACAGCTGTTACACTGTTAAATTAAACGTTTGCCGTTGTCGGTCGGCAAAACAGAACATTCCACTTACTTGCTAATGAAAGATTTGAGTGCCGTCTTCCAAATCGTAAAGGGTCAAGCCAAAGCAGTCTCAAACTCACACAACATATCCGCAGCCATCTTTGATGTTTACTATCACGGCTTCGACGTCGCATGCACGTCACTGTCGTCATCCGGTTACGTCCGCCCCAGAGCACCATGCAAAGGGCTCTTGCGCACCCATATTAGATAGAACCAATTGAAACGTGAGTCTGGATTTCTGGACTTTCTGAAAAAGCTTCAATGGAGAGTGTCCAGGGGCCGGTTTCCCAAAGCCTTCGTAGAGCCTTCTTAACGCTACGTCATTCGTAGCCCCTACGTAGAGTTCCTACTTAACGTTTCGCCTGTTTCCCGAAACGTTCTTTGCTACGAATCTCTTTCGTACGTCATACGTTGGTAAGGTTGGTCTGGAGCGCCCTCAGAGCCATCTTAGCTCTACCGTAGGGATGTTTCAGCTCTCATTTGTGTCATTTAACTAATAAATCTGACTGTATTTCATATCAAACGGACACAGCGATGACTGTATTAAATGACAAACTGTTAAAAACGATAACTGTATATAGCGTACATATCACATTTAAAGTAAGCTATATATTTTAGCAGAATACCATTCACTCTGATTCACAAAGTGTTCAAACTATATGAACAAGTACATAGTCATCTAACTGACTTGACAATCAGCATTAACTGATTGGATGCGATGTCCGTCAATATGAAAATACTTTATAAGGCCTACGTGATACACTATAACCTACAGTCAGATCGTTTTTATCAGTTTGATATTTAATAGTCATCGCTGTGTCCCTTTGATATGAAATACAGTCAGATGTATAAATTTAATGACAAGTGAAGTCCCTGCGATCGCTGTGGCATCGCCAGAGATAGGCTACTACAGACCCCCACATATCCTTCCGTAAGCACCATGCGTAAAACGGACACGAGTGACATCCCTGTTGCGCATGGAACTGCCACAAGTCATTCATGAAGAAAATAATTGCTGGAAACAATCTTAATCTCCTCCGCTGTTTCTATATTTTTCTATAGCCTAGGCTACCTTTTTTAAATCAGTATAGGCTATGGTAGTACGTTCGACCAAGGTTAACACTAGAACCATCGCACTGCGGAGCTGTCAGCTGAGCCGGCTGACAGCTCCGCAGAGCCGGTGTTGTGCCGAATTCCCACTCCCCCGCAGGATCGCACTCCCCTCTATGGCCAAAATCCTACTCCCCTTCTAACTTCTACATTTATGCAACTAGTGTCAAAAGCTTTTTATGGCACACTCTACAGGGCATGAGGAGCCACTAAAATCATTTGGGGGGATGTCAGATCTTATAGTCCCAAGATATGAGGGGGGAGGATTTCGGCAGGATCCCACTCTTTCGGCAGGATCCCACGGGATTTCGGCAGGATCCCACGGGATTTCGGCAGGATCCCACTCTTTCGGCAGGATCCCACTCCCCTCTACGCGTGAACGCGCACTGCCTCCCTCGTCTTAGGCTTTGAGGAAACTGTTCGTAGAGGAAACTGTTCGTAGGCTATTTAATTCATGTTTCATCAAAATATAAGTTATGTTGTGCTGCACTTGAGAGTCTATACGATTTGTATGTCGTGCCACTCGTAAAGTCCGAATGATTGTCTCAAAAAATAGACGTACTTTGGAGCTGCACTTGAAAAACGATGTTGATGTCGATGTTGTGCTACTGTCCTATGATTGAAATGAGGGTAATATGTGAATTATGTTGTAGTTGCGACTGCTGTTATGTCACTGTATGGTAAAAGCGAGAATCCTTCTGTGTATTCATTTGTACGAATCACTTTTAGTAGAACTATTCACTTCTGATTATTGATTACGTTGTACTTGCTGTTATAGGTATACTTACTAAATGCACTATATGCCAATTAATTATAATCGTCTGGTAAATGAGTATAACATTATTTTACAAATGTAGGCTATATTACATTACATTTAGTCATTTTATTAAAAAAAAAAAAAATATAAAAAATAAATATATATATATATATATATATATATATATATATATATATATAAAGGCCCCTGCTCACAGGTCCCTCCTACCAGAATTCAGGTCCCTCCTACCAGAATTCAACTTCTATTTCCCTCTCAGTAAACTACTTGCCACACAAGAGTTTAAACAACTGAAACAAAATGAAAACAGGTCAGGGCTGTTAACGGCAGGCAGCACAGATGTAGTCCTCCGTCAGCTTGAGTTTAAACAACTGAAACAAAATGAAAACAGGTCAGGGCTGTTAACGGCAGGCAGCACAGATGTAGTCCTCCGTCAGCTTGATCCGAGCACAACCCAGATGGAACCAAACAGGTCAGGGCTGTTAACGGCAGGCAGCACAGATGTAGTCCCCCGTCAGCTTGATCCGAGCACAACCCAGATGGAACCAAACAGGTCAGGGCTGTTAACGGCAGGCAGCACAGATGTAGTCCCCCGTCAGCTTAAAATTTACGAGTCAACAACCCAAATGGAACCAAACAGGTCAGGGCTGTTAACGGCAGGCAGCACAGATGTAGTCCTCCGTCAGCTTGATCCGAGCACAACCCAGATGGAACCACCTGCGGCAGCTGTCACAGCCAACCTGAGATTTTGGATGAATGTTAAGACAAATTTGTGGAATGATAATGAATGATCGAACATTAGGAATGGCAAAAACTGGCACCAATACCAATGCTTCATTATAAATGTGCTTCATTATAAATGTGTATAGTAGTGAAAAAGTATTGTATTCAATACCAGTTCACAAGCTACTAACTTACCCAGTTAGTGTCTCCATCCAGACTGTCCACCTCCCCACATAGGTGGCATAGTTGACTGAGGTCATCTATAAAATAAAATGGCAACAGACTCTATATTTTAGCAGTATTATATTATATATAGTACTATAATACTATATTACTGTGTTAGCAAACACAGTAAATAGTAAATACTGTTTGCAATCTAATCAAAGATATACAAGAGAACATCCACATATATTAAACTAGAGATGAATAAACAATCTCTGAATTTACATACCAGTGTTCTGGAGGAGAGTGACAGCTACCTGCCACCTAATGTCAGTCACCTCACGAGTTGCATTCAAAAATGCTATAGGCTCCTCCCTTAGAACACATTCTGCAAACTGGAAAACAAATGTATATGCATAAAAAGAAGACATGATATTTTTAACAGCAATTCAACCATTTTCTTTTACCCAGCAGTATTACATGTGCTGTTTCCATACTATCAGAATTATTCAGTAAGTAAATATATACATAATTATTACTTAATTTCCACAAACTTACCTTAAGGACAAAAGCTCCACAAGAAGTGCCATCCTGCTGGCATGGGTGAGGACAGGTCCCACAGGCCAGCCTTGAGATGTTGCAGCCCTTCTGTCTTAGGAATGATCTGAAAGTATGGTAATGTTTAAATTGTTTTACATATATTTTAGTTAAATTAATAAAAAATAAAAAAATGGTACCATTGTCAAAGAACATTACATAAATAGTTTCTACCTTGTCACGTCCTGACACTTTTTTATGTTTTTTGCACTTTCCCCCATTGGGTCCAAGTACAGTGCTTTTTTCTCGGATGGTAGCATAATCTGTTCAAAGGTTTAGACAGATTGGCATGTACACACACAGACACAGAGTATGCATTATTACATTTATATCTGTTCGTAAATACCAATCACACGTAATTAGATATTTAAAATATTTAGATATAATGATTCTGCATTTTAAAAATGGATGTTGTGACACAATTTATAAAACTGCTTTAGATGCTCTTACCACCAAAGTCCAGTGGTGATTTTCATTCACAATGCCAACAATGTATTTGTACATCATTGGATCCATCTAGAATCAAATAAATAGTAATGATACAGTTGCTAGATTTAAAACATGAAAACAATTAAATACAATTCCGAATGATCCAACCAACCTTAAGTTTTGACTTTTTTCCCATCCAAATAGCTGTCATTTCAAAGGAGTCTATGTAGAATGCCTTGACAGTAGGCTGCTTATTGTATTTCTGCACTTGCAGATGCATGTAAGCATTGATGGCCTGGCATAACCCACAAATGAAGAGGAACAATCATTTGTTAGAAGCAACAAGATACAGAATATTGAATAAAAAATTACACACAGGTACTGAATATAGTATTTGCTACATACTCTTACCTCACTTTCCAGCTCCTTATTTGGAGCCGTGTTACAAATGTCTGAATAGAAAATTTTATAGGGGCCAATTCTGGAGAGCAGGACATAAGCATTTTTGCCTCCCCAAGCCTCAGAAACACCTATAAAAAGATATTAAGATAATGACTGAACCTTTCAAAGCACAATTTGGATAAACTTTATTGTTCTGTACGTACATTTTTGGACACCACTGAGTGTGGCACTGGTGGTGGCAGGTGGTGCTGTGCTGCTTGGTGGTCAGTTTTTGGTGTAGGTGTTTTTGGTGGTGGCAGGTGGTGCGTGTGTGGTGGTGGTGGTGGCAGGTGGTGCCGGGTGCTGGGGTGGTGGCGGTGGGCGGTGCTGCTGGTGGTGGTGGTGGCGGGGGGTGCGGTGGTGCGGTGGTGGTGGTGGTGGCAGGTGGTGGGGCTGGTGGTGGTGGTGGCAGGTGGTGCCGTGCTGGTGGTGGTGGTGGCAGGTGGTGCCGTGCTGCTGGTGGTGGTGGTGGCAGGTGGTGCCGTGCTGCTGGTGGTGGTGGCAGGTGGTGCCGTGCTGCTGGTGGTGGCAGGTGGTGCCGTGCTGCTGCTGGTGGTGGCAGGTGGTGCCGTGCTGCTGGTGGTGGTGGCGGTGGTGCCGGGCTGGTGGTGGTGGCGGTGGTGCCGTGCTGGTGGTGGTGGCGGGGGGCTGCTGGTGGTGGTGGTGGCGGTGTGCGGGCTGGTGGTGGTGGTGGCAGGTGGTGCCGTGCTGCTGGTGGTGGTGGTGGCAGGTGGTGCCGTGCTGCTGGTGGTGGTGGTGGCAGGTGGTGCCGTGCTGGTGGTGGTGGCAGGTGGTGCCGTGCTGGTGGTGGTGGCAGGTGGTGGTTTTATTTTGTGTGGGATTCGAGGGGTCTGCTCTTTATGTTTCTTTAGGTGGTCCACATTTATCTTTGATAAAACAGTCCCATTGTCCTCCAGCAGATCTGCACTTTTCCCTTCGATTCTTGTTATTGTGAAAGGACCATGAAAGTTGGGGTCCAGTTTTCCTCCTTTGCGTTGCTGGCTTCTCACGTTGAGCCTCCAAACCCTGTCACCCACAGAAAATACAGCCACTGGCTGTCTGGCTTTCTTGGAGTACCTCTTTTGGACCTTGGCTGTGTTCTCCATGGCTGTTTGAAGAACATCACTCAGATTTACCATTTCCTCTGTAAGGTCCTCTACAGCAACCACCTCCTCAACACTGTTGTCAATCTACAAAATAGATATGTGAAATAAATTACAATTGACTGGGATACAGTCTGTACCTTTCCCCATAAAATAAACTAATAAGAAAGTGAATTTTTTTACACCAACCCTGTATTCCTCTGGAACCTGTGACGGGTAGCGGGCCTCTCTACCGAACATCAAGTATAAGGGGGAAAACTTGGTGGTTGTTTGTTTTTTGGTCCTTAAACCAAACATAACCTCGTCCAAGTGCTTGTCCCATTCGTTGGGTTTTTTATTAACAAGCTTGCAGATCGCCCTAAAGACGTGATCAAAACAATGACTATCACTCAAAAACGAAATGGACTCAAATATAAACATGCCTTTTATATACACACCATGTGATAGGAAGTCTATAGTGAGCCTAGGTGGAAGTTTGATTATGGAATGGTCTGGCGATCTAAGCTTAAACAAATAGAATATAACCAAAGTTTTGTATGTTGTTTGAGTAACAGAATAATAAACTAAACTGAATTTTACCTCTGTATTGTACCGTTCATTTTTTCCACCAGACCGTCTGGGGATGGTATGGTGCACAGAGACTCCTCTTAATCCCCAGGGCCTTACACACATTTTGGTTGATCTGTGGTTTTAATTGAATCAATTTAGCCTTTAAACAAATGTTTGACAAATACTGCTGAAAATGCAGTTGCTGCAACACAGTTATAACTTACTTGATTTACAAATTCTTTCCCCTGGTCAGTCAGGATGCGTTTTGGGGCCTCAAACTGGTAAAAGAACTTCAGAATACATTCTGTGACCTCCTTTGCTGACTTGGTGTAGAGGGGGTAAGCCTGTGGCCATTTAGTCAAGTAATCTATTATGACACAAATATATTGGTGTCCTCCGTCGGTCATTGAAAGTTTTCCTATAAGGTCCATGCCAAGCAGCTCAAATGGTTGGGTTACCTTAAGGACACAAAAAATAGACAAACCCATATTCTCTCAATACATTACATTCATTACAAACTGAGACACCACACAACCCATTCAGATGGAATGTAAATGTGAAGACATACCACGATTGGTGTGTATTCCACCTCTTGTTTTATGGTTCTGCTACTGGACTGGCATTGCACACATTGTGCCACCTGAGGAAAACATTATCAAAATACTGGAGAATGGAAGGGCTATAATCTTTAACTGGGCTAAAGACAATGTTTATTAACTATCACTGACAATAATTTAAAAAAAGAAGTTATGACCATTTGCCATTATATTTGCCTAAGTTACTGTTGGTAACAGAATTTCATTTTTTTTTAGAAACTAGATGTATACCCATTTGTCAATGTCAGAAGACATCCCTGGCCAATAAAATCTTTTAGAGATTGCATCTCTGGTTCTTCTTTGACCACAATGAGCTCCGATGCTGCTTGAATGGAACTCTATGAAGATGGCGTTGGCCTTGTCTGCACCGTTCACAACCTTCGTTGAAGAGGCACTGGAGGTGCCTCTGTGTCTTAAGTAGTATAGTTCACCAGCTGTGAAAGAACAAATTCGGTAAATATAAAGCTAAAATGTAAACACACAACATGGATTGACACAGTATAATACGAAAAAGTAGACAATCATCAAAATGATTACTTATAGACAATTGACAAAGATTATTGTCATACTCTTACCATCAATGTTGTACGTCTTGGCCTTTTTGCGAAAGGTGTTTTTTTTCGCATTTTGTAATGCCCTCGGGATACTGCGCTTTCGCCTTATAATTAAAAATCCTGGAGTATTCTGCGGGGTCCATGTTCTAAAACATATGGGTCATTCTATAGAATCGGTGCCCTTTGTGTTTGATTGTAAGAAAAAAAAGTACATTCAAATTCTAAACTTTTTTTGATGTGATGTGACATATTGATATTAACATGTAATTGAAACAATATTTTCCCATCTCAACATCACTATTAAAATGATTATTTTGAGAAATTTTCAGAAACATGTCACACTTTAATTCAACCCCGTCACGGTCATTTTGTTATTCAGGTGCTAATATTTAGAATGGGTTTCTGATAATATTCTGACATGATCTCTCAGTTTAGATGTCCCTTGTTAATAATCACATAATGTTATTCAATTTAAAAAAAAATAAAAAGCCTCAAGCACCATCCAAGACCGGTTATGATGAAAATATTTGTCTTCCCACTCGGCATTTTCACTGCTCATATGCAGTAATGTCATGTAATTAAAAAATATATTCATCTACTTGTTTTTCCAGTTACAACACACACAAGTAAACACATGTTGATGTTATATGTTGTATATTTCATACAAAAATGCAAAGAAATGCTGAACAACGGAGTTGAAAATCATGTAACAGGGTTGAATGATGATGTCACTTTTTTAAATTCTTTGTATAAAACCCACATTTTTGTGAATTAATGTAATGAAGGAGGTTTTTCTTCCCTTTGCCCAGCTGTCCTGTTAATCCTAACCCTACATTTGACCATGTGTGATGTCACACATGGTAAAAATAGGGTTAGATAGTGAGACCATAAACACTCTTTCTGGCTTTTCTCAGGCTAGGATGAACCGATTTCTTAAGTGTTTGCATATTTATATTACATAGGATCTCAGCTTCATATTCCCACCAGTTAAGTATGTCTTTAATGTCATATTTAATAAGAAAAGTACCTAAAATATTACAAAGATGTACCAGGGATTCAACCCTGTAACAGGCATTCAACCCTGTTACAGTAAGAAGTGTGATGGGGTTGAAAGTTTTATGCTAATCTTTTGTTAATGTGTTCATGCTAGCAGCTAGTAGTGCACCACATGGCATTATACAATGTAGATATTTATGCACTTTTCCAGTTGCAAACTTTATTTTTTGACACACCTGGTTTACTATGAGTTTTCCTCCTAACAGTGTTGAAGCCCTATGATTGACCAAGCCCATTTGTACATAAAAATCATCAACTATTCATAGAAAGTTAATGAGGAGCCTACCACTTGCTTCACCATGATGTTCAAAAGACTTTGCTGATGTCACTTGCTCATGAAGAATGTCAAAAGGCTCGTACCATTATTTTATGGTAGGGGGAGAGTGGTGTATAAATGATCCTGTATGTTATTCTAACTATAATTTCTTGCCAAAGGCTATTGGAACTAATGAAACTGAAATAATCACATTTCTATCAATGACACAATAGACAGGAGCCTCCCTCATCAAGATGCACCCAAACTTATAATAGCATAACAGAAAAATAAAAACAGACGAAACTGAGGCCTAGGAACGTGTTGCACCTCTAACAAGCCACACTGACAACAACAATTCCGAATTTTGTTTATTTGACACAAAATTCACGCCAGATATGAAAATACATGTGATTAAAGTAAGACACAAAAGGAAAATAATGGAAGGGTTTCAGTTATTTTTTTTACAGTTAAGCCTATATGCAGCAAACACATTATGCAGATGTTTTTATCTGTAGTAACAGACCTTAATTGATGTAAAACTATATTCGCTTGAAAATTGTTGTGTTTACCGTAGCAATGTGCAATGACTTAAATAGAAAGCTGACAACCAAGTCCTTTTAAAAGCATAAGCACAACAAACACTTTTTTTTTTTACTGTGTTGTTCTTATCTGAAATATTTATGAAAATGTTGGCCGCAGCTGTAGAACAAAGAGAACTAACAACAGATTTGTCATGGCCTGGATGTAGTCTTTGGGGTGTATAATGATGAGATACATGCAAAATGATTATACATTCCAAAAGTTCAACAGATACACTGTATGTAGTTAAACTGTCGTTTTGCCATGCCAAGCTGCCTGGAGGAGCATTGTCCATCCTGCCTCATACATAAGGCGTGCGGAGCCCACTCCATTTGGTAGCTCTGGTCGTCATGGATCCTAGGAAATGCAGGGGAGAAGGTGGGACATCTGAAACTGATAAAGGACAACAAATATAGATAGGTACATGTCAGTCTAAAGAAGTAAGATTGCTTTACTGAATAGGAATGGTCAAACCCACAAATATTGTGCAGGAGGGTCATTAAGACCAGAGCTATATTGTGAATGGCAGCTGATCAGGTGTTTGGATCCATTGTAAGCATGCACATGTATTACAGGATATAAGGAGTGGCTTTGTGTTGAGGTACATTGCTTTACAAAAATGCTTTGCCATCCATAAGGACATGTCTGTCAGGCATGCTGAGATGTCCGTTCCCACATGCATAAGGGGATAAATGAGACAGTGTATTCAGTAGGATCCTATTTCTAACAGTCTGATCACAGAAAAGAAAAGACTGGAAAGCACTGCAACACACATGCTTTCCCAAAATCATTTTCCCACTAAAGTACAATCATTTAGTGATACATCTGTGAGACACACACATAACTTGAGTGTGTCAGATCTTATAGTCCTAAGATATGAGGGGGGAGGATTTCGGTAGGTATGAAAAACAGTGTTGCCAAAATCCTACTCCATTTGTAACTTTTACATTTATGCAACTAGTATTAAACGCTTTTTCTGGCACACTCTACAGGGCATGAGGAGCAACCAAAAATGTTTTGGGGGGTGTCAGATCTTACAGTCCCAAGATATGAGGGGGGAGGATTTCGGCAGGTATGAAAAACAGTGTAGGCTATATGAACAGTTGATAAGGAAATGGCTATTGTGATCAGCATAGGCACATAGGAAATGTATTTTCTTCCACCTCCTACATCCCTGAAATGTTCAAATAGAGCTGTGTTTATCTATGTTTAATACAACTAATTGCCTCATTATTTTCACCATGTATGCATTGCAGTAGGCTACTGTGTATGGGTTCTCTTTATCTCGCAAACTACCTCACCAGTTAAACAATCCTAAAAACCAACTGCTACTTGAATCAACTATTTAATGATGCAGCAATTCAGTATTTCTTTTTGACTTACTGGTGGAGTAGGATTTTGGCAACACCTGAACATCATACCTGCCGAAATCCTCCCCCCCTCATATCTTGGGACTATAAGATTTGACATCCCCCCAAATGATTTTAGTGGCTCCTCATGCCCTATAGAGTGTGCCATAAAAAGCTTTTGACACTAGTTGCATAAATGTAAAAGTTAGAAGGGGAGTAGGATTTTGGCAACACTGTTTTTCATACCTGCCGAAATCCTCCCCCCCTCATATCTTGGGACTATAAGATTTGACATCCCCCCAAATGATTTTGGTGGCTCCCCATGCCCTGTAGAGTGTGCCATAAAAAGCTTTTGACACTAGTTGCATAAATGTAAAAGTTAGAAGGGGAGTAGGATTTTGGCAACACTGTTTTTCATACCTGCCGAAATCCTCCCCCCCTCATATCTTGGGACTATAAGATTTGACATCCCCCCAAATGATTTTAGTGGCTCCTCATGCCCTATAGAGTGTGCCATAAAAAGCTTTTGACACTAGTTGCATAAATGTCAAAGTTAGAAGGGGAGTGGGATTTTGGCAACACTGTTTTTCATACCTGCCGAAATCCTCCCCCCCTCATATCTTGGGACTATAAGATTTGACATCCCCCCAAATGATTTTAGTGGCTCCTCATGCCCTATAGAGTGTGCCATAAAAAGCTTTTGACACTAGTTGCATAAATGTAAAAGTTAGAAGGGGAGTAGGATTTTGGCAACACTGTTTTTCATACCTGCCGAAATCCTCCCCCCTCATATCTTGGGACTATAAGATTTGACATCCCCCCAAATGATTTTAGTGGCTCCTCATGCCCTATAGAGTGTGCCATAAAAAGCTTTTGACACTAGTTGCATAAATGTAAAAGTTAGAAGGGGAGTAGGATTTTGGCAACACTGTTTTTCATACCTGCCGAAATCCCCCCCCCCCCATATCTTGTGGCTATAAGATCTGACACACCCCAACTATGTGGGGATGTGGACAATCTGGATGGCGACACTAACTGGGTAATAGCTTGTCAACTGGTATTGAATACAATACTTTTTTCACTAGTAGACACATTTATAATGAAGCATTGGTATTTCTTTGTATAAGTGGTAATGTTATTATAGGTGACAGGGACAGTTTTTGCCATTCCTAATGTTTGATCATTCATTATCATTCCACAAATTAATCTTAATGTTTATCCAAAATCTCAGGTTGGCTGTGACAGCTGCCTCAGAAGGTTCCATCACTGTTGTGCTAAAATCCAACTGAGAGGAATATGTCTGTGCTGCCTGCTGTAAACATCCCTGACCTGTTTTCATGATCAAGCCTCAAACTTGTTAAAACTCTTATTTAAATGATCACTTTCTTTCTTTTTTTCTACCTTTTGTTAAATATATCGTTATAGTTTTTTGTTTAAAATAAATGTGCTGGAACCAATCAAAATGTCATCATTTATTAGATGTTTTTCACTAGCCATTCACAAAGGGAAGGTCCTGGCTTATCAGGTACTAAAACCAAGCACTGTACATTGCAAGTTAGCAGACACAAACTAGGCTGTGGGAAGCAGGATCTATAAAATGGATATGATTGTAAACACAAAACAGTTGTGTGGCAAGTAGTTTACTGAGAGGGAAATAGAAGTTGAATTCTGGTAGGAGGGACCTGTGAGCAGGGGCCTTTATATATATATATATATATATATATATATATTTTTTTTTTTTTTTTTTTTTTTAAATGACTAAATGTAATGTAATATAGCCTACATTTGTAAAATAATGTTATACTCATTTACCAGACGATTATAATTAATTGACATATAGTGCATTTAGTAAGTATACCTATAACAGCAAGTACAACGTAATCAATAATCAGAAGTGAATAGTTCTACTAAAAGTGATTAGTACAAATTAATACACAGAAGGATTCTCGCTTTTACCATACAGTGACATAACTGCAGTCGCAACTTCAACGTAACTAACATATTACCCTCATTTATCAACATCGTTTTTCAAGTGCAGCTCCAAAGTACGTCTATTTTCGTGAGACAATCATTCGGACTTTACGAGTAGCACGAC
Source organism: Hyperoplus lanceolatus (assembly GCA_026929865.2). Lineage (NCBI taxonomy): Eukaryota > Metazoa > Chordata > Actinopteri > Uranoscopiformes > Ammodytidae > Hyperoplus > Hyperoplus lanceolatus. The sequence goes on along the minus strand of CM049398.1, from coordinate 35,813,221 downwards.
ATACAAATCGTATAGACTCTCAAGTGCAGCACAACATAACTTATATTTTGATGAAACATGAATTAAATAGCCTACTAACAGTTTCCTCAAAGCCTAAGAATCGCCTCGGTTCGTCAAACTACAAGTAGCAATACGCTAGGAAGGCAGTGCGCGTTCACGCGTAGGGGAGTGCGATCCTGCGGGGGAGTGGGAATTCGGCACAACACCGGCTCAGCTGACAGCAGAGTGCGTCGGATTCTCCGTCTCAAAACATGTAAACGTGTGAAAAAATTAATGAATAATCAATTAAAGCTTACCTTAAAATAAGTGTGCCATGTTACTGTTTGTTGTAATTAGGATTTTAGCTCATTTGGACGCTGTTTGGGCCGTCTGTTTTTATTGATATAGGCTATTGGCGATATTATATCTACTTTCAGTTTCCTTACTGACCCACCACGAAACGTGATTATTGTTCTTAAAGATACTAAGATTATAAAGCAAGAGGTGTTAAATAAATTTTTCGGTTTAGAAGGATTTCTAGTAATCTTTTATTCGCAAAGACTTGTCATGCAGCTTCGCATGAAATAAGCAGGAAATGGAAAATCGAACTCTGAGCAATCGATTTCAGCAGTGTACGTACGACGTAAGGAGTGTTTCTCCTAAGAGACCGTTCGGGAACCACGACTACAGAGGTAAACAACTTTGGTAAGTCATAACGTAGGAGTCTTCGTAGCTCGCTAAG